>CATQJL010000112.1:75319268-75919268 GCA_958299035.1 Cylicocyclus nassatus
AAGCAGTGGTATCAACGCAGAGTACTGTATGGCACTGAGTGCAGAGATAAAAATGGAAAACTAAGGCCATGCAAACTTTGACCATTTTAAGTTAGGTCACCAAAAATCGGGAACGCTGCAGAAAAATCTGAAATCTTCAGTACATATGTTTTTGGCCTACACTTTGAATCTGTGAAAAGTTTGCGCTGTTTGTACGTCTCCGTGAGATGTTATGAATATCGAGTTTACCATGGAAAACGCCAAAATCGATTAATTTGTGAATTTTCGCGAAAATCATAACTTCTCACAGAGACGTCCAAACAGCACAAACTCTTCACAATCGCAAAGAGTAGGCCAAAAAACATATGTACTGACAATTTTAGATTTTTCTGCAGCATTCCAGATTTTTGGTGACCTAACTTAAAATGGTCAAAGTTTACACGGTCTTAGTTTTCCATTTTTATCTCGGCACTCAGTGTGAAACAGAAGCTCCACAAAAAAGCGCTTGAAAGCGAAAGATTTATTCTTTCTAACAAAAATACATGCAAGCAAATCCGTTCAAATCTGGCGAAATTACAAATTTTTGGAAATGAAACGACAGAACTTTTGCACCCACCTAATATATATAAATATTATTATATATATTAGGTTGTCCCGAAAGTTCGTTCGCACCATTTTCAAAAAATCATAACTTCTCTGCATCATAACGATTTTGCGTAATTCAAATTATATTAGAAAGCGTAAGGCATGTAGTTTCCAATAGTCCCTTGGTGACTTTCCAGCGTGTTCAGATTGCAGAAATAAAAATGAAAGAACGAGAACATCCGAAATTCGGAATTTTTGAGCAAAAATTCTAAAAATCTAGAAACTGCGCGATAAAATCCAGAAAAGCCATTATCCTAATTTTTCTTATATTTGATTACTGACTGAGTTAAGTTTGTGCTGATCGAGCTCTTCTTTCAAAAGTTATGATTTTTTTGAAAAAAATGCCGAAAAATCAATTTCTCAAGAATTCTTAGGAAAGTGATTTTTCGGAATTTTTTTTCAAAAAATCATAACTTTTGAAAGAAGAGCTCGATCAGCACAAACTTAACTCAGTTAGTAATCAAATATAAGAAAAATTAGGATAATGGCTTTTTTGGATTTTATCGCGCAGTTTCTAGATTTTTAGAATTTTTGCTCAAAAATTCCGAATTTCGGATGTTTTCGTTCTTTCATTTTTACCTCTGCAATCTGAACATGCTGGAAAGCCTCCAGGGGACTTTTGGAAACTGCATGCTTCACGCTTTCTAAGAAAATTTAAATTGCGCAAAATTGTCGTGACGAAAAGAAGTTATGATTTTTTGAAAATGGTGCGAACGAACTTTCGGGACAACCTAATATATTAGGTTGGTGCAAAAGTAATGCGCGTTTTGCGAGTTCTTACTTTGACGTGCTATAACTTTCTAAAAAATCCATATTTTTCAGCGCGGCAAAATGCATTGGAGGCACCAAACCCCTCTCTATACAGCGCACATCAATTTTTGCTAACATCGCAAAACGGTGAAAAAATATGGATTGATAAGCAAAATTTTTTTTTTTCGGAAACCTCGTTTTTAACTGATCATAACTTCCTTCAAGATTTGTTGATATAAATGGAAAGTTGACTGTCTTGTAGCCGCAAGCCAGTAGTACAAACAAAAGTTGAAAGGGGCTCAAACAAAGAAGATTTGAGAAAAGGAAAAAATAATATTCAAAATTGTCCGCTTTTTTCGACATTTTTTCGTAGCCTTCAAAATCCCAAAATATGGAGTTTTTTCATTTTCTGTGTACTGAACAGCTTCCACGTTTCTGCAAAAACTGTCAACAGGAGGTCCACCCTTACGCTTACGGGAATGAGCAAAACTTTGGCGATTGCCTTCTTCAAAGGAAATCTATGGGCCACAGAATGTTCAAAACCATCGCTCATATTGGGGCACCGAAATCTCAGTCTAAAACAATTTCTGAGAAAACAGCAAAGCATGCATAACGTAGAAAATTTCTACTACATACAGCAGTTAAATTTTCAAAAGAATGCGATTGTTCGCGCACAAATTCTGGCCAAAAAAGTAAGTGCAATGAAATTCTGGTTTTGAGTACGGTTGTATGAAGCTCTATAAATTTTTAACGATTGAGCTTAGAAGCTTCTTTCAACCACCATTGAATAGAGCATGAAAGAAGCTTCTTCATGGTATGCTGTATAAGTTTCACAGGAGAAACTTCGATGGAGAAAAGCTGTCTTGAAGTAAGGGCTAGAAAAACGCGCATTACTTTTGCACCAACCTAATATATATTTTATATATTAGGTTGGTCCGAAAGTTCGTTCGCACCATTTTCAAAAAATCATAAGTTCTTTTCCTCCCAACGATTATGCGCATTTCAAATTTCATCAGAAAGCGTAAAGCATGTAGTTTGCAATAGTTTCTCGGAGACTTTCCAGCACGTTCAGACTGCAGAGATAAAAATGAAAGAACGAAAACATCGAAATTCGGAATTTTTGAGAAACAATTCCAAAAATCTAGAAACTGCGCGATAAAATCCAGAAAAGCCATTATCCTAATTTTTCTTATATTTGATTACTAACTGAGTTGAGTTTGTGCTGATCGAGCTCTTCTTTCAAAAGTTATGAATTTTTGAAAAAAAATGCCGAAAAATCAATTTCTTAGGAATTCTTAGGAAAGTGATTTTTCGGGAATTTTTTCAAAAAACCAAAACTTTTGAAAGAAGAGCTCAATCAGCACAAACGTAATTCAGTTGGTAATGAAATATAAGAAAAATTAGGATAATGGCTTTTCTGGATTTTATCGCGCAGTTTCTAGATTTCTGGAAATGTTTCTCAAAAATTCGAATTTCGGATGTTTTAGTTCTTTCATTTTTATCTCTGCAATCTGAACTCTCTGGAGAGTCACCAGGGGATTATTAGAAACTAAATGCTTTACGCTTTCTAATAACATTCGAATTGCGCAAAATCATTGTGAAGGAAGGAAGTTATGATTTTTTGAAAATGGTGCGAACGAACTTTCGGACCAACCTAATATATATATATATATATATATATATATATATATATATAGATTGCAAACTGTGTTTCTGTGGATAAATTACAGCGATAAGGGGATTTATCCTGTAAAATGACAAATTCCACAAATTTTTTGTTTTCGCATTTCCATGCGAGATCAGAGCCTGCTAAAATAAGGTATGGACTTCTACTGTCTAAGTAATTTTTACGGATTTTTTTCGGCGAGCTAACGACCCTCTGCGATTTTCTGGGACCAAACCAAACCAAACGCAAAATTTCAAGCCTCACCTTTAAAAGCTTCGTTCTCAGGGGCTAGCTCATGGGAATCTTGCGCTTAGAAGTCCATCATGGAGCGCAAGCCTTCTAATATTTTTAGAGAACAAGATTGTGAATTTAGGTTTAGTCATTGAGAAGTTACTGAATTTTGTTTGAATTACGCAAGAACTTTCGAGCCAACCTAATACTATCGATATCAACGCGCATTGGTCTTCTCCGCGCCGCACTGCTCTAGTGCGCACGCTTTGCGTCGCCCATGCACGACGTGGCGGGCGTCCACTCCTGGCGCTTTGCCAGCCGTTATCAGCTGATTTTCAGCCCTCCATATCATTCATGGCTATTTCTTCATTATTTTTACTTCTTTTTTTTTCAGGGTTTCCGCTGCAAAGGTGACGGGCCGGCCCTAATCAGGCAGATGTTATGGCGTTTTTGCAATAACACCCAGGAGACGAATATTCCTTTACCCAGTGTTTTGCCGCGGCTCATTCTGCCTGTTCTTCTAGGCCTTTTTCTTTACCAAGCGCCACCAGCTGATTTCATTTGGTTGCAGGTAAAATTTATCGTTACTTTGTCAAAACAAAACAAGTTTGCCGCTCATTGGCAATGCTCGTGTACACCAAAGTGAATTTCCTAACCATAGTTCATCTAATGACTTGAGAGTTTTTTAGCTCTTTTTGGCTTCTAACTGACAAAATCGTTTTCGAAACCGCGACCGCAGAAAAACTGGTCTATGGCAAAAAAAACGAATAAAATTCTAGAAAACAATAACAGAGAACACTAGGTAAAGGAATATTCAGTCTCCTTGGTGTTATTGCGAAAACGCCATAATATCTGCCTGATTAGGGCCGGCCCATCACCTTTGCAGCGGAAACCCTGAAAAAAGAAGTAAAAATAATGAAGAAATAGCCATGAATGATATGGAGGGCTGAAAATCAGCTGATGACGACTGGCAGAGCGCCAGGAGTGGACGCCCGCCACGTCGTGCATGGGCGACGCAAAGCGTGCGCACTAGAGCAGTGCGGCGCGGAGAAGACCAATGCGCGTTGATATCGATGGTACAGTGCTGGCCATAGCTATAAAGCCACCCTAAAAATTACCGTAATTTGCTCTCTCTTGCTCATATTTTTCTGAAACCACCATTCTGTGCGCAAACTAACGTCATACCATTGACCAAAACGGCTCCCAATTTTATGGATTTTGGCCGGAGAAAACTTTAAAAATTTGAAAAAAACGGGTCCCGAAGGCTGGTCACAGCTATAAAGCCACCTCTCATTTTCAATCAGTACTACGTTTTTTGAATCTCAAATTTTTTGTGCATATACAACATCAAAATATGAAACATTTCTACACTTGAAAGGAGTCGCCTTTCAAAAAGAAGATTCGTACTGCATTTTTTTGCTCTAAATTGCATAATAACTCACATTATTTGCAAAAAACTGCTTTTTCACTAAACTTTGTAGCACTTGTTTGACTCGGATGAACGTCCTAGAATTTGCTTAGCCTTTGCAATGAACGAGGTGAAAAGTGCTGAACTCAACATTGCGTAGTCGCTAATCTAAGTAAACGAGCCTCATCTTACCGAGGTGAAAGCGCGCTTCTGAGGCTCAAAACTAGATTTCTGACACGCGAAAACTTTTGGTTGGAAGTTGACACCTTGTCTGCATGGCGACGTACTCATGCAGAAGCCGCCAAGTTTTTTTACAAAGACCTATTTGCCGCAATGAAGTTAGAACGCTTTGTCTGCAGTTCGGTTGTGCGCAGTGTATCTCACAAGACTTCAAATTTCACTGCTTTGAACTCCTCATCAATTCAGATCTTACTAAACTGTCAGGAATAGAAGGATTTTGAACTTCTGAGCGATTTTCCGCTCGATCGAGGTGGTTAGAGTGGATCATGATCAGATGGAGTGCACCACTCATTTTTGGAAAAAAGGCGTCCAAAGCGGAACCAGAGTTCTCAGAGTCGCGATGACGTACAGGCTATGCACACGAGTCTGTCGTTATACAAGCGACATGCTGAGCACGCGACAGAGCTTTTCGAGCATTAGAACTCAATTGCTGCGGTTCGAAAACTCGTCTACCTGGAGGTGAGGTTGGGGCTCGTTTATCAATATCAGCGACTACGCAATGTTTTGGGGCTCGTTTATCAATATCAGCGACTACGCAATGTTAACTCAAGCGCTTTTCACCATATTCATTGCAAAGGCTCGGCAAAGCATAGGGCCTTCATCCGAGTCAAACAAGTGCTTCAAAATTCTGTGAAAAAGAAGTTTTTTGCAAATGATGTGACCTATTGTGCATTTTAGAGCAAAAAAATGCAGTGCGAATCTTCTTCTTGAAAGGCGACCCCTTCCAAATGTAACAAATGTTTTATGTTTTGATGTTCTATATGTACAAAAAATTTGAGGTTCAAAAAACGCAGCACTGATTGAAAATGAGAGGTGGCTTTATAGCTGTGACCAGCCTTCGAAACCCGTTTTTTCAAATTTTCAATTTTTCTCCGGCCAAAATCCATAAAATTGGGAGCCGTTTTGGTCAATGGTATGACGTTAGTTTGCGCACGGAATAGTGGTATTTCAGACAAATATGAGCAAGAGAGAGCAAATTACGGTGATTTTTAGGGTGACTTTGTAGCTATGGCCAGCACTGTATAAAGAATCGTAAGCGCAGTTCAAAAATGTGCAAATAGCGGGAAACCGGCGGTCCCAGCGCGCGGATGCAATCTAGCGCCTTTGATTACTGGTTCACTAGTTTTATAAATTTATAGATTTAGACTCGTGGAACAAGTAAGCTTGTTGAACTTGTGTATACCGTTTACGAGTCTATTCATATAAGAAGAGTATTTGAGCAGAGCTCAGCAGAGGTGACACTTTTACACAGTGGATGTCGTCTTCTGAGGGGAAGCAGAAGGGAACCCGTGAAGTTTACAACGCTGTTTTCCGCAAATCTGACAAAAATATTGGCAAGCATTCTTTGAAAACGCAATATCCACCCCAAAAGGACGCACTGTAGACTAAACCAAGTGTGTTGCTTCGGTCCTTCAATATTGTTTCCAAAAAATGGACCTGCTATTCCAAGAATCCATTCCAGAATCCTCAGCAAGAGATGAGTCCAACGTTTAAAAAGAACGAATCTCCCATAAAAAAGAATAGAACAAAGAATACAATACAACCTTGAAACGGAACAAAGATGTTCGTGTAGTTTACTTTGGCGGCATGCTTTGTCGAGTGCGCACCATGGCGCACTTGGAGAACAGCATTGCTGCCATCATAAAAACTCGGGGGATGTAACTAAGCGAAGAGTAAGAGGCTAGGCGGTTTAAAAGCTAGTTTGTAGGGTTTAAAATTAGATTGAATTTGTGGGAAGCGCGAAACGGCGACGAAGGACTCTAACGCAGGAGGGAAATCAGTAGGAGAGTCTTCCCAATGTGAGTCCCAGCTTCCGGAATTTTCTCAACTCCGCTAGTCGACCTGACATCTCCACTAAGTGCGAATGCTTGACTTGAAATCGGAACCGAGAAGATCGCTGTGGAAGCCAGAGCGTAAATTCACAGCGGAGAAGACGCCGCCCACCATAAATTCCATCCCCCTGGGCCTAACGCATACCTCAAGCCATTCCAGTCGCTGCTCGCGGGGAGTATGCCTTAAAGGCAGCGCCCAGGCAGTTTTGGGTCCAAGGGGGGGGGGGGTTTACGTGGAAAGTACTTTTGGGGAGGGGGGCCTAACTAAGGCACTGCTTAAGCGGCAGCGCGGGTAGTGCGCTAACGGCTGAGATATTCCCCTCGAAACTGGACCTCGCGATCGTATTCGCATGAGTCATGGCAGTTTCGCGCCAGGGCACACGCTGCGCCATGAATCCATGCGAAATACGAGGTCTAGTTTCGAGCGGGAATATCTCAGTCGTTAGAGCACTATCTGAACTGCCGTTTGGGCAGAGCGGCACTTTAGATAGTGCTATGTTATTTAGGGCCTCAAAATTACTTTCCACGTGAGAGCCCTATAGGTCCAGATTTGCCTGAACGGCCTTCAAGGGCAGCGTCCAGGCAAATTTGGGCGCATGGGTTTTTCCTTTTGAAACCGATGAGGTGTCCATAAGTAAGTCAATGCCCAAGAGGCAGCGCAAATGATTTACTCACTGGCTGAAAAATCCTCACCATACCCTCCGCGCCTGCGCCGTAACCGTTATTCGGAAATGACTGCGCTCACTTTGGCACTACTTCACGCTAGGACCCATCTTAGCTTACTCACGAGTTACGGTCACGGCGCACTCAGACACTCGCGGTTGGCTCGCGCAGGGCAAAACGATGTGTAGCCATTGAATGCGTGGGCGACTCGCGAAATCGGTGTCGCGGCAAAATCAGGACACCTGATTTTGTGTCGCGGCAAAAGTGCGCGGCAAAATCGGGGCAAAATGGGGAGACCTGCGCGAGACACCAAAATGTCGCGATCGCGTTCAGAGCACGCGGCCTACGCCCTTACTGACAGCTTTTTGCGTCCTCTAAGCCCTCTCTCACGCCTTCCTTTTGACTTGCCTTGAGTCCTTGGTCACGTTGGGTCCCGTTTCCCACGCTTGTTTTTTTTTCTGCTGATAAACCCAGTCTTACGTCATAAAATTTATTAGCAAATACCACATGATCTTCTCGAGTAGCGTTTACAATAACATCGAAATGAGACAGGAATCAAAGCACCGCAATCACGACACAAGGTTACGAAAGAACTACGGTTAAGAATGACAACAGCATTAATTTTTTACGACTACTTCATCTTCATCTTCAACGTTTTCAGTCTTCTGGATCGTTACGCCTTCTTTGGTAACACTGCTGCCTTCGACCATGACGCGCTTTTTCTGAAAATGAAAAATTATTGTTACCAGGATCGTATAAAACAAACGAATTACCTTTGATGGAAGGAGCATGGACCTATCAGGGTCAAAATGATACCTCCCGATGTCTTCCCTGCAAAAATATAGTTCAGAAGTATCGCTTTCCTTATGAGAAAACTCACAAAGCTCTCCCATTTGCTATCCTCGCCTTACCGCTCCATACTACCGCTACTCTTTCCTCTGAGAGGACGTCGAATAATTTTTCGCAAGCGTCGTCATTTTCGGCTAAGTCCAACCACCACCTAAATTCTAGTGCACATGAAAGTCTTTCGAGAACATACATACTTATTTGGATTCCGTTTATGCTCATCTGGCGTCCGCAGAAGTTGGTCGCGGTGTAGGCCAAGGGCGTCAAGGATGAAACCTAAATCAGTTATTGAAAGTAATGTACTCAAACACACATTGACCCACTTATTAAGAAATCGACTAATCCTTCCGGGAGGTCCTTAAGATGGTCACATTTCTCCTTCTTCCCGCTCTGTCTACAGGCGTACTGTTGAATTTCCGTAGGTGGTTCGCAGGCCTAAACGGTGATTACAAGACGACCTTATCATCTTCATCTATCTGTCGCTTACATTTACAAAGAAGTGGCGCAAAAAGTCGAGCACCAAAAGGAAATGATCATGCTTGTGCGCGCGTTTTGGTCTCTGCCACTTTTCCATGACTTCAACCATATTGAACTCCTGAAACCAATAATTTTTCCTCGTTGACTGAGAATAGTGGCTAAAGACCTTGAAGGGTGGTGCACTCTCACGATGCCAGATCAACGTGTTTTTATATTTAGTATCAAGCTAGTTATGAGCATGTGTGGCAGTTTATCACAGAATGCTCAAAACACAATAACGTGATTCAAAAAAATTGCTCTGAGCTTGCTCAAAGCCTTTGCTCCTTTCGAGTGGTTTGCGCAGAACTTCGCACGGACCGAACTTTCTAGCTAGCTACCCCACTACCACCTGCGGCGA
Source organism: Cylicocyclus nassatus (assembly GCA_958299035.1). Taxonomy (NCBI): domain Eukaryota; kingdom Metazoa; phylum Nematoda; class Chromadorea; order Rhabditida; family Strongylidae; genus Cylicocyclus; species Cylicocyclus nassatus. Next base: position 75,328,403 of record CATQJL010000112.1, read on the forward strand.
AAACATAATTGCAAATGATGAATAAGCTTCCCATCAAGTATCCATGTTGATTGTACCTGTTTTACATGTTTTTGATCCAACTGATCTACCAACATTGCCCAATTCAGAACTTTGCACGATTTTTCCATTATCTCCGAGATTTGATGTAATTAAGTTGCAATGAGGGTTTCCTTGCCTTAGGGACCTTCTAATATAACCTTAAACAACTTGCAAAGATTGTGGCTGCAAAAGTGGTCCGAACTCTTTACCACTTGCTCCATAGTCTCCGCAGGTATCCACTCGACCACCCGTCCACATCTGCATGCCCTTGGCGCCGCAAGCTCAATGCGGCCTTAGCCGCATCTTGGGTAAACCATCGCTCATAACTTTGCCCAGAAAATCATTGAGCAGCTAAGAATCACGAATTTGGCATTAGGGCCCCAAGAGCAGCAGAATGATATGCATCATGTGTGGAAACCCCACTTCGATGGATGATCCTTCCCTTGTAAGTAAATTCCGAATTCCGGCTAAGCCAACTGTCAGAAATGATGACGTGCGGGATGAACAATGTGCATAAACTCTTTCATCTTCCGAATTGAGTACAAATCACTGAAAAAAAAGGCGAGAGTCAAATGAGTGATTTTTCTAAACTCGTGAGATGCGGTACGATAAATGTGAGCTATGCCAGGTAAATTTTGAACTGGAATTGTGTACTCTAAATAATATGGAACCGGAACCGGCAATATTGATGCCAGTTTTTGCACAGAGTTGAACCGTAGATGACATTCTTCATGTGATGAAAAATCTGCTTTAAGAAGTTCAGAAAAAGCATTACAAGCAACCGCAGTTCAAAAATCGCATAACCTCCAAAATTTCGAAAATGACTGTCTTCTAAGCTCATACCATTTTAAGAAATGAGCAACCGCAAAAGAAGAACATTACTTTCTCAGTTTCATAAATAAAAACATGCCTTCTCATTCAGCTCTTGCACGGCCGGAAGATCACTATCCACTTGTGAATCGACATTCTCGCGGCTTTCATCATTGTCATTAACATTCTCTTCTTCCTCTTCTATAAAATCCTGGAATGAGCTTATATCATAGGTGAATCATGGTAATCATAACGCGGAAACTCTTCCGACCTCCTCAAGAACAGGATTATGCTTAGGTCGGCGTTCCGTTCTTGGCTTCGGGGATCGCAACGCAAAATCGTCATCCCATTCGTTTTCGTAAAAGCGCTTGAAAACCAAAATAGTACACGTTAGCATAAATACTCAAAGTCCTGTCGGGATGCAGCTAATCCCCAACAGCTGCCTAGGAAGGAGGTTGGCCCTGGATAGCCAACCTCTGGCAGTGACCTCCGCCCGCCGGCAGGAGCCGGTGCCCTCTCCCCTTTCCTCTTACACTTTCTGTATATATCTTATATAATAAACATCAGAGTAAGACTTATGTAAACCCGCTACACACAGGTAAAGGCGTCATGAACCTTTATCCTGACATGGAAGTCCCGGGAAGATTTTTTTTTCTCAAATCCTAAAATTAAATTTTTTTTATCAACCAATCAACCATATGGTAAATAATATTCGATCCCCTCCTCCCCTCTGCCACAATCTTCCAACCGTCTGGATGGAGTCACTCAACAACGAATGAAAGCGAGTGTGTGAGTTCTAACTGTTTTGTTAATTTATCTATAATAATCGTGTGCAGTGAAAATATTTAATCATTTCAGAAGGAATAAAATAAAATAAAATAAATTAAAATAAAATAAAGTAAAATAAAATAAAAAATAACAGTCCTGCGAACAGTCCCATTTTTGTCAATTCTTTCTTTCGCAAAGCGCTCGCATCTCCCGTGATCCGTGATTCCGTGATCCGTGAGTCCGTGAATCCGTGATTGCATATCCGTGAATTTTTTTAAAAAAATTGCCGTGATTCCGTGATCCGTGATCCGTGAATCCGTGAAACCGTGATTCCGTTAATTTTTGCTTTTTTGCTTTTTGCTTTTTTAGACCCAGAAAGATAAATCTGCTGGCCCACTGCAGATAACTTCTGCTGGGAAGTGTCGACAAAACGTAATGCTTCGACCTCTCAGGAAATATAGCAAAACCCAGTGCTACTGTCCGCGCGCGGTGACCCCCTTTGGCTATAGAGCAACGCAGCTGCCCTCGCAAGTTGTAAGCATGTGACCCGCGACAAATTTTTTTGTGACAAATTAATATTATTTGAGCGCTATGACCTTTCAGCTGCGATAGTGCAAATACGTCTGCTTTGTGTCGCGATAAGCCTTGGAACAGGATTAATAATTGCGTAACCTAATCCTTTACGATCATGGTATACGTCCAACAGCAGCAGTTGCACAGTATGACCCCTTAGCGTCTGTATGACCCCTTCTGCTGTCGAATACAAAACCACTTCAAACCTTTTGAAATATTTAGAAATATTCATACTGTACACAACACTAATTATATTGTTTGTTGTTTCATGAAAATGATACACGTCTAGATCAATAAAAAAATTTTTTTCGACAGCTTTGGTGATATTCCGCGCCTCACAGATAATAATAGCACTCAAATCATTCTTAGTGTAGGATCGTACTTTTGAAGATTTACCGCGTTTTGCTACAATTTCCCATCCATTGAACAAACTGCGCATAAAAAAAATGCAGTTTTTTTGGAGCAAGGAGTAAGAAATAGCATTCCAAGCATTAAAGCATGCCCTAGTGGATGCGCTTGTTTTAGTGCTTCCTATTCTAGGAAAACCCTATATCATCCACACCGATGCATCAACCATCGGTCTCGGCGCGTGCCTCCTACAAGTCAGTCCGGAGACTAGTGGTGAATATTTGATCGCACATTGCAGCCGCCGCTAAAAAGACACGAGAGGAACTATGCAGTTCCTGAGTTAAATTTTCTATGGTTGCCAATATTTCCATATTGTTGATAACTGATCATGCCAGCAAATCGATCATGCACAGATCAGATCTCGTGTCATCTAAGGCTCAGGAGCAGACCATCGTTTTTTCAAGTTTGTAGATTCTGAAAGCCTCAAACTTGAGGAACAGTCGCATGTTTTGAAGGACAGATGATAGCCATTGCTGCTGCTTAGAAAAAAAAATCCAATAGTTTTGTTCTTCGAATCTCGTATACCGCGATTTCAAAATGTAATTGTTTTTGGCATATACAAATTCAAAAAAAAGCTCATTTCATCAAGCGCTGTGCACATACCTATTAGAAAAAAAAAGTGAATCTGAAAGAAAGGAAAAGAGCAAATAGAGATACTGCAAAATATCTGCTATGACCAAGAATCTCTCATCTGCAATCAAGTTGGACCTCTGTAACATGCATCTCATGAGCTCTTGCTCAATTTTTGCATTTTCTTCTTCTTCTTCTATGTAGTGCAAGTTTAAAGAAAAAAGGACAAGATTCGAGCACTTGGAAAAAGTTTCGAATGTATGAAAAAAAATCTAGTGTGACATTTTCGATTCTAGGAACTCCTCACCATATCTTCATTTCAAAGATATTCTTTAGTGAGTGGCGATATCATTACGCATCAAAACCAGACTGATTAATTCTTGCTCAGATTCCACCAATATTTTCGAATTATTTCGAATTTAGTCGCTAAATCTTCAAAAAAAATTTCGTTCTAGCATAGAAGAAGCATTTGAGATGATTGCTGACATTTGAGATGATTGCTGAAGAAAACATTTTTTAGAAAGGAGATTACTAGATTGTTATACAACTTTTGCTTTGTTACTTACATACTTTTTAGAAAATGTTCAGATATTAGCGGTACGTATTCTAGAATTCGTCCCCCATTCAATAAACAAAAAAGGGATTGAAATTTTTTTAGAAGACAGATTTTAAAAGTCGCACTTCAAATTCATTAAAAAAAAGTCGTCACCTTATTAATACTCAGCAACACATTCATGTTTATTACCCCTACAAAGCCTCTATTTCAAGAATTCTGAGCAGAAACTGCAGTTACAGATGTTGATCTTTAGCTTATTTTTGACATAGCGGACGCAACCTCAAAAGAAAAGAAATGTTGATTTTCATAGGAATATGTCATTCAACATGCCAAACGTTTCCTTTTTTTTCACAAGTTCCACAAATTTATGAACTAACATTTGTATCAGAAAAAAACTCAATATATTATAGATTCGAATGCTTTACAGAGGGGCCACTTGCTTGAGATTGCTGGAGATTAGAAAAGCGCTATATGCATTGTCGAAATAGAATTAAATTTAGAAGTGAAAATCTTCATATTGTAGAAGTAAAAATCTTTATAATCTAATGTGCAGCATAGACTACTCAGCTTGCAACCGTATTTGCGCAGCAGTGCATTATTTAAACTGAAGCATTTTGCATCCTTATATGACTATTTATCCATGGAAAGCGAATGCAAACTCTGAAAGAGCTTCAAACACATCATCACTTCTCACTAAGCTACGCCATAAAGTCAACACAGTTCTCATCATCTTTTTTTTTTACTTCAGTTCTGATTCTAAGTGATTGACAACCCACTAAGGAGTATTCTTCGGAAACTCTACAATTTTTCAGAAGAAAACGCATTGGAATTCGTTGGTACGTAGCTACTGTAAAGCTTTGCTGGAATTTTCTCTCATCTTAACAGTGAGAGAAAAGCGGACTTTTTTTTGATACATAGAATATCATTTCCCTCCCATGTGACCCCACTTTAGCTTTAGTTAATAGTACTACAAAACTTTATCAAAATAAATGACAAAACATCTCGTTTTCAGACTATTAATGTTGTGTTGCCACTACATTTTGCAAAATATTCAGAGAATTTTTGCAATGTAGTGTAAAAAAAAGCAGTCTTTACGACAACCTCGTAGACAATTCAGTATAGCTTCAAAGTTGTTTATTTCCAGTCAATGTAGAATTTTGAAAATTAAAATCATTACGTACTGCAATTCCACGGATCAAAAAACTGCTGCTGTGAAATCAGGCTGACATTGTTGATAGCGAATGTTTGGAAAAATTTTTGGATCAAATTCATAAATTTAAGTCATATCTCATTTCCAGTCAAACATTTTATGCTTTTCGACACTCTCAGGTGAATACGAAACCTACTTTCCAGCATCCTATCAAATGAAAGACACAAGAGAGCGGATGAAAAGTATATGAGTAGCATGACGCTTCGCTAGTCGTACACGTAAAATGCCTTCGTCAACCTATTTCTATATCTCAATGCTAAATGAGCACCGCCTAAAATAAATTGCCGCCAGCCCAATTACTTGCCACTTTCAAAGCGCGAGCGCTTGAATATTTGCCTACTCAGATAATGGCAAAGCATAACCACTACGTATTTAGCCGTTCCTTCTATCACTCACCACAAGTGAGATTTTTCAAACTGCATTCCATCAAGCTCTAGGACAGATCTTCTAAGCTCTGATCAAGCTATTATTTCTGTAAGTTATAGTGCTGGATGAAGCATTTCCGTTATGGTTTAAAAAAACTCAGAAGTGACAAGTCACATTTCTGGGAAATCTCAACGTTTGTCACTTTGATGCATTTTTTTGTGATTGTGCGCACATTCAAAAAAAAAAGAATATGGAGATGTCGGGATGCAGCTAATCCCCAACAGCTGCCTAGGAAGGAGGTTGGCCTTGGATAGCCAACCTCTGGCAGTGACCTCCGCCCGCCGGCAGGAGCCGGTGCCCTCTCCCCTTTCCTCTTACACTTTCTGTATATATCTTATATAATAAACATCAGACTAAGACTTATGTAAACCCGCTACACACAGGTAAAGGCGTCATGAACCTTTATCCTGACAGTCCAGTAATCAGCTAAAGTAAGCAAGCAAAACAATCTAAGAATGAAATATAACTTCTAGAAAGAGAGAAAAAGGGTTCACCTTTACTTCCGGATGATGATCAACGCAGATAATGGCCGTGTGATCAGAAGGACGCGTTCGAAATGAGCGTCTCAAGCTAATTCTCTTTGGTCTAAGCCTGGTTTTTATCGGCATGGAACGTCTCTGGAAAGACATGCTTTGCTAAGTATAGATTCATCTAAGAAAAAAAAACAAATGCAACAAATGCAGGGAAGAATTGATCAATACGTCGACGTATAGGTGCGTTATTTCGAAACCTCCTCGCGACAAAATCGCACCAAAATCCGGACGAAACTAAAATGATGACTCGCGCCGGTCCACCGGACTTTGCCGCGAACATCCATTTTGTGGGCGGATCCCCTGCGCGAGTCAACCGCGAGTGTCTGAGCAGGCGCAGAGTATTCGGGAATGGATTTCTCAGCCGTGAATGAACGATTTGCGCTGCCGTTTGGGCAGTGCCTTGAATAGGACCCCCTCGCAATTTTCCAGGCAAAAAACCCATACGCCCATATTTGCTTGGACAGTGCCTTTAAGCCCTAGAGCCTTTTTTCGCCATTTTTGCGCTCTCCGTGTGGATTTTCGAATTTGAATTTCGATAGAGATAGATGCTGGAAACCATAGGTCAGCATTTGAACATGAGTGCCCTCCGCGTACTTGTGCAGAAAAATTTCCCAAGTTTTTACGGCATGGGTGACACTAGCTAAAAGAGAATGAGTCATTGGGATGGTGTGCAAATATTATTTCTTCCTCTGACAAACCTACTCAACCGTATTTATCCAGCTTAATTTGCGTTTTTATGACCAGTCTATGTCAATGTGATGACCCCACAAAAAAACTTTTTTATGTTCTTTGATCTATCTATCTCTTTTACTAAGTACGCTTACTACGCTTCACATTGGAATCAACGACTTGTGGAATTTATATAATAGAAGACTTTATGTATGCAACTGTTCTTTGCTTATCAGAATGAAAGTTTCATCCGAAGTTGCATTGGACGGAAGCTCATTTGCTTTAGTTACTTGTCAAGTGAAGGTCGGTTCAGATGTCATAACGATTGCTGCGTATTCATCACTCCATCATATACCTCATTACAGCGGTTCCAGATGGGATCGAACAGTGCAACGATTTTAGTGTACTCGATAATTTATATGTCAGTGGAGTTCGTATTGTCCGAAGAAATAGGTATTTTCTTGTCATTCCAATTAAAATTACCGCAGGAGTGTCTTTTGTACCTTTGTGAACTGCTGTTAACCAATTCTGTAGAACGCTTCAGACTTCTAGCAAGCTTTCTTGGAAAAATGCCAGGAGATATTCTTACAGCGAAGGCTCAACATACTCACTTGCTTTGTCTGAAACTACCTCAAATTTATGATGTTACGGTGCAACTAACGGATAGATAGATCTTCAAATTGCTTTTATTGAAAAATTTGTTCGCTCGATCAAAGCGTGACGGATATGCCATCGCGCTATAGCAAAGTTATAAGGTCAGACTAGAAGCGAGAAGATTAGGAAGAAGCTCGGAAAGTTAGGAAGTTACTCTAAAAAGTACTCTCGGTCACTTGCATTCTTCATTCGTTCATAGAATCAAAAGTTATACAACGATCCTGCGTCTCTTGCGTTCTCAAACAGTTATGCGAGCACCCGCCGACCACCCACGCGCGAAGCCACGCCTATCCCGAGGGCGCGCCAATAAGTAACCGATGCGCCCGACATTGGACTACCCGATAAGCTCCCGAACAATACCATCGGGTGGCCCGGGAAGCGGCCGATAAATGTGCGATTTGCATCCCGGATGGCCTGAATACGCACCTGTGTCTGAATTATACAGGATTTTGAGCACTTGTCTCCAATTCCATGGCATAGAATCCAAAATCTACACATAGAAATACGACCATCCTTGGCGCTAGGGTCAAGGACTCCAGTGATCGTCATCCACGAAACTATCAATGACCAGAGCCTAACTCGATTTGTATCACAGCGTATAAGAGTTGCAGCTTCCAGCAAAGCCCGGGGCTCACAGAGGTTCTGTCGGCCCGTGACCTAAAGGGCCGGGGCTTGCCCGAAAACTAAATATGCAGGGCGTCCTGTAAGGCCCGGGACTCGCCCGAGTACTTTTTCTTCTTGGGCCGCGGGTGTTCCGATAAAGCTGTCAGGGCCCGCGCTTTTCTCTCACGAAAAAATTGAGTTGCCAAACAATGGATCTAGGGCCGTGGATGATCAGTCCAAGAAATTAAGGTTTGCGCATTACCAAAACACCGTGTTAGGGCCGCGGGTACTCGCAGTAATTGTCTGAATTAGGGCAGACACAAGCAAGCCAATCTATCTTTTATTTCCTCTTCGCAAAGTCAAATTAATGCGGCACTTGGTAGCTATTGAAGTGGAAGAAGAAGCTAAAAATTGAGTAGCTAACAGTAGCTAATGTCTCGCTGATAATGACGATGTATTGCTTACCGTCCATAGTGCCGTTCCTCTACACATTTGATGCTGTCCCGCTGCAGACAATGAGACAACATCTCATAGATTCTCTCTTTGTGAACCAAAGCATCTTGTGATATATTCTCCAGTTGTGTAAGCCAAACAGGATTGCTAAGTCCTGTCTTAGCCTGACATTTCGGTAATAACGCCTTCCTCACAGGTCTAAAAGGAACTCTCACTTATGTTTTGTACCTACCAGACTCTGTTTAATCTCTTTTATGTGGACGATGAGTATTTCTGAAGAAACCCACTAGCTTCACCAAGATCGCAAAACAGAAGCGATGGGTTACATACTCTGATAGGTGAGTGATGATTGAGCCATCTGAATGGAAAGCAGCTCAAATGGCGTGTAATCTAAAGGTATCTTGTATTGACAGTATGAAGTGAACGGCAGGAGATCGCTTGGGATTAAGTCTGTCAGTAAATGATCTTTCTAGCCTCGCCGAGCGGCAATTTTATTTTCACAAGCTCGGATTGTGTGTTCATACTAAAGCTGTACAGTCGTAGTCAACTGCTTCATATTTTCAAACGACTCGTCATAATTTTCGTTCTTGATAGCTAAGTAATCGTTCATATGAATATTAAGCGGTGGGCCTGTTCCTCCGATGTAGCCTTTGATTCAACTGGCTTGGTCCGGGAGGGCGGGGCTTTGTGATTTGATCAAGGCCGCTCGCGCCCGCGACAAACCTGCATCTTTCTCGCGCGAGTGCTCTTTGGTTATTAGCTAGCCTCAATTAGGCCAACGAAGCCCCGTCTTTCCGAGGCCAAGCCAGTCGAATCAAATCCCAGACAAATCACCGGAACTTCCGCAGGACAAGCCAAATCTGCAGAAGTTCCGCAGGATTTTGTTCACTATTGCAAAAAATTGAAAATCGGAACTTCCTCAGAACGTTCTTCAAAATCCTGCGAAAATTCCGAAAAATGCTAGAGGTTCCGCAGCACTTTGTCCTGCCAGAACTTCCGCAAAACTTCAATGTGTTGTCTCGTGATGTTGCCTCGCCAACAACTAGAGTGCATTATGGAACATGTCAGCCGTAGCGTAGAGGATGGTAGGTGGGTCTCACAGTCAATAGAGTGAGGTTCAAATCTCACTTCGGTATTCTCTTTTGCTGTTGTGGTTGGCATTCTTCGGAACTTCCGCAGCACGTTTGCGGAACTTCCGCAGGTGACCCGGCGGAACTTCCGCAAGCGCTTTGCGGAAGTTCCGGTCATTTGTCTGAGATGGTACATTGCGTGGCATTCTGAACTTTCCATTTGGTAAACGGTCCAGGACTGAAGTTCCCCATCTATTCAGTAGGGCACATACGCAGTTTTCTGTGACAAAAGTTGTATCGTGCGTACATTCAGTTAATCAGCTGCGTTTTCTGTTTTTGGTGGAATATGAACGAGACCAGCATCTCGGTTCAAATGAGCTTGCTCAAGCAGTGTACGCGTTTGTTACCCTGTCGTACATAAATGGTAAGTACAAGGATAGTGCAGCTTGAGTTCAGTCACATCGACTGTAGTCCTTTAGAGAAATCACATCTTGATAAGGTATAGCCATTAGAGCCTGTATCCCGCGAGCTATTCTGTAAAACTTTTGCTTTTCGCTTTCGCTGCTGCAAACGTCCACAGCTTGAACATATTCCTAAAAAAGGTCTTTCATGGGGCCAGACGGGTAGGTCTAGGCTGCAAAAGAATAGAGGTCTCTTTGCGATAAAACGTCAGCGCCATTTCTTATCATCCCTCGTGTGCTCCACGGCAACCAGTCATTTCAGTTATCTGTCCAGTTTTCGTACTGCGATTGTTAGTAGGCTTGAGTTGGATAATTCATGCTCTCCGATCTTTTATAACCTTGTGAAAACATATAAGACCCCAGCATACAACAACCAATCTATCTCTACCGCAAATTTAAAATGAGATTTATCACTGAGTGTGTCTGGACCACGTGACTGGATATCCATCTCTTCCACATATACATTACCGATTTAAACGAGGAGAAATAATGTAATAGCAGAAATGTTGATTTTTTGACGGAAAATGATTTTGAGCTCTTGTTTGACTGAACTGTGTGATATCAAGCTGCGCATCTCGACGTGGTGGGGACACGTCAAGATGCCGGCACCTTGCGTTTCCAAAAGGGCACACTATTTCTCGTACCTGACATGCCGACAGCTCGCACTCAGCAAACTTCGACGAGCTGCCGGCAGGTTGCCTGCAGGTTAGCTCACAAAGTTGCCGGCAGCACTTCCTGCCTTTCATTTTTTCTACGGGAGGGGGGGGGGGGAGAGGGTCAGGAACCTTAAATTGCGATTAAGGTGTCTGCAAAGCTGCCGTGACATCTTCATCCACGGATCTTCTTGTAAAAAGGCTTTAGATGGCCTAAATGTAGTTTCATTCTTGCCGACCTCACGTCAAGATGCCGGCGACCTGCCGGTGAGACCTGTCGCCAGCTTGGAGGGATTGATTATTACCGGCCTAGGTATCAGCTTATATTTGTTGATACATTGGCGATTGTTGCATAATAGCATCGACACAGTCTGAATTGAATGAATGTTCCAAGATTTTGAATCAACAATTGCATCACAAGCTGCAGTAGGGAGAAAAACCTGAAGATGGTTGGTTCTTATACTTGAACCCACAGTTGACGATAGCAAACGGCGACGTACTTGTTGAATCTTATAGCAAAGGGGCCTCTAAAAGTATCATTTTGCACGCTAACTTGTCCTACCAATGGCCATGAAATGAGCGGTTCTGTACAATATGTTCAAGACACTGTAGGCATATGCAGTGGCGAAAGCGAAAAGCAGAAATTTCTCAGGCGCGCGAGATAGCAGCCTCTTATGGGTACTCCTCAACAGAATATGGATTTTACAGAGGACTACAAATAAGCGATGTGATTGAGACGAAGGTGCAATTCCCTTATGCTAATTATTCTTACCCGGTAAGATAACAAACGCGTTTGTTGTGTTGTTTCGTATGTAAACAATGTTTGGTACAAGCTCATTCAGACGGAGATCTTGTTCTTGTAAAAAATCCGTCAAAAAAGATAAAGGCAGCTAATACGTAACAGAATGTACGATACAACTTGTGTCATACAGAAGTGCGTTATATGCCATATGGAAAAAACTGGTACTGCGCTAAGCTCGGGACCGTTCAAAATAGAGTGTAGACTGTCACGTAACGCAATTTCGGTGAGAAGTGATTTACTTCAAAAGCACTCATTTGTTTCACTTCGGAGAAATTAAACAAAGCAAGCGTGGTGTATTTGGCAATGCAAGATATACAACATGAAAAGTCCTTTTTAGGCCTCTGAGGAAGGCATTATTGCCGAGACCTCTGACTAAATAAAAACTTATAACGAATATGAAACGGGAAAATAGATCAATAGCTTTATGTTTTCAGACTGCGCTAATTACGACCTGCCAAATCATGATGTCGACCAATATGGTTTATTCGCAAAGAGGTGCAGTGGTAGCAAGAAACTTGGGTTTAGAAAGATTTTTGTGTTCTATGCTCGTTTCCTATCTGAAGCAAACTTCAACAAGCTCTTTGAAAACGTAGAAGAATCTCGTTTTGAGATGCATATTGAGGATACAGATCTCGCAGACATAAAAATGCCTCGACTCATACGTGCACAGCGCCCGCACGGTTAGTGATTGTGTCCTAATTGTAATGGCTTCTTGTTTCCCTTGCTTACAGATAAACGTTTATTTGTAATACGTGCCAATGCACATTTGAAATCTGTGGAGATCCCATTGTCTGCCTTTGACGTCCAAGAGTCTTTTCATGTTGAAATTGATGGTAATCCGGAGCTTGCCGATGACGTTCTGGACCGCTTTCAGAAAAATTGTGAAAAAGGAATGGGGAAAAAATGCGACATCTTTAAAGCTAGTCGTAGGTTTAACTTCGTCATTATAGAAGCTCTTGTCGACACCTATATTGGTGCGCGGTCGAAGCATTGCAGAATTTGATAACGTTGTAAGCTTGTTAACACGTTCACGACAATTACGACCCACCGGTGGGTCGCACGTGTCCTGCCATTTCGGACAATACGACCCACCGGTGGGTCTACGCTTTCTCAAGTTTCTTTGCTAGTTAAGATGAAACTTTTTGGGCACATTGGTTAAATTTCTGTATACACCTCTTGGAATACTTCTCAAAACATTAACACTTCAGACCACAAGACGCATCAGTGACCAGGAAATTACGTAAACTCAATATTGCGAAATATGCTCTGGTCCGAAACGGCAGTCATCAAATAATCAGCCTTGTCGTGAACATGTTAAACTTTAATTTCACAAAACTATTCGGAATTCCTCGTTGTCAAAAAACCTCGACGCGTAAAAACTGCCACTACCTTAGCTGCTTAAGACCTTAGCCTCCTTTCTAATATCAGTATTGATATTGATTTTTTGATGAATATCCGATGAAGAGTCGAAATAAATTCCATATCTTTTATAAGTCCTCCTGTCTTGTAATCTCTGCATTCTAGTATGTATGGATTCTAGCATTCTAGGACCTTTGCGAACGAAGTAGATTGCGCCCCAACGAAAATCTTTGTGAGTGCTATAAAAGCTTAGAGGAAAATTAATGAAGCCTTGTGCTTGTATGAAAGCTTTTACTGGGAAAGTAAAATATATCGGCGCCTCAATGTATCTGTCTTCGCGCGAGTGCCTTCCACTTATGTCGCGAATACAGCTTTATGTGGTCGAGCTGGCAAAAAGTATGAACAACTCCAAAATGGCATTCAAGAATACACAGAATCTCATAAACAGCATAAACACACTAGCTCATAATCCCGGTCTCACCCGAAACTCTGAATAGTTCAAGCAAAATGTTTCACTCACATCAAACTTCTTCTACCATGCGCAAAAAGCGCTTTGAGATGAACTGCCGCATCCTGCCTTTTGACATTAGAATGATACAGCACGTGCTACATGTTCATTGTAAAATGACTAGCGGCCCGTTGGCTACCAGGTGCGAGAAATATTGTATCGGGTCATCAAAACCTCGTATAACAATTTTTCAATGCCGTAAAAGCTGATAAACTTCATCTAGTGATGTTTTGATCAAAAAGTTCAGCTGGAAAGGCATGGTGCGCATACAGTCTAAGTGAAAAGAGTATGACTGCTTGCAGAGTTACACCAAGATACAACGTTCAAATTAACCAAAATCGTTGCTAGGAGTTAAGAAAGAAGTCCCGTCGGTGAAGTGCCAGTTAGCAATCCAGTTACCTCCACGTGCCAAATCGCCTTTAGCACTCAATAATTGTCATGCCAATTTTCGGCTCCTAGGTCATCACAAGTTTTCTAATGATCACAAATTTTGCAGAGAGAAGCATGTACAAAAGGTGCCGGATCCTCAAGAACACCTTGCTTCTTTTTAGACGTATTATCAACTTCTGTAGTTACTTCACCAGATAATTTGCCTTTGAAAACAACAAGCAATTTCGATAAAACCCTTAAAGAAGGGTAATAAGTTGTACTCTTTTGCAAAATCTTAACCGTACACTGAGTCAATCACTAATACTGCTTTTACTTGGCGATTGACGTGATTGTGAATGATTACAATCGTGCACATTTTAGCTGAGAGACAGGCGATCCATCTTCGAGTCTTTGTAATTATTGGCAGTTGCACACGATAACAAAAAAATCATTTCATTTGTAAAAGAAAACCGAAAGTTACACCGACATACAAGACGCAATACACAGAATTTTAAAGAATGAGAGAAAATTCGATTTTCGGAGAAAGTTGATTAGGGCATGCACAGAAAAAAGAAATTGTGACTATGCGTTAGCAAATATAACAGCAGGATCTGATCATTAAATTCCAAAAGATAAAACCGGTGCCACCACATTCTTGTACAGCCTAAAAGAATAAACAAAAAGAATGGTCTTGTCTTGTGCTTAGCTCAGTCTCTACAAATACCTAGCTATCATAGTCCGTGTTTTCAGAATACTTAGTTTCTTCGTTTGCTGCAATGATACAAACCCCTTGGAATGGCTTCAATTTGCTCAATTTGTGCGCCAAACTAGGCAAACCAAAATACTGAATGAGCACTCTTTTAGATGGTGCAAAAGTGCTTTCCGTTTTTTGGATAACCCGCAAATCATACAAAATAATGATAAACAAATACTTCAAAAGATATTCAATCCAGAATTTTTTCCTCTTTCCAGCAATTATACTCGCGACGTGATTTTTATGAGGAGCGCTGAGACAATCAAAATTTTGCCACCCTCTACTTTTAAGATGTCCACATTTCACTAATTTTCAAAACTTTTGGTGAAGACGTGTCAAGTGCCCTTAAAACCAGCAGAAGGACGAACCTTTTGAACATTTCAACAGCCGTCTTTTGTTTGTGATAAAAGCGACTCTTGCCGACAAAATCACCTATATCTGAATTTCACCATCTCTTATCGCACAGGTGCGTACTGATACATAACTTTCTAAACTTTTGTTTGAGCAATTTTGTTTCGAGACATAAGGGTTTTGAATCTTAGAGTACCAAACTAGATTCATTGAACTTCGTCAAAATGAGAAATACCGTGATTTCGTCCTTAATTGAGCATGTTTTGCAAAGAGAAGGCAGCTGGTAGAAAGAGGAAAAAAGTTGCATCGAATGGTACAATTTTCGTAGCCAATCATCTCGCATAATTTGGGCAGAACAAGTGCTAACCTCTGCTTCTTCTTGAAGCATTTCGATTAAGAGGTCGTCGTAGTATCGCAACACAAGTTTTCCATCCAGCAAATAAAGGAAAATACATTGAAAAAGTTCTGGATCTCTATCGAGATAGAGCTCTCCCGTGCGCTGCACATAAAAAATAAATAATCCTTATGCGAAGAATCTACCCACCGGAATAGAAAGCTTCAGGAAAAGACTTTTGTCATTCGTATCCGGACAATTTCTAAGCGTTTTCGTGGTAGTTAGATATCTTTCCCCGCGCACATTCAGGAGTACTTGATAACTCATAGCGAATAAGCTGAAATTTGAAACTAAAATACATGCGGACTAGACAAACAATACAATTCAAAGCAACAGCATAAAGCTAGCAAACAAAAAGGTGCTTCTTACAAAAGTTGTTTACGAAATGAAAGTATACCGTACGCTACGTTTCTTTTATATGAAATGATTGGGGAGTCATTCCCTCACCGACCTTTCCATAGGTGACGGGGTCGCCTTTGATAAGATGAGGCTGCTGGTAGAGTACACAAAGGGGGGAACGAAAACCACAGATTAAAAAATAGTAAAATTTTAACAAAGTTGTTAAATCACACATCTCTTCATCTCAGTTGTATATTAGACGTCTTCACCTGATCAATTATTGCGCAAGTAATTTAAGGATTTTACTTCACCGTTTCTACTGCTGCCCGCGTGTCGAACAATACTAAGTCTGCGTGTTGTGCATTTTTTTCTATGTTTTTGAAGCACGCCATGAAGGGCAAATAGAACACGGACCATACATACGCTTTGAGAAGAAACATACTCACCACTCGGTGAGATCTCGTATGGAAAAATAAGAGTGCACCGTATTCTATTACTGAACAGCAGTAACAGCGGTAACAGTGATAGCGATAGGAAGCAGCAGTCATGTATAGCCAAATCTTTAAAGGCAGCGTTTGGATAAGCTTTGCGAAATTTAAGCGGATGCCCTCAGACATTCCATTGCACAAGCGCGACAGTCGTTACATCAGACTAGAAGTGAGAATCCGTTTGAAAAGTTGGGAGGCTTGCTGAATTCTGGATTCTGGGTTCTGGATGGATTCTGCTCTGCGATAGTTAGTGTACATGCCGCCACAAATAAGTTTATAGGATTGGGAGAAAAACCTCCTACTCAAGGTATATATCGTAGGTAAAACGGTAATCGAAAAAGATGAGACTAAAACAGTACTCATCAAAGAGTCAGCGATCAACAGTGAAAACGTCTCGGTTTCTCCTCCTTTGCAGCTGACAATGTGCAACGGCTAGAACGGAGAGTTCAAAAACGAGGTTATAAGCAGGGGCTGATGGCTAGCTCGAGGCACAAAAACAAGCTGGCAACGTCTCATTCTATTGCGTCACCAAAAAAACACATATGATGAAGTGATGCATAGCGTGTTGTTCCTGCGGTGCTTATTAAGTGCTGAAAATGGCGTATACAGAAGTAAGAAAATTGCTGTGCAAGCGGTCACTGCCTTTTTTTGGCTGAAGAAATTGATTAAATCTGGCATACCAAATGCTGTGATGCCTCAGCTCATTCAACTGTTAACTGGTTCACGGTTGCTGAAGTGCGGATTGGACTGTTTATCTGAGCGGGAAATTGTACTGCAGACGATATTGTCCTGGTGTGAGTGGCATCTGAAGTTGTGGGGAGAGCTTGGGAATGATGAAGAGGACTGTCCCTCTTGTTGGCGTAAGGACGGATGCTATTAACACATGGAACAGTGCATTAGGTATTGTTTTCTAGTATGGGAGTGATTCTTATATATATTACTTTGTTGAAGTTTGTTTTGAAATATAGAAGTGTGTTTGTGTGTATGGTAGTTCATTTCATTTCATTCGTACCACTCCATCGTGCACGTTTGTACAACATACTGGGATTTTTACGTCTATAATATCCCTTATTACAGAGAACTCCTTTCGGCTATCTTCAAACGAAAACTTTGATATAATTATACAAATATAAGGATTTCGTTAGCTACTTTCGTAGTTGTGTGGAAAGTCTGATATCTCTTCTTGTATCGGGATGCAGTCGCGTTACACAGTGAGGACTCAGCACAAGTTGACGGAGGATTTGCTATCCTGCTTGAGTGGTAATAGCTGGCTCAGCGATGAAGTCATTCATGCGTTTATAAGTATTGTTGCGGATGGGAGCAGGTTCACACCGCTTGATCCTTGTCTCATACAAACACAGGACGCGTATCGCATTCGCGGGTATCCGATTACGGATGGGGAACTGCTATTTCCACTGCATATGTACGGCAATCATTGGTCCCTTGCCTGGCTACGGCCTGCACGTAAAACCATAGTTTTGTATGATTCAATGGGTCATATTTACTCGTACTCGCCGCGGCTTCTTCCACTGCAAGAACGGGCAAAGTTGGAGGCGACATGGCGTAAGATTACAGACAGAAGTCTTGATGCTATTTTGGTCGAATCTGCTGGTGGTGTCCATGTGCAGGAGGATGGGCACAGTTGTGGTGTTTTCGTGTGCATGTATGCAGAGCGTCTCTGTAAGGAAGAACGAACAGTGCAAGAGGTTGCCACAGCTGAGTTTTTACAGGATTATCGGCACTACATCAGAAATCGCATAGCAACTTCCGATATGCTTTGTAGAACAGGGGAATTGGATCACAATGGAAATTTGTCCTGCTATGTGCCAGAAGAGAGGGCAGGTCAAGCTACAGAGCGTACGTTTGCAATGTCAGTCCCAAAAGAGTCTTGGGTTTCGGCGCAGTGGCAGCATATGAGTGTCAAAAAGGAACCGGCAAAAGAATATAACGATAAGGATGTTGACATTCGAGTCAGTGACTTGGAACCTCCAACGAAGCTAGCAAGAGTAGGAGATGTGGAAAACGATCATTGCTATACGAAACCTAAACATATCTCAATGGACAATACGTGGTTGTCGCCCTGTTCTCTTGCTGAGTTTCTTCGCTTAAAGTATGGTAAACGTAACAAAACAGACTTCATCGTTTTGGGATGTGACGCATGTCGTAAGCGAGAAAGTCACGTTTCCTCAATCTTCATCTTATACCTTAATAGGACAAAGCAACTAGGTGTCGCTATGGTTACAAGAACGTCGCCAAGTAGAAGTCGAGGAGTTATCCTTGATTTTACCGCCACAAGTGTACAGAA
Source organism: Cylicocyclus nassatus (assembly GCA_958299035.1). Taxonomy (NCBI): domain Eukaryota; kingdom Metazoa; phylum Nematoda; class Chromadorea; order Rhabditida; family Strongylidae; genus Cylicocyclus; species Cylicocyclus nassatus. The sequence goes on from CATQJL010000112.1 coordinate 75,346,528, forward strand.
TAATTTCCGCCAGGAGCTGAAGAATTTAGCGATTGCTTACGGTTTCGAAAATCCTAGCTTTGCACTCATCCCTACCATGAAAAATTTTAGTTGGACGCAGTTTGAAGTGCAAGTGGTTGGCATTTGCGCCTTCGTAGAAAATCGTATGTCAAATCATCCTGCTGTTGAGATCCACCTCCCAACTGAAGACAAAATAAGAAAAACACTGGATGAAATACGATTGTTGATGAAAGTTCCTGTCCCATCAAGTAGGAGACGTAAGATGCGGAACGTGATGATAAGATCCAGTAAAGCAGAGATTTTCACGCTGGGAGAAATGAACAAAATATGTCCCGCATGTGGGGCACTGCTGTTCCAGAAAGAAAGCTCTTCTATCTGCTGCAACGACGGTGAGGTGGTTGTACCGGAAAGCATGTTCAATCCTCGAAGGGATCCTTTGTTGGACTGGTTTTGGGACGCTGCTTTGCGGGATGAAAATCTTTTCTATATGATTCGTCCTATAAATAATATGCTAGCTTGTGCCGGATTGTGCCTAAATTTGAGGTCATTCAAAGGATCTTCTGGTCAAAGACCATTGGTGTTACAAGGCCGCTTTGATATAGGACTGTGTCATTTGAATCCGGATTCCAATAGAGCATGCTTTGCACAGTTATTTATAGCAGACGACTTCAAGGTACAACGATCAATAGAGGAAACAATGAAGTTGTGGGATAGTAAAGTCGAATTCACATTGTTACGTAAGATAATGGATATACTGCGAAAGTACAATCCCATTGTGCAATCATACATGACAATGTATGAGATATACAAGGAAGAGCTGCAAAAGCAGCACACTCAAGAAGGAGATTCTCCAAAGGTTATAATGAATATAAAGCAAAGAAGAGATGTTGCGCCGTCTTTAACATCGAATATTCACCCAGGAAGACTCAATGTACCTGTGTTCGAAAATCAGATTGCCGCCATTTATGTAAGTAAGGACGGTGGTATGTTAACTCATGAGGAACTGAACGAAGGATTGCGAATCATGTCTAGGGGAGGGAAAACGATAGCGCCACATCACAGCTACAACATTGATCCGTTAACATATCCGTTATACTTCGTTCGTGGAGAGCAGACATTCGTGAAAGAAAAACTGCCAAAACGTCGTGTTAGTCATTGTACGATGAAAAAAATTAGTGAAAATGATCCAGGACTGTTGCTGGAAGAACACTACGAAGAAGATAATAACGATGATTTTGATGATAGTAGGCTTGAATCAAAGGATGAGCGTAAGACACGATTCGTCTCACGAAGGGAGTTCGCTCTTTACATCCTTGCCCGTCGAGGAGATTTACAGAAACATCGTATAATTGGGACGGGAAAGCTATACTCGCAATACGTGCTTCACACATTTGCAAGAATTGAAGCCGATAGAGCAGCATTGGATTACATCGTACGGAACTGAGAAGTTCGACCGCAAGCTCCTTATTCAGATATCTAGACGGCAAACTGAAGGAGAAAGGAGTGAAGTTGGGAAAGCTAGTGAATCTGCCCCAGAAATTTGTTGGAAGCCGTAGCTGGTACCAGAAGCTTTATAGTGATGCCATGGCAGTTGCCCAAAGACTAGGAAAGCCGGATTTATTTATCACGTTTACAGGGAGTCAAGTATACTTGGGTAATTCGAGAATTTTTCATCGAATGAATGAATATCGAATAAATTCGAAAAGGAAAAATTTCGAATAAACGAATATCGAATAAATTCGGAAAATCAAAAATATCGAATGAATGAAATTCGAATAAATTCGGAAAATCAAAAATATCGAATGAATGAATTTCGAATAAATTTGGAAAATCAAAAATAGCGAATGAATGAATATCGAATATATTCGAACATTGGAAGTCGAATTTCGAATAAATATTCGAATGATTTATCGAATAACTGAAGCAATCACATCTCAAACTTGCCGACGTATCTGGCTAGAGCCGATCCAATCATAATCAGCCCCCTAGTATCCCCTATAGCAACTCCTTTTCCAAAAATTGTTGAAATCAATGAAATAGATTTCGGTTTGAATCAGCATCCTCATTTACCCCCTTGTACCAACTCCCAAGCTCGTAGCTCGAGATTTTCCAAAAATCGTTAAAATTTATAAAGTAAATTTATCCATAATCAGCACCCCCACTTACCCCCTTGTACCAACTCTCAGCCCCGTAGCTCAAATTTCCCCAAAAATCGATAAAGTCGGTCGGTCGGCATCTAATCTATACATCAGCAAGAAGTCAGATTTTACCCATTTTGGACGATCTAAAAAGCAGTCGATATAAATTTTTATGCTGTGCCCAAAAGATTCTTCTTCAGATGGCCTGAAAGAGACTGATGTACACCAGAATTAACTTTATTTCTTATCAGCATCAACAATGTAAAAGCAAAGGGCTTGCTTTACTTTCTACATCAATTAAAATCCACATATGATTTTTTTACTGTCGCAAGCAGTCGGAAGAATGCGACTCTTCATACAATTCAAAGGTATAACGGTTGCAAAAGATGCATTACCGAGTTTTGCGAAAAAAAAACGCGGACGAAGTGAGCTTGATTCTCAGCAGTTGGCTCTACAACAAAGTCGAATAATCTGAATACGGAGTCATTCGAATACGAATTCGAATAAACATTCGAATAAAACATTCGAATAAAATCTATTCGAAACCCCGTTTTTTTGATTATTCGAGTTTTCGAATAATATTCGAAACCTCGTTTTTTGATTATTCGAGTTTTCGAATAATATTCGAAACCTCGTTTTTTTATTATTCGAGTTTTCGAATTTTATTCGAAACCCTGTTTTTTGATTATTCGAGTTTCGAATTTTATTCGAAAATGGAAGAACTCCGAATATCGAATTTCGAATACGAATATATTCGAATGTTTTATTCGAATGATCGAATTTCTATTCGATTCGGACCCAAGTATAGAGTCAAGACTGGCCTGAGATTAAAAATAATTTGCCTGGTAAATTCGACTCATGGATCACGGATCCTATTCTGTGCTGCCGTGTATTCTTTTTGAGACTTACAGAGCTGCTCCATGACATCAAGAAAAAGGAAATTTTTGGTAAAGTGGTAGCTCTACATGGGAGTATAGAGTTCCAAAAAAGAGGAATGCCTCACGCACATCTACTCATAACTTTGGAAAATAAGATTGATACTCCAGAAAAGATTGACTCCATCATATGCGCTGAAATTCCGGAGTATCCTAGCGCCGATGACCCCAAGAGAGAAGAGAAGCTTCGTTTTCACACCCTCGTAAAGAAACACATGATACATGGACCCTGCTCGGAGCGACCGGAGCTTGCTTGTCGCGAAGCGGACTCTTCTAAATGCTCAAGAGGATACCCAAAGCGTTATAGGGATCACACTGAATTATGCAATGGTGGTTACCCGTTGTACCGTAGAAGGAATGACGGAAGAGTGGTTCCTGTGAGAAAGCTAGGAAAAACATTTGCTTCCAATAGAGATGTCGTGCCTACAAATCCATACCTTTTAATGAAGCATGAATGTCATGTAAATGTGGAGGTTTGCGCAGCAATTCAAGCTTTCAAATACATATTCAAATACATCTTCAAAGGACCTGATGCTGTTGTGTTGGAGCTCGTGCAGGACGATGAATTGCTGGAGAAAAGCATGTACACGAATGAAAAGAATGAGAAATTGGTGAGTATAGATATGAGGGAAGTGTACAGACTGGCTAGATACGTATCGCATATCGAGGCTGCCTATCGAATACTACGATATCCCATGCAATATTCGAGCCACACTGTCATAACACTGATGCCGCATTTACCAAATGAGGAGCCCATATACTTCAGTAAAACGCCATGTGTGCCCAAATCACAGAAAAGCAAATTGTTGGCATATTTCGAACTTGTTGCAGTAGATGAAAAAGCAAAAAATATGACATGGGTTGAGGTCGCCGAAAATTATCGCTTTGTCAAGGGTAAGTATGTTCCCTACAAGCGACAAGGACGTCGTATAGCAAGATTATGCTCAGTAAACCCAAAGATGCTTGAGTTGTATGCTCTGCGGAAGTTGCTTCTCTACAGAAGAGGTGTTCAGTCATTTGAGGATCTGAGAACTCACAATGGGATATTGTATGGTACCTTTATGGAAGCGGCGCAGGCAGCAGGATATATTGAGAAGAGTTCGGAATGGGAGGATTGCTTACGATGCGCCTGTACCGAACAAATGCCATCAGCAATAAGGAGACTTTTCGCGCATATTCTCCTGTATTGCAAGCCGTCTAATCCACTTGAATTATGGAATAAGTTTAAAGCGGATATGAGGTCTAAGCAATGTACGGAAGCAGTTGCGATGGAGGACTTGAAATCTTTGCGCCACCTTGAGCATATATTGACAGCAAATGGTATGAAAATGAGCGATTGTGGACTGGACGGGATTATCAACAGTTTGAGCGATGGCGTGGAAGTCCATTCTTCGGAGGCTTTTGACGAAACTGACAGCGGCAAAGCATACTACGATCAACAGTCTGAAATCGGTATGCTCAACAGAAAACAGCAGTACGTCGTTTTGAAGGTTCTGGAAGCGGCTAAATTGAAGAAGAGTGGTGATAAAAATATGTTTTTTATTTATGGAAAAGCGGGATGTGGTAAAACCTTCACGTTTAACGCGCTGATTCGTCTGCTCAAGCACATCGGTCTATCCGTAATTGCAGTGGCTTCTACGGGCATAGCTGCAACTCTTCTCGAAAGTGGTAGTACTGCACATAGCACCTTCTCTCTTCCCTTAGGACGTCTTTCTGCCGACACCGTCGCGAATGTCGATGCTTCTTCTGTCCAAGGAATAATGTTACGTGATGTTGATGTGATTATATGGGATGAGGTATCCATGCAAAGTCGATTTGCGTTCGAAACTGTGGACAGGCTTCTTCGTGATTTAGCTGCACCAGAAAATAGGATGAAGCCGTTTGGTGGTGTTGTGATGGTATTTGGAGGAGATTGGTGTCAGTTTTTGCCTGTTCTGCCGGGAGCGACAAAGTTGGACACAATCAACGAGACTCTGAAAGCGAGTTATTTGTGGAAGATGATGCAAGTTGTTGTGCTTGATGAGAATATGAGGCTTCGTCCAGGTGAGGAGAAATATGCTGCCTGGTTGCGTGGTGTCGGAGAGGGTGCTAACTTCACTGCGAATGGAACAGATGTTGAAATACCAGCGGAGATGTGCATGGAAAGCGAAGATGAGGTGATCGAATGGATGTACACAGATCAGGTACTCAGAGATCCTAATCTCATAGGCAGTATGGCGCTGCTGACTGTACGGAATTCCGATGCTATTGAATTGAATGAGAGGGTGTTAGAAATGATTTCTGGTGAAGCTATAGCGCTGTACGGAATAGATACTCCAGTGAGTGAGCAAGAGGGTATTGTTGGAATGCCTTGTGATGACGAAGAGTTTCTACACAATATGACGCCTCCTGGAATGCCGCCGTTTAGACTGTTGCTGAAACCCGGTGCTATTATAATGCTTCTACGTAATATCAACATTGAAGAGAGGCTATGTAATGGTACAAGGCTGCAAGTATTGTCAATTATGGCCGATAATCGTATGCTGAAATGCAAGAATCTCTTGACTCAGGAGACTGCTCATATTACAAGGATGCCGCTCGATTTTGCTGACGAACGCACAGGAGTAGCATTTCGTCGATTTCAGTTCCCAGTTCGTTTGTCGTACTGCATGACGATCAACAAAAGCCAAGGGCAAACATTTGAAAAAGTTGGCATAATCATGCGAACCCCGTCTTTCGCACACGGTAGTACTTATGTAGCACTCTCCAGAGCACGATCAAAGGAACAAGTGAAGATTACGATAAATTCTCGACGTTCGATGCGACAGTCATTGCGAATCAGGAATATAGTGTATTCTGAAGTCATTGGATTATAAAATCATGGAGATGATTGAGCATTGCTTCTTCCAAGTGTTTGCAGCTTTATAAAGCATCTCAGTTTTGATTTGATCACTTGTTACGTGGTAGAAACTAACATTCGGCCTACGGCGCTCAGAATTCTCGCGATTTTATCGCCTCGTAATTCTCTCACAAGACAACTGCTGCGAGTCCATTGCATGCCGATCAAGTTGCATTTCGGTTATGATAGCTTTCCGCCACGATCAATCGTGACTAACTATCACAACTGAAAAGCAGTCAATCGGCATGCAATAGACTTGTAACAGTTATCTTGTAAGAGAATCGCGAGGCAATAAAATCGCATGAACTCTGCCTGAAGCCTATGACATTATATGAAAATATGGATAGCACGGCAGCCAAACAGGCTATAGTAGACGTCATCTTTGCAGTCACTCGCTATGCCGTGTGTCATTGCACAACATTTCAAAATCCGGACGCGGCCAGAGAGTCCTATAGGAAAAGAAAAAGATGCGCAGTCGAGCAAGGTAAGAGCCAGCTGTAAGGGCGCCTGTATCTGCAGTGTAAGAAATCTCTGCTCATGACTATGTAGAGCAGTCTTTAGGTAAGTAGCCTGCACGAATTCTTCCGAGTTGCTGTAGGCTGAACGCACGCGAGCGTGCCTGCAACGCGGCTGCCGGGTACGGGAGCTATGATGACTCACGCGCGCGAATGCCAATGTTAGCGCGCAAGAAACACGCGCGCGGCGCTCAGTCCAGGCGATTCCGTGCAGTCAACTATAAGTATGCTTTGAACTTCCTATTGATTAGTAATGACGTCATACAAAAAAGCGGCATAGTTACTAATTTTAGCAGTGCGAAACAAAAATTCAACATAACTTAACTGGGAACTGCTTTACATAGTTATGAGGACTGAGCCATTACACTGTAAAGACAAGCCAATCCTATTAACTGCAGGTTTTTCTCCTTTTTTGTAGAAAACTGAGCACTTCGAGATTATCGACGCGACCACATACGACTTCTAAGGCAAGACATCAAAAAAAAAACTGCTGCAGAAGCGAGAAACAAAATAAAAAGAATGAGAAAGCGAACAAAGACGTTGAATTCATTTCTTCAAGTCTCTCCAGTGTGCACTCACGGCACAGGCGGACTCTCTGACAGCACCCAGTATTTCAAAACGTTGCGCAATCACACACGGCAGCGATGACTGAGACATGACGTCTACTATACTCTATTCTACTATAATTAAGCAAGTCTTTGCTTCCCCCAGTAGCCTTTGTCAAGAAAATCTGATTACTATTTACAACATGATTTGAGAAGATAATAAACAGCGCTTCGAGTGAAAAAGTAATTGCTAATTGCTACTATTCAATGAGAAATGACGGCAACCACTCTTGAGCGTGCAAGCTCTGAAAAACTTTTCCTTGCCCTAGAAAAAGCAACCGCCATCCTTGGTCCTCTTGATCCGCTTGATCCACTTTATCTGCTTAAGATGAGATGTGTAATAATGCAGATGTGATCGATCTTAATGCAGCACGGAAAGTAGTATTACTCGTATTCGCAGCGAACGGAACCGTACATGGTAGAAGAGGGAGAACTTTAGAAGGTAGAGGAGCGAAAAAGCTCTGGATTCAAAAACACTTTGAATTAAGAATAAGGCAAAGTTTTGCTAGCACTCTCAAGTGGAAGTAAAAAGATAGTAGATATCTACCTCATCTTTGTAGATTCTGCATGGAGATTCAACAGAACACGAACAATTTTGCATGGAGATTCTGAAGTTCGTGTTCTTTTGAAATACCGGGCGAGCACAATTCTTCGCAAGAAAACTTCATGCATGGCTACGGTTTTCAGGTTTTCAGCCAAGCAATCCCTAGAAACATATTTTGATGGGATATAATGAAAAAAATTATGCAAAAAAGAAACAAAAAAGCGGCAAACACGTGCTGCTCAAGCACTTGCTTCATCTTCAAAATTCTCATTCAAATGCTCAGACATGAACGCAGTGGAGAGCAGTCATGCGCCGGGTCTTCAGTTTATTAGATCAGACACATTGGCCCGTAGTAAACCCCCATCAGGGCATCTCTCTTGAGGCGGACCGGAGTTGATCTCATCGCGCCTCAGCACATTGCCAGGGGAGCGATTGATTTGCAGCAGATCACTTTCTGGACGTTCGCGTTTTCAAAGGTGGAACTCTACCATTTCTGCATTACTAGTCAAATGGATAAAACTAAAGCGTTTCAAGCGGCAAAGTCGTGGTTCGGGTGCGGCTAGCGGCACGATATTTGCTACTTGGCCTGGCGACCTTTGATAGCGGCCGCTGTTGAAAAAAACCGATGACCACTAGCAGAGATTTCACCTGGCAAGCAACGAGATAAAACAAATACACAATATTTTGGCCTTTATACGAGGAAAAATCACGCTTGGCGAAAAATGGCTAGAAAGGTAAATTTACGCTTCTGTTATCTGGAGCGGTTTTTTGAGAAAAACGAGCGGCAACTGGAAGAAAAATGCAAAAAAAATTTTTTTTCGATTTCGTCGCGCAATCAGCTGTCATCGATCCTCACTCACCTGGACGCCCGAAATTGTGCAGTTCTGGGAGTTTTGCACCGCAAAGAAACGTCAACTGCGGTGTTTCGTAAGTTACTCGGGAGCAACTTACGAAGGTTTTCTCTATGCTCTCCTCTTTAGCACAGTATTTACCTTATGTCGTCGCCCGGCCCATCTCCGATGACTCGGTAGGGAACTCCCTGTCGGGCTTCATCTAAAGCTCACCTGTAGGGTGAACTTGCATACTTACACCACAGAAAAGTGGGCAGTCCCCATCTCACCCAACAAAGCCTCATATGAGGGCCTCAGGGGAGATCTCCCATGGCCGAGCTTTACTACGGGCCATTCTTTTTGAACGCCTACGCGCCATTGCTTGCTCCGGCGAATGCGACTTATATGAGGTGCCCGGAAATAGGATAATTCATAAAGATACTGTTTTTCCAAGTTATGGAGTAACAAGAAAGCCTCACCATACTTTGAACCCTCATAACTGAGCCACCATTGAAGACAGAGTGTTGAAAATGACACCAACGGAAAGAGGAAATCGAGCTCTTAAATGAAAATGCTGTTAAAATCTTAAGATTCTTTCAAAAAAGGGACGAAAAATGGGCCAAAAGTGAGGCAACTCTCACACACTAAGATGCCATTGTAAGCGAATAAAGCTGGGAAAGGAGACGAAAATTCAGGTCATTACGGAAACGTGGTAAAAAGGTCTACTAAGTGGGGATGTGAGGCTTTCGTGGAAGCCGAAGACGGGAAAGCATACCTAACATGCGATGACTGTGAAAATGAACATCTCCAAAACTCCCAAGCGTAGCAACTTAATCGACAAGAACACACAAGAGACTTACAAGACGATCAAAGGAGAACACGAATCCATGACGTGAATGCTACAATGACTCAAAAAATTAAAGGACCCGTGCAAGCGCGCACACCGGTGTCCCGCGGCCGTCCCTCAAAGGACTACCGACTGCTTGAAAGTCCTTCTCTGCAAAAAATGCATTTTTCCACCTTACGATTCTTTTATATATGAAATGATATGAAATGATATGAAATGATAGAAAACAACTTTCTCACCATTCGGCAATTCAGAGGTGGATCATTTGTTCATTCGTCGACTAAAGGACATGCTGAAAAGTACACGCCATTACCCCGGAGCGATTTATTAAAGGTCTTTTTCTGCAAAAAATTCCTACTGTACCTTACGATTCTTTTATATGAAATGATGGTTAAAGCGTGTAAAGCTTTCATTCTCCTAGATGTAAGTAAACCGATAGATAGAAAGACCTTGTGAGTTGCCTTGAAAAGTAGTTTATAATCTGCGCAGGGGTCGAAGACATAAGTGTGCGAAGTTTCAGCTCAAACGGTCAACGACGGGCGTTTATAAAAACACAGACAAATAAACCGGAACCTGCTTACAAACACTGAGTTTAATTCATGTATAAATTTCCATCTTGCATAAATATTAGGTTGTTGCAAAAATAATGTCCGTTTTTCTAGGCCTACAATTCAAACAACTTTTTTCCATCAAACGTTCTTCTTTTCGATGCAGAATCTGCATATCATTGGAAGGCTCTCTTCATGTACTTACTTACTTAGATACTTAGATGGCCCGTCCTCACGTGACGTGCGGGCCCCAGTACAGAAATCGCCATTGATCCCTGTCCCTCGCTTCGGACATCCACGATTTTCTTGGTCGTCGTCGGTGGCTGCGTCCACGAGTTCCAGGGGCAAAAATCGTATCCACCTGATTTCTCAGCTGGTCCATCCGTTCCACGAACACGTCTGCCCATCTCGTCGGTGGTCTTCCTCGAGGACGTTTGGCTTCGCGAGGAATCCACTCAGATGTTCTTAGTGTCCATCTATCGTCCGTTCTTCTCATTATGTGACCGGCCTATCGGTGTTTCGCTTTCGCAACGTATTCCGCTGGGTCACGAAGACGGGACATTCTTCTCATATCCGTGCTGCGAAGTCCGACTAGATGTTGCTTGTGTCGGGTCATCTTCAGAAGACTGCGCTCGAGCGCTCTGTGGGTGGTCCTTAAAGCTTTCGACGTGGCTACGGTGTGGCCCAAGTCTCAGCTGCGTAGCAGAGCGCTGGGAGAACGGTTGAGTCGAACAGGTGGGCACGAAGCTCCGGGTCCGTCAGTTGGTCGGTGGCTTCCTTCAGAGGCCCGAAGGCGGCCCAGGCTGCTCTTCTTCTCCTGTTAAGTTCTTCCCTCAAGTCGTTCTCCATGTTCATCGAACGTCCGAGATACACGTAAGAAGACGTCTCCATGATAGGGGTGCCTTCCAATTCCATTTCTGCATCTTCGCAAAGGGCGTTCTTCATGAACTGAGTCTTCTTCCGATTTATTCGCAGTCCGATCTTCTTCCCTACTTCGTTTAGTTCCTTCAGCATCGCCTCTGCTTCAGTGATACTGCTCGAGAAAAGGACGATGTCATCCGCAAAACGAAGGTTGGATAGGAATCTCCCATCAACTCGTATGCCTCTCTCTTCCCAGTCTAGTGACTTCATCACCCACTGCAAGGCCGCGGTGAACAGCTTCGGCGAAATAGTGTCGCCTTGTCGAACCCCCCTTCCCAATTGGAATGGTTAGGGGGCGATGGAATAGCTGCATCGTTGTTGTGCAGTCCTTGTAGCAGTCGGCTAGTGTCCTCACGTAAGCTGGTTCCACTCCTTGATCGACTAGCGCAGACAGGATGGCGTTGGTTTCGACGCTGTCAAAGGCTTTCTCGTAGGTTAGGACGAGAGGCAGTCGGTACTCCCGGCAGACTTCTATGACCCTCGAAACCATCTAGATATGGTCCATGCAGCTGAATCCTTTGCGAAATCCAGCTTTCTTGGGGTTGGGCTTCATCCAGTGTCCTAGATATGCGTGCGAGGATAATCTTCGTGAAGAGCTTGTACAGCACACTCAGCAGGCATATTGGACGGTAATTTCGAAGATCTTCCCGTTCACCCTTCTCAAAAAGAAGGACGGTTCTTGACGTTCTCCACTGGTCGGGAATCCTCTCCTTCTGAAGGTAAGATGTCAGGTGCGGCGCGAGAATCTCGTGCAGACTTGTCCTCCGGCTCGCAGAAATTCGACGGAAAGATGGTCTGGTCCTGGAGCCGTGGATGTCTTCATGGTCTGGATCGCCGTGCGCACTTCAGCAGGTAGAATTCGTGGTGGTACTTCTCCAGTGGGAACAACGGGCATCGGCACGGGTGTTGATGAGCGGAAGAGGTTGGTATAGAAGTTCTTCGCGATAGATTCCATCTTGTATCGGGAAGAAGTTGGAGTCCCGTCTTCGTTCAATAGTGCAGCCAGCGGTACGTGATATTCACAGAGGTCCCTTCGGCATTTCTTAAGACTTCGTCTTTCTTCGGCTGCTTCCAGTATCTTGGCTTGCCTTACTTCCTGAGATCCTCCTGCAAAGCTGTTCTGCAACTGGCGTTGGCTATCAGTCGATCGAGATGGGTTGCATTCGGATCCTGCCTCAGAAATCTTCTTCTTTCGAGCAATTCCTTGGTGGTCTTTGAAATATGTTCCAAGTTCTTCTCAGAAGTCACTGAGGCGCACTCTCCGCAGGCTCGCAATCCTTTCAGAAGCCGGTCGTAGTCTACGTTGTGCCCTCTTCGATGGGCCAGTCACGACTTGATATGAGCTCTTCTGATCTGTTACCGTCATAAACGACTTCCTTCCTTCTCGCGGCACTGTGACAGACTTTCTTTTCCAGCCTTCGGCTGAGTCGTATCTTCGCTCGAAGGAGGCGGTGATCGGAGCCACTGCAGAAGGATGGAACTACTGAGACATCGAGCAAGCTCCACCTTCGGTTGGCGAGAATGTGGTCGATCTCCGCGTGAGTCGTTCCGTTGGGCGATTCCCATGTCCACCGGCAATGTTCTTTCTTCATGAAGATGGAATTTCCATGGAAAAGTCGTGCGGCGGAGAGAAGCCCAATAAGACGGTTGCCGTTTTCGTTCCGGAGCCCATATCCAAACTTCCCGATCCTATATTCCTTTTCTAGTGACATCCCGATTTTCGCATTGAAGTCGCCCACAACATACTTGTAGAAGGACTTTTCGCTGCGGATGACCTCCTCCACGTCTTCGTAGAAAGCATCTAGTTCTGAGTCGTCAGCTGCTGATGTTGGAGAGTAGCAGTTGATGATGCTGATGGTCTTCTGACGTGGTCTGGTCTTCTCTCTTCATGTACTTTCTAACAATGGTGGAATTAAGCTGCTATCCTTATCTGCGAGAATTTCACCAAATTTTGCGCATCCGCCCTCAAAATCGGACACTCATAGCTTTCACTTTCTTGACCACAATTCAGGAGCAATAAACGAATTCTTCTGAAAACATAGCAATAGTACTGGATGAAAATTGTTTACCTACTGCTTGCTTAGGTAGATTTTTGGAGATATCTGGACTGAGAAATTGATGCCTCGAAATAGATACTTGTTGCTGTCATTTTATGGGTCAGAAATTCCCATAATTAAGGCAATCGCCAAAGCTTCGCCCACTTCTGTAAGCTTGATATTAGCCACCTTAATTACAATATTTGAAGAGAAACTCAGCTATTCCGTGCGCGAAGAATTCCAAATTTTCACAATTTGGCACTTACAAACCTACAACAAGTAGGCTCAAAAAAGTGAACATTTTTGAATTTTTATCCTTAGTTTCCGTAGAACTCCTCGTTGGAGTCTTTTCTATACAAACGTAAACACATGGCCTGTGGATACAAAATAAGCTGACTGCCAGTCATACGAACAAAACTTGAAGGGAGTTCTAAGCTCTAAAAGACGAGGTTTTCAAAAAAAAACTTTCAGTTTTTTGAAGCATGATTTTCTTCCCGTTTGCGATATCAATATGAGCACGTACGCGCCAAATTACGTAAGATTTGCTGTTTCTGAGGTCTTGAGTGCATTCAAAAATATAAAGACTGAACAAACTTATAGCCTTCCAAAGTGAAAATTTGCAAAACGGACATTATTTATGCAACAACCTAATATATCTATAGCAGATCACACTTCTTCGTAATCCACGACAACATGTGTAAAAAAGTATGAAAAATTATGCGCGTACAAAATTGGCTCCAGCTCAGCTGAAACCCAAATAGACGGTTCTAGCTAATTCCGAAAAAAAGGCATGGCTTTCATTCACAATGAAAAATTTTTTGCATGATTCAAGTTTCTCGAGCGCATGCGCACACTGAGGGCTGCATGCACTAAGATCCCCGATGGAGAGGGGATCGCAACTCAAAAGAAGGCTTCATATCCTTAAGCCCTAGATATCTGGGCCGGTAGTAATCCCCCCGACCTGGCGGCAGGTCTCGTCGGCAGGTCGCTGGCACCTTTTCCGTGAGGTGGCCAGAAATTGAAACCCCAAATTTAGGCGTTCCCAGGCCTATTTCCAAAAAATTTTCTCGATAAAGATGCCGCCTAGACTCTGTAGAAAACTCCATAGAAATCTGCGGTTCTAGAAATCCTCCTGTGGGAAAATATCTGGAAGCGCAGAAGGAGCTGCCGGCAACTTCGCGATGTAAGTTGCCGGCAACCTGCCGGCAGCTCGTCGAAATCCGCGAGATGGCAGCTGCCGGCAGGTCAGAGAGCACGGGAAATAGCGTGCTCTTTTGAGAGAGGGAGCTGCCAGCATCTCGACGTGCCCCTACCACGTCGAGGTGGTGGCACCTTTGCCGACGGCGTCTGCGAGTTTGCGAATTGCGGCGATATCACACAATTTACGTCAGGCGAAAAAATCAAAAATTTTACTTTTTATCAAAAAACTATCATTTTTCTCATTATACGAGTTTTTTTTAAAACGACGATTTTCTTACAGAGAAAAAATTCAGTAATGCCTGAAAATCATAAAGAACATCATCTTGTTTGGCAATCCCTTATAAATCTCGTTTGCACCGATTTCGCCTCTATCTCGCTTATATCAATCAGCTGTTCTTTTAGGGTCAAAGTCTCTCACGCAATGTATCGATCCCTCCTACAGGCAGCCATTTACCAGCGCGTTCCTCCTATTGCTGGTGCAAACGGTAATGGCTGACCGAATGGTCGAGTGGTTAACGTGGTGGCGCTTCAAGTTAACGCACATAGGTTCGACCGCGCGCGAGGTAGCACTTTTGCGGCTGTCTGCGTCATCAAAATTTAGTGTGGGAAATGATAGCGTGCTAAGGTTACATAAGATTGTTAAATCCTACAATCACTCCGCGAGCTGCCGGCGGAGTTGGCATCTTTCCGCGATGTGTGCCAACTTGCCGGCATCTTTGATGCCACCAGGTAGGGTAGACTACCGGCCCTGGATTCTACGCCGTATAAGCTATCCGTAATTATTTCCTTCGTTCTTCAATATGAACATATTGAAGCAAGAAGCTGTATAAGCCGCATCCAACTTTTTGTACGACCCGTCGATGATCTCCGGTGGCCGACTGTCTTTTCTTTGAAGTCACTTTTCTTTTTTTAAAGTTAACGAAATCCGAAAAGTACTGATTATCTAACCCAATAGTGCTCACAAGGGAACGATACTCAATGTCCGTGGCCTTTTGAGACGAGATGTATACCATTACACTCGCCTTCGAACGCTGATTCCGAATCTGACTTCCGTTTCTGCTAATCGTTTCTCTGAAGGAAGTTATGGAGGAATTTCGAGCCAACTTTATCCGCCCAAGGGTATGGTCATCAGAACGGCCTCTACCGGCGCCATGTTCTTGTCCAGTGGTTAGTGTGATAGCCTCATAACTTGATACATGTGTAGGTTCAAATTCTTTTGTGTTTTTGTTTTGCACTACCTCAATCAAAATTGTTCGAAATTCACTCGAATTATGGTCATTGGGTACATTTTAACGCAAATAGTAAATTTTTTCCAAATTTCCACGTTTTTTGAAGAGTAAGGGCGTCCAGTTAGCTCGAAGATGCGAAAGAAGGTTTATTGAGGCAATGCAAAACTGAAAAACACAAAAGGATTCGAACCTACAACTGCATCAACTCATGTGCCTATCCCGCTAACCACTAGACCACACCGCACCGGCACTGTTTCCGCTTCGAACTTATTTCAGTGGAAAGCCGAAGCCTGCACAATCCTTTACAACATCTTTGAAGCGATTAGCAGAAACGGAAGTCAGATTCGGAGTCAGCGTTCCAAGACGAGTGTAATGGTATACAACTCATCTCAAAAAGCCACGGACACCGAGTATCGTTTCCTTGTTAGCATGATGCTAATGAAAACGAATGAGTTTGGGAAATATCTAATTTTTCGATAAACCCCAACTTTCGACTTGTGGTTCGTCGCAAATTTCATGTCTCCATAATATCATTTGTTTCTATCAACAGCATGCTTAGCACTGTTGAATTTGATCATCGACACAACTTTGGAATGTCTCATTATTCTGAAGAAAAAAATGACTTTGAAAAAATTTTCGGCCGTAGGGGATCATCAGGGGATGGTACAAAAAGCTGGACAATGCCCTTGTAAAGCTTCTCGCTCCTGTTCAATATGTTCATAGATAGAATGGAAAGAATACTTATGGGTAAGTAGACAGCGTGAAACCCACATATCTGAAGCTTCAGGATATGAAGCTTTACTTTAGGCTGCGATCTTCTCCGCGGCGGGATGTTAGTGCATGCGTCCCTAAATTTGTCGTCGTACCTTTGCGATTTCGCTGTGAGCTAAACTTTGTTTGATTGATGTAGAGCATACCGTTTGCACTCGGCATCAAGCTCGCGGCTTTTCCACCCTGGATTCCGCGAAATCGATGTTCCTTTTGCTTTTCCCTTGGAAACGATATCCATCTTGTCCCGGTTCCAGCTGTGCCGGATCCTGAGCAGTACGAGTTTTTTGAGCAAGTTTTCAAAAAAAGGTGCTACTCAAAAACAACTATAATTTTGAACGCATACAACTTGCGGTAGTGTTTAGCGCGTAATTAAGCACGTCTTGGCAAAGAATAGTACTGGACAAAAACTAGTCCTTTTGCGGAATGCATGTATCGAGCACCTATCATCGATAGAGCGCATGAAATGCATACAACGGAAGCTGCGCAGCCTTTTCTACTTTTCCAAACACTTATTTTTGGTGTTTAAAACAGTAAGCGTTAAGTGAAAAGTCTTCACTTTCAGCCAAGGAGTGCGACATGCTAGACTCGGAAGAAATTGATGTCGTGGCTGATATGTGCTCAGGAGAGAAGATCATCAAACAAAAACCCAAAAGTTTTATAACTCTAATGGCATCGGGGCTAACTGAGGAACGGTTTAATAATCTGTTTAAAGAAGCTACTCATGTGCAGCTGTGCATCAAAATAGATGGAACTAATTTCAAAACCATCAGAATGCCAAAGCTTAAGAGAATGTTTCCATGCAAAGAAAGTGAGTTAGATAGCAAGTTAGTGCTTATCGACCATTCTAATTGTGGGCCCGTATGCATGCGCTTCTTAGTAAATACGGCATATGGGCCCTCAATAAGAACGCTCGATGCACGGTTATACATGTCGGCATGATTCACGATAATCTTTCCTTAATTATTTATTAGAACAGAAAAGAGGAAGAATGATTGCACAAATATATTTTGCATCAGTCTGGCAGAAATAGAAGGAAGTGTGAACTAATCATCCTCAAAAATGCACTGTATGTCCGAACTTCTCGTGTTTTTTGCAGGATCTGAAAGTTTGGTTATCGAAAACAATCCTAACTTGGAAACTGTTACTCTTGGATCAAAGGAGACATCTATTGTTAATATGCACGTGAAAAATAACCCAAACATTCGAGCTTCGTCAGTCTCAAAGCTCAAAAGGATTTGCAGCAAGCTCGAGAAGTCAACATGTGAAATAGATGGTAAAGCGTCAACAAAACATGCCATAAATTTCATAGCAATTAATTACCAGATACTGGAGTTACTGGAGTGTATGAAGACAAAGAAGAACAGCTAGAAACAACTGAGACAACGCAAACAATGCACGTAGAGGAATCTGCAGGACGCAGCACTGTCTTGAGTGAAGGTGACTTTTTGCGTTAATTACAGCGCATAAACACAAACACATTGCAAGATAAACTACAACAAAGCGGTACTCTCTACTGATGTTCTCTGTTCAAATGATTTCTGCTTCATTCAATTTGTGTACAAAGAATATCTAGAAAAGGATATTGAGCATCTGAGTTTGAATTTTTGCAAAGAAAGGGGACCGATGACAGTGTTACGGTCTGTCTTTACTGCGCCATAAAACTTTACTACCAAAAACTGCTGCTCTCGGAAGGTATGATATCCATGACTATTCGAAAACTCGCTTAGCAAATGACAAAGCGCGCAATCAGCGTCTAAGACTCATTCTTTTTAACTCAATACGAAAGCCACGGTCACCAAATGTCCTTCCCTTATTGAGACCAGATGAAACCACCAAACCAAATGCTTTATTCGTCCGTGTTAATTATTCTCGAAACGCTTCTGTATCTACAGACTGTATAGGCTTGCTGCATATGCTATCCAAAAATACACGTTCTACAATCAAATCACTCTGAAAAGTCGAGATACGCTCCATATCCGATTTAGATGCTGGAGCAGTGCACACTGGTCAACCAGATTGTTTCTGAATGAAGTTGCGAAATAAATGAGAGGTGCTTAAAGTACCTTGGCTGCATATGGCGCTCGTCTGTTTGTGATATCGTAGATATTAATTTTTTGGTGAATATCCGGTGGAGAGTGAATCCATATCTGTTATAAATCCTCCTGGCTTGTAGCCTTCGCAGAATAGTATGGCTTCACCTAATCTTTTCTGCCGTACAGATGTTTAACGATGACACATTTCAAAGGCCTGGAAAATTGTCAGTCCATTCGATATTACTTCACTAGCTGCCAAGCCCTTCCTTCATCATCGTACTCAATTTCTAGAATGAAATCGAAATGCTGCATAAAATCTACTGGCCAAGTGTTTCACCTTGGAGCAGCATTTATCTGTTACAAAATGTGGACGAACTGCAGTGCAACACCATCAACTAAATTTGTAAATCAGATCATATTAGCATTTCACATTGCTTCACGATAAGAAGAGAATACTGGGGAAACACATCCTGTCTGTACTCAAGCATTCTCATACTTTTCTTTCTCATTTCGACATTGCAGCCCATCGCGCAAGTGGCCGCAAGTGTGCAAGGACATGGCTGCAAGTAGAGTGATATAATCGTGAATTACTTCTAGCCTCTGGCGATGGTGTGCAAGCGAAACGTCAGGCATCAGCGAAGTGTATCTCGTTGAATCGCGACATTTCTTCTGACTCTAGCTCGCAAGCGAAACTCAAAGAAAGAAGGAATCGTCATCATTTCTTCTCAACTTTTTCGGCCCATTCCACCATTCAACTTTTTTCTATTTGATGACGCGAGCCTGTATCGACAGTCCGAAATGTTACCATTCAGAAATAATTCGAAAAAATTGGGTGTAGTCAAGAGGCGCGATTGTTATTGCCAGATAGATACTAATTAACGCTTTTTTTAGTACTTTTTGATGTTCTAGGAGCAATTCCAATTTCTAGAAAGATATGTATGATCGTCTCATGGGTTGCTTGATCTTATCATCTTATATATAAAGCTGAATGTCTGTTTGTCTGTCTGTCTGTCTGTATGTCTGTCTGTCTGTACGTATGTTCCGAATAGAAAATTCCATTTCTGAACCGATCCAGATCAAACTTAGCACACATACACATCGGGCCCCGGCGGATGTCATAGGCCACTTTACGTCATCGATCGGTATCGATTTTATCGATTTTTTGCAAAATTTGAGCTACAGGGCTGGGAGTTGGCACAGGGGGGTAATCGAGCATGCTGATTACGAGTATAATAATGACAGAGCCGGGCGGAGCCGGGTAAGTCAACTAGTTTTGAAATAAGTTTGAGACACGAGTGTTGGAGGCCAAAACCCTTGAAATTGCAACTAATGGCGTTTTCGTAAATGTTTCAATCAATTTTTTACCAAAAGCCTTCAAACTTAGCAAGTTTTCGCTTCAGATGATTAATAAGCTAGAGCACTTTGTGTGGTATTTTTGAGAGATTCGCATAGCTCTAAATTGAGCTGACCTTCGAAAAAATCGGGCCTCTTGACCGTCTCCCGAAAAAAATGGCACTGAGCAGTTCTATTTAGGACTAGGAGGAGGAGATGAAGACAAGGAAGACGGGTATTTTGCTGACGATGCACAACTGAATATGTTTTCAAGAGATGAAAAATATGGTGTTCACCGCAAAGTGGAAGAAAATAGAAATGAAAGCCAAATGCTTTGCTCTTATTCGTTCTACATCATGATTTGCGCACTGATTCTCAGTTGAATATTGTAATGTACTGTAACAAAGTGTTGTCAAAGATATTGCGAAATATTGGTCACGAAATGTACAAGATTAATAAATTGGATAAACCGTATCTACATGGTAGTAGATGTGCAAGTTTTTTGCATTCAAAGATATCGAGAAGGCCAAAAATGTCATACTCTTCTAATATTCACCTTACTGAAACAGTTGAAGACGAGGAAGCGGGGTTTCTTTTAGCTGTGCCACCAGTGGCTACTGCTATTCCATATGGAAAACAACTACTTGAATAACATTATTTTGTGAGTACAATACCGCTCATAATTCGTCAAAAAAGTCGCCGGAGTGCGCTGCAGTGCGCCGGAGTGCGGCAGAGTGCGCCACACTCTACTAGAGTCTGCCGGAGAGCAGCGGAGTGCGCCGCACATCACTAGAGTCTGCCGGAATCCGCGTCGCTTCGCCATATCTCGCTTCATGGACGAATTCTAAATCCGAGGACACCGTTCGATTCAGCTCGGCGAGACGCATCATCTTTTATATAGAAGTGCCACAATCTAGCAGGATATGATAGGTATACGCTAGACAGTAGTTTTCGCTCAATTTTGCAGACTTTTGTTTAGTTGGATTTTTCGGTGTGCGGTGTGTAACAGTATTGTCATTGATTTGTCGCTGATGACACATAGAAAGTATAGTGTAGGAGTTTGGTAGAGAGTCGATCTGATCTAATTTGCTCTAGAATCTGCTCAAGATCACAATACCGCTCACAGAATGTGCAAAATTTTCGTAAACTTCGCGGAATTCCGGGATTTCCACCAAAGTCCGTGATATTCCTAAAAGTTCGCGACATTCTAGGATCCGCGGAATCACGGAAATCACACAGAATAGCAACGCCATATTTTCTTCCGCAATAATTATGTTCCAAATCGGGAAGCAGGATTTTGTTTAGATCGTCAAGGCAAATCTTATGATGTACAGCATGCCCTCAATGTTCCGCTTCCAGTTTTCTCGAATTTTTCTGTGGAGGTCCTTCGCAAGGATGTAGCGCAGCGTCTGTGTAACAAGAAAGATTCCAATAAGCACTATTCGATAGTACTGTTCTTGTAGATTATCGCGTGTTTAAAAGTAGCTGTACACTGACTTTCACAAGAGGTAGAAGCGTTGGTGAATTTTGGAAAAATCACGCGTTTTCAAATTCTACTCGCCGTAATCTTCTTCGGAATAAATATATTCTGAATATGAAGAAGGCTTTCTGCTCGGTACATCAAGGCAAATCTCCGGTAGTATTCTCAAAACTTTCTGTGGGCGTCTTTTCGCAAAGATGTAAAGCAGCGCGTATTGCCCCTAGTGGACTCCAGCAGGGACCGCTCGATATTACTTTTTCCGTGGATTATGATGCGCTAAATAGTAGGCGCAGATTTCTTTTTAAAGGAAATAGAAGGGCTGGTGAATTGTGGAAAAATATTGTCGTTCCAAATTCTTCGTCGTAACCCTAGAATACGAAGCTATCTTGCTATGCAGATGTGAGTATCGAAACCAGCAGGACAACCTCTATGAGCAAATTTTCAGAGAACTTCGGATTATCTGTTTTTTTTTCTCGTTCCACGCTCTGGAAGCTCGCAGATGGATTTTGGTCAAAATGTTGATGCCCTTGAATTGTAAGGAAACTTCGTTTATAGAGGTTCTCGAAACGCTCTTTACGAAAATCGTGGTCTTCGAGGATTACAGGGTCTTTTTAGAGATACAGTGACTTGACTGTAACTGCACCACGAAAGTGCGTAAATTTGCCCTCACTTCTCCCGTATCTGTCAAAAAACTTGCCTGCTTGCTTTTTTAAGTCAAAGTTACTAAGAACTGTGCTATCGAATGGTGCATGTCTCAAGCCCCGTCTATCCCAATATCATAACTTATAATAACGGGCTAAGGGTTGCTTACGTTTGTGTGTGTGTGTGTGTCTGAATCTCTGTCTGTCACGAAATTCATGGAGCGAGTTCCAATGAATTCCAGCCCAAATTTTGCACAGAGCATGCTACTTACATGAGAGTCCAGTGTACAAAAGCATGAGCGGATCCACTGTGTGGGTCCCTCAAAAAATGGGCGTCAATCGGATCCACTTGGCTCTTGGTCAATAAAATTGAGCCTGTAGCACAACTTTTTGCAAGGTCACGAATTGTTTGACAAGTTAATGTGCAAACGATGGACTTTAGGAAAAAAATTGAACTAAAGTTTATTAATTTGCAAAAACGGTGTCAAAAAGATTTTTTGCGTAAGTGCTGACTTTGCCAAGATTTTACCCGATCATTTGAAAAGGTTTTTGCACAGAGATGTAGCCCACGGTGACATTGTATCTTATGGCAAATGCCGAGCCATGAAAACTCCAAAAACCGATTCAAATCAGTTGTTCCTTTGGGAGAAGTTCCATTCACGCGAAATTACCGATCTCATATGGGAAAGCTTCTAGAATGAATAGTTATTTACAAATCATTCGTGATAGTCGGCATAGCGCGGTGAGTTTCTTTGTCACTTTTGTGCGGGAATGAGTAAAGCATACACAAAGTAGGGCCAGCGCGAGCCTCTGCGAAGCAGAGGTGATGCACTGGTAATGAATATGGTGGTTGCGTTTCTTCAGCTGCTTAATTAAATATCAAAGCAGCTTCGTAGCTAGAGCTCAGGTCTACCTAATTAAAAAATCCAACACAGTGAGATCCATTCAACGATGTGAACAGATTTAATCAGTATGTTATACAAGCACTCGCGGTGGAATTTCGACGAAATATGCGATCTTTACATTTTGGGCAAAATTCATGAGAACGTGTTTTCGTATCGTAACTTGGCGACTTTCATAGACTGGAGCTTGAGACATGCACCACTCGATAGCACAGTTCCTAGTAACTTTGACTTAAAAAAGCAAGCAGGCAAGTTTTTTGACAGATACGGGAGAAGTGCGGGCAAATTTACGCACTTTCGTGGTGCAGTTACAGTCAAGTCACTGTATCTCTAAAAAGACCCTGTAATCCTCGAAGACCACGATTTTCGTAAAGAGCGTGTTCGAGAACCTCTATAAACGAAGTTTCCTTACAATTCAAGGGCATCAACATTTTGACCAAAATCCATCTGCGAGCTTCCAGAGCGTGGAACGAGAAAAAACCAGATAATCCGAAGTTCTCTGAAAATTTGCTCATAGAGGTTGTCCTGCTGATTTTGATACTCACATCTGCTTAGCAAGATAGCTTCGTATTCTAAAGTTACGACGAGTAGAATTTGGAACGACAAGATTTTTCCACAATTCACCAGCCCTTCTATTTCCTTTGAAAAAAAACCTGCGCCTACTATTTAGTGCATCATAATCCACGGAAAAAGTAATATCGAGCGGTCCCTGCTGGAGTCTACTAGGGGCAATACGCGCTGCTTTACATCTTTGCGAAAAGACGTCCACAGCAAGTTTTGAGAATACTACCGGAAGATTTGCCTTGATGAACCGAGCACAAAGCCTTCTTCGGATTCAGAATATATTTATTCCGAAGAAAGTTACGGCGAGTAAAATTTGAAAACCCGTGATTTTTCCAAAATTCACCAACGCTTCTACCTCTTGTGAAAGTCAGTGTACAGCTACTTTCACGCGATAATCTACAACAACAGTACTATCGAATAGTGCTTATTAAAATCTTTTATGTTACACAGACGCTGCGCTACATTCTTGCGAAAGGACCTCCACAGAAAAATTCGAGAAAACTGGAAGCGGAATATTTAGGGAAGGCTGTACATCAGAAGTTTGCCTTGACGATCTGAACAAAATCCTGCTTTCCGATTTGGAACATAACTATTGCGGAGGAAAATATGGCGTTGCGTATTCTGTGTGATTTCCGTGATTCCGCGGATCCTAGAATGTCGCAAACTTTCAGGAATATCACGGACTTAGGCGGAAATCCAGGAATTCCGCGAAGTTCACAAAAATTCTGCACATTCTGTGAGCGGTATTGTGATCTTGAGCAAATTCTAGAGCAAATTAGATCAGATTGACTCTCTACCATACTCCTACACTATACTTACTACGTGTCATCAGCGACAAATCAATGGCAATACTGTTATCAGCACACCAAAAAATCCAACCAAATCCTGCTAGATTGTGGCACTTCTATCCAAAAGATGATGCGTCTCGCGAGCTGAATAGAACGGTGTCCTCGGATTTAGAATTCGTCCATTCTGAAGCGAGATATGGCGATGCGACGCGGATTCCGGCAAACTCTAGTGAAGTGTGGCGCACTCTGCCGCACTCCGTTGCACTGCAGCGCACTCCGGCGAGTGCGCCGCAGTGCGGCGACTCTTTTGACGAATTATGAGCGGTATTGTATATCTTTGCGTAAGTGCTTTCGTATCTGGTACAGAATTTGCACCGGCCAGTGCCCATTCCATCACCATAAGTTTGTAACAGCATGTACATTTAAATAAGAGAACACATACTGAGGCAGTCGTTGGATGTAGGCAGGCATCGAAAAAAATTTTCGCGTCTACTGACAGAGTTTGATTGACCATGTACTTTTGCAAGGCCGTTCGTTGATTTCCTACTACGACAAAAACCAGCAATGTCTCTGGTAAAGCGGAGAGATTCACAAGCGCATCGGGAAAGCGCGTCTTAAGTTATTTGAAATTTTGTAGGCGGAGGGCGTAAAGTCAACTGCGAATTTTACGTTGACCGCTTACCTCCGGCGATCACTTATAGAAATGGTACGGTAAACCATGCTCATAGGATACGGAAATGATTGATAAGGGAAGATTACGACGCCAATGAGGCGTCGCCACTTTAAAACGTGAACTATCAGGGTGTACCATAAGTTCCGTCCATATTGATTCTCAACCGCGTAAAATTTTGCCTTCACATCAGCCATTTATATACAGGGTGTCCTAAAAAAATGTTAACACTGTTTGATCGTCAATAACTCCCTTGCTTTCAAGTCTTTCGCCGAGCTCTAGGTACCATTCTGTAAAGCGAGGATAAACTTAGATTTGCAGTATCGAGCGAATCATCTAACGCTCCTCGTTACTGTAGAATTACGGTAGGAAATTCCAAAATGTGGAATCGTCATGAAATATGCCCTCTGACAAAAATTTTTACAAAAAATCTGAAAAATCGTGTACTAGGGTTTTCGCGTCCGCTGATTTTACTACATAACTTTTTGCGAGTGTTTTCAGCTTTTTTGACGGTGTAATCACATTTTTGGCACATGCTGGGAAGTCAGTTATTACACTTTACCTAGGAAAACTTTGAAAAGAAGTATCATAATGAAACTAAAATTCCATATCGAAATCAGCGGCTTTCGTTACCATAGTACAAGAGATTTTGGCTTGTTTGGCTCTGTTTCAAAGCAGGAAACGGGCTTTAATAGCTTAAAATCCTTGTCAAATTTCCTACCGTAGTTCTACAGTAACGAGGAGAGTTAGATGATACGCTCGATATTGCAAATCTAGGTTTATCCTCGCTCTACAAAGTGGTACCTGAAGCACGGCGAAAGGCTTGAAAGCAAGAGAGTTATTAACGATCAAACAGTGTTAACATTTTTTGGGCACCCTGTACACTGTTCCTGTATTTTTTCCTCGGATAGAAATCGAAAAAATGAAAAATTTTCATGTTCCTGCCAAAGTGATGCTGCGCTGTCCCCACGTTGGTATTTGTATACTACAGACCAGTACAAGTACAGACACAAATTTTCAGCGCTGTACAGGCTTAAGTTCTCGAGAAATAATCGTTCTAATATGGCACACCCGAGTGTGCGAAGCTTTCAATGTTTCTCGAGAACTAAGCACGTAGAGCGCTGAAAATTTGTTTCTGTACTGTACTGGTCTGTAGTATACAAATACGAACGTGGAGACAACACACCATCACTTTAGCAAGAACATGAAAACTTTCGTTTTTTCGATTTCTATTCAAGGAAAAAATACAGGAGTATATAAACAATACCACTCTCATAACGTGCAAAATTTCCGTGATTGTCGCGAAATTCCGCAATTTCCGCGAACTTTCCGGAATTTCGCGAAATTCCGGGAATGTCGCGGAATTTTCGGAATTTCGCGACATTCAAGGAAATTTTGCACGTTATGAGAGTGGTATTGTATCTGGCTGATAAAATGATAAAACAGTGATTTTCTCATCTGCTGCTAGCAGATGAACATTAGAAACGGCTTGTGAATTTTTTCTCTCAAACCTTCGTGCTGAAGTGATCTATAAGCTTTTCCACAGTTATGACAATGTCATATGTTCGAATGCATGTATGAAGCAAATCTTATAATATCCGCTTACATGTAATACTCGACGTGTTAACAACATTTCTTATTTTGTTTTGTTGCAGGTTGCACATTGTAGGATAGGAATATCTGCCAAATTACACGACTTTCGAATTTGAAAGACAATTCATGAGAAGGCGATTGCAGATAAAGATCTGCGCTAAGCATGGTCCGGTCCCGTGTTCACATAGTTTTAAATTCACAAAAATATGCAGACAATTTCCGCAATAGATAGGCAAAAAGTGCAGGTGAATTTGCGACTTTGGTGAGTTGAGCCACTTCTATCCCACTTCAGCTTTACTTTAAGACTCTCTAGTGCAAAATAAATAGGATTTTCGTAATGATCGGGACCAAAAACCACTACGAGCGAAGTTTCCGGTCAATCCGAGAACCTCAATATTTTGAACCAAATCTTGCGCCGAGGCCAAGAGTGAGGAGCGAGAAAAAATCAAGTGCTACTAGTTCCTTAGAAAATCAAGCCATAGATGTTATCCGACCCATTGATTACAAAAACACATCTGATTAGCGAGATAGCTTCTTTCTGTAGGACTACGGTGGATAGATTTCAGAGAAATGTGGATTTTTTCGAAATTTGCTAGCTCCGCCCACTTTTGGCCCCGCCCCCACCCAAGTCTCCACCCACTTCTCCCCCACCTTCCCATTCCAACCCATCCATGCCTGGGCCACTAACCCGCCACTAACCACCAATGAACCACTTCTGACCGATTTATATATAGAGATCAAAGATCAAATTAAGAAAAACTATCTCCAGATACTATAGGGCAGCGCCCCTTCACATTCATGCTGTTGTCCAACTTTCTCCATCAGCTGATAGCGCATCAAAAGTTGTATCGAAATATTGCTATGCTAGCGCCTTGATTATTCTCCTGGAATTATCATTTCATTTTGATCTATCATAAAATTTTCCGAAAAATTTCCAAGTCCAGAACCGTTCTTAGATCAGCCTCTTGTGTATTTAACATCCATTTCTTCTGTAAGTTTTTTGGTATAGCCCCTTCGAATATAAACACAAATACGGGTATCCGGACACTTCGTTCCCATTTTCCACAAAGATATGCATAAAAATGTACATTGGCTTTCTTATAAACCCTCGCTTATAAAATAGTTCGAATCCCGCTTTTACCATAGAAAGAAAGAGTTCACAAAGTTGCATATAAATGACTTCATAGCATTTGCCCATCAGCGCTAGTCGCGGTGATATGCGGTCACTCTCGCACCGTAATTAGCAAATCTCGCACCTCGGCTGTCAATTACAATACCACTCTCATAACGTGCAAAATTTCCGTGAATGTCGCGAAATTCCGAAATTTCCGCGAACTTTCCGTGAATGTCGCGAAATTCCGGGAATTTCGCGGAATTTTCGGAATTTCGCGACATTCAAGGAAATTTTGCACGTTATGAGAGTGGTATTGTAAATGGCTGATGTGGATAGCGTATCTGTGAGTAAACTAGGAATTTTCTAGGATTTTTTTTGGAAGGAGTTACGATTTTTCTTTATTTTTCGAGCTTTTGGATCTTTTTGGCTTTTGGCTTCAAACTCGAAATGGATTTGAACTGGTGCGAAAGTAAGAAAGTCATCTTGTAGAGCTTGCTTTGCTCTATCGAACGGTACCTCAAAACCCTTTCTAGAACCAAGAAGTTCATGACTTATTGCGATTGAAAAACGGACGGAACTTATGGGACAACCTGAGAGATACTTGGTTTGAGCTACCCATTTTAAGTACCATCTCAAGTGGTCTATGAATTTCCCGAATATAGTTTGCGCGGATGTTTAATATATCTCGTTATGTTGCTTTACTCTTAGTTGTATCTAACTATAAGAACAACGGGAAGGCTATAGTTTTGTAAGATCAGAAAGAAATTATGAAACGCCATAGTTGTACACTCCTTAGCTAATAAGTAAAAGCGGCAATGATCAATCTGCTTCAATCTTGAGACCAGATCGGAATGCCATCAATAACCCTAGTGCCTACAATCCGCATTCAACTCTCACCGTCTCTGTTATCATTAGACTCGTACCGTTATTTATGCAACCAATGACTCCTATTGAGGACGGACAACGGATTACTGGTTATGATTTAATCAAATTCAAGTTTACATACACGAGAGACCACTGATCTTTAGATCGATCTCTGACCTCTCAGCAAGAAATTATTATATTCTTTTCGTAGAATCTTGAATTTAAACACGTCTCCTTTTGAGAAACGCTCAATATCGAGAAATTTATGAGCTTAATACGATCAACTGAAGCAAGATACAATTCTAATAACTATTTATTAATCTGCTGCGTGTTAGATCCTCCACCAACCATTAACAAAGAGCGAAAAAATACAATCAACGGCGATCAGCGATTTTCCCTACCAATTATCGTCATCTCCTGTGGCGGCATCATTAGGTGGTGGAATGCGTGCGCGGGCCAAATTCCGGGGATGCAGTATATCTTCTGAAAGACGTGGAAATGCGATCCAAGTCCTTTCAAACGTAAACAAAGGCATCTCTTCCCTGAACGCCGAAAAGTCAATAAGAGGCAATTCAGGGAATCTGAGTGTGGCTTCATACTTCATTTCGAGGTGTTGTTCGAGTGAGTGTCGAGGCTTTCCGGGACACGTTTCGCATGGGAAGTGGAACTGTTTAGCATTCAGCAACGACAGTCTGTGGGTTGGAAAATGGACCACGGTCTCCCTACATGAGCCATTATATGCCGTTAAAGGCAGCGTCCGGGCAAAATTTCGCCTCTCATGTTTCTGCCATTCTGGGGCCTTTCCGTGGCCCTAATTGCAGTTATAAAGTCCAAATTGTTCAAAACTCCCAAAAAACTCGGTTCTTGGGGACCCTCTCTTCAAGGAGCGGACGAGTTTCGAAATACTTGTCCCGAGCTGTAACTGCACGGATGCCGTGCATTGCATTTGCAGCGCAACTGCAATGCAACTGGAATGCAACCGCACACCTGCGTAAGCACTCGTCCTCGGGGGTGGTTTGTGATACGAAGGGGCGGCTTGTGAACGTATCACAGGCCCGTATCTCCTTTTAGAGAGCACGTCAAAGAATTGGACCAACGCAGATCGGATACTCATGGGCCCCTCTTTACAACTATGCGCTAATCTGGGTAGATGGATCTTGCCTGGAATCTGCCTTCAAGGCGGGAACAAGGAACGTGTCTAATAGTCTAGAGAGCCTGGTGGGAGCCTAGAAAGCGACACAGAGCTTAAACGCTCAATAAGGTTTCCAAATATTATACACCCTTTTATAAGGGGACGAGCCGAATACTTCTCGGAAGAACCGAGAGATTCTTCCTCATCCTTTTGAACCAGCTATCGTCGTCCTCATCTCCATCAGCGATGTTGGGCACGTCCGAGAGACAGTTACGCAGAATAAAAACCGAAAGATCTAGCTTCTCCATTAGATGGCTCAAAGTTTTGCGCACTGCTTATACACTTCTCGCGAATCGCGTTCCAGTCCGAAACCGAAACCTTTATGTAAGGTCCGCATACCTTCCGGGTGCATAAATTACTCTCGATCCTCCCACCAAGTGTTATCTCTTATCATTTTGATGATCCTAGCGATTGGTAACTGGTTGTAAAAACTCGTCTAAGCCATAAATTTTACACGTCCACCTAAAGATCATTGATTCCCAACGACATTTATCATGACTTATAAAAACGGGCTAAAGATGTTTACGTGACTTTGTCTGTGTGTGTTACGAAATTCGTGGAGCGTGTTCCAGCCAGCGTTCTAAGCCCAAATTTTGCATAGCGCATGCTACCTTCATGAAAGTCCAACATGCAAAAGCACGATTAGATTGGTTGAGTGGATCCCTCAAATTGCGCGCCAAACGGATCCACCTGGCTTCTGTACCGCAAAATTCGGTCCATATCACCACTTTTTGCAGAGTCGTGGATGAGTTTGGTAAGCAAATGTGCAAGCGATGGAGTTTAGCAAGAAAAGTGGTCGAAAGTTTACTACATAACGAAAATGACGCCAAAACGAATTGGTTGTGCAAATGGTCAATTTGCCAAGGTTCTAGCTAAGCGTTTGAGAAGATTTTCGCACAGAGATGTACCTCACGGTTATTACTACCTTTATGGCGACTATCAAGCCATGACAAATCCAAAAACCTATTCAAATTTGCGTTTGTCTTCCTGCGAAAAGTTTCATCCACGCGAAATCACCGATCTTACGTGAAAAGACTTTCTAAATGAGTGGTTGTTTACATTTTATTCGTGGTAGTCGGCATAGCGCGGTGAGTTCCAGTGCCACGATTTTACGAAAATGAGTAAGGCACATAGATAGTAGAGCCAGTGCGAACCTCTGCGAAGCAGAGGTGACGCACTGGTCTTCTTAATGTTGAGTTCAACATCAAGGGCATGCACGGAAACAAGATACATCTCCCAACGAAATTAACACACACACACATGTTCATGGATAAGAATGAAGGCACGATCCTCAAGGATGGAAAAGAGGAGAGGGTAGCACCTAGAGTCACGTAAAGGAAGGGAAAACGAGGTTGTAGTGGTACTCCGTCCTTTCGATTTGTTGTCTGCCTTATATACAGTCCTCCGTCCAGAGTACCGCCAGTTCTTCAACTACGTCCTTCGGCGGAGTTTATGTTTTCATAACGTGATTACGGTATATTGCATTCTACCGGAAGCCTTTTAGGTCACTTTTTCCTCCGCCTCAATTTTTATCCGCGAACTTTACTCATCTTCGGGCTAAACAGTGACATATCTTTCTTAGGGTGATTCGTGCAGTTTGCAACTTCTTCTGCAAACCCTCTCCACAGGATGACGGTTTGCTCCCTGTTAGTAGATTAGCGTCCCAAACGAGCTATACGATACATTATGCATTCGAAAGGTCACTAAGTATCCTTTTCTTGTTAAACTGGGTGGAGTGTGCTGTATGTTGCCGAAAGGAGGTGGTCCACGCTGACATCTGTAACAGGCCATGAAGTCATGCATGTTACAGACAATACAGATATGTGCCAGCTGTCGGCGCCGGGTGGAGCCTATCGGCTGCTTTACACTATGGTAATGCAATACAATTCCCCTTCCCTGTTGAACACAACCCTCACACAAAAGGATCTCAAAAGATATGGTCGACTACGATTGTGATACCCTTCTATAAATATTTGGGCAAGACGAAAGTAAAACAACAGCATGTATGAATCTATGACCCATTTGTATAGTTCTCACCCATTAAGCGGCAGGTTTATGGAGACAGCAATCCCACTTCTTAATAAAACAATTTGCAGATGCTGTTGAAAACAAAATTCATTGTCAAAACAAAAGTGGTAGTGCTGCTTCACACTATGGTAATGCAATACAATTTGGCGGCCGCATACGGTGAGTTCCTTTAAATGCGCAGAAATCGCACGAATTGGGTGTTTGCGGGAAATGCCTACAGAAAGCGTTTTCAAGTTCGAGTGGATCTAAGAATAAAATACGAAACTTTTTGGAGAGATTCAAGCGCTGGCTTGAAATATGTCTTCGTTGTCTACCATGCTTCTCTGACCGGAAAGTTACAAGCATTTGGAATTTTTTGTTCAAATTTAGACAAACGAACGACTTCTTTGGAATCCCTAAAATGAGCCACTGTTAAATAACAAGGCACTCTTCGCACTGGTTAGCTTCTAGCACGTAGTAAGCTCCTGTTCAGTGCAACTCGGCTGGGAGCGGGCCCACGTTGAACGTAGAGTGCCTTTGTCTGCCGTCAGTGAGCTTGATCAGGATGCGGATCGCTTTCTTGGCTTGAAGATCTTGTGCTTTCTCAAAAAGGAAGTAACTGAGAAGGATTGGTCCAACGGCTAAGTGATTATTATTCAACGCGCAAGGCATCGAGCCCGGCCTGCGGTCAATTTTTGTAGCATCGCCGAGCAATCTTTGATAGCGGCAGCTGTCGAGAAAAATTAATGGTGACCGCATCAAGGCATGCACTTAGCAAATGAATGGATTAAAAGACCAGAGTTTTATAACGACAATTTCATGAAAAAACAAAAACGTTGGAACGTATCTGGATAGAATAAAACAAATCAGAGAAACCTTTTTTAGCAGTTCTTGAAAGAAAAACGTAGGTAAAGTCTGAAATAAGAGACCTGTATCCTCGGTTATCCCGCCGCAATCACCTTTTCATTGATTCTCTCATATTTTGAACCCAAAAATTGTAAGTTTTCGGAGCTTTACCGCAAAATCCGCCAACTCTATCCCGTAAGTTACTCACGAGCAACATACGGGAATTTTATCTGATCCTCCTCTTTTGCACAATAATTTCCTCTGTTCACCATGGAACCTGCCCTGAGTGTGTGGGCGGTCTTAGGTTCACCTCAGGAAGTTCTTCTGAATGACCCAACTCGTCAACTGAGTTGAATGAGGGTTGACTACAGCCCTTTGTCTAGCAACGTACTTAACACTGCTCTATTTGATCGCTGGAGGAAAGGTGAGGTACTGACCTCATCTTTAACTCTCCATTATTACTCTCCAAAAGGTTAGACGCCGCTTTGAAAAAACTCATCTAAAGTAGATAGAATTCCTTTTCGATCCTTTCAGTGTGACAAGATCACTTTCCAAAACTGCTTCAAAGATCGCTTTTCTTTGCTAAAGTTATTCAGTTGCTGAGCCCCTTAGCAAGTCCTGATTACGCCTTTGAATTCGAGTTACACTCATCTTACTGTCGAATTGCTCAAAGCTGTACATACTTAATATTCATGTCACTATTCACCTATGTTTCTTTGTTTCTTTTCAAATTCCTAGGTTTGACAAAGCATTATTTACTCTTCGACTACAGTGCTAGGCAAAACTGCAGGTCCACTCTGAAAAGGTATTATCTCACTGTATGGAATTACTACTTCACTATTTATTTTACTACTTATTTCACTATTTCAAATTATTATTTCACTATTTCACTCGTCAAATGAAGTATGCCACGTTGTACGCGCACATTTAAACGTGGGGGTCCGGATCTTCCAAAAAAAGATTGAAAACAAATTTGTTACTCAACTGGCATAACTCATCATCAAGGTAAAGTGCGGACTTCTCTTTGGTGTATGTGACCCTGATTAACCTACTGTAAGCCTAAGTTGTTCTTTCCTCCTGGAATACAACTCGTGTCATACTACATATAAAATCAAGCTGAGGTCAGCTTTACAGAATGATACCTATAAATCGGCCAAAGGCACTGCTATAAGAGAAATCTCAACGAGCAAATTGTGCATATATAGTTTTAAGACCAGGTCAAAAAAGAGGGGTGCGACGCGACAAAACTTTTGAACGCAAAAATCTTTTCCGAGGCCTCGTCAAGAAATTTTCTTAAAACTTCTCTGACACACAGAATTTTGTCAAAATTTATTCAAGCAAACACACATAGCCAATTGCTTGATTTTACAAATCATATAGGCCACTTTCAAATACTTCGGTATACTGAATATCTGGAATTTGGTTTGGTCTTCACTTCAGATTCCCGTAAAATTATGGATTCAGTTTCAAGACATCCTTACATATATTTTCGATGGCTGAAAAGAAGCAAAAGAACAGAAAAGTTGGCGTGCTCCTTGCCGAAACAATCATTGTCAGCAGTTAACACATAAGTAATTCTATACACAAACATTTATAACTGTATAGATTTTCAGCCTCTCATGAGCACTTTGTAAGAAAATGTCGGACTCAATCTGAAAAAGTGGAAAAGGCGTTTTTATTATTTTTGTCTTTCATTCTTGTTTTCCATTCGAAAGATGCAGCCTCCTCAATCATAAAGAACATATACTCGAGTCATTTGTAACTTAATATGTGATGCACACTATGCGCGATTAGCGACGACACCCTTACTACTAACTTTTCAGTAAAACATTTTCTAGCCTATTAAACTGTAAAGATATGATCTACTAACTAACATATATCCGACGAAAACAAAAGGAACAAGGAAATCAGGAGAGATCACTGCAAATGAGCAGGTTCTAATCTTGCAGTTTGTCAGTTAGCACACATGGTGTGCAATACGCATATGGTTACGAATGACTCGACGATATGTACGACTAAGTTGGAGGTTCACAGTCTTTTCCTGTGAAGGAGGCTAAAAATGAAAATTCTATTCTTGCTTTGAAACTCCAAAGAAACGAACTTTTGCACATTTTTTCTATCCTGCCGCCGTAACGTAAGAAACGTGCACCAACTATGGACTAACAAATTAGATGCAGAGCTATCGTCGTCTCCCCGCGATAGATGGGGCGTGTCGTCCGCAAAGTCCGTAGATGTGCGTGTTTCGTACGGTTCTGGCCGGCGTGGTTTTGCCAACGTTGCCAACGTATGCGCGTGGCAGTTTTTGGCAGTTAGGGAGTACGAAAACTCATGTTATATGATGAAGATTTAACAAGTATTTAGACGTGGCATGTATATACATGCCACGCCATGGCTAATACCGTGCGAAATACTCACGTCTACGGACTTTGCAGACGACACGCACCATCTATCGCGGGGAGACGACGATAGCTGGTGGGATAGGGGGATATGGGGTGCATCTTTGTTAAGTCCTACAGGTACAGCATGTAGGCAATGTCACGAGGTCTTATCGTAGGCATCGATCATACCCTGTCCGATCATTTAGTGGCAACAATTGTTCGGAATTTCGCACAACCGCACTATGCGTAGACAATGGCATGCTTGCGTTACCATAGAGAAGCTATGAGTTAGTGCATTCAAAATCCAGTCGTAGTGAACTGGTGACTGAAAATGCATTGCGACAGTGCCAGTGGAATTGCTTAGAGGCAGTGTCCGGGCAAATACTTGT
The DNA here is from genome assembly GCA_958299035.1 of Cylicocyclus nassatus. Classification (NCBI taxonomy): domain Eukaryota; kingdom Metazoa; phylum Nematoda; class Chromadorea; order Rhabditida; family Strongylidae; genus Cylicocyclus; species Cylicocyclus nassatus. Next base: position 75,381,318 of record CATQJL010000112.1, read on the forward strand.
TTTTGAGATTTTGTACTTGAGCGAGCCTATTTGCTACGCTGAATCCGAAAATGCACATTGAGAGTGCGAAAACGGCTCTATCACAGGAGGAAAATCAACAGGTGGGCGGGGTCCTCACCGCTGTGAATTCACGTTCCCTGCTTCCGAAGCGATTTCTCGATTTCGCTGGCCGCCTTGACATCTCCACCGGCCAAGTAAGGACGCTTGACTTATAACTGGAACCGAGAAGGCCGCTCCGGCGGCTGGGAGCGTGAATTCACAGTGGGGAGGATCGCGCCCACTCATTGTTTTCCTTCTGGCGCTAGAGCCCCTTTTTGCCGTTTTCGCGCTTTCCAGTGTGGATTTTCGGATTCAGCATGGCGAATAGGCCCTGCTGAATCCGAAAATAATAAAAAATAAATGAAAAAAAATAAATATAAGCACAAAATCTCAAAATCGAGTTCTTGCCCGGACACTGCCTCTAAAGTAGAGCGATGCCTAGAAGTGACATTTGTGACAGTCCTCTTAAGTTATCGCTTGCGCTGATAAGAATTCTCAAGGGGCAGCTTTTGCTATCACAATACAAATTCTTTCCGCCTCTGAGGCATCTACATCCAAAAAAGTAGCACATGAGAAGCTGATACTAAAAGATTTGGGACAATCTTATTGATAACTTCACTTCTCTTGGCATTCCGAGTTTCGAACCGGTGGTCTCCAAGCAAAAACCTGGGATACCTTTGCTGAATTTTATGTTAATTTCTTTATTACATTACTCAAAGTAATTTCCCTATAGAAATTCATACGATTAGAAAAAATAAAACAACAACACAGGAGTACATTTAACTTTGCTACCAGACCGCCAGTGCATAATTTTATTTCACAATATCTGTTATCTCTCTATATATAAAACAGAAAATCTGTGTGTCTGTGTGTCTGTGCACATTTCCCATAGTTATAGTTAATTTGACCATGTGCATACGGTCAGCGAAGTACATAGTGCTCAAAATAACGAAGAGGGATGAACATGATGTAACAGGCCACTTTTGAACCATATGTCATGCAGGATACAACAGTCCATCGTTGGTCCATCCAATGATTCCAAATGGACCATTTTCTCGGAATATTTTCTCGTTTTGACCAGCTCAGTTGATGCAAATCAGCTGGATCACCCGAGCTTCCCCTTTTGCAAATAAGATGTCAAATGAAATTCAAGAAAATATGCAACGCTGCAAATCTGAATTAGTTCTGATGAATGGAAAAGACAAAAGCGTTTCATCACATAATAAGAGGTTTGAATAAATAAGTTCGTTTTGACATGCAAATCAAAAGCTTCATAGAATTCATGTAACAGCTGTTCAGCTGAGTTTTTCGTTAAAAAAAAAATAGCCCCAAACCTTTAATCTTAATTATTAAATGGTCCAGATTTTCTGTTACCAAATAATGAGAATTATAACCTTTTATGGTCAAACTTCTAAAAAACCGCGTTTTTGACTTCCTAGCTTTCGTTCTCAGCCTGCAGTTACACAGGCGAATAATTTGGTGGCTGGATACATACAGCTTCTGGCTAGGTGGCGAACCACAGCACAGATTGTGACCTGCTATTTCTGAATTTTTGCAGTCAAAACTGCAAAAATTTCCAGGCATTTGCGCGTGAAGGTCGAATTTTGGGCATTCCAGATAACTCGAATTTGGTCATCAATGGCCATGCGGTTGGAAATTCAAAATTTGTCGTATGGGTAGCAAATCTACGCTTTACACCTGACTTCACTTCGTTTTTGAGGCGTGGTTTTTCGACGTTTTGAGGAAAAAATCTGACCAATTTTCTTTCCTTCACCAGTTCATTATCAGAATATTATTTTTGAGAAAACAGAGTCAATCTTCCGATTTTCCTTGATTTGCTCTTTCCAGTGGTGCCATATATAAAGATAAAAACTGATTTGTGACAATTCTGCAAATCGCTTAAAACGACCGAATTTATTTTTTAGCCAATCTAATAAAATTGTGCGAGGACATCAATATTAACAATGCACGGAAATGATCTCATGTTATGTTGAAGCATATGTTAAAGCACGGCATTTTTACAAAAGGACTTCAAGGGTTTAGATGCATCCGTGGCCGCCGCAGGCGCTGAATCCGTGTGGTTATTGAAATATTAGGTTGTTACGTAAGTCTTGTTACACTTAACTTCTAAACGGCATAAGTCATACACCTCATAGCCTTTGCAGGACTCCAAGGTACCATTCGATAGAGCAAAGCAAGCTTTTACAAGACGGTCTGCAAAAGTTCGCACCAGCTCCGACCCACCATAAGTTTGCACCCAAAATCTGAGTCGTACTGAAATTCAAAAAATCGCGAAAAATTCATTCTTTGTTCAAACAAATGCTACGGATTTCCAACTTGCTCACAAAAATTGCCCACTATATCAAACACTCATATGTACCGTTGCTGTATTTTTTCCTTATCTAAAAATCGAGAAAAAGAATTTTTTTAAGTTTTTTACAAAAACGAAGCTATGCTGTTTCTTTTCATGTAGCTGTATACTACAAGCCCTCAGAAGTATAACCGTAAATTTTCAGCTTTCCAGTAGCCCTAGTTCTCGAAAATTACCTAATTTAACATTGAACACCCGAGTGATAAAAGCTAAATTAGGTAATTTTCGAAAACTAGGGCTTCTGGGAAGCTGAAAATTTACGGTCATACTTCTAAGGGCTTGTAGTATACAGCTACATGAAAAGGAACAGCATAGCTTCGTTTTTGTAAAAACTAAAAAAAATTCTTTTTCTCGATTTTTAGATAAGGAAAAAATACAGCAACGGTACATATGAGTGTTAGATATAGTGGGCAATTTTTATGAGCAAGTTGGAGATCCGTAGGATTTGTTTGAACAAAGATATGATTTTTTCGCGATTTTTTGAATTTCAGTACGACTCAGATTTTGGATGCAAACTTACGGTGGGTCGGAGCTGGTGCGAACTTTTGCAGACCATCTTGTAGAGCTTGCTTTGCCCTATCGAACGGTGCCTTGGAGTCCTGCAAAGACTATGAGGTGTATGACTTATCGCCGTTAGAAGTTAAGTGTAACAAGACTTATGTAACAACCTAATAGAAGACATAGAAGTTTTTACAAGTATGCCATTATTATCACTCCAGACTGCGCAAATTACGGTTTATCGAATCACGATGTGGATCAATACATAATATATGCAAGGAGGTGTCAGGGTAGTGAAGAGCTCGGATTTCAAGGACGTACCGTATTCCACGCTCGTTTTCTACGAGAAGACGATTTCAACAACCTTTTTAAAAAAGTAAAAAAGACACATTTCGAAATACGTATAGAAGACTCCAGCTTCACTAGTATCAGTATGCCAATGCTTACAGAAGCAGTTCGCCCAAAACCTAAACGTGGGTTCAAGGGAGTCGGTCTTGAACAATTTTGTAGAATTTTTATAAGCGATAATTCGTTATAGGTAGTCGCCTATTTGTTATACGTGGTAACAGTTCTTTGAAGAACTTAACGATTCCGAGGTCCAAATTCGATGTGCAAGAATCTTTCCACGTCGAGATCGATGGTAATCCAGAACTAGAAAATGGTGTGCTTAGACGTTTTCAAACGAACTGCTTGCTAGGAATGGGAAAGAAATGCGATATTTTTCCTGCAAGTGAGATGATTTCGCCTTTTCAAATGGTAAATTTGCCTGTTGACAATAGGCAATGTAGCGAAATACCAAGGAAGTTGGCACTGGTCAGAGCCCTACACGAATGATAGATGTTAACACGTTTCGGACCGGTGCTGCACATGGTGCAGCACGCTGCTTTGAAGGATCTTTTTGGCGTTCACAGGAGATTTTCTGTAAGTCCAAGGTCATCAAGTCAAAGGCCTAAGCTCCTACTTTTCAAATGACCTGGTAGAGCTGTGCCGCCGGCATTTGTTTAGGAGATATGAGGGCAAATCGAACAGCAGCTGCAGCGAAGTGCGGCAACGCGAACGACGCGTGCGAGGTCGCAACTTTTCTTGATTCAATTTCAAAAAGAAAAACCGTAGTTTCAATAATGATGTGTACCCTGTACATCATAGATACTTTTGAATACTGTTAGGAACTGAGTTCCTGTTCCTACCTTTCAAAAAAGCACAGAAGTCCCTCTCAAGCGACAAAATTCATATACTTTGAATTCACTTAGAACTTCGGGTATGGAGCTTATCTGACATGCTGTTTACGGATGTAGTACACAGTCTACGAAAGAAGGTCCTTTTGATGGCTAACGGCTGAAAGTGCATTCTTTTTCGCCGCGCGCGATTTCGCGGTCCGAAACGTGTTAAGCTGAAACCTTAAGATGACAAAAAAGTTGATGTTGTACAGGTTCAAACACTGCAAAAAAACGGCAGAAGCGAAAGCGCGCTTCAATTAAATGAAACGCAACAGAATTTGTATTGCTGTTTTTGTATCACTTATAGGGCTTAACAACTGCAGTGTCGCGTGCACTAGCTCTCTGCTCCTGCGCGGCCTCCTCGCCTGTGTCTCTCTGTCGCGAATATGCTCTCTTATCACTTTTCAACCGCGAGCGTGAGAAATGCGGAGCCTCAATCGATTGCAAATAATCGGAGAGCATGTTCGTGGAAGAGATGCAGAGTCCCGCGAGGAAGTGTAGATGCTGGTGCACCCGACAATACACTTGATTAGTTCTATAAATCATTTTCTTCTCTTTTTTCCTTCGCATCTGCAGAACCTCTTTTAACAAAGATCTTTTGAGCAAAAAGTTGAAAGTATTTATAAACTAATTTACGATAACGAACAGCAATCTGTAATTTGCTTTATAATGTATCTAAGGAATGGTAACTGAAGTTTAGCGAAAGATTTTGGAGCTAAAGAGATGTAAACGATATGAAAGTGCATGTACTGATGGGACACTTGCATATATGTACATTCTACATTGCACATTCATGTTGTCTGGTTTTCAACAGGCCACTGTGATACACTGGAAGACGAAGAAGAAGTACGAGATTGTGCAGGAGTTGCTGTTATCAAACAAGCACCGGGAACTCGTTTAAACTTTAATGCGGGGGAAATTAGTGAGAAAGAGTTCAACGAAATATTCAGTCAAGCTACTCACGTTCAAATGTGCATTATACTCAAACGGAGTAACTATAAGACATTGAGGATGCCAAAACTGAAGCGATTGTTCCCATGTAAGAGAGGTATGTTGCTTCTCATCAGCTAAGTATCCGTTCAACTTCTCCTCTGTTTGAAACATGTGGCAAAAACGAAGAAGACGTAGAAACGCATGATCTCCTCCGGGAGGAGATCGCAGCTTTGGAGAAAGCTTCATATCATAAAGCTCCAGATATCTAAAATTCGTATTTTCTGTCCATCCGTAAGTATTCCTATCAATCTTCATTATAAACATGTTGACAGGAGCAGGAAGTTGTGCAAGCCGCATTTTTCAGCTTTTATGATCCCCTGATGATCCCCGGCGGCCAATCATTTTTTTTCAGAGTTCTTTTTTGAAGTTCAATCATTCTAATGTTGTACCGATTGTCTAAAACAGCAGCACTAAGCATATTTCTGATGATAACAAGTGAGTTATTGAAGTATCAAAATTGTCGATAGACCCCAACTTTCGACTTGTGGTTCACTACAATTTTCTGACTATAATATATCATTTGTTCTTATCAGAAACATGCTTAACAGTGTTGGATTAGACATTCAGTACAACTTGGGATGTCTTCGTTGGTACTGATAAAAGAAGAATGATTTTAAAGTAAAGACAGTCGGCGGGATCATCAGAGAACCGTACAAAAGGTGGAAAATGCCCTTATACAACTTTTCGCCCCTGTTCAATATGTTGAGAATACTAGGAATACAGGTGGAAGCGTGAAATCCAGATATCTGAAACTTTAAAACATGAAGCTTTTTTTCGGCACAAGAAAATCCTACACATGAAGCTTTCTTTCGCTGCGATCCCTACCCGGCGGGGATGTTACTGCTGCATGTCTCTACAGAAAGCTGAGTATATGTCGACGTTGACCATGCCTTTAGGTCTTCTGAGATGTGAGTTAGGAAAAACTCGGTAGTTTGGTCGTTGTGGAGAAATTTCCCTGTTAAAAATGAACGTAATTTCAAATATAATGCTGCATACTCTCCATAAAGGGGGGGGGAGGCTAGAATAAATCAAAGATCTACGCCAAATCTCTGTTCAAGCTCGAATGGTAAAAATTTGCCACTTCCAAAATATGGGGTGGACATAATTATTATCAGCTTGCTCCACCCGTCCCCCACAACGGCTTAACCTTTATAAGTTACCAGTGCTTCACCTCTGCTTCGCAGAGGCTCGCACTGGCTCCTCTATCTACATGCTTTCCTCTTGCTCACATGATGTTCACTCTGAAAGACATTATGCGATGCTGACCATCATGAACGAATTGTAAACAACTACTCATTCCATGAGCTTTTCATGTAGAAGCGATAAATTGGGAAGAGAAAAATCTTGTATACAAGATTAATAGTGAATTTCGGTCAGTTACTGAAGTTATTATTGACGTGTAGTTTCCACAAAGGACAGTTACTTTTGTCCCCTACATTTCTGGCAGAAATCCTCGCAAATAATTAGCTGAAACCTTGACAAATTCATGATCTGCCAATCACTCCTTCTTGGCGCTAATTTTGCTTAAAAATAGATACTTTGCTCACTTTTTGGAGTTAAGCCTATGATCTGGACATTTACTTGTTAAGCAAATCCACAAATTCGCAAAAAGTACAATCACCGACTCACATTGGGGGCCAAAGGTCGCGTGGACGCATTTGACGCGAAGTTTTTAAAGGTTCTTATCAAATCGGCTTTTGCTTTTGCACTATTTACCTACATGCTAATAGGGTGCTATGACCAAAATTTCAGCTCAAGACCTTGGCTACAACACGCTCCATGAATTTCGCGACAGACAGATATACACACAAGACAGACTATTGTTAAGTAATGATAATAGAAACAAAGATTTTCTTGCATACAGAAAGCGAAATTCCCCAACAAGCTACACGCCATCCGAAAGCTGATATAGGGGCCTGCAGGATCGCGAAAGTCGGATGTGCGTACGGCCATTGCGCCGCGCACGTCTGACGTCACTAAGGCAGGTGCCAGACTTATCCGCTTTAACCGGTTCGTTCGGTTCATAGGTCAAATCACTAAACTATCCAACAGAAAAATGGTGAACCGAATGAACAGATAAGGTTGGCACCTACTTGAGTCGCGGACGCGCATCCGACGTGCGCGGAGCAATGGCCGCACGCACGTCCGACTCTCGCGATCCTGCAGGCCCCTATATTATGGAGAGTCACCATAGGCTGTCGATCCTTCACAGTTTGCTTCTGATGCTTTTTTTTTGTAATTTCGAAAAACAGCGATCTTCGGAGAACGACAATAGTAAACAACGTGAGGTAGAGAAGATGACTATCATTGCAGCATGTCATGACATAGACTAGTGGATTTTTTGCAGCTTGTCAAACTTTAGATGGACCACATTCGAACATAACGTTTAGCGTTCCAACTCGCCCGGGTTTAATTCTACGAATTCTCACGCTGATCTGCCTGAGAGAAAAAAACCGCTTTTTTGAACCCACGTCAGTGATTTGCTTATAGGAAAATTGGTGAGAGCGTCGGTCGAGATTCCAATCGGCAAAAACCATTGCGCGCATTATAAAATTTTCAAAATTACTTCTTTTACCAAAGACAGAGGCGGGCATCTCAAGAATAATCTATAAGATCTCAGACGGATTTTTTTTAGTCTATCAAAGAAGACGAAACCTTCTTATTCTACGCAGTTGCAGCAAAGTTATGGAAATTTTCCTCTTTCACATCTTATGTGAACCACCCTATCTATAGAATTCAAAGTTTGTCATTAAGCATACCTTTCAAGATGTATGTTCCGAATAAAAAAATGTTTGAGAGTGGACCAATGAGCCCAAACTTTGCTCGCATATAGATTCGACCCCGCGCTTCTCTAGCAAGGGAATGGCCAGAAATCGAAGTGGCCAATTCAAGTAAGCTGCATACCATTAGATGCAGCATAAAACGCTGACTCCAAATCCGTCTTCCTGCAGATCACTTTTGTGGAAGGAATTATAAGCCATTAAAAGCCATCATTTTGCTAAGAAGTTGTATGTGTAAAGAGCAAACTTGGAGCTACTACAGAGCCATTCTTGGCTCAGTGCTAGACCAAAACATTCAACTAGGTCACTTTATATGGCCCGTACCTAGAGGTGAGCTAAAAGAGCAATAATGTGCCTAATCCCAGTTTTTGCGCACGATTTTTCCGCACTAAAGCTGGTCATAGCTTCGCTTACAAAGGCGCTCTGCAGACATGGAAAACAGATTTGGAATTAGCTTTCTAAGTTGCATCGAATGTTATGCAGCTTGTCTGGATTGGCTACTTCGACTTCTGAGCACTCCCTTGTAAGCTACTTCTTGCTATCTTGCTAAGCCTTTTCATCGATTTGTTGATTTTTAGCATCTGCGACGAAAATAGACTCGTATCAACTGCTCAAACCACTTATACAATTCCAAATTAGAACTCAATTCCTTTCGCGATGACCATTCTGCGGTCATTCGAAGCGAGGCTGCTCAAAGGTAACTGCGCGGGCTGCCGAAGGGTGGGAAAGGGAAAACGCAAGAGTAAGGACCCAGAAGGACAAAGTTTTTGTTCTTGCATGGTCGATCGACGATCACACTCAAATCCTTCCTCTCAGAATACCTTTGAGTTAGCTAGTGGTCTATACAAAAATGCTTCCATACAACTCAAAAAAAACCCTACACTTAACTTCAATAATCCCTGCTTTGAATCTGTTTCTTGTTAATTAAAACATTTTAGAATACTCCAGTCTTGTCATAGCAAACAATCCGCGTTTGAAAAAAGTCATTCTCGGTAAAGAAGCCCTCGTGGTAAACATGCAAGTAGAGAATAATACAGTACTTCCTGATTCAATGATAACTGCTCTCAGTCGAGCATGCAACAACAAGCATCTCGGCTTTTGTAAGATTAAAGGTGAATTACGCTGAGCAGAGGATTTTGTATGAAAACTCGGCTAAAAATACGGTGGTATTCAGGTACTGGTGTTAAAAGTGGTGAAAATGTCGACCAAAGTGCGGCACAAGAAAAAGATAGTACATCTACAGAAACCGCTTTCGAAACGACACCTATTGAGAGTGAAGGTATTCATAATTCTAACGAGGAGAACTGTCAAAAATAGCAGCGAACTTTTAACATAAGACAGGTATTATCTGAAGCAGCTTGAAATACTGATCCTGAAGTTCCGTTCTTCCGTAGTTCCAGAACATATCTGGCTCGGAAGTTTTGGGAAATTTTGGCCACCAAATTTTACGTAGTTCAGAGTATAGTAGGAACCGAATCTTTATGATTAGCGTTCATTCAAACGTTCGACGATCGCATAAAACATTAGCCGTCCGTGCACGCACTAGGTTCAAATATGTTCCCCTCCATTGATCATTCAAATAAAAGATCAGTAGATAGAATGGCTAGCTACCCTCGATATCAATCCATATGTCTTCCCTCAACATGACGTGGATTACGTGAATTGGTAAGGCGCCGCCTCGCTTTGGGCTTGCGCCACGTTGCGGACGCATCGTTGGCGTGGTGGGCAACAAGAATTAACGTGAGAAAACCTGCACCACGTTGTTTTAAGCGCCACGTCACGTCAAACGGTACTCCCGCAACGTGGCGCAAGCCCAAAGCGAGGCGGCGGCTCACCAATTCACGTAATCCACGTCATGTTGAGGGAAGACATATGGGTTGATATCGAGGGTAGGTTCCTTTTTTCGAAGCAATCGCGAGTTCGTAAGAATGCAGTGAAGACAAATCCATTCTTATTTGTTGAGAGTGATGAACTTTTCTTTGAAGATTGCGTCTGCAGCAATTTGAGATGAGATAGCAAGAGCGCAAATAATCCAAGCTTCAAAATTCTGGGCAAAGAAGCGAAGACCGCCATTAGGCGTTGTCTTCGCGGACCACTGATTCTTCACAGAGTTTGGATAAGCATGTGCGAAAGGACTAGACCAAAGGACCTTGAAGGCAACACCTATTGGCAACGGTCGTTCCTCCGCCCTTTGATCCGTAGTTGCCTTGCAAGCTTAAATCACTGCCCGCATGAAAAAATACGGAAAAGATACGTTAATGTGGCCCAAGGCTCGAACAAGGAGGTTGCGAGGACCAGAGCGCTGCACTTGCGACGGCACTTACCTGTCAAGAGTCAAGACTCTCAGCTGCTTTTCTATAACCAAAGGCGTAAAATCTGGATATTTCATGTTAAGAAATTAAAAAAGGGTTGCAACGTTTTTAGAGGAATGATATCTCAAAGAATCGTGTGGGTTGTAAAATCTAGATATTACATTTCGAAACGTGGCAAGAATGTGAAAGATCCCCCTCTCAAAAAAGACGTTTCAAAAATTGCTAACGAGGAAATTGTCAGAAATCAAAGTGGCCAATCCAGACGAGCTGCTTACCATTAAGCGCAGCATGAAACACTGATCTTGAATTTGCATTATATACGAGCCGCAAAGGCAAAGGCTCTTATTTTGCTAAGAAATCGTGCATGCAAAGCAAACATGGTAGTACAGAGCTATGTTCGGCTCTGTGCTAGACCAATCATGCAGCTAAATTACTTTTATTCTCAAAGCCTAAAGGTGAGCTGAAGTTGCAAAAATCTGCCCAGTTTTGCAATTCTTATGTAAAATTGGGCAGATTTTTGCAATTCTTATGTACGATTCTCTCGCAATTAAACTGCTCATAAATTCGTCTACAAAGGCGCTAAGCACAGCCTTGAAACTCAGCGACTGATAATTTCAAAAAGGTACCAGATTTATTTATTTATTTATTTATCAAATACATCGTAAACGATGCACCACCTCACAAATGAGATAAAGACAGGTAAACAAATATGGAACGGGGGTGGGAGAAAAAGGCAAGAATGATTTTGAATTTGCTCTCACTTTCGAGTCGTATCCGAATAACAAATCTTATAGAGTTCTTATATAAGTTCAGGAAGAGGAAAAGCTCATGGGCTGCTGATAAGGCCGCGAATAACGTTGTTGTAAGTGTAACTTCTGGGGAAAGTATGTATTTGATGGTGTTTGAATGTAAATAATGTAGAGTAAATTGGATGGCAATGGTGTTATGAATCAGGTCTCAAAAAATATCAATGGATTTCTTGCACATTATCAGGAGCTTCGAACACATGCATAGCGACCAGCATAAGTAGTATGTATTGCGCTCAAAATAATGAAGTGTTATGAAGTATTACTTGTAGCAGGTCATTTTCAAGTACATGATGTACCGTCCATCCATCAATCCATCCATCGAATCGTCCATTCCATCCATCCATCCATCCATCCATATACATACATACATACATACATACATACATACATACATACATACATACATACATACATACATGTGTCCGTTGGTTCCTTCATTAACTCCATATTTGAGCAACGAAATGCTGGTTGATGTGCGAGTTCAAAGCTTCCAATAATGTGCACTGAGTTGTCTAGATGAAGTACATAAAAATCAATTAGCAGGGTTCTTTAATACAATCGTGAGTAAGTAGTAGTTTCCTTGTTATCGGTATATTGGGAGATTTTCTTGAACTGTACAATTGAGAGGAGTCAGAATCGACGAGAAAGGAAAAAGGATACGATATGAAAGTAGATGCGAATAAAGAACTATCACTTGCTTTCGTCTCCCGAAACATGCTTTGAAAAATGCAGTAGTAAAGGAACGTAATCATAGGGAGACAAAAAATTCAAACAGAGAAGTTAAATACAATGTGAACTAAATTTGTCAAGGTAATTATGTTCGATTAGGAATTTCCTTAATTTATGTGGATCCAAGGTTATTAGTTCCATAGGAAGTTTATTCAGTATGTGACACATGCGGGTACCAAATGAATTCTGTAGGCTACGTTTTCGCCATCCTTTGGAATTATGTGTGTAGGCGTTAATTCTAAAACGACGGATACTGGTGGGACGTAAAATACAGAAGTCCGAAAATCTCAAACGTGTTTCAGATTTGAAGATCTTGTATGCTAGCAATATGTCAGCTAATAACCTCCTGTGATATAAGCTTTTGAGTCCTAGCATGGTTAGTCTAGTTTTATAATCAGGAAGAGCCTGTGGGTAATCAGGATTTGGGAATATTCGGTAGAATAAGATTCTAGTGAATGTACGTTGTACTTTTTCCAATTTTTCGATCACTTTTTTGACATCAGGATTCCAAACTGGACTGCAATATTCCAAGACAGGAAGTACGTAAGCTTTCCAGAGTTTCAGCCAGATGTTGATATCATGTACATGTACGTTTCTTAGTAAGGTGTACATTGTGCGTTTGGCCTTGCAAACAATATTATCAATGTGTAATGAATATTTAAAAGAGGAATCAACAACCACTCCAAGGTCCTTAACATTTTGCTGAACTTGTAAGGGAATTCCATAATCGAACATAGTCGAATCTGCGCCTAATTTCAGTATCTGACTTTTGGATGAATTAACTTTGATTCCCCATTCTTTAGCCCATTGCAGCATTTGATGAACAGATAATTTCAACTTTTCGCGTATTACTAGACTATCATTGTTATCGTAACTACCATAGATTTTAATGTCATCAGCGTAAGCTGCTACATTAATACGAGAATCAATTCTCAATACATTTGGTAGTTCCATGGTATAGATGTTAAATAACAGTGGGGAGAGAGCACTTCCTTGAGGAACACCTGACGTACAGGGTTTTGCTGTAGACTTTTGACCTCGGAAAAGAACTTCAAAGGTCCGTTCAGATAGGTATGATTTGAACCAATTTAAAAGATTGGTTCTAATGCCTATGCTCTCAAGTTTCATGAGAAGCCCAGTATGATTGACAGAATCGAATGCTTTACTTAAGTCGAAATAAATGATATCAACTGATTTGCCTTCACTAAGTGCCATAATCCAATCTTGGCAACATTTTACCAGTTGTGTAGATGTAGAGGAGCCGGGTATGAATCCATGTTGTTCATCGGGTAAAAAGTGGTTTTCTAAGCACCATTTTAGGATAGATTTTGCCAGGATTTTCTCCATGATCTTACAGGGCGTAGGCAAAATGCTAATTGGCCTAAACTCGGAAACCTTTTTTGCACATGCACACTTAGGTATGGGCACAACCATAGCTCTTTTCCAGATTCTTGGGACATTCCCAGTCATTAAAGAAATGTTAAAGATATGCGTTAGAGGCAAGGAAAGGCCTTTAGCGCATTTCTTGTAGAACAAACCAGGTATGTCTTCGGAAGTGTATGACATCGAAGGTTTGATCGCTTTTAAAAGTTTGTAAACTTCAGCGTGAGAGAAAACTGGATTGGGAAACACACTACCGGTTAAAGAGTCGATCTGGGAAATGTTCAGGCAAGTGCTAGTATAAGCACTTGCGAAACATTCAACTAAAGCATTAGCCTTGTCTAAAGATGAGAGTAGGGTGTGCCCGTCATCATCGAGAATAGTGGCACCAACTTTGGATTTGGAAATACGATAGCTCATCATATTAAACAAAGCGCGCATGTTATTATTCTTCGCCATTTTCCTTTGTTTGTAATCCCAAAAACGTTGTAGATGATGAGAAAGGGTCCGGCATATAGTTCTGTATTGCTCACAGTTAGTGGGAATTTTAGAGAGAAAGAGTCTCCTCTTTTGATGCAAAAGGTTCAGTATATGAGGAGGATATCTGGTAACAAAACCGTGACACCTTTTCAGCGGGACGTAAGTTTCAACCAAATTATATAGTACTGTGAGAAATCTTGAGTAGACATCATCAATATCAAGATATCCATTAAATACTTGAAACCAATCAATGGCTGCTATTTCTCTATTGATGGTAGCAAAATCAGCAGAATCAAAATCCCGCACTAAATTTGTGCATTCCTTGATTTTTGGCATTTCTAAGGTAAATTTGACTATAGCGTGGTCAGCACAACCAAGGGGAGGTAAAGTCCCTTCGAAGCAGACAAGGCCTGCAGAAGCAAGAACGATGTCCAGAATGGAGTTACCCCGAGTAGGCAACGTAACTACTTGGTTCATTTCAAAACAATCAAACAGGTCTAGATATTTACGGGAGGAAAGCGTTTTTGTTTTTTGATTGCCGGCTAACATGCATTGCAAACAAGTACCCATTTCAGCTTTTTCATGTAAGATAGCTTTGAGAGGAATCTCCATACAGAAGAAGAAAATTTGAATCAGATATTTGTTAGTAGTTGATAGTCGCTATAAAAGACAACGAACACTTTGAGATATATGTCTAAGTAAATCCTTTTCAGTTTATTGACGTAGATCTTGACAAAGCGTCAATAATCCAGTTATCTTTTTCAAAATCTGATACATTGATTTCTGAACTTACGCAAATAATTACATCCAAATCGTGGATTAAATATAGCAATTAATTCTTGCTGCAGAAATTGCAACGGGGAAAAATTAACAATGTTCAAGCCAATAGGTTATTCGAATTGTTCGAATAGTCGAATATTCGGCCAGGCGCGATTATTCGAATAGGCGAATAGTCGAAAATTCTCAAATTTGTAATTTTCGATTATTCGATCAGTTAGATATTCGACCAACTAGTTTAGTAATATTGATTCCGGATAAAACATAACATTGTTCGAATACTCGAATTTGAAAAGATTGGAAGACACAGAACCATAAATTTCATTCATTCGAATTTTTTTAGAAGTCGATTATTCGATATTTTTTCGTTAAATCGTACGATTATAATTATATTTTAGTATGCTCATCTCAGTGACCTACAAGTCACTCGAATTCTTGTCAAGAAGTACAACATAATATTGTAGAAGAGCAGAATTTAAAATTAAGCACTGATTAATTATTTCATCCAGGTTTGAGTCAAAATACATAGGCTTAAAGTTTTGGCCACTTTCAGCGTTGTAAATTCCGCGTAGATTGATTTGAATAGTTACCAACCCAAAATGGTTTTTCATCTAAAGTTGTTCACTCAGCGTTTCAAGTTGCTTCAGACGGTACCCATCTCATTTCAAAAGGCCATGGCGACTTCTGACAATTTCCTTGTAGAACTAAAATACTCGAAAAGCTATCTTGTGTGCCCCAAAAAAATTCTCATGTGAACCAGCGTGCGTGCGTGGTGCAACGCTGCCTTCCGCATTTTTTGACACGTTTCTCCTAAGATTTCAACCGAACTACCCAAGGTTAACACGTTCAAAAGAGCTAAAGGCAGCGAGATGACGTGGTACTTTTGTGCTTGCTCGGGTACGAACGATATGCACCCGCTACGAGTATAAACTTGTTTCTTTTTCGTTCAAAGGAGTAAAACATCCAGACTCCGTCATGAGGTTGAACAAGTATCAACGTGACAATTGAAGGCAGCGTCCAGGCAAATCTGGACTACGGGGATTTTACGTGGAAAATAATTTTGGGGCCCCAACTAAGGCACTGCCCAACCAGCAGGTCAGGTAGTCCTCTAACGGCTGAGATATTCGCCTCGAAACTGGCCCCAGGGATCGTATTTCGCATGGATTCATGGCGCAACCCATGGGTCCTCGCGCGAAGTTGATAGTTTGCACCATGAATACATGCGAAATACGATCCCGGGGTACAGTTTCGAGACGAATATCACAGCGTTAGAGCACTATCTGAGCTGCAGTTTGGGCAGTGGCTTAGTTAGGGCCCCAAGATTACTATCCATGCGAGAGCCCCGAGTGTCCAGATTTGCCTGGACGCTGCCTTTAAGGTTGCAAAGCGTTTGGGAGAGTACCTGCAGATCAGATGATTTACTTATGTGTTTGTAACATGAGCTTCCAAAATTGCATCACAAAGTTCGTCCTTATCCAGTTACAATTCAGCAATCATTTTGATTGAGGCAAAATCCTAATTCGCTAATTTCGCGCGGTTGAAGAGTGAAGAGAAAAAGATGAAGAAGATAAATCATTCCTGACCTTGACTAGTCACCGCATTAGTGCCTATTTTTGTTAACTTGTAGGCGGAATGTCAAAAACATTCGCTAAGGCAGAAAGAAAATACTTGCAGAAACTATGCCCCTCCTCCAATTAGAGCGCATGCAACTCCAGACGCGATAACTCATTTACTGTTTACTTTAGGTCTGGGAGGAGGAAATGACGAAGATTATAGCGGAGGATTTTTTGGTGGTCCATTACCCTTTCCTGTGAAGTCAAAGGAACATGAAACGCGTGCACCACCAAAAGACAAGAAGGAAAAGAAAGTGAAGTGTCATAGATGCTTCCATATTTGGCTCTTACCAGTTTTATGTATTGCACTATTTTTGTAAGCAGTGTATAAAGAGGAGTTGCAAAGTTATTACGTAAAAGTGTAGATAGAGGAAGCCTAAATAAAGATAAAGGTTACTTCTCTTCTGATGTAAAAGTTCAATGTAAAACAAGATCATCAAAGCTATTTTACTACAATCTAATTACAAGTTATTTTATGTTATTCTCTTTTAATCAAAACAACCAAGAATAAAAATCAAACGCAAACAGAAACTACAAACGACGAAATATAAACCAGCTGTTGAACATGTATCAACTTATCCTAGATCTCAGGGACTTCACACTTCAGAAGGCAGATAACAAATCAAACTACAATCACTATGAAATTTTTTATTATCATTTGACTGAACAATGCATGAATTCAAATTACATGCAAAAAAATCAGAAAATAATTCCAAAATAAATCAAAACCTAGTTTCGGATGGCTCTCATTTAGCCAAAACAACGAAAACATGCAAATTATATAGTTTTTTCGGTTACAAACTTGGACATTGCCATGCAGTATGAGTTGATAGTCGCTGTGCTGATGCGATTTCATGAGCGATACTCTTCTTTGAAGCTTTTTCCATAGCGGCAGATATTCTTTGGCGGCGACGGACATCTCGTCTTCGCAAAGGTTTTGTGCTGCGCGGATTCTAAAAAGTCGTAATGTAAAATTTTTTAATAGAATTTGATCAACTAACTCTTCTATGTACAGTAGTGTTCCTAGCGCGAAGATGCTTATTCTCTGCAAGCATTCGATGAGTTCCTCAAAGGGAGGATGCGTTTTTAACCCACGAATCCAATTCCTATAAAAAATCTTGAATTCTTAATCTTGAATCATGAATTTTTTTTATCACTTACTTCAAATTTAACTAACTTACCTTTTCATAATCGACGATGATCCTGAAATTTCCATTGCCCAGTCGTTGGCGCAAGCATTCAAAAATCTTCTTGTAAACGGCACGAGTTTTCTGACGTGTAACAGCGAACAAAATTGGTACCTAGAATGAAGATCGGTTTTTGCTTTCAAAATCAGATTTCATAACAAACCTCGAAGCCGCCACCGCATGCGGCGTGTATTGTATACAGTTGTCCTTTCTCCATGCCGGAGTGTATGGTTATAGGGTTCAGTTTATGAACTTCGTCCCCTACGATTGCGCGTAAGCCGACTTCAGTGCTGAGTGAAATGATTATCATTTGGAGACCATCACCAAAACAAAACACCTACCGTGATGACCTCATCCACGTAATATATGTGCATATCTGGCAGTTGCATTTGCAGGAAACTGGCCTCTCTGGTAGCTTTTTCAATTCCTCGGATACATCATCCATTTCGACCCTTCGTATTCGCGATAAAAGAGCTCTAACATTTCCGTATTATTCATTTTTTAAGTTTCAACCTTAAAATTCTACCTGGCACAGGACAATCTTCGGCATCCATACCCTTTTTGTACGAACTCTGCTGGTACCTTCTTTCTGGCATGTGGTGCTGAACATTGAAATAGAATTAAAATTTGAAAAATTAAGGAGAAAACAACCTACTTTTCAAAGTAGATTTCAATATTTCGAAAGCAATATCATTGTACAAACGAGAGTGGAGTGGATCGAAGAACTTTTGGATCTCTTTTCACTTTTTGGCAAGACTAAAGACAGAAGCAGAAGGAAGCAAAGGAAGAGAAAATGGAAAAAAGCTAACCTCGTGAGCAAAACTTTTGGCTTTATCCTTGGTTCTGTTAAAGGCAGTGTCCGGGAACTCGATTTTGACATATTGTGCTTATTGAGGCCTATTCGCTATGCTGAATCCGAAAATCCACATTAAAAAGCGCGAAAACGGCGAAAAAGGGCTCTAATGTAGGAGTAAAATCAAAAGGAGGCGTTCTAAAGTGCTGAGTTCGGAAAAGCGGCCAAATCATAGGGTGCGCTTTTTGTTATGATCTGGCTAACTACTTCTGTTTCTACTATGTACTAAAGCATGCTTCAAAGTGGAGGGTCAGCGTTGGGCGACAAAACGTGCAAAATGCAGGCAGCTCAAAGCCGTTAGTCACAACTATGCGCCATTTTTTATTGGTTCTGAATCATGTCCGACCCCGACCAGGGCCCGGCGGGGTGGCGCTTTCACAAGCTGGATATCGTTTTTGGCCCGAAAAAGCAAAGGGGAAGTCGTATTTTGGGGTCCAAGGCAGAGCCCTGGACCCCAAAATACGACTTCCCCTTAGTTTACCGATAAACAATGCACATATCATTCTTTATTCATCATTCCTTGTTGATGCTATTGTCCTATGAACTTAGATTCCAGCAATGTGAAGATTCTGTGCTCCGATCGCTAGCCTGCCCGCAGGCGGAAATTCAAATCGCAATTCTTGTAAGATGAAAATAATAAAATAGGCTCGTTTTCAATGCACAAGTAACGATATGGCACCAAATTTGCTGTGTAGTTGGAGGACCATGAGCACAAAAAAAGTATTAAGAATTATGAGAAACTTATGTGAATTTCAAAAATGGTGAGTGTTTTTCGAAATTAGGTGGCTCCCGCGCCACCTGGGAGCCACCTGGGGTGGCTCCCTGCTTCCCTTCACATAATTTCCCGGATTTCTTTACATAAATATGGACTAGGTCGAGAGTATTACTATATGTTCAAATCCGCTTCCAAAACCATCAAGGCACCGCTTCGATACAGCCTCAAATAGGGTTCACAGCGTTATGATCGGCCTCGGATAGCGCGCTTCAATCGCAATCGGTTATTGTAAATTGTAAAGTTTCGCAGCTGACTAATAAATAAGTAGTATCTTAGATATATAAACGTCAAAGTTTGTGCAAGCTTGACCCTATGTTTTTTTATAGATTCCTTTGCGGATGAACCCATTGAGCTGAAACCTTGATGACCCGGGCTGGACCAGGAAAGCCAGGTAGTACAACTATAATAAGCGCTGAGGCCGCTTATCTTATTATTTGTGTATATCTGTTTGTCAGGGACTTACGGGGTCAAAAATAGGGTCAAAGGGGAAGTCGTAAGAAATTTTGGTTTCAAAGGGGATATCGTTTTCAAAATTCTGAAATGCCACCTCCTGCCGGGCCCTGACCCCGACCCCTCCCCTCCTGTTTTTGCAGCCGAAGAGTTTTACACGGGGAGTTAGCTATAAGAAATTGGATATTTCGCCTAACGCCCTACACTCCTGCAAAGTTCCACCGCTGACGCCCAAATACTCTCTCTAATAGATGATACCAAAATTGGATAAAATTAGGTTGTCTCATAAGTTTTTTCAATTTGGGTTTTTCCCGCAATAAGTCGCACTTTCCTCATTTCTGATTAGGAAGCAGGGCACCGTTTGATTGAGCAAAGCAAGCTCTATAAGATGGCTTGTAGATGTCCACACCAGCCTCTGCACATCACAAGTTCGAAGCCGAGATCTGAGAACATCTGGATGCTCGAGCAACTGAAATTCTTTCATATCTTTGACCAAATAAGACTTACCAGATGCCACACTCACTTTCACATATATCCACACAAGACATTCATATGTGCTGTTGCTGTATTTGTTTTTGTGCTAGAAACAAGACTAAAATTTTCAAGTTTTCAAAAAATCGATGCGCACTATTCCCACATAGGTACACGACCGCTTTTGGAAATAGATAGGTAAACTTTCAGCTTCCTGGAAGCGCTAATTTTTAAGAAATACCGAATTTAGCTTTTTTTCCTAGGATATTTTATCGAGAACTAGAACTTATGAAAAGCTGGAAATCTGGATTGTACTTCTAGAGGCTTATGATGTACGTTTACTTATGTGAGAACAAGGCAACATCACTTTTTTAAGACGCAAGAAATATAGTTTTTTTCCGTTTCTAGCACAGCAAACAGTAACGGCACATAGAATGTATATCCGTGAGCGAGTTTGGCTTCTGGCAAGTTTTCTCTGGACAGAGATATAAAAAGATCTCGATTAGGACTCGGCACAGGTGGTCGGGCAAGCTGTATATCGTTTTGGGGTAGAAGGCAAGGGGGGGGGCATCGTTTGAGCGGAAACCTCAGTCCCCCCCCCCTCCTCCCTCACAATCACCTGGGGTGGCTGTAAAAAGAAAAAGTCATGTGTTTTTCATTCTTCACATAATTTTTCACAAGCTTAACACAACTTTGTTCTACATCAAGAACCCTACAACTGAGTTTTTGAATCCCCTCAGACTCCCTCCTTCTCGCCTAGTTGCAGCCCTCCACATATTTTGTACGACGGCGTCAAGCCTGCTCCAAGCGCGCAATGGTGGGCGCCGGGCACAGTATGCCGCCATTTCAGAGAAAAGTTTTTTAGTTTTTTTTCTTCTGTTAAATGCAGTTTTTAAGTTTTGTTTTGATATTCTTCGTTATTCCTGTTTAATCCATTCATAATCGCGTCATAGGTGTTTTTGTAGCGAAGTCTGCAGGGGCTTCGTTTTAGAAAAATTGAAAAAGCCACCTCATGCGAGCCCTAATCTCATTAATTTTTTGAGCATTCAAGTTCTCAGATTTCGGCTTCTAACTCGTGATGTGCTGAAGATGGTTTGAACACCTACACGCCATCTTATAGAGCATGCTTTGCTCTATCGAAGGTAACCTGCTTCCTCATTAGAATTGAGAAAAGTGTGACTTACTGAGGGAAAATTTGAAATGGAGAAAACTTACTTGTGAGACAACCTAATGATTTACTTGCCATACACCGCCCGGCAGGTGTCATAACTGCATTGCGTTGATTCAAGCAAGTGAATCGTTTCAGTATAACCCGTGCTCTCGACAAAAGATCCACTGGCTGATGGTTTATGTCTTAGGAGGTATATTTTAAATTGAGATTTTTTAGTGAAACTTGCTAATGTCTTTCAATGCAACAAACATTGTTTTGAATTTTTGTGTTAAAACCATATCATCTGTTGTTGTATGAATTGAAGGATCATTCTTTGTGAACAGTGATACTACTCGATTGTATCAGAACTGTAAATATTTTCTTCAATATCATCTTAGAGACTGTTTATCCACGATATTAGGTTGTAATATAACTTCAAAAAAATAAGTAAAGTAAAATAAAATAATATAACTACATAACTTGTAAGTCGACAGTAACTAACTAACTAGACTAGACCTGACCTACTTCAAAACAAAGAAAAAGCTGAAGGACTAGCAAATTCCATTGACGATCTCACAGCCGCGTTTCACTATTGCTCGTTAACAGCTGATCGTATAAATCTGATGTCAATTCAACGAATGTATACGAAATTTTGAGAAGATCAAAAACAATGGGGTATCTCCAGTTGTCTACCGTAAATGTGCAAACGCCTTGTGTTTTCCGTACTCGCTTATTTTTAGCGCTTCGTTGATACAGGGGAAAGATCTTCTATGGAAGCACTAATAACCTCCATACCTGAATGCGAGCATCCCAGTACTCTCTCACATTCTCGGCCCATCAGTATCACTGCTTCTTTAAGGAAAATACATGAAATATCAAAGACAAGCTTCTAGAATTGTTTGAGAATGAAAAATTCATTCCTGCCGTCCAGTATTACTTCCTGCGCGGGTTCTACTACTACTTTACTATGCGATTCTATCTACCATTGGAATACTGCTCTAAACAGTGGTGAATCCGTCGATGCACTTTTTTGATTTATCCAAGACATTCGCAAGGTCTTGGACCATTGCAAGCTAGTTACAAAGCTTGGGAACTATGGATTCGCGATAACTTTTGTCTTGGCTTACTTTCCATTTACATGATCGTGACATGACTGTCCGCGTTGAAAATTCTTACTTCGAGTGACGCCACTGTAAGAGCGAAGTGCCGCAAGGATACGTACTGTCAATACTCCTTTTTCTTATTCAAAAACATAATTGCCCAAATTTCTCACGACTCATCAGAACTCAAAATTTAGATGTTCGCGAAGATATAAAATCTTTTGCTACGAAAACTGGAAACAAGTCACCAAAAGTCATGTTTTGTGTCAAGGAAAAATTGCTTGAATGCTTCACCAAAGCATTCAAAGCAATTTTCCTTGATACCAAACCTGATTTTTGGTGCAAAACATGGAACCTTCCTGTAAATGCCCAGAAATCCAAAATGATACATTTTGGCAGCTCCCATTCTCCAGCTCATCTCTGTGACGGAATTCCACTCGAACGCTATTCCACTAGCAAGGATCTTGGTGTCGTATCTCACATTACTGCTCCGTTAGCAAAAAAGCTTTGTAGAGCCTTTTTCTGATTTTACGAGATATCCACACTGTAAGACACATCATTGTTGGCTTCTGTGTAAGACATATTTGCCACATTTGGAATATACCCCACCGTATGGAATCCTTTTTTGAAATAACGTAAAAGTTGCTCGAAAAAGTGAAGAAAACTTTTACTCGAATAGTTTTTTTTACAAATGATTTCCAAATCCCAACTACCCCAAGCTTTACCACTTTACAGTTCACTATTTGTTTGCTCTGAACTTGCGACATTGAATTCAGAAGGATTTTATCTTGTGTTTTGCTTTAGCTTGATACGCTTAAAGATCAAGTTGAGGCCGAGCGGATACTGGATTTTTAGACCACACAGCACTCGAGCAGGTGGATTCAACATGAGCCGTCAGAACTACAAAGAAGAATTTTTTTCTATCGCAACTAACTCATCCATATTTCGAACATCAAGATCGCTCAATCTTCGTTTCTGCCTATGTCAACCGCCTATGTCAACCCTGAACAACTTGCAAACTCGTCACTCTTTTAATCTTGTGCTTTTTTCATTTTTGTATTATTGTTCTTGCTCTAAATCTATGAAGGGTCTCATTCGAGATTTTCTTAGTCCCCGCATTCCCTTACATTACCTTTCCTGAGCGAGAGTAGCCATTCGAAGATTTCGAGGTCTAGTGATTCTCCTATACCTTGAGATCCTCTTTGTCCGTTCGCCCAAGGTCTCGAGTGTATTCGTCCATCTCGAGTTAAGTTGGCCATTCAAGCCCTGGTATACTGTTGCTACACATGCTTCCGGATCAGGGATAGGTTCGGTCGAAGATCTTTCCTACCATACTAGGAGAACGACATGACCACCAGGGGAACTGTATTCATTTCAAAGCGAAAACTGCGCATGTATATGCCTAATTTTCACAATCAATTTGGATTTACCTCGTTTTGTTTAATTCTTCGGTGCACCACTGAGTGTGCTACATAGATAAATAAGATTGATAAACAATATAATACGCACCGAAATAATGCCTGCAGGAAAGTAAAGGTCGCCAAGTAGAATATCAATCGCAGTGAAGTTGACTTAGAGTGGTCCGTGAACAGCAATAACGACAAGCGATTAACTTTGTCAACGAAAATCTTTTAAATGGTGATTATGACATACATGATGAATCTACAATGGTAAAGAGAAAATCGACAGTATTTCGATACCTGCTTGAGGTATGGTGCATCCGCCAAAATTGTGAACGTATTGTCATTTTTGAATTAGGCTAGACATCTGCTCCTGAGTTTGAAGAGGTAGGCTACTGGGGATAATGGGCCGCTAGTATTGTCTGCTTTGTAGTGTTTTGTTGTTCTTGTTTGTAGTGTTTTGTTGTCGTGTTGTAAAATGTTGACCTTTTTCCATTCAGTGGTATCGTCCCTTCACTCAATTGTAGCGGGCACGACTTGCGGACTAGGATGCGAGCTGGTCAAAGTCGATAAACAGTTGATTTTTCTCCATCCGCTCACATTGGTAAGAGTGATCTCTCGCTACCAAAACCGCGCCGCTTTAGAGGTGCAACGCCTATGCCCGCTACAGTCGTGTGAACAACCGATAGCTATGTAGATCTTTATTTGGTAGATTCATGTATGTTTGCCTCGGTGATCAGCGAGTGCGCGAAATGCGCGCCAAAATCTATTGATCTCGATATGGCTATGCCCGATTTCTCAATCATTGCCTCACTCCTTACTTCCAGCCTTATCTCGTGCTGCCTTTGCTCATAGCCTCTTCGTTGTCTTTTTTGTAGTTTCTTGCCGCATATTTGTCGTTGTGTTTATTTTTCCTTTGTAAGTGTTGAGTGTTGTGGCCTTTCTCTTTTGATAAAAGGCTTGTTGCATACTGTGGTCTAGTTAGTCAAAACTGCGGTGAAGCGCCGCGTCGGGTATCTAGACGAAAACAAATTTGTTTTGCTTTTGCACTTTTGCCGCCACTAAATTCTTCCCATATAAACCATCAATGTGGCTGCCTTGCAATCATTTTGACACGTTTCGGACTGCGAAATCGCGCGCGGCGAAAAAGAGTGTTTTTTCAACCGTTGGCCAACAAAGGCCTTATTTTGAAGGCTGTGTGCTGCATCTGTAATGACCATGTCGGATAAGCTCCATACCCAAATCTCTGAGTGAATTCGAAGTGATTTTGCCACTTGAGAAGGACTTCTGTGCTTTTCTGAAAGATAGAAACAATAACTCAGTTTCTAATAGTATCCAAAAGTATCTATGTTGTACACGATACACATCATTATTGAAATCACGGTTTTTCTCATTGAATTTGAAGCAAAGAAAACGACGTCGCACGCGTCGTTCGCGTTGCCGCGTTTCGTTGCAATTGCTGTTCGATTTGTGCTCATATCTCCTAAACAGATATCGGCGGCACAACTCTACAGGCTCACTTGGAAAGTAGAAGCTTATGCCTTTGACTTGATAACCTTGGACTTAAATAAAACCTCCTGTAAACGTCAAGAAGATCCTTCAGAACAGGGTGCTGCACCATGTGCAGCACCGGTCCGAAACGTGTTAACATGTCAATTTCAGATAATCGCCCTAAATTTGCTGGAGTTAACGTGTTAAAATGATTGAAAGGCAGTCACCTTGATGGTTCATATGGAAACAATTATAAGAGTTGTTTCATACTGCGGTCGCTGCAGCAATTGCAGTCAGACTGGGGCGGGCAAAGGATATCGATCGATCGACTGTCGCTGCTGCAGCGACTGCAGTCTGAAACAACCCTAAAGGATGCACAATATTTCGCAGTGCTTGTACAATCTGTGTACGACGTCTCCCCTTTCCGATCAGCTCAAGCGCAACGCTAGACGCGTGCTTCGTGTGCGTTTGAATTTGCCGCATCAATCGGAGATCACGGCGCAATGCCCTGCAATGCTCTCTCGCGCAGTGGATGCGTAGTTGCTATAAAAAAGCGACCACGTGGTTGACACAGATTGTATTTCGACATACTGATGATTTACCCCGCGCTATGTAAAGCAGCGGCTTGCGGCCGGGTAGAGGACTATGTCGCCGGAAAAGGGCGGTCACCGCGGTCATTTGCGACAAATACGCACCCTTATACATGCGCGGGCATGCGTTCCTGCAGGGAATCCGCGCGGGACTCTTCCAAATTCGGCGACATGTAGTCCTCCAGCCGCTGCGGCCTATTTGTTTTGCTCTCATTGTTCTATTCTGTTTTCAGAAACTGTTCTGTATTCTGCTGTTCGTCCTCGACCTCCTCTCCTAGACAGGGCTCGGCACGAGGTGGCTAGATGAAAATGGAAAAAACGAAGTCCCCCTTGACTTTTGGGAATTTTTACGAAGTCCCCTTTGACCCTCAACCAAATTTCCTTTAAAAACCTGAAAAATTCCCCAAAATCCCCCAAAAAACGAAACGTCGACTAAAAAAAAAAGGTCGTCGTCGCCAATTTTCCGTGTCTCTTCGGTCACAAAAACGAAACCCCCTTTGCTTTTCGTCCCAAAAACGATATCCAGCTTGCTTGTAAGCCACCTCGTGCCGAGCCCTGCTCCTAGAAACAGGCCCAACAATTACATAAGACTACCTTTTATCTATTAAACAATAGCCATGATAAAATCAACAAAAAACAACAGCATAGCAAACAGAACATAATAATATTGAAACATACAACAAGCTCGAGATCTGACACTGATACTATTTCTTTGCACTTCCATTCTTCTTTTTGTGCTTCAACTTTCTTTTCCAAACTTTTTTGTGATTGGTCGCCTTCTTGCCGTGCATTCGATCCAAAGCGCTAGGAGGGAGCTCCTTCGAAGATATTAATTCCGCTATGCGCCTTACAGCTTCTGTTTCCTTCTCCTTATCCATTATAGAGAATCTAAATATCGAAATTTTCGTGAGACACATCAGTCAATGTTACAGTACCCCGAATCTTTGTAGAGCTGCGTGACATCATATGGATCCTGCACTTTTTTGAAAGGTAACTTTTCTTTCATCAGACGAGTTGCGGTTGACATCAGCTCCCTGTCTACGTCTACGGCTGGCTTTTCTGAAACAAAAAAATCTATTTTACCATAAATTTGTAACCGCTCATTACCACCTACTTCCTGTTGCTCCTTCGCGTAACAACTCATCGAGTTTTGAAGCAGAACGTTTCCGCGCCTTGAGCATTCTAAGAATGGAGTCAGTCAACTAGTGGAACTAACAAGCGATAAAACAACATTTGAAAAAAAAATGATTCTTGTTTGATATGAAGAAATTAAACATTCATTTTTGTATGAGTATTACGTCACAGTTGGAGCACTAAACACGGCATAGAGACTATTTGACAGAAAGGCAGCAAGCATTAAAAGGCCCAGATTAGTATCAAAAACCCTAGATTCATGTTATTGTTAGACAATCACGTTATTATGGGATTCTGCCCGGGAATCGAATGATGCTTTCGACTAATAAATTGTAGTATCAAGCTGACCATTACTTATTTGGCATAAACATTGACCCCAGTAACTCAAAAATGGTCAGTGTCTATTTTTTAAAAAGGTATTATCGGCTCCACAATTCTTGTAGAGGCGGGTTTTGCCAACTCAAAGCGCGGCGATTTTTGATAGCGAGAGAGTACAAAAAACAATGCTATGACGTGGAAGTTTAACAAGTTTACCTGTGCTATCAGGCAAAGTCTGCAATATACCTCTACACGAATCGTGGAGACGATCATATCTAGCATATAGATCAACAGAAACATGCAAGGGAATCAAACAATTTTTATTCCTGATTCTACCACAATCCGGTTTCGGGCTAAGAACTATACCGGTAGCGCAGCTTCCTTGGTGTCCCTCATCTGTAGTTCCCAATCCCTGATAGCTTCTCCTTCCTTACCCCTAATTGTAAAGAAAGAACGTTTATCAATAGAAAATTTGTATATCTAGGACCTTTTTGTAAAAAATGACCTTGCAATGTCGACAAAAGCGCGCCTAGCAAATTCTCATCGAGCGCACATGCTTCCAGGGCTTACACCATGTGGTCTACCCTTACGCGCATGTTGTTCCACAGTGACACTATAATACCCGTCTTGTACTAGGAATTTACTATAGACATTAGAGATTCTAACTCGGGAAGTTATGTGTGTAAAACACAAGAAAAATTCTGGAGAATACCATTCTGACGTGAAAGCTGTGAATGAGAATTTATTGCAAATAAACCCTAGCAACGAATAAAGCAACGAATACCTGGACAAGGCTTCGATATTGCAAATTGGCTTCAAGAAAATATCACTGTTTCTAGAGTAGAACATGAAAAAACCATATTTACACATAAAATGATTAACATACAATCAATAGATACAAGGCAAAAGTAAAAGATGTTTATGGCACCTAGTAATCAAAAAAAACTAAACAACGTTTATTTTTTCAGAATGTAGAATCTAGCGGATTTAAATAACAAACGTCTAGAAAAATAGAATCCAGTTACTTCAGAACTAATGAAAGACAAATGTTCAGTTGTGAAAAAGCTTCAACAACTTGCTGCCCGTCTTAAGTTTGCTCAAACTTGGTGTTTTGTGCAACTGTACCGGTTTCGATGCTTTTGTACGAACTTGGCTGGATCTACTTGCCGAACGTAACGCAGAAAACGCAGATTTCCCTGAAACAATCAAAGCCCTTTTAACGAAAAAATCAGCAAAATCCTTCACAAATCAGCAAATTTTTGAAATTTCACGGTAACATGAAGTTCAGGGATAGAACTATACTATAATCAAATTCTTGAAAAACGTACAGCTAGTAAAAATGATTAAGTGCTCTCAAAGATTCCAGAAATAACTGTAGAATCTGAGAGAACTGATTTTCTATGACATTTCAGAAAAACCGCAGTAAATACAGAGGCTGCGGTGGGTGGGAAAATAATATCGTTCTATATGTGCATAACGATTATAATCAATCCAAAACACTGACTTGGTGTTACAATCTCTGAATCTGAAGAGCACAATCGCGGTGAAGGACTTCTTGTGCCGGTCAGAATATTCTAGAATCATAAAAGTCCGATAAAAAATTCCCACTCAAAAGAGCCACCTGGAAAGTTGTATGCAGTAACTGCGACAGAGGACGTGGATCACCAGCTGCAGTTGATTCAGCGAACTGAATTTTGTATTTGGTGGCCATGGCTTCACCTTCAGCTTCAGAAACTTGCCTGCGTAAAATCACTCAACAAAAAAGTCAATCAACTGGATCGATAGCTACCTGTATCTCTCCAAATCGTTCTTGTTTCCAAGCAGAATGGTCTTATGCTCTCTCGCACATAGCAGATGTTCATGCGATGCTATTCGTTCCAAAATGCTTTCAGCGTATCTGTGACGCGAATATAAGAAAAGTGTCATTAATAACTCGTTCATAACCTACTGTAAGCTCAGCTGGCTGGTAACATCATAAACCACTAAATACACATCTGCCCATGCTAACCAACGCATTTCATCCCGTGATGCATCGTCTACTGTGTCCATGATCCAAACCATCAGCGGCTGTCCAGCTACCGTATCTTGACGACAGTAGGTGTCCTCTACATAATTTTTGAGTAAATTTGCTCGTTAAAAGGAACTAATAGAATTGAACTGACCCAACGTCGAGTCGTACTCTCCGATGAAGCGTTTGGTGATGTACTTGACGGCAATGGCTTAAAAATATATGTGTTGAATTATAAAACCACAGTTGTGAGCAGTAACTAAAGACATCAAAACATCATTTACTTCACTAAATCGAGCCACTGGAAGCCCCACTCTAAACTGCACACTAAAGTACGTCTTCAAAAGAAAGAAAAACAAGAAATAATCCTGCAGCTAAGCGTGAAACGAAAAGGGAAAGTTGATAAGAGACTGTAATAGGAAAAAACCGGTCAATCAACAAAAAATGCAGTCAGATTTTCAAATATATCACAAGAAATTGGTAGTCAGATCAAAAAATTACCTGATTTTCCAGATCCAGCCATACCCACTAACGCGACGTGCATTTCACGTAAGGGTGCAGTAGATCTCATTTTCTATAGAAAAATTATTTTGGATTTCGACAGTATGTAAAGTCATGAATAGACCCACCTAGCTAATCCTCTGGCGAAGATGGCAGGTAGAATGTCAGTGGCTGCTCGGTGCGGACTCGATCGAATGCCACAGCAAGGGGATCTTGTGGATGGAAAAGTACTACGCAAGCCGGTCCTTTTGATGCTAATGCAGGTGGGATCGGTAATGAACAAACCAAGTGCTTGGCTCTTCGAGCAAATATCCTACAAAACAAAATACATAGACAAAGATTGGAAATTTCAAATGTATGCAGAAATGTTTAGACATAACGTAGTTGCAAGAATATTATTCTACTGTGATAATCGAAGCAAATCTATTCTATGCACATATACAACTTAACACATGTGACAACGAATGGTGACTAAATCGATGCAGAAGTACCAGCGTTGTAATAAGTGACCAGACACTCAGCACTTAGCCAGCCAGCTGTCAGCGAGGGAAGAACGGGATGGGGGGGGGGAGAAAGCTTACGCCGGTCGCTAACATTATCTCCAACACAATGCAACCATTTCTGTGTTCTTACAGTGAAGCTGACAAGGATAACTTACCGCACCGGACCGAGATCAAATCGCATACGACCATACATCAAATTCGAGTGTATCTTTTCATCAATGGAAAAGTATAGCGGATCAAGATAAGGATTTTCCGATGACGAATGCTAAAAGCTTTTTCAATCAGTATACCATACTGGGAAGAAATGCAAAAAAGGCGAATTCTAAAGCAGAAAATTTTTGAGGCTACCTACATGACATCCGCAGAAAGGCAACACCGACAAGACCCGCCTGTACACCGCTTCGGACATAGCTAAAAATAGCACTTCAAATCTACACAAGAAAATCCCAAAAGATTTAGTCTATAGATGATTTGCTCCTAAGAAATCGATATATCATGATTCTAGTAGATAGACAATAGTCTGCAAGATGTTACGAAATAAGACTTTCGCAGATTTGATACAAATGAGTATCATTTCTATCCCGAATCTTTTGATTCACCAGACATCAGCAGATGAATGATTTGAACGTAGAGATTCAATATAAATATTGTTTTACGTAGAAAAATATATGATTTTTAAACCCCAACAGAAAACTTTGATCCAAGTTTTTAGAAAGGAACCTAAGTTTGCACAAGAGATTCCAAAAAGTTTATTTAACAATGCTCAGAGCAGGTTCATTTTTCCTTGTATATGATACATGTAGTATTTTGTAGAAATTAATGATTTTATTTCAAACGATATGAACTCGGAAATAAGATCAAGAAAATATCAACTTCTCTTAGAGGCGTTCTATCAGTTCAAGTTTATTTTAGTTGAAAAGTTTAGATAAGAAAACCCAAACAAATAAAATTAGGAATTTCTCGCCTTCCACCGTTTTCCGGAATTGAAAGTTGGAAAGCGAAATGATGATGAAGAGTTTGACTTTGAAAATACTTGGAAAAGTAAGGTTTTCTCTTTCTGAATATTTACTGCAAAGAATCAGTGAAACTAGAAGAGATGACGGATTTTGAAAAATTTCGGTGCCAGACTTATGTTCCAACCTAATGCTTACCTCCTGAGGCATTGGCCATTAGCCAATGAATCCTTTGTCGAGAGTGTGGATTATACTGGAACGATTTCGGATAACGATGTGGATTCTGTGATGGAGTTAACAAGGATTCCACAAAATTCTCGTAGAACTCCAACAGTTTGGGTCCATACTAGAATTATGAGCTATGAAGAGCAGTCAAACGGTTGCAAAGATGCCTAACCTCTTGATATACCGCTAAAATCTTGCAATTCCTCCAATCCATTATGAATAGGAAACATGGCATGAGCGATACATCATACCTGATAGATGCATCTAAAATGAGTATGCATAAATAGCACTAAATAAATCATCCAAAGCATGAAACTTACGAGGTAGCATTCTAATCAGCAGATAGTGCCCGTCGAATAGCTGTGCCCTATGCATTCTGAGCTTCTCCACATATGGTGCCATAAACCGAAGAAAATGCTGGATATTGCCCTCTTGTTTTGCTTCGTTATATAGGAATGTCAATAACCGCTGTTTTAGCCCTGTATACAAGGTAGACCGCGTTGGCGTCGCTTGGCAATCGCCACTGGAATTATGCGATCAGCTTGGGGCAAAATAAGTAAAGAAAAAATTCTCAGCAAAATACAGCTCTGATGCAAATTAGAAACTATGCAAATTAGAAACTATTCAAAGTGCTCAGCTGACTCACAACAGATAAAGTCCATCATCATCCCATACTGACGGACCAATGTCTTTCAAAGGTATCATTGCTCCATCCTCATCAACATGCAGCATGTGAATGACCTGAGAAGGGACTTTCATTACATCCAAGCATAAAGCGAAAATGCCAAAAATAAAAAAGTATATAGCATATGTGACTACAAAATAAGTGGAACAAAAACAATAGTAGGTTGCCGTCCTTGAAATGCGACTAAAGCGCTGATGGACTTCAAATCATAATTTCGGACCCAAAATTCTAGGATATTTTACGAAAATATGATGCAAGACTCGACGAAACGGAACTGCAGAAAGTCGACACAAGACGGGTTGACCCAAAAAATAATGAAGTGTAGACTTCCGTTGCTTGTGACGACGAGATTATTAAAGAATAAGGTTGCCTATAATTCAGAAAAAAAAAACTATAAAACACGTCACAGCCTGCCACTCTCTTATATAAAGGCAAAACAAAGCTAAGAATTATTCAATGTTTGGCACACCTGTTTCTGAAGAGACATAATCATCATTGTTGATCCACACAATGCTACACCATGAGTCAGATTGATCCTATCAAAGTTGTACATGACAAAATGAGCTATGCATCCTTTCTAGAAAAAACCAGCTAGGAAAATCGGGCACCAGGAATTCATTGCCTCATAAAATTCGTTTGAATGTTGCTCACCTCTAAATCGATGGTAAAGAAAGTGTAAATTTCCAAACTATAGTTGATCAAAGGAAGTGCCTCATGATTCGGGTAGACCATTGGAATTGTTATGAGCTGGTCTGGGGCCTATATACCGAGATACACAAAAAATATATAACAAACAATCAAAAAAAATCAAAGCCATTGATACTTACGGGTGCTGTCGTTGCCACAACCATGTACTTCCCATCATCTGTAAACAGCATACAATCTGTTCTTAGCAAAGCACTCTCAAGCCGTGACGAGCCCATCATCATCATTACTTCAGATTCTAATGAGAAAAGACGCTGAAAAGCAGAGATGCGAAAAATTGGTACGGCATAGCTCAAAACTTCTTACCTCGCAAATCTCCTCAGGAGCAACACCGCGAGCCCTTTCTACGCCTAGATAACGAAATATCCTAACAGAGCGCAAGTTTATGCGAAAAGTGATTAAGCGAGACCCGTCGGGAGTCCACGAGACCACATGATCCTGCATGTGGCAACTTTCTGGGACCTGAGAAAATTACAAATAAGTGAGCTCGGTGAGAAAAATAAAAGGAGAAGCACACCTCCACAACCCGATCCATGGACACTGTTGCATAGTACTCCCGTCTATTCCTAACATGTCGAACGCCTGAAATGGAAGAGTTATGGCATGCCAATCGGAATACAATTGAAGTTTTCACTCGAACATGGATATTCAATAAAATTGAAAACGGGGAATGTAAAATGTCAAACACACCATTTCTAGGGCATCCTCGTTCTCTTTCAGTCAGCATAAGCACTAAGTTCCCGCTTGGCCGCACGTATGCTCGTTTCTCCTGACATCCATTGATGAACGACGAGATTCCAGGTTGAGAGTCACATTCTGACAATCCAGAGGAACTCTCATCGACCATGCCACACCTTTCAACACTAGGCAATGAGTTGCTCATCACATCCAAAAGAATAGCAGAAATGGATAGCAGACTATACAAACACCGAGTCGTGTAGGAAACGATAGAACCAATCAAACTTATGAAATGCCTTCACATCATTTATCGATTTATCTATACTCTACAGAATTACACACTACGAAAGCTAATGGATCTTATTCCATGAAAAATGGTCCGGCTCGAAGTGTCCTACTTGCGGATGATTGTCGAGGAATGCCTGGTCTAATTTGCCTTCACGGTAGAGTTTGCGTCGTTGGGCAGCAATGGCTGCAGCACGCTAGAATTTCGAAAGATTGGAGAAATCAGGGAAAGACTAGGCTCATAATATCTAATTTCTCAAGCCTAAAGACTGATAAGTAGAACAGGTCATATAAGGCTATTAAAACATATTTGAGAATCATTTGAAGTAGACCAAATAGAAAATTTAAATATTTTTCGCTCAATTACGAAATAGAGGCATGTAAGTAGCGTCAGGACAGCGCTGACTAAGTGATAATTCACGAAGAAATGGAATGCTATGATGACTGGGGTGCTTTATGATATCAAAATACGCTTAGCAGGTTTTTGTTCAAGAATGAGGTATTCTCGTGCTGTACAAGTACAGGAAAAGATTGCGAAAGAGCATAGAATGCTTTTTTTGGCACACAATCGATGAGATGTGAGAAATTTCACAAAAGTGCTCAAATAAATGCGTGGATAGTGAAAGCAGCGCTATAGAGAGGAGCAGAAAAATGCCAATATGTATGATATTTATCAAGACCAATAATCAAAGACGTCTCTAAATGAAAAAAAAAACAAAAGACCGCTCTCCTATTTCTCAAAGCCTACGTATGCACCCACAAATAAACAGATTATCTCGACAAATTTCAAAGCAGTTTTCAACTTTCCCTTCAAAGCTGCGCTAGAAGTCTTACGATGGTATTATGTTGATGGGAAGAAGAACGCAATGGCCACGACCAGACTTCGCTGAAAAGCGTCCAAAAGCGCTCAGAGGCGCCCAAATTTCCCTAAACTCTCTTCACTTTCTCTATCTTTTCTCACACGAGAAAGTGAAGAGAGGTTAGGAAAATTTGAGAACTTTTAGAGCTTCTGAGCGAAGTCTGGCTGGGGTTCATGATGCCTACTTTTTATCAAAGTGTCCTAGGAATGCGGCACATTAGTGTTGATAAATGAAAGGGAAAGCGCTAGCAATGCTCACTATTTCATCAACAATCAAGGATATTAAGTGTATGTACTATAATGCAATAATAACCAGGGACAGAACACATCAAAATTCTTCTGCCTGACTTCGTCTTTTGAAATACGGCAAGGAAAATCAATCATCGACCCATGCTCTTCGACAAAATAATCTTTTTTGCTTTATGAATAAATAGAGAAGTATTGTATGAAAGAAGATGAGAAAAAACTACTTACATCAAGAACAAAGTGAAGAGATAAGGGGTTGAGACTAGGAAGAAGGATAAATGGAAGGGAAGAAAATAGAGAGGAATGGAAAAAGGGAGAAAGATACAAACAGCTGTTTAGAAGTACATCATCAAACTGAGTGACAAATAGAGTGAAATGATAAAAAAACAGAGTATGGAATCAACTCACTTTCTTTTGTTTATCCCCAGTCAAACATTCTCTGAAATCGCGATGTTCAAGATCACAATATTTACGTCCTAATTTTGCTCCATACGCTTCCATACAACGATAGAACTGTGCCTCAAAGAAACCGCAGATACGGCCTGGAACAAATCGACTGACGCGCTGAATCAGCAAAAGTAGCAGACAAAACAATGAAAAAAAGCAGAATTTCCACTGTAAAACAGAAGCAGGACACTCGAAAGAGTCAATGCAAAAATAAACCGCAAATCAGCAGGTAAAACTGAGAAAAATGTTACATGGACACCCCCACCTTGCTGTGATAAAGGAACAGCGAAAGTGTCGGAAACAGGCACTTTTAGGATCGGAGTGAGGGTCTCATAATTCTCGGGAATGCGACTTCCAGTGGCCATACTTGCTCAAATTGCTGCCTGAAATTGTGACCCGTTGAAAAAAAAAAGCAATTCACATTGCAAAACAAAAATGACAGATAATGACATAATTAAAAGCAGAAACGGTTTTTTTTTCAAATTCAGCCACCAACAACAAACTGATTTCGCTTAGAAAGAGCAAATGATAAACGCTACCCAACTTTCCCAAGCATACATTATTGCCTCCAATAGGTTCAAATCTGTTCTACGCGAGAATTTTGCAAGATCATCGGTTCAAAGAGGAACCCTGTACCAAAAAAGTCATCATTTCTTTCGAGAAACTGCAACAAGCAAAACTCAAAAGAGATGGGGAAGTCAAACCGATTTTCAATTGGTTGAGGGTCAATTAGATGGATTGACCGTAATTACACAAACAGGCCGTTTGACGCTCAAACTCTACAAAAATGGAACGAACAGAGGCTTCTGTAGGCATGCGCCATACTCCACTTGATTCGTGATCCACTTATCCCACTTCGCGATGGGTCAAAACGGTGAACTGACCAATAGCGACGCGAATATCCACAGGATCCACTTGATCCGCTTCATCCGTTTCACTGTTGTTCAGAACACTGATTCTGGCGAATTGCGAAGTGGATCAAGTGAATCAAGTGGATCAATTTATCACACTTTCTCCGCACGAGAACGTCTCCCTGCATGGTTACGGTAGGTTTACGGTCGGGGTCAAAATCACAAATCGGCGGATGCATCTTCTCCCCGTGCTTTGCTTAGACAAAAGCCGCAGCAGGGTGTGGCGCGCGGCGTTGGTTCCGTGTGCAAAGCTTCACGATCGACCGAATCGCCGGACATCCGCTCCAGGCAGAACTAGGTTTTCACCCGTCACCGTATACCTACCACAATCTGAGAAAATGATGCTACGGTAGAAAACCAATGTGATATCCGGCGTCAGCGGGCCGAATAACCTCCCTGGGTCAAGTTTCAGCGAATTCTGGGATTTTGACCCCTTAGCGCATACCACTCAGACTTTCGTTGCGTACCAGCGGCGTACCTAAATGGCCTTGCGTACCAGCGGAGTGCGCTTAACGTACCAACGGCGTTCCTTAATGCGCCCTACCGCGGCTTACCGTCTTTTGGCGAGCGGCGTCCCATCACATTACCCCACGCTGTAAGCGTAAGCCCTACCCGCATGAGATACGACGCAGTGGTTGGGCCGCCTCAGCATTTTAGTGGTTAGCTAACACTTCTCGGCACTTGACAAAGGAATAAGATTGAGTTGTTGTTCTTACTGAGTGACCTGATAATACCTCAGCTAGGTGTTGTAGGGGTGGCCCACAATCCCCTGATTTCGATTCAATGAAGTCCATCGATCGAAATAGCAGGAACTATTGCGCTGATTTCGGCTTCATAAAATGTGACGATATAGCAATTTTCAAACCAACTAATGCTGCAATTAGTACGTAATCAAAAATCAGGTGAACATGCGGTCCGAAGGCGTACCCTCTTGGCGTACCAGCGGCGTACCATTCTCCTGCTAGCGGAGTTCCACAGCGTACCAGCGGCGTGCGACTGCCCTACCAGCGGCGTTTGCGCGTTGCGCTTAGAGGACAGTCGAACGCCGCTGGTACGCAGCGAAAGTCGGAGATCCTGGGTACGCCTCTGCAGTGGCGTACCCAGGATTTCGGCTCGGGGAGGGAGGGGGGGGGGGACAAAAAAATTTTTCCGATGAAGGTGCGTGGCGTCAGCCACGCACTCCGAAAATTTTTTTGGTATGCTTCCTAAAATTTTCGCGAGCTCAGAACCCCGGATTTTCAGAAAAAGGGGGCTTGGCGTCAGCCACGCCCCGAAAATTTTTTTATGAGGCTAAAATGAATTTTCTAAAAAATTTCAAAAATTGTTCCAATTACTTACAAGTGCAGACAAGTCATTTGCACAATTTTATAACCCATGTAAGTAACTTTCAAAAATTTCGCGACCCGCTCTCGGCCCCCGCCCTCGCGCTCCTCGGTACGCCACTGCCGCATACCTACCGTAACCCGAGAAAATAATGCTACGGTACAAATCCAATGGTATCAGCGGGCCAATAACCCCTGCGGGCCAAGTTTCAGCAAAATATATGCGAAAACAATTTTGGGGCGATACTGCAATAGCGCCGGATCCAACTATGGTTTGTGCCATACGGGGCAAAGCAGAGAAAATGGTTTGGATGTTTTCGCAAACTTTCCTGAACTTTAGACTCCTCCGTTAAGTATGAGATCAGGAGCCTCCAAAAAAGGCCGTGGGCATACCTCGCGCGATTTCAGTCGCCACGCGATCTGGCAATTTGCCAGGTGTCTTCAAACTCAGTACTGGCAGACCCCAAAAGCACAGCATGTATAACTTCCACAGGTTGATGAAATGTCCTATCTTCCGTACATTCAGAAACCGCTTACGATGAGTTATGCACAATTGGAGTATTGCCAAATCGCGTCTACTGAAATCGCGTGAGATATGTATGCCCAGGGCCTAAGGCGTTGACGCGACTATCGCAACTCTTACAAATTTCTCGAAGGTCGTGTATCAATGCAGTAAAGACAGACAAGTGAGCAACACTTTTCCAGAAAAAAAATTTGCAAATGTAAAGACTCGCTTCAAATGTGCAGTTCCGAAAAATTATGACTCATTTTTTCCGGCCTCAAGTACAACCCAAAATTCAGGAAAATTTTGAACGTTCAAAATACATTTGAAGGCATGTATCGTGCATCGCCCATGTCAAGTTCGAATT
Organism: Cylicocyclus nassatus; assembly: GCA_958299035.1. Taxonomy (NCBI): domain Eukaryota; kingdom Metazoa; phylum Nematoda; class Chromadorea; order Rhabditida; family Strongylidae; genus Cylicocyclus; species Cylicocyclus nassatus. The sequence continues at coordinate 75,419,432 of CATQJL010000112.1, forward strand.
AGCGCCTCAAATTTGCTGGAGTTAACGTGGCGATCGAAACGCAGCCACGTTGATGGTTCATATGGGAACAATTTTAGGGGACGCACCATATGTCTAATCAGAGTGTGGTGATCTGACATGCATTGATGCAAGGGTCCTTCAAGGGGGGGGGGTCGTAAGAGAGGGTCCCGAATCGCATCAACACGCTTGACCCTGCTCCAGAAACTAAATTCAGAGCTTTTCCCAAAAAATCATTCATTCTGAAACTAGGAAACTCAGTACATTGCAAACAGTTTCAAATTTCATTGTGTGTTTAACAAGTTTATGCTTATACCTTTACTCGCAAATTCATACCCACCAAATTTGCTTCGAATTCTATAAATTCAGTTTTTTTTCTTCATAGGACAACCATGCTAAATATGCTCGAAGTTCTCAAATCTTTGCACATCATTAAAATTGTGCAGTATGTCATTTACCTAACGTGTGCCATTTTAAGAGTAGCGTAACTCTGCCCTTGCTGGATGTGTTGGTTTAATATGTAAAGGTGTCGTAAAAAACTCAATTTCGTCAAAATGCCGAGCTACGAATATCGCCTCAAGTTTTTTGGTAATGAAAAGTTTAGAACATAGACGAATATTTTTGATCTCGTTTTTGGTTTTCGACTTTTGCATAAAGAATCAAGACTTGCCCCAAGTAAATACTGGGTCGGTAGTAAACCTATCGAAACTCAGAGTTATAACTCAGAGTTAACTCTGAGTTATCTCTGAGCTAACGCGCAACTTTTTGACCCCCTTAACAGGTGTTTGAACAGATCAAATCCGGAAAGCCTTGATATGGCAGGATTCTCCTCAACACGTAGTTTACTCCTAGTAGCGCAACATTGTCCAAATCGTCCTGCACAAGAAACAGCGCCAGCAAACGCGCAACTAGTGTCTGCGATAACTCTGAGTTTGGTGCGAGTTCCAGTCTATTGTGGAACTCAGAGATAACTCTGAGTTTGGTCAGAGAAAGAGAAATAGTGCGCAAAAGAAGAGGGGCAGCTAAAAAGTCCTCCGGGGTACATTTTGCTAGTAGTTTAAGCAGGCATGATGGGGGTATCGTGGTGCGCAATGATTTACTAAATTTTGAAATTTCGTAAAAACTTAGCCCAGGGGGTTATTAGGTGCGCTAATCACGCATATGGTACTCATTTTTCACTATGGGGTCATGTAGAGGTGTTACGGTAGGTCTACGGTAGATGGAAGAAAATCACGAAACTGATCGAAACTTGGTACACTGGGGTTATTCGGGGCGCCGATAACGAATATGACATGCAGATTATACTGTGGTGTCATATGACGAGGTTACGGTAGGTTTACGGTGGATAGGAGAAAATCACGAAACTGATCGAAATTTGGTACACTGGAGTTATTCGGGATGCAGATTACGGACAATCTATCTGCTACATACACTGGTGACCTATGGAACGGTTACGGTAGGTATACGGTAAGTAAGACGAAATCATGGAAGGACAAACTTTGTCCGGAGGATTTATTCTGTGAGCAAATCCTAATAGTCAATTCTTATCATTGCGTATGCCATCCGCTTTCTCTATTGTTTGAAGCTTTCAGCTGCGCAAAAGACCAATCCTCGTGATGAACCATCACTCCCCGATAGAAATGGAAATGAGTGAGGCTTTGGTATAACTTGTTTTGACCTGCTAAGTGTTAATGGAATGAGTGAGTACATTATGGCAAAGCAATTTTAGGGTTCATGGGTGTGTCATGGTCTAGCGGTTTAGTGATAGGATCTTTACGCTAGACCGTGCAGGTTCGAGTCCCTACTTTAACGTCGCTTTTGCAGCAAAGTGCTTAACAGCTCCTCAAAGCAAAACTCCGAGCTTGAGAGTTGGAATTCGGAATTACGAAAGCGGAACTCAGAGTTTCAATAAGCGTAACTCAGAGTTTCAAAAACGGAACTCAGAGTTATCTCTGAGTTAACGCGGAGCTTCAAACTCGGAGTTTCGACCAGATTACTACCGGCCCTGGATTTTTAGATCTACAAACAGATACGGTGGGTTTAACATTCGTTACTTACTTATTTACAGGAAGCGTTTTCGTTGGGTTTCTAATAGTTTGTTTTACAGAATCCCCCGATGGCTTAGACTATTACCAGAAACTGCACTGCAAACCTTATCTACAAACGTATTTAAGCGCAAAATTAATGCAAATGACTTATCCTTCCTACTGAGACAATCTGAGAATGAATAGGATTTCTCTTCAAGTGCCGACTTTTATAGCCTTTTGAGCTTTAATCGTTGAATGTTATTATTGTTGTACTAACACATATCCTACTTTGTCTCCGGTAGTCACTTTTGCTTAGAAGCTACTTTGGATCGCACACAATGTTCTTCCAAGCCACCCCATTTTATTCAACTTCTATTTGTTTCTCATGGTAGCGATATAAGAGGGAGCTAAAAGAGGTATAGGCTACACCATGACGAAGGCGCAGAAGCAATAACAGTTAAGCGGGTGCGAACGCGACGTGCGCGTATTCTCACCGTTTTAAATCCTGCGCCTCATGCGCTCTGCGGCTAATAAAGCCGCAGAGTGCCCGACGATTTTGCGCCTTCGTCATGCAGCAGAGTATACTCCGCCGAGCACGCATGGGTCCGTCCATTCACTTTGGTGCTTCCTCTATAGATTCGCTTGAAAGTGATTCGCTTATGTCTTTCACACCATGATTTATGCTGTTGAATTGGTGGGCTAAGCTTGCTGTCTCCTAATTTTGGATCCACTATGGCTGCTGGAGTCACCATCTATAATTGGCTTTTTTTTGTTCTGTTTTCGCTTTTTTGCACTAACCACGTTCGTCAGAAGCGCCTTCGTCATGTATGAATGCACAAAATAAAATAAAAATAAAATATTTTTATGATGAGAGCTATGATCAAAACGGTTGTTCGTGGCTGCATAAACACCCTTACAAACCCTTTACTTGTTGGTAGATATTCTTTTTTTATGAAAAGGATGAAGGAAGAGCTCAAAAAAAGTCCATCATGTACATTATATTTTTCTTTCTATTTTCTTTCATTTTATTTTCAATACACTCATGGTGCACGGAAGTAAAAAATGAACAAAAAATTTATAACAAACATAAAGATCAACTAGACTGACCATCACTCACTGAGAGCTAGATACATACGATAGGAGCGTAGAAAGCCCCTAGATTAAAAAGCAGTGGCTCGGGAAATTCGCCAGTGGGGATTTTCAAAATTACATGGACTTTTGAACCAGTTAAGTCAAGTACTGTGCTTGAAAAGTCAAATAATGCTTTTTTGGCGCTTGGAGAGGCGGGGCGAGGGATTACCTTGAACTGTACCGTATTGTTTGCCTGAGCTGATCAGCCAATTGCCGCCAAAATATGTAAAGTTACTGTATCCTGCAGTCACTTGCTGGTTATGGCGGGAATCCTTCGCCCCGCCTCTCCACCAATCTGCAAGGCCGGTAAACTCCAAAAAAAACAACGCTTTTTTGACATTTCAAGCACAGTAGCTGACTCAGCTGGCTCAGAAGGCCATTAATTGTGTGAAGCCTCCAGTCGCGATTTTCCCGAGCCACTGCCTTCAATGGGAACGTCCCCCACATTCTCGATTTCCATGTTTTGATCGTTTCGAGGCCTTCTCATGTTCCTTCCGAGAATGAACTCGAGAATGCGCGGAAACCCCGACAATTTTCATTCCGGAGAACCCGCAGGCCGGCTTTCCGGAAAGGTGATTTGGGCGCGCATGGATGGGCGGGCATTACTGGAGGGGGTGGTGTCGACTCAGGATCCTCATGCAACTTCGCTCCAAAGCGATTTTTTCGCTTCCAAAGCGACATTTTGCGCCGCAGCTTTGGCATTGACTTGATGGGGACACTAGGGGACATGGGGACACATGACATTATCATAAGCTGCCAAAAGCTCAAGACTCCTAACTTAGGGAGGAGGTGTGCCTTTAAGAGGTGCACAATAATATCGCAGAAGGCTGCGAAGTTGTAGGGAACCTATTCAGAAGGAGGAATCTGTATCTTGCCTATTCTAAAGCCCTAATAACCCAGTTTTTTGGGTGTCAGCGAGCCCATCGCTAAAGCTAACTGACTCGTCCCCGATAACGATTTATTTTAGAGGAAGCAGGATTGTACCAAAAGATCATAGATGGAACTATTTCCAAAGAAATATATCAGAGGTCGGGGCTAAGTTTTAATGTGACCTGGAACTGATTCGGAACTGTAAAAAGAACAGCATAGTGGCACGAGGGTTTTACAGTAGTTCCGGCTGTTTTCATTATTGAAAAATAGAGAACCTCTTCTCTGCTAAATACCCTGACATACCTATGAAAGTCCATGCACAGCGTCGTGATTCAAACACTTTAGACCGTTGTTGCGGAGTTTATAGACTTCTAAAACTTGTTGAAAATCAACGTCTCCAATAAAATCAGTAGTTTTGTTGATTGCCGTGAAAGTTCCCTCAGTATCAAATCTAGACGTTACAATAATTGTATGATATTCACATATCAGGCTGTTAACTAGGTTTTGCAACTGAGTCCATAACATTTCGCTTTTTGATCTTGACATGCTCACTTTGATATTGTATAAAATGTCGGGTGAGCTATAAACTGGCGCAAATCGCTTGCCTTCCAGTGCAATAGAACAAATCTAAGGAATTTTTAAAAATTGGCAAAATTCGAGGATTTATGGGGTAATAAATAAAAAAGAGCCGTTCTTAATCTAGAGTATCCACAACGATCCTAAGTTGTACATAAACTGTTACTAGAGGTTGATTTATTTAGCACAATAAGAAAAATTTGAAATCCGTAAACAAGTCGAGACATGCCCTCATAAAGTTGAAGGAGGTCGCTGTACATAAGGTTGCTCTAGGACGAGCGCCCGACTAAAAGGTCGGAATCTCGGATTCGTTGAAACTTTGCATGGCTCGGTTATTTAAACTGTCAAACACAAGTGTCATATTTCAAATAAATTGACGTCTTCTTGTTCAGGGTGAGGCCCATTTCGTAAATCCACAGTAATCACACAAAAAAGCCCATATAGTGCAAATTCAATGTCGTTTTGGTGAGCAACATGTCACCTAACCCCCGTATGCCACGTTTCATCTAAATTTGTAGTTATCTATAATTTCTGCTCCTACCATAGGCCTACCGTAATCCTCACATCAGTATTATTCGGCAAAACTGTAGCCGCGCTCGTAGTTTACCTTATAGCCTACATGACAGCGAAATTTGGGTGCGTCCTATACAAAAAGGGATGAGTTATAAAAGTAGTTGCTAAACTTAGTTAACAGCCTAATAAATGTAGTGATCGCAATGCGCTTTTATAGTTCTTGTGATGAAACGAAACTTACGGAAATGAGCATTTCAGAAATGCCATAGATTTGTGGCAAGTTCGTAATTTTTTCAAATGTTTGAACATTGCATGATCCTCCTTGAACCTACTTCACATCCTGTACTTGTAATGTTGTTCGTAAATAAGTATTTTCATTATCACTTTGTTCTATCTGCTCCATAATATCCACAAAACACTTCCTTCGAACCAGCTGTTAATGCAGCTTCATCTACGGGTATGATGGCAAGTGTTTCCAAATGTTTTCAAATACCTTAACTTTATACTGTTTCATTTTTAATTGCTGTCGGTCAAGTTTTAAAGCTGGGTTGAATTCTTTCCTGCTTGTAATGCTTTACTTCCTGAGAAAGCAGACCCTACACTTGCACAGGGTGTCCCAAAAGTATGTACAAACTTTTCAGTCGGTAATAACTCTCTTCTCACAAAGTTTTTTGCTTAGCTTCAAGCACCATTTAGTGGAGCAGTCTTTAGTTTAGATTTATAGTATAGAGTGAATCACTCATTTCTCTTTGTGGAGGATTTAGAATTTCGAAGAGGATTCTGAGCCATCAGTGGCTACATTTTACCCCAGAACGGAAACTCAACGAGCCGAAACTTTATTAATAGCTAAATTGAGTCCCTGACTATGAATATGAAACTGTATAAAATTTGCCTTACCGCAAAGCTTTTTTTACAAGTTATGCCAAGTAAACTGCAGTAACGGTTTTTCAGTGTTTTCAAAAATGTGATAACAACCATTTAAAACGCTTGAAAAACTTGTAAAAAGTTGTTTGATGAATTCAAGATATTTGAAAAATTATCCGCACAACTTTTCATAATTTTCTAAATTACATTATGGCGCTGTATATTGATTCCCACCGTAATCCTACAGTAATGGAAGGCAATGAGTGATTCGCTCCATACTGTAAATCAAAGTTGAAATCTACATGGTACTCAAAGCTAATTAAAAGACTATCATAACTTATAATAACGGGCTAAGGGTTGTTTACGTTTGTCTGTGTGTGTGTGTGTGTGAATCTCTGTCTGTCACGAAATTCGTAGAGCGTGTTCCAGCCAACGTCCTGAGCCCAGATTTTGCATAGCGTTTGCTACCAGCATGAAAGCTTACTATATAAAAGCATGAGCGGATCCGTTGAGTGGATCCATTGAAAACTGCGCGTCAAGCGGGTCCACTTGGCTTCTGGCCAGCAAATTTGGGTTCGTAGTACTACTTTTTTTAGAGTCAAGGATATATTTGACAAGCTATAGTGCAAGCCATGGACTTTAGCCTAAAAAAGTAATGAAAAGCCTACTACTTTGTGAAAACAGCGCCAAAAAGCATTCGCTGTGTAAACGGCCAATTTTTCAAGATCTTACCTGATCATTTGAGAAGATTTTTTCACAGAGATGTAGCTCGCTATGTTTATTGTTCTTACGGCGAGTACCAAGCCATAAAAATTCCAAAAACCTATTCGAATTTGCATCTGTTCTTCTGGGAAAGATTTTATCCACGCGAAAATACCGATCTCACAAGGAAAACCTCTACGAATGAGTAGTTATTTATGAATTATTCGTGAGAGCCTACATAGCGCGGTGAGTTTCAATGTCATTATTATGCGGGAATGAGTAAGGCATATAGAAAATAGGGCCAGTGCGAGCCTCTGCGAAGCAGTGGTGACGCGCTGGTGTGGGAATAAAGTTATTAACGATCAGAAAGTAATACTTACTTTTGAGACACCCCCTATACTTTCCTGTATGGGCTCCTCACTCATCGTATTCACTTCTATCACTCGTTCTTAAAAATCTGTTATGTCTGCGGTCTTTATACTTTCGCAGGTACCCTAAGTTCAAATCTTCGATTATATTTGGGCTTGCAGTGCAAACATGCTTATGAACAAAAGTTACATAATCTTTGAACCGCATACCCAAATTCGCTTTGTTCTGCTTTCTGCATTTTTTGTGAATCAAGTTCTTAAAAGAATCAAAGGAAGGTCGGTCGAAGTGGTCTTTCAAGACGCGATGAATACCATTTTGTGATTTCAAATATGCCTTTCTTATCTGCGGCCCGTTTCGAGGAGTTAAAGGGGTTTTAGGGCGCAGAAGACGACACAAGTACAACCAAGAATTGCATTCGTCAACCTTAAAATGACCTCCTCGAGAATGAGATTGAGTAAGTCTTGGGATTTTTTTAAACTGCAAATTACAATGGTCCTTACGAGTTGCTCGCGCTGCGCACAAAATAAATCGCAGATGTGAAGACTTCGCACTTGTCGTTTAGCTTCTGGCTTGGCTCCGTTAGGCTTGAGATATACCTGACGATGGGTCGCTATAGCTGACGAAGACGCTGCCAGCAGCAACGCCTTTTGTGCGTATCGATTGACGCCAGACGACGCCGCTGCTCCTGGCTGCTGCAGCCAACGCGAAAAGACCCGCTATACTTAGCGATGCTGCGCTGCTCTGCGCTGCTCGTAGCTGCTACGCGCTGCTCTTTGCTGCTCTGCGATCTGTAGCTCACTTTTTCTGAGCTTTTCTCACCTGCTCTTGGCGATTTTCATGAGATTGCCTCATTTTTGACCGTTTTCATCCGTTTTTGATCATTTTTTCATATTTTCTTCTATTTCTTTTTGGAATAATCCGGCTGTATCGCTCCCAGCTCCTATTTTTCCACACTTTTATTGAATTGTTATGCCCAGTACGCTTTTTTTCAATTTTGAGATCACGTACTTTTTCTTTCGTGTTTTATTTTGTTTTTCTTTTGCTTTTTTGCCTACTATCCCCTCCTTACCCTACTGATGAGCCTCGGGGAGGGCGTCTGTGCGTATACACATCTTTTTGCCTGTCTAGGGTTCAGAGGCGAAACAGGGAACTTCGGTTTCCTATTTTGTTTCTTTCCTACATTTATTTACTCGTTCCTTTGTGATCAGTGATGTATCTTATTATGCTGTTAACATTTTCTTTTCAGAATTATGAATGCTCAAAATTTACAAGATGTACTTTCTGCTCTGGAAACGATGCAGGAAATGATGGAATACGAGGAAAACAGTTCAAGAACAAGAAGTTATGTCCGCGAGGAACATGTACCCTTCCTGGACTCACGTTTCCGGAATTTGGACTCCTACATCGCTTCCCAGAATCCGAAAAATTTCGCCCACTTCACGCGATTATTCCCGTCTGAATTTCAAGAACTTTATGAACGACTTGGTCCCTATCTGCAACATGAACCATTTCATGCTGCGCCAATCAGCGGCCAACGAAGGCTTTTCGTATATCTGAGGTATAAGATACGATAAATTCTATCATTTGGAGTTCCTTTTCTTAGTTTTGTTTTCGTGTTCATGCCATTATCTATTAGATTTGTTGGACACGGTTACGCATATGGAGCTCTCGCAGAAGAGCTCAATATAGGAAGGAAGACTGTGTCTGACATTGTCTCTGAAGTCACAGATGTCATCAACACGGGTAACTTTACATAAAATGAAGTCGTTTTGCCTTGCTACACTATGCTTATCAGTTCTGTTCGCCAATGCATTTCCGCCAATCACCCGCCATGCTCGTCAAGAATGTGCCATGAAAACACAGCAGCGTTATGATTATCCACGCGCTGTGGGTTTCATGGATGGCAAACATGTTGGATTGAGAGTATGTTATCATCCAGCATATCCATTCAGGAATGATATCCACGAAAGTCCATAATGGAGGAAAATGGACTTTCAAGCCCCATTTTATTCGTTCGCGGTGAAGAGTGGTCGGAATCTGTTTTCGCTCGCGTTATCCAAAAATTTTCATCCCATCGCAACCACGAGGCAAAGCGGTTAAGTGAAAATGATTTAACCCTACCTGAGCTCTCGCTTGCGAAATGATGACGTCAAAAGTCCATTTAGAATGGGGCAAAATGGGATTTACCTCCATTTTAAATGGACTTGAAAGCCCATTTTACTCCCAGCAGCAAGGTGAGCTGGGACTAAGCCCATTTTTGACCTTTTTGCATATTTTTGATTGCGATTTTTTGGGAATGTGTTCCTCAACCTATCCTAAGGTAATAGGTGAGTGGAAAAAGTTTCATGTCTTTTATGAAGTCTCAAATATGTGTTTCTTTCTAAACTCATAGAAACGCTCTAAAAATCATGGAAGAAGGTTAAATTTCACCAAAATATTCGCCAACAAACTCATATGCTTCCAAATATCAGGTCGATGCGAAAATTCCTATGTAAATCAAATAAAGTTTGTTAACTCTTCAAATCATCAACCAAAACCAAATTCATGATTTGTAATCTAAAATTTGAAAAAAAATTGTACTTCAATGTAATTACTTAGAAGCTATCTTTGGCTAATTTCGTAGAACCGAACCTCAGAGACGGCATTTTAAACGCAATTTTGAGTTTGGTCCGCAAGAATTACTGAAGTGCCGCTAGCTAGCTAGAGAAATTCCGTGAAAAATTTCTTACTAGATTAGTCCATACATTCAACTGCTTAGAGTTATAAATATTAGTGCTGAAAGACAAAGAAAAGTTAATATAGAGCCCTTGCGAAGTCATCTTTTGAGATTCAAAGTTTTTGCGACTTGAAAAACCCTTTGAGTTGTAGTGTAGTACAAGGTTTTTTGTAAGGAGCATTTTGGTTCACAGATGGCAGTGCAACTCCAGCCAAAGTTTGCTTTTTGCAGAAATCTCCACATACGAATTCGATTTAATGCTGATTCGTAGAAGTTTTGAAGCGAAGGCCCGGATATTACATGAATTTTAGTCTTGGAAGTGATTTAGATGCATACATAGTCATCGATAACGAATGGCATTCTGTTAGGTGTAACGAAGTGGGAAAGAACAGAATAGCCACTTGAGTGACATTGTAATGTTAGGTCAGCCTAGTTAGATATCGACCACTTGGTGGAAATGAGTTTGCAAGAGTGAGCAAACAGGTTGGGACAAGTTGGAGAAAGGTTAGTTGAAGCATTTTTGTATGGAATGAATGGATTCGCGAATGCGATATCTTATCGCACCGCATGGACTAAGTCCATTTTATTCGCACGAAAAGCCCATTTCGCGGGGACTTTCGTGGATATCATTCCAGTACCCATTACATCACCGTCACTAGACAACCAATTTCATTTTAAGAAACCAAGAAATGCAGGCAGCAAGTACTGGAATTACAAAGGCTTCCACTCCATCATCCTCCTCGCTGTTTGTGACTGCGACTACCGTCTCACAGCCATCGACATCGGTGCCGCAGGACGAGCTGGAGACGCCGGAGTGTTTCGGGATTCGGAGATCAAGACATTTTACGAAGCCCATGATGAGGTCTTCCCGGAAACGACGGCACTCGACGACGTTGGACCAGTGCAGTACCACATCCTGGTCGATGGCGGTTTTGCGCAGAGCCACCGATATATCAGACCATTTCCGGAACCAATGGCGACCACAGCAAGCAAACGTCGCTTCAATGAGAAACTCAGCGGGCAGCCCACTGCACTCCTATCATTCACCCCAATTTGATTACAATATATTATAGCGCAAGGAGAATGATTGAATCATCTTTCGGGATACTTTGCAAGAGATTCGCCATCTTGCAACGGGACTTACAAGTTGAACCGGAGAGGGCTACCAGACTAGTCACATCTCTTCTAGTAAGACTTTAATCATATTGTTACCTAACATCATCAAAACACTGTGTTTCAGGTGCTCCACAACTTCTCGCGCGAAAGCAAGATCTTTTGGAGGAAGTGGAACGATTCGCGCCGCTAAGAAACACGCCGCTAGCAGATCGCTTTACCTCACTTCAACGAACAGCTCGACATGCCTGTTCAGACTCGGCGAAAATAGCAAGAGACCGCCTTGTATTGTATTATGATAACTTGTATGGAGTGCCACAATGAAAAATTTCATTTACATTTATGCGAAAGCAATTGCAGCAATATCAGCAACAATAACACATCATAAAGCCTTATGAAATACCCGATAATAAAGATTCACAGATGTTTTGGCACTAGAAAACAACGAATGATATGAACAAGGAAAAATCACAGTAATCAGGTGAATGATAACGTGAATATATACAAATATTAACCAAAGATATATATGAAACTAAATACGAACTATGCTAATACATATGATCCATCCTCCATCTGGTCGACCATTGGTACCTGCCGCAGCATGACACTTGTTATAAGATTCATTTTGTTTACAGCAATGTCCTCTCGTAGATCCTTCAGGTAAGTAGCAACGAACAGCCCTGTAGGAGAGATAAACTTAGGCGAGGCTTCTTGAAAACCAAGTATACTTACCGAACTGTCCGAATTTGCACAGCGGCTGGGCTTCCTTCACGGACAGTCGGGTTTTGACGGCCTCGGCAGCCTCTTGAAGGAAGTTGCGATCTGTAATAAACAAAAAACCGATGAACAAATAAGAACAGAAGATCGTGTATGATAAGATCATAACCAACCTTCCTTCAATGGCATCCTCTTCTTCTTCATAGACGGGGTCCGCAGCAGCTTCCGAGATGGTGTGCACGATGGAGAGCGAAACTCGCTCATCGTCTCCCCCCTACGCTCCTCACTGGTGGTGGGTGAGGGTGTGCCCTCCACATCCACCACCTCCACGTCGTCCACGTTCTCCTTCTCCTGAGATAACGTATAGGCCCACGTGGACGACGTGCCGCTGCTCAAGTTCGAAATCCGCGCACTAAATGACACAATACACTAAAAGAAAGAAAAAGAAAAAGCGTAGGCCAAAAAAATGCTACAACTTACCCCGCGGGTTCGCAGCTGTCGAGGAAGCGAAGGTTCTTCATTTAGACCCACGGTGGCGCGGTAGCGGAGTCCGGGCCGTCTTATGTTCCCTATAAGTATCGCGAAGCGACTTCCACATTCGCTTCGCGTCGGCAACTACATGAAAATGCTTCAAAACTAGTAACAATAGATACTGAAGCTTTGGAAAAGAATATACTAGTGCATTCGTGCCCTTTACTCTGCATTTTTTGCGAAACTCTTAGCCACGCGGCATTCTTCTTCTCAGCAACTCTGTACTCATCACAGCTCACGTCCCAGATGGCGATTTCGTCCTCGATGGAAGTAATTAGATCTATTTTTAAGTCATGTACCATTCTATTTGAAAAAAGTCTGTTATATTTCTGAAAAAATGGTTAAGAAACGATTCATGTAAGAACGAGAATGTTAAAAATGAGTCCTACGACAACGGAGCAACCTCAAGTAACAATAACCCAAAACAAATGACCGAAAAATACACATTAGGGGGCGTCATAACCCCATAAACTAATACAATGTGATAAAAAGTGCTGCTGGCAACTTGTCGCGCCTTAGTTGCTCGCAGCGAGTGTTTTCGCGGCCTGCCGGCGGCAAAGAAATCGCCGCTAGCAGCGAAGAGCAGCGCACCTCTATCGTCAGGTATATCTCAAACCTTAGGGCGGGTTTTGTGATCTAGTGAGGCCGCTCGCGCCTGCGACGCAGCTGCGTCTCTCTCGCACGAGTGCTCTCTGATCATTACCTAGCCTTAATTAGGTCACGAGCCCCGCCTTTGCCGAAGCCAAGCCAGTTGAATTAAATGGTACATACTAGGCCCTTTAGCAGGGCACCATAATACCAAAAATTTTCATAATTCAATATCGGCTACGAAAAAAATAGGTCAGATTGGGTCACTGCTAAGGGTGGGGGGGGGGGGACATTAGGTCCAGCCGATGTGCGGGCGTAGGTACCCATCCCTCGGTGATATACACTAAGCCACGCCCCTTGGTTTAACAGCGGGCACCTAACGATACACCGAATCCTAGCCGCTAGAACAGATCACCTAGCTCGCCAAAGCGCTGGTGCTTGCGACTCACCTAGCTCGCCAAAGCGCTGGTGCTTGCGACCCGCAGAAAAAAGATAGTTCGAGGAAATCAAGAATAAATTGCACGAATGAAAGCGCAAGTTTGTACACAACATTCTCTTTAATGTTCTTTTTTATCAGTTTACCACAGAAATTCGGTTATGAAAGTGTTCCACTTCACACTGCCATTTGAAGCAGTTTTTTAAAACAAAGGAATACTTCGTGCAATTTGCCGCATCTTCGAAAGTGTGCTTTGCTTCATTAAAATCATAAGATTTTGGTTCATTGGAGTTCTACAAAATTTACTTTTTTGAAATTTCCGCTGACATTATCTGTAAGATCAGCTCATAAAAACTTTATCCTGTTTTTAACTTTCATCACCGAAATTTCTGAGATTCTAAAATTGGCAAAAGAAAGAAGCAATAGAAAAATTGTGTATCGTCGATACGTTGACCGCACGGACTGCTCAAAGGCTGCGGACCACTCGCGGCGCGGCTCAAATGTTGCGAGAGCACGATTTGTACAATGGCGCATTTGTACTAGGGCAAGCGTTTTACCTCGCGGCGCGTGCTTCGCAGTGATGTCCAGTCCGTGCGGTCAACGAACCATACAAACTTGCGCTTTCATTCGCGTAATTTCTTTTTAGTTTCCTCAAACTGTGTTTTTTCTGTGAGTCGCAAGCGCCAGCGATTTAGCGAGCTAGGTGAGTTGTTCTAGCAGCTAGGGATAGGTATCGTCGATTCGCTGACCGCACGTACTGCTCAAACGCTGCTGACCACTCGCGGCGCGCCTCAAATGTTGCGAGAGCACGATTTGTACAATGGCGCATTTGTACTGGGGCAAGCGTTTTACCTCGCGGCGCGTGCTCCGCAGTGATGTCCAGTCCGTGCGGTCAACGATCAACTACCCTATTTTCCGGAGTATAAGCCGCACCTTATATAAGCCGCACTTGCCGCAGCGAACAATGGCGCGAAAACGCCTTTGAAAAGAGCTATATAGCAAATTGAAAACTCGGTTCTAGTACGGCTAGTCATGTCTTCACTTTTTTTTCTTGTCATATGACTTTGCGAGTGTTTAGGTTGTTTTCTTTCCTAAATGATACTACTGGTTGACTGTGCTTTCCTTTTTTCAATGACGTTACTGGTGCTGAAATTGTGCTTTCTTTTATTTTGATTTACCGGTTTGAAGCTTATCACTTTTCGATTACATGTTACTACTGGTACTCGAAAGTTCTTTTATGGTTCAGCGGATTCTTGAAGAATAAATGAGAAGGCATAGAATTTTGTTACAGACAAATACACTTGCGAAGAAACCAAATAAAGAACGAAAACAGAAAGCCCGTATCAAATTACCAGGCGTAGATAGTAGTTGCTGCTTGTGCGGCTTCGCGCACCGCGAACGACATCGCAATTTAGCCCGCGCGCGGTGAAAAGAAATGCGGCTTATACTCAGGAAAATAGGGTATATATCGTTAGGTACGCGCTGACAAAGCAAGTAAAGTAAGGAGAGTGCCTTAGCTTATATCCTAATTAACATCAAAGTTTTCGCACCTCAACCGGGTACCTAACGCTCGCCCTGCATTCACGGATCTGCAGAGCGCACACTAACGATTTATCGTACACAGAAATGACAAGTAAAATTGGTGCGCATATATGCCTGCCCATTCTTAACTATGATGCCCCAAGCAATGGCCGAAAATCATATTTACGGACTCTTCTGATGGTTAACGCGGGCGGATCGATGAGGTGGTGGCTGCGCGGCCAAGCGATAATGGCCTGCGAAGTCCTAGTTTAGTACGCATATTCCTTATTCGCTGCCGGCTTTCGATCAGCTGTTTCCCAGATTTCTAGTTTTTCTCTTTCTTAATCTCGCTCAGTTGCTTGTTTTGCTGTAAAAGAATTTTGAAAGTTGTTGTTCTCATGCAAATGCTATCAGTTCGATTTTCTCGCTATTGAAGTATTAGATAAGAATACTTTTGGTCCATGAACGTAAACAGCGCGCAAAAGCAGCCAATACGGCGCATTTTCAAAATGAACGAGCCGAGCCGCTTAAATGGTGATGCACCTAAGGGTTGTGCCAGACTACGTGGCGTAGGCGGCGTACGCACACGCGCGTGAAGACATAGTGCGTACGCGGCATGCGTCGCGCATTTCAACTCTAAAAACCACTGCCTAATGAGGGCGATAGCACAAGCAGCCCTTTTTTTTAGATTTTCTGTTCTGTAGGCCCTTCAACATTTCAAAAGGCATATTCAAATGTTCTCGAAGGGTGTGCCGACACCCCGCGCTGAAAAAACCCTTGCCCTCTCCTCTTCTACCCTCGCAAAAATTTTTTATTTGTTTTGTTCATAAAATTCAAACAATTGATTGTAAATAATAATCAGTTACGTGCTGGAAAAACTTATGTCCACATGCACTTGGAGCAAGCCTTCACTCCCTCGATTTTCTCCAATGCAAACCATTTTCGCACGAAAAACTCAATTGCACTTTCATTCACTAAGCTTGACGAAAACGTTCTTAGGTATTCATCGCTGCTTTCAAAATTGCAGAACAGCTGGCGGCGCCACTGTGTGCAACTTACGAGGTCCCTCTTGTTTTTCAATATTTTTTTACAAAGTCCCGCTTGATACAAAGCGGCGCACACAGAGAGTAATGATATTTGACAATTAAGCAGCGTAAAATGACTATTTAGCTTGCTTACGATGTTGATCGAAAATATGAGCGAATAAGCAAATACTGTTGAAATGCATGTCTTCTGGATTGAGGACCATTTCTATTAGCACATTCACGACAATACGACCCACCGTTGGGTCGTACGTGTTCTGCCATTTCGGACCGTACGACCCACCGGTGGGTCGTAACTTTCCCGAAGCTCTATCTTTGTCATACGATGGAAATGTACGTTCTGGCGCATTATTGGGACGCCTAGGCGAAGCTCCAGTAAGAGTGGTCCGGGCTCGGGATACGTAATGTAATGCTACGGTAGCTATACCGTAAATAGAGATAAGGCACAGACTTTAGCTCAAATTCTCTTAGAATGATGCTGTTTCTGTATACTCAAGAGTACACTCACAGGCAATATAAGGCTGGCAAGAGATTAATGCTAGCCCATCAAAAAAAATTATTGATTTTCATTGATTTTATCGATTTTTTTCGTTGTTCTTCCTAAGAAGCTAAAACCTTATATATAGATTTTATAGCATGCTGATTACGGAAATGTTAGTCTCAAATTCTAATACCGCCTTCTTACATCAGTTTCTTAATACTTACGAAAACTCTACCGTACTGCTAACGTGACTCCCTTGTGGGACCGTGGTGAACAAATTGGAATACTATAATCGTAACCAGCATGTGAAGTAACCCCAGAACACTTTTTCTTGAAAATCCATAATGCTGGGTTCGACAGAATGACTACCGTAATCTTACTATATCATCCCAAAAACTGAAGCAAATCATATTTTGATAAACAGCGCCTCCGATAACCCCTCTGGGGAAATTCTTAGAAACATGTTTGTTTTTAATTTTTTTCCAAAAGACTACCATTTCGGACAATACGACCCAAGGGTGGATCGTAATTTTGACAAAACGAGAAAGGCGCTGGTCTGAAACGGCAGTATTTCAAAAATCGGCCTTGTCGTGAATGTGTTGAATGGTATATTGGGTTATACCCTCTTCCCTTCCTCCGTCGAGCCCTACTGGTCATCCATCTTGGGTGTAGGGGCGATAGGCGATAAACCCAATGTTTAAAACCCCAAAAACTATTCGTGCAAAACGTCTTTGGTGGCAAAAAAGAATGGGGGGAGGGGGGGGGGGCAGGGACGAAACATAACTCGACATACAAATTGGCTACAAATTGGCATATAGGTGTAAGTTAATGGCACACGTTGCTTATATTTTGCACGTTTTGTCGTCTAACGCTTGCCCCTCCTCCCCTACCCCCTCCCCCCCCCCCCCTCCCCTCCCCCCTCGAATCTTCCCCTATGTTGCTGTAGTTGTTTCTGTTGTTAATTGCGCCTAATCACTAGCGCACAAAAAAAAACTGATGATTTATCCTTTTATGAAGATCAAAAATAATGTTGAAAAATCAAAAATTCTTTCAATGTATGCAGTTGCAAACTTAAGTCAAAGCACTGAACTTGCTATCTAGGGAAGAACAGCTTCGATAAAAAACGGAAATCATTTACTTTAGTGTACATGCAAGATAAAACAAGAACCCGAGACAGTAAATATCAATAGTCCAATCAGTGATTCAATTCGTATAGTACAGCTGGTAACAAATCAATTGATGATCAGATAACTATGAAGAATGCAAGATCATTGAGTAAGAGAAGCAATAACCGCACTAGGATCGCTCAAATCAGAAACAACACTCTGGCGCTAGTTTCAAACCAATTTTGCAGTAGAATGGCAAAGGTAACGTCCAGTAGGTACTACTGCTCCACGTCCGATCCTGGTTCTACTTGTGACATTAGCGTGTTGCAGATGTCACGAAGTTCCACGCATTCGTTCTTCTGAAAATATGAGATTTAAAAAAAGTTTTTTTGAGACCACTAAATCAACTTGTCATTCAAAAGATAAAGGCAAGACGACACCCTTTTTGACTCATTTCGGAGTCGGCATATTTCTTCCAAAGTTTTGAACGTAAGACCTGCTTATGCTATATTATATGTAACTAAAAAACCAGTGTTAGCCGTGTGCAGACATAACGCACAATTTGCGCTGTCTTTTGACAATTATGGGGTTGAAAATCGCATTTGCAAACGAGAATGCGAAGCAGGAAAAAAAAACAAGCGGTAGAGGAGTCTCAGGTTACTGATGATATAATTGCCCGCCATCACTTTAGATTGCGATAATTTTCATTAAAAATGCCAAAAATGAGAAAAAACTGAGTTGAATAATCTTTCAATCAGTAAGAGAAAGGAGAAAAATGCAAACATAAAATGATACGTTGCAAATAAATTTACTCACTTTGATCTCCAATTCTTTTTGACTTGAAGACAACTCCATTTCGAGTTGTCGCACCTTCAATTTCAATCCTACTAGGCTTTCATCTCTGTCTCGGATACAATCCGCCATATCCTTTGAAGCCCTAAAACAAGCAATTTTAGTAGTCCGCAGCCCATTGTGGTACGATAAACTTACATCTCCAGTTTGTTCTGCGCATCTTCACGTAGACGCAATAACTTCCCTTGAAGTCGCTTGATATCTTCCACCTTCTCAACAAATTTCTCGTGTAAAGCAGCATACTCCTACAAAGTCTCCATTGGCAAGGGGAAGATAGAGACGCGTTACAGAATTAACAAAAAAAAATGAAAGGCTCCGTTTGAAAACAAGAAAAAAAGAATCCATACTAAGACAAGTACCCTAATTTCACGAGTAGAGGACACGCACCTTTCTCGATTTTTTTAAGCAAGCCGTTCAGCCGCCTCGCTCTATTTCGGAAAACGAGAAAACGCATGCACGATACTCTCAGGCAATTTGCAACACTGTATATACTTTTTTGGTCGCGAAGTCCTTCGGCGTGTCTGTGCTGTTCGATTTTAGAAAAAAAATTTACCGCGTCCTATGCTCGTGAAATTAGGGTAATGGTCGTTGATTAGGTGAAATCGCAAATAATGCATTCAAGAATTGGACGTTGACCTCCTCCTTCACAAATGCTTTTGGAAGCGTTTTCGAACATCCGAAGTTAGAATCACGAAAATTTAGCCGAAATGATTCCGAAGTATTACTATCAAATTAAAAGCAACAAGAAGAAATTCAACGGTAAACTGCGAAAGGCACGTAATTCAAGTCTGAATGAATTGCACGAAAGTTAAGTCGAAAGTTAGATGAAAGAACAGACAAAAAAGACAAATTCAACACTCTGCGATTGAACGCACCTGCTTTTGTTCCTCTGCCGTGGCTCGCATTCTCTTGAATGAATCATATAGCTTCGCATAATCTTCGTGCAGCGAATCCAATTCAATTTTGATTTGGTCTCGCTCTCTAAAGGAGAGAAGTAGTAAGCTATGATAACCATTTATACTTGAACAAAACGTACAAAGACGCCTTGCAATTTGCTCCACAACCCATTCCACCTATGCCATTCTTCGAATACCCATATTCTTCAAGTCTCCCAACGTGAATGTCTAAATTATTGGAATTTAGGCAAGCTTTGCTTAGGTTAGGTCATTTACAAGCTCCTGATGTTAGCTCTTCAATCATCATTTGATATTCAGCTACAAGTGCTCGATAAACCATCAAATTCGCCTCATCGTTACGACATTCATGTTTTTCATGATGCTCGACTTGTTCCATAACCTGAAGACATAAAAATATAGAATAAAATGATGAAGAAATAAAATAAATCAAAAGTAAATCAGTCTCAACTGCACCTCCCTTCTCCCCCCCCCCACGAACACATAAACTAACATATTCTTGTTTTGATCAAAACGATTTTGTTTCGACCAACCTTTGCGAGACGTCCATTCATTTCTGCATCCTTGGTTCTGAACAAATCCACCATTTTCGCTTCCAAATCATCCAGTGAGATGCCAGACTGCTAGAACAAACAGAACTCTCCACGCCATGATTGACAGCTGAGTGCGGCGTTTTTTCATTAGGAAAAAAACCCCGTAAATTGCTTAATCAAGAAACATTTATCTAAACTCACTCTAGCATCCATAAACAGCTTTCTCAACTCTTGAGTTCCACTCGGATCCATTGTCATTGTCTTTTGGCGACTTGAGCGAACATTTCTGCTTTCTGCTCTGGAATATACACGATTTGGTACTTGTTCTGGTTATCACTTCCACTAATAAAAAGTCTAGCAAACAGGAAAAAGTCGAATTTCTCAAAAAATGTTCAAAAAAGAAAACGCAGTGCTAGAGACAAAGTTTTGCTTACGTGGACTCGAAACTGTTAACTGTCAGTTCGCCAGTGTATAAAAAAATTCAGCATGATGTTAGAGAAGTGGTTATAAAAGCATTTGAAAACCCAATAAATTTTGAGCTAGCTTTCGATAAAAAGTGGAATAACTCCAGAGACTGAGCGTAATTTTCAAAACAGTGGCAGCATAAAATTTGAATCCTTTATCAAATTTATGAGAGACTAGCTTTATAAACAGTCTTCTGAAAAAATTCAGTAGGCTATGATTCTGATTCTATAGCTCTGTTTGTGTAGCCATGTCCTTCAAATACGGACCTGCTTCCCCCCCCTCGTCAGAATCGCAGATAACTGATACGACAGCCACTGAGCCACGGCTGATTGTTACGCCTGATGTACACTATTTACTGAAAGCTTTCTCTTCCATTTTTTTTGAGAAAAAAAAGCACTTACATACTCAGTAAATTGGGCAAAAAGAAATGGTGGTAATAGTTCTTGATAAGTATCAACCAGTGGCGGTCTCAGGATTTCCGTCCGGGGGAAGGGAGCGGCAAAAAAATTTTTCAAATGAAGCTGCGTCGCATCCCACGCACTACGAAAAAATTTTGGGATGCTTTTCAAAATTTTTGCGGGTTCTCAAACCCTAAGATATGGAAAAGGGGGGGGGTGGCGTCGGCCACGCCCCCGAAAAATTTTTTACGAGGCTAATTTGAAATTTTAAAATATTTTAAAAATTATTTTAATTGTTTCCAAATCAAACAAGTCACTTGCACATTTTTATAGCCAACGTAAGTAAATTTCAAAAATTTCGCGACTCGGTCCGCCACTGGTATCAACTACTATGACCATACCAAGATAATGAAGATAATCGATAGCCAAATTGGCCCTAACAAACATACCTAGGATTAGGATTCGGATTAGCTGGAGTCTCAGCCGCAGCTGCAGGTGGTGGTGGTACAGGTGACGGCATCGAATTATCAGGAATTGGTGAGATGTCCTTGGGTATTGCGGCTCGACGTGTGAACGTCCTTGTTAGATCCGACCTAAATCACATTATTACCGTCAGCAAATCAGAAGTGATTACATCCACTGACTTCTGTTACTGTATGTAGTATTGCTCTTGGATTGTGCAAAAAAAACGCGATGGTCAGCCGAATCAGGCAACATTAGCGTCGCATTACTACACCTCGCTTCAAAGTGGACAAATTCTCAATCGAAGGCCATCATTCGTCTCAGCTAGGCAAGGTCCATCTTCTGATATATAGGAGTGCTCTGAGTACAGTGGGTTTATGGTAGCTAATCATTTCCCACGAATCTTTTGGAATATTTACTTAAGATAGGCCAAATGTGCTACTGCAGGAAGCTGTTTCCATCCTAAGTTGAAATCCGTAAGATTCGCGAAGAATGACTGGCTACCATAGACCTACCGTATACTCAGACTCTTCTACATATGAAACGTTGCGCAGGCCGAGTTGAGAATAATCGAGTTGACAACACATTCACGCGACAGGGCAGATTTTTCGATGATTGCCATTTTGGACCAGAGCATATTTCGCAAAATCGAGTCTGCGTCATATTTTCAGGCATTTAGGACAATACGACTCACCGGTGGGTCGCACTGTCCGAAATGGCAGGACACGTTCGACCAATCGGTGGATCATATTGTCGTGAATAGGGTTAAATTCAGAATTCATCCATTCTGAAGAAAGATATGGCGATGCGACTCTGACGTCACCTGAGTCAGGTGACTGCCGCATCTTTTCTGCACAAAATATGAGCGGTGTTGTATCGGCAGGATTGGACTACAGACAAAAAAAACACTACAAAAATTCAAAAATACACATTCTCAAAAAACGATTTTCCTGAACCTGCTCGAGGCAGACGAGTCCGTCTCTGCATGCGTTTATAAACTCCTCACAGCCTTGCATACCTTTTTGTCGAACTCATGAATAGAAAGCAGCTGCTTCGGCTACAGCAAAAGAGCTAGAAATCCACAAAACAACTAAAGCTAAGTCAGACTAACCATTTTTAGCTGTGTGTGCTAATTTTCCCGAGACACTGTTTCTGCACCCATTATTACTCAGCTGTGCAAACAGTTCTTTCGAGTACGACTCACTACAAGTGCGGTCGGTTGTCAAGGGCGACGAGTTTTGCGCCAAAAAAGCCCTAACAAGCGTAGTTAGGGTCATTCACATTTCTATCAACACTAAAAAAACCTGTAGCTACAAGGTTAAGTGTGTTTTATAGTTCACATTCTGAGGTATTGTCAAGCACAACATTGCTTTTCGATTGTTAGTCTTCGTCAAACTGCGTCTATGAATCTATAAAAATTGCCTTTGTTCCAAAAGTTGCTACATCAAACCAAGTAGTTCAAGGTTCTTTATACAAACAAGAAAGGGTAATGTCAATGCATTCTTATTCTAAATCAAAAGATAGAGCAAAGAAGTGAACGAGTACATGCATTTTACCGTAACCGATCGGATCAGTAGAACTGGTTTTGCTGGAGAATACAGTCTACCGTATGACCAGTACTAAAAAGAAAAACTAAAAAAATTTCTTATGATGTCGGTTACTTCCTCAAAACTCTTAGGGCCGCATGCACTAACATCCCCGCGGGGAGGGGATCGCAGCGCAAAAGAAAGCTTTATATTTCGAAATTCCAGATACCTGGATTTCACATTGTCTACCTATCCGTAAGTATTCCTACTACCCTTCACTATGAACATGTTGAAGAGAAGCGAGAAGCTGTACGAACCGCAGTTTCCAGCTTTAGTATGATCGTATGATCCCTGATGATCTCCGGCGCTTTTCTTTAAAGTCATTTTTCTTTCTCCGAAGTTAACGAAAAACCTCCAAAGTTGTGCAGATTATCTAAACCGACAGTGCTAAGCATGCTGCTGATAAGAACAAATGATGTTTTGAAGTCATGAAATTTTCGATGATCCACAGGTCGAAATTTGAAGTTTACCGAAAAATTCGACTTTTCAAAAACTCACTTGTTCTCATCAGCAACATGCTTAGCACTGTTGGGTTAGATAATCTGCACAACTTTGGAAGTTTTTCGTTAACTTCGGAGAAAGAAAAATGACTCTAAAGAAAGGCGCCGGGGATCATCAGGGATCATACAAAAGCTGGAAAATGCGGTTTGTACAGCTTCTCGCTTCTCTTCAACATGTTCATAGTGAAGGGTAGTAAGAATAATTACGGATAGGCACACAATGTGAAATCCAGGTATCTGGAGTTTCGAAATATAAAGCTTCCTTTGAGCTGCGATCCCCTCCCCAGCGGGGAGGTTAGTGCATGCGGCCCTTAGCCCTCCTAAAAGTGTCCCCACCCCCTTACCCTTGCGGCAAAAGAAATGGTTAGTGAAATCTTCACTGATGGTCTGTAATGAGTTCAAACATTGTGTGAGTAATCTTTCCTTTGGAGATAATAAGGATATTTTTAAAAATTTCATAAAAACAGGTCAGAATTGGGAAAAAAATTTTTTGGAGGATTTCATCATAATCTCAAGCTATAGCGATTTTTTGGAGAAAATATAAATTTCGAAAATTTTTGGAAGAGAAATCTTCACCTTTCTTTTCAAAAATAATTGAGAAAACCAATGCAGAATCTTGCTATCTAGAAAATAGCTAAAATTCCGCAAAAAATTATGAAGCTAAGTAAACAAAAAAAAATTCGTACAGTAGAAGTTCTTCTGTGCCAAACAGGTTTGTTAAGTGTTGTTTATTTCCAACTACCTAAAATAATAAAAAAATTTTTTATTTCATTATTATAAATTACTATCATGAATAAATTATTAAGTTAGTATCATAATTTATTATTTTATATTATTAGAAAACAAAGAAAAATAAAGACAGTAAGTGAGTAACACTACATGTTTACAAAATTACCAAGTATGATACGTACGCCTCTTCCTCTTACCCTTATTGACAATCTTATGATTTAGTCTAGCTGTTCACTTTTTCCTATCACCTCATCCATTTTCTCCTTTCCATACATCAATGTAAAGACTTTGCTCTGACCTTGTTCCTATTCAAAGACTTTTTTTGATAGTAAAAAGTTCACCTTCACGTATCTCTTATATCGTTCAATATAAATGTTGACAGCACAACAAAAATAGATACTAATCGGTAAACGGAGAATTTCTGCAGAGGAAAAAAAAATTTTTTTTCGGGAAATGCCAAGATGTTACCTATCCCTTATCTTCCTAAAGACATTAAGAAAAGTGAAAATTTACTTACTTTTCTACAGTATCCCCTAAACAAAGTTTCTTGAGCAGAGCCTAAACTTCACGTCTAATACACATATTCCGGTCAGTAGGGAACTTTCCAGAGTTTAGAAGGGCTTCACCACATTCCCCCCTCTCCCCTCCCTCCCCCTCCCCCCTCTAATGCCTCACTCAATTATACTAAGCAAATACAACGTCTAGACCTTACGGAAGACCATGAGATTGACGCGAAACAACAAAAACTGGTAAGTTTTCCTCACAAAGCTGCTCAATTATCTCATTTTTGCGTTCAGCAAAGCACAATCTATGTGAAGAATTTCGTAGCAAATTGACGATTTTCTTTATCCACAGCTACAAAATCGCACCGATTTTGACCTTGAAATTCTACATGCCTTAGCTAATCTGTCACAACCAATTAGACACTTACGAACAGCTAATGAACTCACTAGCAGAGTAAACATTAAAGCTGACAGCTTAGCAACGTGCACACTTTTTTGAAAGAATTATGGCTTGAAGTGCTCTCCTACTTCATCTTTTTACTTCTTCAAGAACTCGTTTTTCATGGGACGAATATTGCAGAGCAAATAGAAATTTGCCTCAGTATAACAAAGAAAGTAAGAAACTTCGCAAACATTACGTTTTCTTTCCTGTATTAGAATTCCAGCGCATTGGAAAGGAATCTATACTAGCACTGTTAGTAAGAGTAGGTAGTACAGGTTGCTTAGGTCGTTCCATGATTGCAAACTGTGTGGAAAATTTGAAGCGGGGGATATCCGGATTTCATCAATTATCCCCATATGAACAAATAAAAATCCTCTAGCAATCGAGCGAAACAAAAAAAAACCCGCAGCCAAATCCGCAATCACGATAACATTCAATTCGCACCTGGTAAACGTGGCTCCCTGATTCAACAGTTCATTCTCGTCATCCTCCATTGTCGGTTCCATAGCGGCCGTTTCGGACATCAGGACGAACTACGCAGCCACTGCTGTATCCAGCGCTTCTCCGCTCGCAAGGACTTGTTGGTCGCGTCACGCTCGCCGTTACGATAAGGCGCCGTGTTACGATAAGGTGTTACAAAGCGGGAAGTGGGCCGAATGGCAGCAGTATTCAAGTCACCCTCTGTCTCGACCAGACTTCCACACACACACAACACTGAATCGATGTGTGCATGTGTGTGTGTGGTGAGAGTGTATGTGGCCGCCTACTTGTCGTAGAACGAAGGAACGGACGAAGAGAATTAACCGCCTACTGCTTCTACTCTCCACTGCAACCGCTGGAGCACACAGGAACACATAGGATGGGGGGGGGGGTCTCGCCTCCTTTCCATGGCTGAGTTCGTCCACCCCCCCCCCCCAAGAAAAAACGAACTAGAAGCCTTAACTGAGGAGAAATCGATTGTTGCCCGGTTGCGCCCGGCTTTGCTCATGCATTTCCTGCGTCAGTGAATTGCAGTATTCACTTCTTACAGTATACCTGCTCGGGGTAGATACTGACGCATTCTCGTCCATTACTGACAAATTCTCGTGCATTCTTCCCGAACTATGGATAAACTATGACCAGGTTGGTTCACAACACTTCTTTCATGTCCTCTTAATCCATCTCCGTCCTTTAGCATAATTTGTGCATTGTACTTTCCACTCAAACGCACTCTTTGAGAAAATTGATCCACTTTTGCTTCCATATGTGTCTTATGTGCATTCTCACACTGCCTCAGCACAATTTCTGCATTTTTTCTCTTCACTTTTGATCTACTGCCATGTGTTCTTTATCAAAGGACGTATTCGAACATCCAGATGACTTCCATGTAGCGTAGTTTCCAGTTGACCATGTGCCGAATTATTTTTATTCCTTATATAATTCTGTTGTTTTTTCGAGTCTGACGCTTCCCTTGAATACCTGCGGTAACCTTATTCTGATGGAAGCGTTACTGCGACATTACCCAGTAACAAATATTGAGCTGACGAGACTATTCGACCCAAGTTGGCATATCAAGTGTCCCAAAAAAATCCTCCCTTCACTGTTTGATCTAAAACATCTCGCTAGCCACGATGTCTTTCTCCAATCCAGCATTCAATCTACCACTCTGTAGAGCTGTAGGTCTCGTATTGGGTTCACTGTATATAGCGAGTCACCAACAGCTCTACTGTAAGGCTACGGTAGGAATCAGCATTATGAGCGCAAATCAGCTGCAGTTCCAAAAAATCTCAAAACACCTGAAACATTTGGTAGTGAAGATCTCTTATTTCCATTAATAACCTTGTACAGGTTCGAAACAGTTTATGGTGTAATCAGAGTTTTGAAGAATTTCGAGAACATTGGCTTTATGTACCTGGCGCAATTTTCAAAAAGATCCACGGTAGCTAATAGCGCTTATTTCCTTAGAACGGACGGTTTTTATCGGAATCGATGCTTGATTATTTAGCAAGAGAATCCTCAACTTTACTGGGATTTTTGAAATAGATATTTCCAATAGCGCAGTTTATGGTGTTCAAAATCTTCAATCGAGAACATTGCTCTAGGTAGCTGGCGCAATTTTAAAAAAGGTCCACGGTAGCTCAAAATCCTTTACGAATTTCGTACCGTAATCTTACAGTGACAAAAAGCGACTGCCGAATTTACCGTATACTTGATGCAAGCACTAGGAATAAAGCAGAGATATTTAAAAGACCGAGAAAGAGATATTAACGGTCGGACGGTGGAAACTTTTTTGTGCGACAGTCTGTATTTCGCAAAATTGTAAAGATAGATGACCGTGCAACTTTCTGGCCTCTAATCTGACGTCATGAGTTTCAAACTTGCATCGTGGTTAGCCAGAGGCTTCCACTTCCACATGGGACTGAAATCTCAAGACTTCCAAATTGCCTGGAAACACGCTTAAAGGTCGTCGGGCAAATCGATCTCCGCTTTCTCGAGCTCTAGCTCTAGCTGCAAGGTCGCACTGAATCCGAATAGGGGCTTCGCAGCTTTTGAGCTGAGAAAAGGGCGTTCTTGTCCCCCCCCCCCCTCCCGCCTCTAGAAAACAGCCCGGTAGAGCTTCGACACACCAATTCTTATCGTGAGACCGTAGATCCATGGAAATAAATGGAAACACTCAACTGTAGTGCATAGTAACGCGTAACCGTGCTGGCTCAATTCCAGTGATTAAATGAAACTACTACTATCGTTATTTAGATAAGTTATGAAAGTTGAGTCGCAAAACTTTCACAAAATTCAACATGTCCATAGACAGCTTCCTGTTTGATATTTTCCAGCTTGTAAAGTAGGCCAGTGATCACGAATCTATCTACTTTCACAATTTGTAGAGTAGTTTGTAGGTCCTCGATCTTATATGATTGATCAATCCAAAACCTGCAGCAACTTCTTTCAATTGTTCTGATTTATTGTAAGATCTACTTTCGTAATAATCTCAGATTTTCTGACTCTATGTGGTGGAGCACAATTTTTGCTCAGTTAGAAAGAATGATTTCACTAATTCTACAGATACTCCAAATTTACAACGTATAAACAGTAGAAAGCAGCTATAATATCTTCTCTTCAAAATAAGGAAGTCATACAAATCAGTGAGAATTTCGAAGAATTGAAAAAATGTGCGGGAACTTTCTTGGATTACACAATGACAATAATCGTAAACTTTCCCATGCAGTGAAAATTCAAAGCATGACATGTCTGCCCATTCATAAGAACATTGAAGGCCCCGTCCACCCAAGCTAAGAGCGGTAAGATTTCGATATAGTACAATAGAGGCGCCCTTTTCAACTGATAGTCCAAGTCCCGCTGCAAAAGGTACATCCAAAGCGAAAAAATCGTTCCAGAAAGTGCTCCTGGGATCGCCACGCCCATCAACACAGGTGATCTAAGTAGAAAGTCCGAGACCGCTCAGTAGTACAAATATGCATAATCCTTCTTCCATCACGAAAAACAGATTTCCTACATTTCATGCTCGGAGTCCAGTATGGGTTTCATTATTTTAGGCAGTCTAGTGGATGGGCGTGGCCACTCCAGCAGCGTGCACCTTCCGGATCGTTTTTCTCGCTTCTGACTTCACCTTTTGCAGCGCAGCTTATGCTATTACTTGGTTAGAAGCCTCGCTATTTTACTGCATCAGGATCACACCAACCACCTAAGTGAACGGTGCTCTAAAGAATCTACGTTTTCAAAGGCTTAAGTTGGAATATCAAACAGGTGCTATTTTACAAATATAAAATTACAGTATGAACTCAAAGAGTTTCCTCAACCACATTCCGCCAATACTTCCCACAACTAAGTTCTTTTCTGAGAAAGCTTTTGTAGACCATTTCACTCTCAGCGCTAAACGCTTAGTCAGCTTCAACAAACATGGCCGCCAGTGTTCTAGCACACAATCATCAGTGAAATATGATCCATCGTCTATTTTCTGTTTACTGCCATTGTCATTCTTGAGCGAAATTGTGGTCTATAACACAATCAACGAGACAAAAGACCGGTCTCATTGTCAACTTTTTCACAATGTGCCACCCTATGAAATGAGGGCTATGGCCACTTTCACACATTCAACCAATTCAGATAAACCGATTCTCGCTTTAGTGTCTTCGAGAAGGGAAATAAAAAAAAGAGCAGAGTTGAGGGAGAAGTGGGAAAGTAAACATTGGAAACGTGCATTTTGCTTCCAGGTTGCATGGCAGGCAATCTACAAATCAAGGTCGGACATGCTTTTGAAGAAGTAGAGCAAAATCTGTCGGGTGGAACAAATCAAATCATGCAATTCATTGCACATTTTTTTGAGAAAAGGAAAAATCAGAATAAGAAAGATGAATGCCTACTCAAGAAGTTGATCAAATTAGTATGATTATTTGACATACAAGGAGTAGCAGCTAGTTGAATACTAATATCGTGATTAGAGCGAATATTGAGCAAACAAAAAGCTTGAAATAAATTGAGAGAAGTTGTACTCTATGAAAAGCTGAGGCCATAAATTAATTCACCGTCAGCGCCGCTGTGTAATTTTTGTGACTGGAATTTTTCGACGAAAATGGCAGGAAGGCATTTCAAGCAATGATAACGAAGTAGCTCGCGTGAATCATCTATCACAAGAAATTAATTCCCCAAAGATTGCAACAAAAACTTTCCATATGCGGTGGTATTGTAACGATACTTTTGTGGGAGGAAAAGGTCAAATATCGAGCGTAAAAATGGCAGGGAGAGGATGATATACCCAAAGGGTAGATATTGACGAAAAATAAGCTAAATCATGAAAAAACTCCTGTGATATCGCATCCTGAGATCACCTATTTTTCAAGAAAAAAATTGCATACTTACTCGCTTACGTTAGCCTTTGAGACGGGTGTATTGAAGACTTGTTCGGGTGGTGCAGCTGTGATCATCTCTACGGTCTTTTCAGGCTCAGCGTCGATAACTGCAGCCATTGGCTGAGGCTCAGGTTGTGCTTCTTCTTCTGCACTCATTTCTGTTTCGGCTCGACGGGGACTGTAATAAGAAAAGCTCGAAGAAGTAAAAAATAAAAAATGCGAGATAAAAAAAAAACGAAAAAAACATATCGCGACAAAGAAATTTGAAAATCTTACCTATTCCAATTGAAAATACTTAGTAAACTGCTGACAATCATTGTGTGAATGCTCGTACAACCCGTAGACGTACGATTACTAAGTGTTGTTAGCGATGATATTCACAATGCAGCAATGTAATGCAATGTATTGCCCCGCGCGTGCTCTTCCCCCGTCCACATTGGATCACACGCACACAAGCACTCCCAACATCATTGATCTGACTCTTCGAGATATGACGATCAAAGACGAGATCTGGACAAACAAGGTAGAGCAAAGATCCCAAAATTTACTGTGGTTATTCTTTCCTCATGTTCCAACCTCCTCAGATAGATACAAACACGATCTCGGCCAAATCTTCTGTAGCTATTCGAAAAGTCGTTCATTTTATTACATTCGAAGAATCGTACATCATTTTTCAGATAGCCGTGAGAGAAATAAAAGCCACAAGATGGACGTCGTCTATGACGTCGTTGAAAGTGAGTCATAACTTGAATGTTTCAGAATTACGAAAGCGATTCATAAGGCTGAGCAGTAGCCATCCAAACTCTTTAATACTCATTTCTGTTGTACAGCCAATCGAAACAAGCTGTACAGTCGAGATTTTCTACTTAATGTGATGTGCTTGCGGTGCCGAGAAAATGCGGTAAAGTTTGCGCTTGAACAAGTAGCCACCCCACTGGCGCTATTTTGCGCGCGCAAATGGCCCGCGTCCCAGGCGTAGCTAATTGTCCACGCGCAAATTGCACCACAAGCACGCCATATCGAGCGAAAAATCTACCGACTGTACATCATCGCACTCGTCTTGGGATGCTAATCTCAAATATGTTCATTATTTGCTAAGAGCTATCTGGGAAGTTTAAGCTTAATTAAAGGCAGCGGCTCGGCAGAGTGTCAAATTTGGGATATTCATCGTTCTCGGTTCTCCTGGATGAGCTGAGTCTGAGACTGTACTTTGCAGCTTAAAAAGATATCAGTAACCCGCTTTTCCAGACGTAAAAAGCGCTATTTGAGGGCGAACCGCGTAAGCCTGTCCTCGAGCGCGATTGGCTCGTGGGTACTGTAGGTACGGTATCTCCCTCACGAGCCAATCGCGCTCGAGGACAGGCTTACGCGGTTCGCCCTCAAATAGCGCTTTTCACGTCTGGAAAAGCGGGTTACTGATATCTTTTTAAGCTGCAAAGTACAGTTTTAGACTCAGCTCATCCAGGAGGACCGAGAACGATGAATATCCCAAAGCTGTCATTCTGCCGAGCCGCTGCCTTTAACTCCCACTGAATAAAGTTCCTTACAAGATAGCCTGAGGGCGGCTAATTACAGACTTAGTGTTATAGGACATTCGAAAAATCGTGACGATGGCGCGACCGCGCGCGACACGCACACAGCTTTGGAACAGCATTAGCTGGGTAAAAACTTTTACCGAATAGTTTTTTTGGCTTACCTGTGCTGATATTTAGGCACCGGAAGTGACTGAGCTGCGCGTTGAGGTGATATCTTTTTGTCTGAGTATCTCATGCTCCTGCGCGCGCAAAGGCCGTAGTCAAATCTCTCCTTACAATTTTATAAATGACCTATACTTTTCGTCTTCCGTGTAGGAACATTTGACGAATCCGTTCTAACGCTCATAACTCCTTCAAGATAGTCGCTTAGCAGATGATAAACGTATGATAAAGTCTCAAGACGAGTGCGATGTATAGGGCTTGTTTGGATTGGCCGGATCATTTCCATCATTCCATTATTAGTTATTATTTGTTTATGTTCAGCGGTAATAAAATAAGTTATCCTCGTCTAGTTATATGCGCTGGCTGAAAGCTAGTCTCGGACGAAGGCGGCCGACTAGGTAAGCGAGGCGTGCGCGGACACAAGCATCTAATGAAGGGAGATACTCGAAAGCTGCGTTGGCACCCGCTTCGCAAAGTGAAGCGACAGTCTTCGTCACGGCTCAGCTTTTGACTCGCTAATGGGACTAACCGTAACTGAGATTTCCCGCTACCGGTAGCGAACAAGCCTGAACCTAATACTGAGCCAAAGTATTCTGCGTTTTCGTATATCTAGTTTGCATGCACCAATGTACTTCTTTGAGTTGTTTCTAAGAAAAATATCCCAACAGAAAAAAGAGATAAGCGAGACATAAGTGAGAAGCGCCAAAAAGCCCATTAATTTACGATTCGTTGACTGCACGGACTGCCCAAATGCTGCGGACCACGCGCGGCTAGATTGGCGCGAGAGCACAACTTGTACAATAGCGATTTGTACTGGGGCAAGCGTTTTACCTCGCGGCGCGTGCTCCGCAGTGATGTCCAGTCCGTGCGGTCAACGAATCAACTATACGTGCATTCGCACTAGATAAAGAAGAACCTGACGCCGACTGTGCTGAATATGTGGTTTGCAGTTGATTTTGCAAAAGGTCTTTTTCTTTACAGAAATGACATGGGCAGTAAAATGTAGAGACGGTAAAAAGGCCGTTTTTACTGACAAGTGAATGGGCAGAAGTCGAAGTGGCCAATCCAAACATGCTGCCTATCATTTGATGCAGCACTCAACGCTGATTTCGAATCTGTATTCAGTATCTGCTTAGCGCCTTTGTGAACGAAGTTATGAGCGATTTTACTGCGACGGAATGGTACATAGAAATTGAGAAGTTGAACACATTGTTGCACTTTCAGCTCACTTTAAACTTTAAGAATTCAAAGAAAGCTAGCCATGTTTTGGCCCAGCATTAAGCCCAAATTGGCTCTATACTGCCAAGTTTGCGCTTTGCATGCAAGATTCCTAGCAAAATAACGGCGTTTAACAGTTCAAAACTTCGTCCACATAGGCGCTAAGCAGATATGGAGTACAGATTCAAAGTCAGCGTTTTATGCTGCATCCAATGGTGAGCAGATAGTTTAGAGTGGCCACTTCGATTTCTGACCATTCCTTTGTGAGCATCAAAATCAAAGCAATCGTGAAATTGTGAATACAGCAATATCAGAGCAACATCAAACAATAAAAGAAAGTGGTAAGGATAAGCGAAAGCCTTTTCACAAATTCTTAAAAGCTAATATAATATTAAAACCCACCTCAAAC
The DNA here is from genome assembly GCA_958299035.1 of Cylicocyclus nassatus. Lineage (NCBI taxonomy): Eukaryota > Metazoa > Nematoda > Chromadorea > Rhabditida > Strongylidae > Cylicocyclus > Cylicocyclus nassatus. The sequence goes on from CATQJL010000112.1 coordinate 75,452,288, forward strand.
ATACTCTGCTCATACGGACTAAACCTAGCATTGGCAAATGCCCTATGTTATTCATTCAAAAGCTGAGCGCCATTTTTTTTCTGCAGATCTTCGCTATTCGCACATCTCTCGCGCGTCATTGACTTTATGGCAGGAAGTCACGCAAACATGCACTTTTGATGCCAAAAAATGAGCAACTAAATGGAAAAAGCGAAAAATTTTACTTTATGCTGACCTGGATTGGTAATCAAACAGTCTTTACAAGGCTTAGTCAACGAAATCAGAAGGTGATAAAACTTTTTCAGTGAGATTAGCCCTAAGAAAGCCCTGTCATGATTTGGACGATCGTCATGGTAGTCTCGTGCCACTAAAAAACTTTCAAACTTGCAAAACCAACAAATTATCATTGAAATGCCACACGCATAAAGATGTTTTTTCAGGCATCCACCTTTTCATACCATTGATCGCAATCGCATTTGTCTGCGGTGTGCTTTACTTCTACAACAGAAAGGAAACCCAAATGCAATCTCCGCCAAAGAAAGGTAATTGATAATAACCTCTGGATACTCACCCACAAAAAAAAAACGATCCAGAGATGATGTCAACAATGGTGAATTCTAGATCTAGATTTTTCAGCACAATAAGCATATTATTTTTTGCGTATATCTGCCCTTTCATCTCATGAGGAAGCAAAAACAACAAAAAATGTAACTAAATCTTGCAAAAACTGACGTCAGACAAGTTATAGAGTATCAATGAAACTAGGAAAAACCTTCCGCTCCTAGAAGTGCCCTACGGCTAGAACTCGCGATACTCAATGATGATTTCAGCATAGAACGCTCTCACTACCATTCAGCGCTTGCAGGCACGCTCTTCTGAAGTCTTTTGAAGTTCTTTTCTTATCAACAACTGAATCCGGACAAATGATGCGGGATGGAGCTTTTGCGTGAAAAATCATTTTTAAAAAAGCAATAATGCATTTATTCATCAAAATATCGTCGATTCGTTAACCGCATGGACTGCTCAAACGCTGCAGAACACGTGCCGCTCGGCTGAGTTGTCGCGAAAGCGCGTTGTATTATGGCGAATTTGTATGTGGCAAGCGTTTTAATTCGCTGCGCGTTCTCCGCAGTGATGTCCAGTCCGTGCGGTCAACGAATGAACTATGCGCATTCAAGCACCTGCACCATCATTTAACAAAGTTGAGTTGAAAAAAAAAACCCGTACCGATACGCCACAACACCTCAGTTTCGTTTAAGCACAAAAAGCGCTGTTTAGTGATAACTTGCATAGAATTTAACCTCGAGCCATGAACTATGCGCAAGATTCCCGATAACTTAGAAACGAAGCAAATCTCTATGATAAATGGTGGCAGCAACCACTACTCCACTAAACACAACACTTTAAAAATACATTCATTTCACATGCTAGCAGCAGATAAAAAAATCGAGAATCACATTATACAACAAAAGATCTTATGCTATTGCAGGAAGGACTACAACCAACGCAACCGAGTCGAAAAAGGACAAGTAACTGTCATTTTGCATAATAAAGATAAATTGACAAGGATGTTACATCACAATGCAAAAATCACTATACAAGATAGATAAAACTGCAAATCAAATTTTTTTGAACAAAGCAAATTATTTTGATACTGAGAGCTTGTTTTACCCAAACACTTGTATAAAAGTGTCACAAAGTTTATATAATTGACAAAAATTTTCACTAAAGACTAGGAATTAGTTGACATATACTATTCACTAGCAGATACATCACGAAGTCTCAATTTAAAACAATTTCACTAACGAAAAAATGTAAAAGAACTGTGACTTTTAGCTACTGATTCAGGTGAAAGCATACTTTTTGCCATTGAGGGACACGGAATTTGGGCATTCGAAAAACACGCAGCTTCTCTTCAATAAATCGGAAGGAAGGAAAATCATTCTTTCATCACTACGCACAACCATGAACGGATCAGCTTTCCGGATCTATCGAAGATCATGATAAACCTCAACAGGAAAAAATATAACGAGCGATCCACGACCACTTCAATACTATGAAAGCGAAAAGCGCAAACCATATGACAGTTATACCCAGTTACCTCATTGTGCTGGTTGGATGGATATAGTCTCGGTGACAAAACTCGCAAACTCTCCACTATCGTCTACATCTGCATAGCGCATGAAGAAAGGATCAGATGACAACGACTTGAGGTTCGCACGCTCTCCGGGCAGTTTCTTTAGACATTTTGAGACGAAATTCACTGCTTCATCACTGGAAATATGACACTTTCATAAAACTCTGTACTGACAAAACTGGTGTTTCTGCTGTTCAGTGGCCATATTCATTAACGAACCCAGTGGGTTCCGCTACTCAGTGAAGCGAAAATAGTCCCGCTGGTTGGATCGATATTCATAAAAAGCATTAGTGGGTTCGCGAACCCACTAGCTTGATGACGAATTCAAGCCAACTCGGTCTGATTCCGATTGGGACAGATTGTACAATGTAGAGGAATTCTCAGATCTTTAGCGAACTTCTGTGCCCGTATTCATCAAGGAACGCACTTGATGAATACGGCCACAGAAGTTCGTCAAAGATCGAGAATTCCTCTGCAATGTACAATCTGTCCCAATCGGAATCAGGCCGAGTTGGCTTGAATTCGCAAGTTCGCAGCGCTAGGGGTTTGCGCCGCATAAGCGCGCTGTCGGAGAGGGGAAGAGATTAAAGAGAGAGCAGACAAGCTAGCCGTAGGCGGTGGCGCAAAACCACCGGAACACGGACTTCGCCATAGCAACTTTGGCTTGGTGGATCGGAGTAGACCGTAGCGAAAATTCTGTCAAATTTTTGAGCAGGAGAATACACTAGAGATACGGATCTTACACAAAGGAAAGAAACTACTACACCGAATTTAATGAAAATGTACAACTATAATGTGGAAAAAAAGCTAAACTATCAGGTAAGAAAGGCGTGACTCACCTAAATACCCCTTTTGGAAGTGTCGGCGGTGGCTCGTTAACTATATAATCAAGCATTTCAAATATTGCCATAGCTGCAGGATTATTCGACGCCTGGTACGGTGGGACCTGCGAAAGTTATTACGGAATCGTATAGTCGCACCGCTTGAGATAATTGGGTAATAGCGTGAGATCCTTCAGTGAATGCATCGAAACTTCCACTCACATCTGCTCGGCCATCGGCCAGCTGTATTTGCGTTTCTGGGATGCCAAACATAACAGAATATTCATGTTTTGATGGCGATGGGACTGGATATCGACCTATTAGAAGCTCCACAAGCGACAAACCAAAAGACCAGATGTCGGACTGGATTGAGTAGTGAGAACCAGTTAATCGTTCCGGCTGAAAAAAAATCTTGGATTACGTCAAAGCCCCAACGATGAAAGATACGACTGACCGCCATATATGACCTCGTTCCTACGAATGAATTTGCCATACTATCGATAAGCATTCCAGAAACACCAAAATCGCAGAGCTTGATCTCTCCGTTGCTGTTTACTAGCATATTAGAAGGTTTTACATCTAGAAAAAGTAAACAATATAATATGTGAGTGTCATCAAACGGACCTGCTCCCGCAAACCTTCTGAGCTCATCAACAGAATGGTTTTGATAAACTATCTTTGGCAAGGGAAAAGTCATTGACCGTGATGAGTTGTATGTCAAATCTGCCTTCATTACTTGCAGAGCTATCATCCAAAAGAGTTATCAATGTTCTTAACAGTAAAATTTTGATTGTTCCGAGCTGGTAGAGATACCAATCAAATTTTCTGCAAGCTCTCCAGAACAGGCGTCACATTCATCCTGGGCAACCTGTTCCACTTATGTTAGAACTAGGATATCAATGCTCTTGACTAACTAACATTTATAAGGTGGGCGCCAGGCTAAACGATTGCTTGCTTCAGCGACGCGGTGCAAGTGGTAAACTGGTGTCGCTAGGTGTCACGTTGGACGGAAATCGAAGTGGCGTCTGCGATATTGGCAACAACAGTAGTTTTGGAGAAATAATAAAAAAGCCTCGCGTATGAGAGATGGATAAATAGGCCTTAATATTGCAAGAATTTTTATTTTAGGAAAAACGCGTACGCCGACTTGATCTTCCTCTAACATAACATTGAATGACAGTGATTGCGCCGCATCCTGTTGAAGCAGGACAATCGACTAGTCCGATAACCTACATGAAGAGATTAGGCAAAAAATCTCATGACCTTTACAAGCAAAAGCTCGGCAGAGAATGGAAATAGATTTGAAAAAAACGTTTAGGAAGCATCTTCTGGTACCTATCGTATTGCCGATGGCCAAGGTCACCAAGTATTTTCAATGGAAGGAAGCTGATACAATGGGCCCACAAAACGTCCACTTAACTCGTGAAACGAAAAGTAAACCAACCAGAAACTAAACACTTTTTCGCTTACCTCTATGCAAAATTTTGATTTCATCCTTCAGATACGCTAAACCTCGCACTACTGCTACCGATATCCGCCCGACAAACTTCTCCGGTATACGACCTACCTGAAATTACCTTGCCTCTATGACTTTATATCGATGCAAAAAACAAACCTTCTTCATGACAATATCCAAGGAAAGCCCATCCATGTATTCCATGCAGATAGAAATGTCATTGTTATCGATAAAGGCACCATAGAAACCAACAATGTATGGACTATTACACTTATGCAGAACCGCAAGTTCTAAAATGTTCAACGGAAGATGGAGTGGAGAGGTGAAACGAGAGTGGGAATCAGAAATTGACCACGGATTCGGGCGGCGGATTACACATTGCAGATAAATTGGTTATGGTTGACTGTATGTGAACGTTTTTAGTAAAGGAACTGACAGCTTTGTGATGCGAAAATTATAGCACCGTTCTAGCACATTTGAATCATAGCAATCATGAACCATATAGTTTAAGGTTACAAAAAAAACGATAAAATCACGGGACGTTCAAAGGAATTTCAAAATGTTGTTGATGAAATAGAAGGAGGAATAGAAAAGTCTTCAGTATCAGTGTCAACTCGGATACTTATTTTAACCACTTACCTTTAACAATCTGCTGTCGAACCGACGGTTTCACCTCCAGGTGCACGAGTTTTCTCGCCATTGTGACGCCATTTTTCTTATGGACGACCTAGAGAGCGTGAATCGATCGCGGATACTAGCGGTTTCCAAAACAGAACCCCAAGACTGTGCGAGATGAGGAATGCAAAACAGAAAGCGTTATATTGACAGTTGATAAGTATGATAAACAGAGAGAGGCCACAAAAAAACCTTACTTTGTGAACGACTCCACCATTCCCATGACCCAGTTCTCCTGAATTTTCCAATATATCTTCGGATAATTCTTGTTCCTGTAGAAAAAGCAGGTGATCAATAAACGGATCGATCAAACCAGTCACTGAGTTGGAACAATACATACCTTGATCCCTTCCTTTACTTGTATCCATTCACACATACGTTGTTTTTGTGGTTCAGTAAGGCCAAGACGTTTCAGTTGCTCATCAAGACTGACTTGAGCCGACGTTTCCTCCTACAATATCAATATGGAAATAAAAAACTCGTAATTTTTATAGGCCAGTGAAACAGAACTCTGGACTTCATGCTGAAAACAATGATAGGAAATCTTTTACGTATGCAGACTGTACTCTCGACAAGTAGCGTTTCTTTTGCGTGCACGCGCCACATTCTTCTGCTGATACCGTCAGCGAGCGAGAAAACAAGACAAGACATGCAAAAAGATCCGGCACGATTCGACGACTTCGTTCGTTTGGCAAACAAGCAGCTATAAGTCATTGTGTGTCTCTTTATTTTGACAAGGAAGCTTAGGCAGAGAAAACTTTCTGAAGCGCGAAACAGAGTGGGAGTATGCTGTGTACAATAGCAATCGGAGTTCAAGGCAAAAATCCTATATCCTAGTCTGAGATACTTTCTTGCGAGCATAAGATATAGGATATAATAATTAAGTTTAAACCAATTAAAGGTCTAATCTCTAATGAGAAATAAGAAAACTGACCTCTTTACTTCCATCTTCCTTTTCGTTTTCGTTCACAGTCGGTGGAAGACTTAGACCTAATGGATTCCGACGCTTCCCACTAGACATTTCACCTGAAAGAAAACGTTAAAGAGTCGTAGGAACACTGTTGCCAGGAATTCTGAACGGTAAAAAAGTACAGTATAGAATATCTCTTGATCTCAGATAAGTTAGCAAAATGCTCATTTGAGTAAAATAGCAAATGAATGGAGGGCTGATTGGCCTTCACTTTTTGAGACTGAATAGATTCTGAAATGTTGGCATTAAAGAGAAATCTAGTAAAGTTTGATGCATGAAACTGAGAGGAAGAGCATAATGTGCAACGAGTGAATTAAGCACAGCTATAATGAATGTGCACGCCCTGTTGCTTGACGTGTCGGCGGCCTCGTTGTTCTAATCAACGGTACCGTCGACTCCACGCTATAAAACGTTGGGCGGAGCATTGCAGACATATAAACACGTTGACAGACTTGTTAAACCTCTGCTTGCAACACATACACTGACAGCTCTGATAGCGAGAGATTACAAAGAGCACTGTTTTAAGGTAAGAGAAGTCTATTGCGAACGTGTTCAAATATCTGCAGTGCTCCGCCCAACGTATTACAAGGAAGTAAGTTTATACCTTCGTCAGTTTACTACGCACTCTATTTTGCCTAGCAAATACGCACAAGAATTCGAGGGTTTTGCGTGCACCTTCACGAGGCGACCAAGCCATACGCGCGCGAACGTGGCGCGAAGCTCTGGCGCGGCCGGAACGCTTAGGAAAAGGGAGCACGCGGTTGACACAGACTGTAACATCAGATCACTTCGGAGTTTATTTTGTTTTCTGCGTCTGCTTCATAACTTCACTCAGAGCAGAAAGAAAATGGAAGGATCATATTTGTGAGTGGAAGAATTCTAAGTGTGGACAAAACAGCTTTCACATTGTGATTTTTCGAAGTTGAAGCCCAGTATTGTTGACATTTTAAAATTTGCCTTTTGAGCTGCAGGAATAAGCTTCAGGAAAACGCATATGATAGTGGTAGTAATCTATGATACTAAAATCAAAGTTTGGTGACTTCAAAGAAATAATTCACTTTATTTCCAGATATATAAAGTGAAACAACTAAAAACAAAACTTTACAAAAAACCTAAAAATGAATAATCAAGAAAAAGCGTAAAAATTCAGTAATAAAAACCTACGAGTCTTGAAAATGGCTCGGAAGGCGTAAGCGCAAGTTTTGCAAAAAAAAATAAATAAATAAAAATAAGCGTTGCAAAGTTCTGCACTTATCTGGGCTCATATGGTAGCGCTAAGCGTTAGAAAAAATATCATTCATTCTCTGACTAACAAGAAAACTATGTTTGGTTGAAGTGGCCTTTCTGAATGGAATGTATACCATATTGAAAAGAATAAAATGATGATTCTAAATCTGCCGTCCTTGTCTGCGAAACGATTATGGACGAGGAGTTATGAGCGATTAATTTAAAAAAAGTGAAATTGCACCCATGATAAAATAAGTTGCTAAACTCTCCCTAGCCCTGAAATAAACTGAATGCAATATATTTCTTTATCTGAGAATGTTTATCGAATTAGGTGCTCTGATAATCATCATTGCTTCGTTAAAACGCTAGAAAAATTTTACGACAGTTTTCGTTCTATTTGCAATAATGGAGTTTTGCAATTTCGCAACACGGCTGTTGTGCCAAGCACGCGGGGCGGGGTTTCCGTGAGGCGCGTGCTTGGCACTGTTTTGACCATTCCGGTCTTTCGTCAGCTAAGGAGGAGCACCGTTTTGCGCTCTCCTGTCAAGATGTGAAAATATTTGTCATGTTTTGAATGAAAAAGGATCTGCTTATTAACGAATCAGCCAGTAGCAACGGAACACAGTGAGTTGTCGATATTTCAGTACAGTGTGTCCTGCCTGCATCGTATAAATCCCAGTTGATAGTGTATCCTCCTTTAAGGACACTGGGGCTCGTAGATTTAAATTTGATGTTCTCGTATACGGGTTAGTTTGTGATTTGGCGTCGAAGCGTTCTTCCTCATCCTCATGAGCCTTCAAGAACGATTAAGTTGAAAGCTGCAAGATTGTCAAAAGAGAGTGCTGATAGGTTTCTTTATCGTTGTCGTATTGCACGTTTGAACTAAATCATCGCATACTCATGCCATGTGGATTGGCCGTTGGTTCAGTTCTTCATTAAGGTAAGATTCATTGTTGTCAGACTTCCATTTCCGCATCTCTCATTGAGCTCAATTTGCCCGCAAGCGCTCAGGTGCCCACAATGCTCTACCATTGCTAGAACGGGGGAAAGGCTCACTAATCTGCTTTCGGAGATTCCTTTATGTTTAGGGACATCTCTTTTCACTCTCTTATGTAACAAATTCAATTTCTTTGTGGATATTACCGCTTTACTGCATTGGAGCGACGATTTTCATGCATATCTATGGATTCGTATGCTTCGTGCAGCATTCTATGGCTGCTCCCTTTGATTGTCACTTTGATCATAGCTTCCTTGAGTGGAAGGACTTGCTTTGCCGACGTTTCAAATGTCACTACAGAAGTCGTATCCTTGTTGATAGAAAGAGCTAGCAAAACTCGGCTCTTCAGCCGATACTGGGGCTGTGCATATGTTATTTGGGTTTGATTGAGTGATAGTTTTGCTGGACATCGAGGTCCCAATATAGGGTAGGATTATATGGCTTATAGCGGAAGATCTAAGCCAAAGATTCTGGATATCGGTTTGGAAAGGTAAGTCAATGGTTGGATGTTTGGAAAAAGGAGTGAGATGACGACCTGAAGCTGAGGTGCGCATGTAGAGTTTTGGATTGTAGTGAATGATAAACAATGGTGTGTTTGATGCCGGCTGCCTATAGCCGAGGTGTTCCTGGATCCCGTTCCAGAGGTTGACCGGTGAGAAACGGTCTAGCATGTAGAGTCATGGATTGTTTTGAATGATGGAATGGTGAGTTTGATGCCGGCTGTCTATAGCCGAGGTGTTCCTGGATGCCGATCCAGAGGTTGACTGTTGAGTAGCGGTCTAGCATGTAGAGTTATGGATAGTAGCGAATGATGGATGGATAGTAGCGAATGATGGAAAGTTATGTTTGATGCCGGCTGCCTATAGCCGAGGTGTTCCTGGATCCCGTTCCAGAGGTTGACTGGTGAGAAACGATCTAGCATGTGGAGTCATGGATTGTAGTGAATGATGGAATGTTGAGTTTGATGCCGGCTTTCTATAGCCGAGGTGTTCCTGGATGCCGATCCAGAGGTTGACTGTTGAGTAGCGGTCTAGCATGTAGAGTTATGGATAGTAGCGAATGATGGATGGATAGTAGCGAATGATGGAAAGGTATGTTTGATGCCGGCTGCCTATAGCCGAGGTGTTCCTGGATCCCGTTCCAGAGGTTGACTGGTGAGAAACGATCTAGCATGTGGAGTCATGGATTGTAGTGAATGATGGAATGTTGAGTTTGATGCCGGCTTTCTATAGCCGAGGTGTTCCTGGATCCCGATCCAGAGGTTGACTGTTGAGTAACGGTCTCGCATGTAGAGTTATGAATAGTAGCGAATGATGGAAAGGTGTGTTTGATGCCGGCTGTCTATAGCCGAGATGTTCCTGAATCCCGTTCCAGAGGTTGACTGGTGAGAAATGATCTAGCATGTAGAGTTATGGATAGTAGCGAATGATGGAAAGGTGGGTTTGATGCCGGCTGCCTGTAGCCGAGGGGTTCCTGGATCCCGATCCAGAGGTTGACTATTGAGTGACGGTCTCGCAAGTAGAGTGTTGGATGTTGTCGAATGATGGGAGGTTTGATACCGGCTTCCCATAGCTGAGGTGTTCCTGGAACCCGATAAGGAGCATGACTGCTGAGACGGTCCGCAAGCTAAGTCTTGGTTTTCAGCGAATGATGAAAAATTTAGTTTGATGTCGCCTTCTTATAGCTGAGGTGTTCGGGATCCCGAAACGATCCAGGGGTCGTTTGACAGTCCACATGTAGAGTCTTGGATCAGCGGATGATGGAATACGAGCTGGAGGTTGCTCCCATATAGCATGTTCTTGTATCCCTATCCAGACGCTGAATGTTGTGTGATGGCCGGTATGAGTATTGGGTTCGAGATTGTGATGTAGGAGACGAGGCCTCCCTGAAGCCGAGTGGACCTGGGTCCTGGCCAAGTATTGTTTGGTATCGCACATAGAGTCTCACATATAACTATTATCGGGAAAAGCAAGGTCTCGCAGATAAAGTCTTAGATATCACTTCGTTGACGGGAGTGAGTTCTACAATGGAGATGCTGTAACGAGTACGATAGGGGCTTCCATAATCCCATGCTTAGTCCAGTGGAGGAAAACCGTGTTACACGTGTAAAGGCTCGAGCTAGTCATGTTAGTGGAAGAAAGAGTATAGTGTTAGCTTCCTGAAGCTGTTGTACATAGGTGTGCGATCCAAGGATCAAGGCTGGATCTTACTCAGTGTCTATAAGCGATAGAACGGAGCTTGATGTAGTCTTCCCAAGCATAGGTATTTCAAGATGTAGAAACTGTCTCCACGACTGTTTAGCACGTAACCGTGGCGGTGATGCTGCTTCCTGAAACTTATTATTCCCTGCTCTTGCTGCGGAAGCTGTTAATTGGGCAATAAATGTAAACAAAGAGATATACCCAACGCTGGAGGAAGGCGTACGATATTCGGCTTTTTAAGAGATGTTCCTAGCCCTAGTCGCAGAAATTAGGCTTTCCTCTTGAAGTCATAAGGACCAAGCGCAAAATCAAAACAGCTTTCGCCAACTTCCTGATCCACAGTTTGCATCGAGCAATCTTCATGTGATGTAAATGCATCTGGTCGAAGCATCAAGTCAGTCATATGCAGTAGATCTGTTAGACATGGCGATCTGTTAGACGTGGTGTTGGCCAGTTAAGCTGGGATCTGGAGTCAAAACGAGTCAAGCTTTGCATCCGCAAAGTTGGCCACTTTCGAGTCTAGTCACGATTTTGGTTCTCTAATAGCTCCAAATGCAGGATTAATCGATTTTGGTCTGGCTGTTTACTTACTCAGGTAAGAGTTGACGCAGATTGAGTTGCAGCTAGAGGCTCAGCTTGTTTCTATCCTCGACCAGAGAGTGTGGGCTGGCCTAGATTGTCATGTGCCAGCTTGATACAGCAAGCAGTACCTCGCTACTTCAAACCCATACGAAACAAAGCGGTCGGAGGCTGCAGCCATGTGCTCGCTGTATCGCCGCCTTTTAGCAGCTTCAGTCGAAGAGCAGCGAGGCCTGTCAAGCACTTTAGTAAGTGCCTACCTGACATAGCAAAGGCTGAATCTGTATCGACCTATTACAGTTATGTGGACAGTGGGTTATCGGGCAGGCGAGAGCGTCGTCTATCTGGAGCGAAGAGGTTGCGAATGAGTAGCCGTCAGGTTCACACAAATGGGAGAATTGTTGATCTAGGCGTCTGTTTTCCCCAAAGGGAAGCCAGCGTCACATAAACTTTCTTCATCTATTAAGTTTTACAAGCTACTTACGGACTGCTAACTAAGCCGCACCATTGATTTGACGGAGACGTTCATCTCTTATGTGTCACAGTATATGCTAGTTGAAGCTAGTTTCTTGTTGGAATATGCAACTCCATGGAGGCTCACGCACAGAGAGCTGCCTCGAATCCAAGTTGGTTTGGCCGGGCAGTCAGTGAGATTGCAGGAATTCTAATAGTTTCAGCAGTTTCGCTTGACGAGATCAACCGCGCTGCCGTTACCATCCAGTCCTATCTGCCCTCGGGCTCTACAGGTTCCGCTTGTGTTGAGAAAGTGCAAAACAGAGGTTTTGCCGTAGTTTATCGGAGGCAAAAATGGAGTTTTGCAATTTCGCAACACGGCTGTTGTGCCAAGCACGCGGGGCGGGGTTTCCGTGAGGCGCGTGCTTGGCACTGTTTTGACCATTCCGGTCTTTCGTCAGCTAAGGACCCTCCCACCCACCCGGAGTTGGGGCTGCTGACGTCACGGGCAGAAGCCGCATGATTAGGACTTGGAGATCCTTGCAGGAATGTCAAAAATAGCGTCGGTGACGATTGGATAGCAGCGCTGTCGAGAGGAAATGGGCAAGTCGCGCTGAGCCGCTTTCCAGAAGAGAAGTGATACCGCCAGAGGACTCCTGATAATTCCGAGAAACGCGTGCACGCGTTATGGTATTCGTTTTACCGAGTACCGCTTTCATCCTGAGGGTTGAGCACTATTCACTCTGTCATTTATGACTAAAGAGTGTAGTTCCTCGAAGGGCCGAATATTATAGGTTTTAGATAACAGATCCGACTATGGATTGGCATCGCATGGCAATGCGGTATACAGACAAGACACAGGATACCACGACGACCCGCTTTCAACAAGTTGATGCATCTGCGAGATGGGCAAATGGCGGCTTTGCATATATGTACTCGTAGATGAAGCTTTTTATGTACTCCGACCATGACGTGTAGTCTATCACGCATACTGGTCATCACCGAACGCATTGATATGTTAGCGATTCCCAGTTTTCCGGTAATCCCTGTGGTTACTGAAGGCAAATGATTGTTCGAGTTCCATAGGTTATCAGAATGTTTTGTCTTGTTACTGAAGATCTATGTTTGTTGGTTATGCAGTGGCATATGTACCAGTACCATGGCTTATGTCGGGATGAGTCCCATCATTGTACGTAAAGCTGACGAATGAACCTTCACTCGCAATAAAAGCTCATAACTCCTCGTCTATAAATGTGCCAAAGCATACCTTGGATAGTCAAGAGACAAGAGCTAGAAAGTGATAGTTGTTTGAGTTCTTGCCCTCTATAAAAAGTGAAGGTTGTTTCAGAAAAATAGACGAAAATTTAGAGATACAAATTAAATTAGAAAACTTAGAAAATTCATATAAAGCAGAGGTTAGCACATCACCAAATCTGAAACCTTAACTTGATGGTTTCCTACGCAGAGTTTCGTCACCAGGATTGCCGGTAAAATTGGGTGGTGGCAACAACAACAAAGTTCTTTTCTAGTCAAAAAAGCGCTGTTTAGCTGTGGCGTTGGTTGGGAGACCGAAAGAAGAAGAACTTATCAACAACTGGATTGAACATGTTAAACATGTCTGTAAAGTTGTGTTGCACATCGACGCCAATCTGATTTTTGATGCGTCCTTTAAATTTTCACCCCCGCATAGTCGTTTCGTACGCTGCGACGTTGTCTGGATTCTTCCGCTCAGCATTCTGAGCAAGTATCGTCCAAGCTGGAAAAAATTCGCTGCAAAAGCACAGAAAGGGAACAAGGTAAAGAAAAACGCACTTTTTTGTATTTTTCACAAAAAAAATCGGCATAAGCAAAGAAGTAAGCTCGGCGACGTTGTCTACATCATAGACAGAAACAAGACCTATCGAATACACAAAAAAACCGAGTGAAAAAACTTAAATGAAGAAAAAACAAGAGGTTTTCAAAAACGCCGTTTTTCGAGGATTTCTCGTTTAAATCCTAAAAAAAAGTTCCGCGACGTTGTCAGCGTGAAAATAGAGATCAAGAGCTTTGATATGATATATAGATTATCGAAATTGGGCTCCGAACAACGAAGAAAAGGGTACCAGAGCCAAATGCCCCGCGCCCCGCATTTGAGGTAGCGAGGTAGCGCGCAGCGCGCGGAGACGCAGACGAGCAGCGGAGACAGACCAGAGCCGACGGGGCATTTGGCTCTGGTCGTGGATCTTCGCAGGGTCTCAACGAAACCCTGCAAAATTATATATCGTTGTGATCCTCATGAGACGGCCAGGAGCACTGACAACGTCGCGGGTCTTGAAAATCACTCCATAACGAGATAGATCAGCATTCATATGGCGACTCTTTGCGCAAGATTTGAGCGCAGTTTTTCGTTTTTATTGAGCTCTAGTGGCTTTAATGAACTTCCAACATTCAACCGCAGTTCAGAGAAAGGTTAATTGAGAAATTTTGCCCTAGTTTTTGATAGAATTTTCAAATAAAAACCTTCTTCTTAACTAAAAAGGCCATAAAAACGCAATCCTTCGGTTTTTTGAGCTTCCTTTGAATGTCACTGCTATATTTGCCTCATTTAAATTCATCCCTATACGGTTATGTCATTAGTTATGTCATAATTTCCGGGGCTTCGCCCCGGATGACTTCTGTACTTCTCCCCAGGTGAAGGTTGTGTTCTATAATGACGCTCAAAGTGAAAAATACCAGAGTACATGGCTCTATGTATCGAAGGTATGTGCCAAAGATAAGGAAGGCAGATTTTACAGTGTTTTATGCTCTCCAATATATTGTAGAGGCTCCTGCATGAAGATGCTACCCTTGGGCGCGAATGCGACTTTATTAGCCGCAGAGCGCACGATTGTGAGACAGGATTTAACGTGGAGATACGCGTGCATCGCGTTCGCGCCCGTTCAACTAATAGTGCTTTAGCGCCCTTGTCATGCAGTAACCTTTAGATCCCCTTTCAGAAGAGGACTTTGATTAAACATGATTCCCTTCTAAGAGACCCGAGCACGCTTTCCGCATGTTTGATTAACAAGTTTATGAGTGCGTTTGAACGCGTTTTGGTAAATTACTATGAGGAGTTCAAGAAGGAACGTGTCGAACGTTGTTTAAAGGCAGCGTCCAGGCAGATTCTTGACTTCTATATTTCTATGTTATCCAGGCCTTTCCATGACGCTGATTCCGAATATGGAACTCAAAAAGCGTGAATTTCTCAGAAATCCACCTTTTGGGGATTTCTGAGAAATTATTTTGGGAAAACCCGGACGAGTGCTTCTGATGTTATCCTTGTCGAAAGCAAGTACTAACAGGTAAACACTGTAATTTCGACAGTGTTGGTCATGTGAAAACACGTCAAGGCTGAGGAGATTTCGTTCATAAGGGGTTGGCCGTCCGAGGAAAGTGGGCGTGGTCGTCGAGCTCGGATTTGCCTGGACGCTGCCTTTAAAGAGCTCGAATATGTTCTTCCACGAAATCCTAATAGTAACTTACTAAAACGAGTCAAATAGCATTCATAAACTTGTTAATTAGACGCACGCAAAGCGTGCTCATATCTCTTAGTCAGAAAATGAGTGATAAACAAGACTGCAGCATTCATTCTAAATTTCTTCTCATTTATGGCTCCGCGACAGAATAGAAAGGATAAGAAAGAATAAAATAAGAAAAAACTGGAGTGATTAATAACATTGGCAACTCTCTCTCTCTCTTTCTGTCTGTCTGTCTCTCTCTCTCCCTCTCCCTCTCTCTTTCTTTCTCTCTCTCTCTCTCTCTCTCTCTCTCTTTCTCTCTCTCTCTTCCTCTCTCCCCCCCCTCCTTTCCACTGATGTTAGAGAATGTTAATACGAAGAAATTAAAGCTCTCATTCGATTGATAGGAGCAATCTAACATTGAAGGAACACAACAGCCAAATGAACAATGATAGATTTGGCTCTGCACATAAAAAAATTTCCAAAAAAAAAAGACTGAGCTTAACAATGCATAATGCACGTGTACATATGGTTGAAATGTCGGACAGGAAGAGGATGCGCAAAAAAATTTAATCGGAAGCTATGGCAATGATCCGTCATCGGAAATGAGCTTTTGTGGAAAATTCCACAATAATTGCATTGTTCTGACCGCCATCCAACGCGCAATTTTTGTGCAGACTTCTATTAAATTGTCTTTTGCATTTAATTTATTCGAAAGTGGTGAGTTTTATTGAGTTGCCTGTTGTATTTATATTTTTTGAAAGAGGTGAGTGAAATGTAAGCCAAAACAATCTATGAGACATCTGAACAGAAGCACTACAATTATGACGTCGGAAGGTCAGGCGATAGTTCCCAAAGATTGTGAATTTTTTAACAAGGCTACCTATGTTTTACAAAACTAGACAGTAACTCGTTTCTAGTTGTAAATGAGCCCTGAAATTGGTAAAAATTAACTCAACTTTAAATCATCTTTTTTAAGGGATGGGGGGGGGGGGAGGGTGGGGGAGGAGAAGTAGCATTACAAGCTTGCGAAAACTTGGGGAAGCACATCACCTAAACTTTTTGTAGGCTAGTTAACGCCACGCCCTTCCATTCAAAAAATTTCCTACCCATCTCTCCCCCCCTCCCCACCCCCTGCTCTCTGAAAATTTCTGTCACTGCCAGTGGGTGGGAGAGAATTACCTATAGAGCGTAGATTGCGCCTTACTTTTATTCTACCTCTCTGATAATACAAAATCGATGAAATCATTGGAAAAATGCAAAAATTTGGGGACATCCAAGCTTCTAGCTATCTCTTTAATAGCTTAAGACTCATCTGCTGAATTCATTCCGCTTTGGTAGTCGCATCAGAACATATTGTAATTTTGCAATTTGCTGGATCATCAGACTTTCACCGCTATACGATTTCTAGGAAAAAAGCTAGCTTTTTACCTTTGCCCTGCTGATTAAATGACGGTGACAAACGCAGAACTTCCAGAATTGGTTTAACGATTTTACCGTGTCTATTCTAGTATGGGATTTTTTCTCAGATTCATTGGACACCAACATTTTGTATATCGGAGTATTGCATCATCTATGTGCTTCATGATATGTTGTAAACTTGGAAAAGCCACGGTTGTAATTGGGCAAAAATAACAAAAAAAAAACATGAATAGTAATGGACACTAAAGAGCAATTCGTCTCAGTACTGATTTATACCTCTGCTTCAGTGTATTAAGTTGGTCTATATGTCTTTCACAATCGGTTCATAATGCAGTCTTATATATAAACTGAATGTTGTTTGTCTGTCTGTATGTGTGTCTGTACCCTTTGCTTCAAAAGCACTGGCAGCTGGACGGCGATCGCTCGCATCCGCGACGCAGTCTGCGTCTCTCTCGCGCGCGTGCTCTCTAACCATTCTTCAGCCTTGCTCCGGCCTCAAAGCCCCGCCTTCCAGCAACCCTGTTGAATCAAAAGGTACGTGTATTCCGAATAAAAAATTCTATTTTTGGACCGATTTGGATTAAACTTTGCATACGTACACTTCGGACGCGGCGACGGTTCTAGACTAGATTTTTTCATCGATCGATATCGATTTTTTCCTGCAAGGTTTGAGCTACGGGGCTGAGAGTTTAGGGGTAAGCGAGCATGCTGGTTACGAATATATTGACAGGGCCGGACGGAGCCGGGTTTGTCGGCTAGTAAGTCATATTTTCTA
This sequence comes from Cylicocyclus nassatus, assembly GCA_958299035.1. Classification (NCBI taxonomy): domain Eukaryota; kingdom Metazoa; phylum Nematoda; class Chromadorea; order Rhabditida; family Strongylidae; genus Cylicocyclus; species Cylicocyclus nassatus. Next base: position 75,469,456 of record CATQJL010000112.1, read on the forward strand.
CGTTATAGATAGGTACAGAATACCATACAATAGAGTATACATTGCGACACTCATATTTACACTTACCGTATTTTTCTTCTGTTAAAGTTAAAGAAATTGAAAATCTTCATGCTTTTGTCAAAAAATACTCAACTTTTCAGCACTGGCAGCAAAAGTAAAACCTGGTTTTCGGCTCTTTACATGCGCTAATTCTTAAGAAATAGTGAGTTTTGCGTAAAGAGCAGCCGAATGCTAACAATTCACAGTTATACTTTGAGACTAGTATACGCTTATCACTGAAGACAGCTCAGCGTTGCTTTGACAAAATAATTGCAATTCGAATTGTAGACGAAGCAAAAATACGTTAAGTTGGTAATGAGTGTCTCATTTGGGATGTACCTATATGTGTGGGCGAGTAGAAAATCGGTACGTTTTTTGGACGATTACGACGGAGTTATGATTTTTTCTCGTTTTTTAGGCATTTGCATTGTCTCAATTTTTGGCTTCATTCTTAGCCTGAATCAATCTAGGAAAATATTCGGATACCATTTCGAAGAGCTTACTCTGCTCTATCAAATGGCTTTCCAAAGCCTATCTCGATTGTGAAGAAAATATGACTTATTGCAACGTGAGCTAATTTTGGTATAGATTTTATGGCCTAATGATTCGAAAAATTGTACTCTAAAGGACATGCTAGTGAATAGGATCATAAGAATGTTGTCAAAGATTACTATTCACACAAAGGTCAAACTCAATAGCCGAATGAGAACAGCAGCTATATTGCCATGGTGATAAATACCAACGGTAAGTGAAAGCCGTTTGAGTATATTGCTTGTTGTTTGCCATTAGATAGATTTGCCCTGGATTAGCATTTAGATGATCGCATTGGGTGTGGCATTCGTTACATATTGGCGGCTAAATGTCATGCAGACATCTGAATACCAGCTTTTAACAAATTTGGAGACACGTGGGCTGTTGTGCCATGATTTTTTTCCCCGTGCAATCTGGATGGGATATCCGACTTACAAGGGAATGGTCAGAAGTCGAAGTGGCCAATCCATACAAGCTGCATACCAATCGATGCAGCATAGAATGCTGACTTCAAATGTGTCTTCCGTATCTGCAGAGCGCCTTTGTGGGCGAAGTTATGAGCAGCTTTACTGAGGAATAATCGTCCACAAAAACTGCGAAATTAGGCAGATCACTGCTCTTTTAGTTCACCTTTAGGTACGAGCCATATGAACTGACCTAGTTACACGTTTTGGTCCAATACTGAGCCGAGAATGGCTTTGTACGGCCAAGTTTGACCTTTACACGCACAATTTCTCAGCAAAATGATGACATTTAACGGCTCATAACTTCGCCTATAAAAGCGCTCTGCAGATAAGGAAGACAGATCTGAAATCAGCATTCTATGCTGCATCGAAAGGTATGCAGCTTGCTTTAATTGGCCACTTCGATTTCTGACCATTCCCTTGTTAGCTCCTTTCTCAACACAACGTGATGGAACTTCCGGCCCACTTCTACACGACAATTTCCTGTCGCTGTCCTTCTGCTATATACCAGCTCACAGCCTAAAAAGGTTTCCCATAACCTTGCTCACTGATACCACACAAAACACAAACAACACTCGTTTATCGTCGATTACCTCAAACTTGGGTAATTAAACCGTGACAAATAACTTATAAGCAAACATATGAGTATAGATAGCAATGCAAAATAAGAGAGTGATTGAAGTATTTTTCTACGTACAAGGAATAAACTTATACAAGAAAGCCAACCTAAGCAATAAATGTAGCTGATGAAAATGCATCAGTAATAATGGCCAGTGGCGTACCGAGGGGAGGGGGGCGCGCGCCCTACCCGAGAACGGTCGCGAAATTTTTGAAAGTTACTTACATGGGTTATAATGTTGTGCAAATGACTTGTCGAACGCTTCTATGAAAAGCTATGATTTTCCTGAAAAATGCCAAAATAAATCAAATTCGCCCTTTTGTATTGCTTTCTCGAAAATCATAACTTTTTATAGAGACGCTCAATTAGCACAAACTTTGCATTGTTAGGAAGAGCTGGTGAAAGAATCTACAATACCGACTGGTCCGATTTTTATTAAAAATTTCAGATTTTTTATCACCCTACACAGAAAATTCGAATTTTAACTGATTTTTTTCTACCGGTGCTATCTCTGGAACAGATGAACATTAGTGAGCAGCTAAGATGTTATTGTAAAGAGCATGACATTGTCTTTCATATAAAAATAAGAACAGTGAAATCGGCTGGAAAAATCAGAAGTTATGAGTTTTTGAAATTGGTGTGAAAGAACTTTCGGGCCAACCTAATATTTACAAAATTGCTATCAGATACATTTTCATGGATCTCTGATCATCAACACGTTTATTTTGACTTGATTTAAAGCAATAAGATTGAACAACTCACACAACTATCTTTTGTATCTCACTCAAATTCCCAAATACTTCTAGAAAACGTCATAAAACCAACAAATATGATTCATTTGGTGCCCTTCTGGCAATAAAAATCGCGCCTCTCGACATGCACACCCACAATCCGCGATACTGCCAATCATCCCTTCCCCCTTCCAACTTGTGGCAATCCTTAGCCCCAAATAAATTATGCAAAAATCGATAAAGTCGATGAGAGGATAAGTATTATGTTGAAGCAGTAACGACCAATTTTTAACCTTTCTTCAGTTCAATTTTTTTCCATTGAAACTTCTTTTTTGAAACAGTCACAGCATATCATTGGGAAGCGAAGCTGTTTTCATGTTCTATCTAATGCTGGTTGAAGCGAACTTCCATCCTCATCTGTTATAAAGTTCCTGAGCTTCAAATAAAAGCATCCAAATCCAGAATTTTGTTGCATTCACTTTTTTGCCCATAAAGGCAGTGTCCCGGCAGATTCGGGTCCTGGGGGATATACGTGTGGTGGGGTTCCTGGTCACCTCATCGACCTCCAGGCGCAGTCCGGGTGGGTGATGTTCCCCCTGGGCCGAGAAAATGGCCCTTGAACCGGCGCGCGCAACCCCAACTGGCGCGCGCCTGGACGGCCTTCCCCGCCCGTTCCGCGCGGGACCCCACGAGCGCTCTCCCCCATGATGCATGCTATCCAAAGCAAGAATTACAGGCGGCAGGATCTTCGTCTGAGGACCTCCCCCAACTTTCCACTAAAAATCTCGTCCAAGCTGCTTTTCTGGGATTAGGAAAACGCCCCAAAATCGGCCTTTTCAGCCCGTTCAAAGCTCAAATTCGGATTCTACGTGGCGAAAAGGCCTAAAACATGCAAAAAGATGGAGGTGCAGAACCTGCCGGGACACTGCCTATAAGTCAAGTGCGTTAAACGGCGCTTTTTCAAAAATTTTGCCACTATAGGTGAAACAACTGTCTAGCTTACACCTAGCTAATTTCTTCGAAATATCTAGATTTTGATATCGGCGATTCAACCTGGGTAGCCGTTGCGCTAATTTTATGATGCAGTTTCTTTCGAAAAAGTCATCGCCAAGGCTCTCATTTCTGTAAGCGCCAGGATAGAGCATTCTGACGGCAGCTTTTGCAAGAACATTTAACTATCCAGTACGCAAAAAATCCGAGAATTGTACATCCGAGACTTTAAGGTATACTAAAAAAATGTTGAAAAAACTGACAATTTTAATTCTATAATTTTTACATCATTCTAAATTTTTTACATCATCTATACATCATCAGCTGGTACATCCAACAGCAGCCAATATTTAGAATTGGATGTTTTTTTGAGAAGACGTGGAGGAAGTCGTCTCGGACGAGAAGTATACCACTGCAAGTTTGTTGCGCGCGAATCTAACGCGTAATTTGAAATGCCATATGAAGAGGAATATATGACTGAGAAGTTTGCCTGCTCAGATAATCGCCGGGGGCAGGCGGCCATGCTATTTTTGGGCAAGCGGGCACCGGAAAAATAGTTCGCTGATTTCTTGCGGTCCGCTTGCAGATATTTGGAAGAATTTTAGCGAAATTTTGGACGAATGCTTGAAGAACAATTGCAGTTTCTTTGCAGATTAGATGCGGCGCAGTGGCCGCATTCTCGCGGACTTTCCGCGAGAATATGCAAAATTTTCGGGGGCCGCACGGTCCTTTATGGAGGACCGCGCAGCCCCCAGGCAGGGTCCGGCACGAGTCGGTTTCTAGGGTTTCTGAAAACGAAGTCTCCCCTGACTTTTGGAAGTTTTACGAAGTCCCCTTTGATCTACCAGCTTAGGAGAAGATGAAAACAAGAAAGGTTTACTAGTCTGAAAGAAAGGACGTAAGATAAGAGTGAAAATCCAAATTGGAGCTGAATACTACGCATGCACAAGACTTTGGCATTAGAGCGCGATATTTAACAAATTGAGAAAAAATGAAGGCAAAAAACAAAGGCAAGGCAATGATATGAAAATGCTTTCATGCTCAGGGATAGATTTTTGATCGGGGAATCCGTCCATGCTAAAAAGATCCGAAACTTATGTGAAGTGACGAAAATATATGCTCCAGACGATCTCAGATCGTCTGGTGGCCGTCTGGAGACGATCTAATTTTGGAAAACGTATTACTTCACATAAGTTTTCAAACCTTTTTACATAACTCTTTTGCAAATAATTTTCAATGTATACACTTCAAATTTGGTGTCATATGCTTCTGTGTGCGCTGTAAACAAGCAATTTGTTTATTTTAGCCTTGCTTTCAAATCGCGCGCACTTTTCGCCGTACACGATAGAGCACGTCAATCGTGTGATAACCTGTCCGAAAAGCTTGTGTTCGAATAAATGGCGCTTATTGTTGGTGCTCAGCCTCGACTCGTCAAAAACGATATCTCTTTTGCTTTTTGCTCCAAAAACGAAGTCCAGCCTGCTTCCAGACGATCTGTGCCGGGCTCTGCCCCCAGGTACTTTCCGCTGAGAGAAAGTACCTCAAACTTGAGTAATTAAACCATCGATGACTCCTCTGCCGCGTAGAGTCTCACCTTTGCTCGGCGTACACCCGAAACTGATTAAAAACCGCCCGAGCGCCAGCTGAAAATTTGACCAGCGCTCGCTGAAAGAGATTATTTGCCGAGCGCCTGCAGAAAATTCTGTGTTGCTGCCCGCTGGCAGAACATTAGCCAGTAAAGGAAGTGCCGCCCGCTGAAGGTTTGGCCACGCCCCAAAATTCTGCTAAGCGCCTGCGGAAAAACGCGAGTTTGCAGACCGCCTGCCCCCGGCGATTGTCTGAGTGTGGGCTCAAAAACGAAATACCGTCACCCTGGGCTTCTCGAAAAAAGGAACAGCTGAATAAGGGAATCGCCCACGACTTACACAAATATCGACTACATCCCTATCAAGAGAACTCAGATAATCGTCGAGGGCAGGCGGCCATACGATTTATGGTGGGAAAAATAATTCACTAATTTCTTGTGGTTTGCTTGCAGATATTTGGAAAAATGTTGGCCAAATTCTGAACGAATGCTTGGGGAACAATTGCAGCTTTTCATAAAATAGTTGTGGCGCAGTGGCTGCATTCTCGCGGACTTTTTGCGAGAATCTGCAAAGTTATTGAGGGTCCTTTGTGAAGTCGCACAGACTGTAGGTACCTTCCGCTAAGAGAAAGTATCCCAAACTCGGGTAAATTAGTTTATCTGTGACACCTCTGCCACTTGTAAGGTCGGTGAGTCAGTGTGTGTGTGTGCGGTGTGGACTGTGATCGAGCTGCCACGCGGGACTTACGCACAGCGAGTACACCTCAAACTTGGGTAATTAAACTTTATTATGAAAATACTAAATAACAACTACAAAACGCTACCATAGTACATAAAGGGTATACAATATATGCTGTCCGAGTAGCCTATGAACTGTGAGGGGTTCTATGAGGGAACTGTGATTTACTGTGAGAGATCCGTGAAGTAATGACTAAGGTAAGAAAGGCAAGAAATATCATACTGTGAGATACAAGAGAGAAAGGGAAAAAATAAACGTAAATATGTTCACTACACAATACCAACTATCATCGGCTCCAAGATTCGTGTAGAGGCGGGGTTTTGCCAACTCAAAGCGCGGCGGTTTTTGATAGCGAGAGAGTACAAAAAACAATGCTATGACGTGGAGGTTTAACAAGTTTACCTGTGTTATCAGGCAAAGTCTGCAATACACCTCTACACGAATCGTGGAGACGATCATACTTATATATGTAAGCGAATATAAACACACTCAAGACAAGCATGGGAAATCTATTGATAAGAACACCAAAGAACGTAAATCTGTGAAATATTCGAGCCTCGGTCAAAGTTCACCATCGCGCATTCCTCGGGATTCAAAGAACGATACGAACGCAAGTTCGTATACTCCGACCTCGGCAGACGAGTGGAGCACCACTGTTGATGACGTGTTAGTCTTGGTAGCCATTGTGCTTTTTGACTTCGGTCTCGCTGCTCGTAGCTCCGCATCTTTTAGCTGACTCTATCCTTGAATTGCGTGGTTTTGCCTTCTTGCTCCCGTTCTGTGCGAGGTTGTCTGTGGGGATCGTCCATTTCGGTAAGTTTTCGGTCCTCTTTTCAATCCCTTCGGATCTGGTACTGCTCTTGGGCGCCGTCGAGTCAACACCTTTCGTTTTTGTAAGCGTCATCCTGGATCCATTAAAAGCCATGGCGAGCACTCCGAGCGTGTAGTATAGCGTTTTCCTGATGCAGAGCATAATCCTCTCATAAAACGCACCCTGCCACGGTGCTCGAGGGGTGACATGGCTCCATCTTTTTCTTCGCCGTGCTACTCCGCTTCCTTCCAGAAACATCTTAACCACTGTGCTGTTCTCAAATTTTCGGGCTTGCCTCTGGCCGCTTCCGCGTTTCTCGTCGGAATTGCTGTCCTCTACGTCGCTGTGCTCTGCTTCACTTTTCGAAGGGTGCGTAGAACCATACGAATGGAGTTCGTATGCTCTGGCTTGTCCAACGAAGATGCGCTTGACTGAATGCGGTCGTCCCGTGTTATGCTGCTTCTGAAATTTTTTCCGTTTACTTCGTATCTGCCTTCGTTGCGTGCATAAAACCAGTTTTCGATCCTTCTGGTGCTGTCTTCGACTTCTACTCTTCCGTTGGGGTCTGCTGGCTTTTCGTAGCTCTCTTTCTTTCTGTCGAAAATAGCTCCGTTTACTGTGCGCTTTCTCTAGATATCCGTAAAAAATCGCTTGGTCTGTTTTCTTTCCTGTGCTCCTTTGAAAGCTGATTTTCTTTCCTTATCATTATTCTGCTTTTGCACTCTGATTGCTGTGTTTGAGCTTTTTTGCGAAGTCGTAGAAGACATTCTCCTTTGTCTGCAATTCTTGACATATCCTCCTTTCGCTTGGTCCTCTGTCTGCATAGTCCTTGCTGGGGTTTGATGCTCCGTGTGAGTATTTACACTTTGTGCCTTTTCGTGATGCCTTTTGATTTCTTCTTGGACCGTTTTGAATCCGTTCTCCATTTTTTGCGTAAGGGTTTCGAAATGCTAATTCATGATTTGCATCCAGTCTCGAACTTCGTCGTGCTGTGGTTTGGAGTTTGAATGTTTCCACGATCCTTCTGTTCCTTTAGGATGCAAAGGGCTGACAACATGTTTCCGCCTTAGCAGTAGGGTTGTAGCAGTTCTTGGTACAAAAGTTTTTGGACCCTTTTCATCGATCGGAGAAGTGCCCAGTGCTGTTTCTTCCTCCGTATCCCTGGTCACTGCATCCTGGTTTGATTCGTCGCAACTCTTTGGCTCCTGTGGCGTGCTCTCCGTACATGTTTCAGTGTGGTACCTTCTGTGACATTTTTTGCAACTGCCGCTCCAGCATGACGCTATTCTGTGATTCTCAGATCCGCAGTTGAGACACTGTTGGCTTCTAATAGAAACCTTCTCTTTTGTATTGCTGTGGGTATTTGCGTCCATCTGTGCCCTTCAGTCCCACAGCATTCGCAAGAAGCTTCAGCCTTCGTTACTTTTGTTTCTTTTGGATAGGCTCTCAACGAATAGCTTCGAAATTGCCCTTCGAATGACAGCATGTGATTTAGCTGTTCTTCCTGTGAGATAACGTTGTCAATGGCATCCAGCCATTGATTCAGAGTCCACTCGGACCCGTGCTCCTCTTGATGGCGTATTCTTTTTTCCATAGCAGCCTTTCTTATGCGTGCGTGGAATTTTTGCACAAAAATTTGTACTGTCAATTGATTGTTGAGCTGCTGCTCATGCTCCTCTAACTGTGCTGCAGTTGTTGACAGTTTGTCCCACAACTGTCGTTGTTCCGTCGTGGTTAGTCCCCCTGCTACACAATTGTGTAGGCTTTTGTTTAATTCCAAGACTATGCCATCTTTATTGCCGTACCTCTTGATAAGGTGTTGGATGGCCTTCTCATAATTATTTGCTGAGACGAAGAACCGTGAAACTGATTGTTTCGCTTCCCCACTCAGGGATGCCAGCAAATAATTGAACTTTTGCAGCTGTGTTATATTTTGGTCGTGGAACATTGGCCTTGTATAGAGCCCAGAAGTTGTCCCATTCCCACTTTTTTCCTGTGAATGTGGGGATAGGGATGATCGGGAGTCTACTGACTGCGGCTTGGCTAGTGGTGCCGTCTGTGTCAGTCCCTATATCCTCCTCCTGGACTTCTTAGCCGTGTCCTGTGCTCGTGCAGTTTCATTATTGTTGTCTGGGTTTTCTCTATGTACTTATCCAGGTGATCCTCCTCTTCTTCTGTTCTCTGGAGCTTTATCAAAAGCCTTAGTTAGCTTTGTCAGTGACGTCTCGAGAAGCTCGATGTATCTCTCATAGGTTTTTATTCTCCTTGCGCTTTCTTTGGCTTGTGCATCTGCGAGCGCTTGGGTGGAGTCCTGTAGCCAGTTTACCGCTGCGTCGCTTCTTTTAGTAACAAGTCCTTTTAGTGATCTTACAGTACTGCTCATGGTTAGTTGAGTTAGTGATGTAAGATACTGTGAATGGCTATGCGGAAACTGTGACTTTTACTGTGAGGGATCTGTAAGGCAGCTGTGAGGCGAATTTCTCCGTGACTCGCTGTGCAATACTGTGCTAAATGTGTGGTGAGTAACGTGCAGATTGTTAGTTGAAAGCGTTACTCGTTAGCAACAAATCGTGCCTCAATTTGGCCGATGCACCACTTGTAAGGTCGGTGAGTCAGTGTGTGTGTGCGGTGTGAACTGTGATCGATGCTGCCACGCGGGACTTACGCACAGCGAGTACACCTCAAACTTGGGTAATTAAACTTTATTATAAAAATACTAAATAACAACTACAAAACGCTACCATAGTACATAAAGGGTATACAATATATGCTGTCCAAGTAGCCTATGAGTTACTGTGAGGGGTTCTGTGAGGGAACTGTGATTTACTGTGAGTGATCCGTGAAGTAATGACTAAGGTAAGAAAGGCAAGAAATATCATACTGTGAGATACAACGAGAGAAAGGGAAAAAACACATAAACGTAAATATGTTCACTACACGATACCAACTACTTATATATGTAAGCGAATATAAACACACTCAAGACAAGCATGGGAAATCTATTGATAAGAACACCAAAGAACATAAATCTGTGAAATATTCGAGCCTCGGTCAAAATTCGCCATAGCGCATTCCTCGGGATTCAAAGAACGATACGAACGCAAGTTCGTATAAAAGTGTTAACTTTGCTCGGCGTACGCCCGAGACTGCGTAACAAGAGTGTAAGCATTCGCTGAAATAAACTGTTTGACGACTGCTTCGCAGGACTGCATTGCTGCCAAGAAAGCGAGAGTTTGCGGTCCACTTGTTCCCGGCGATAGTATGAGACGTTAAACATCTCAATGTTCTGTTTTAATAATGCGATCCATAGGTGTGATAGGAAAATCTGCCCACTCCCCTTTCCCCCTGAGCCGAGACCAAGGTGAGTTCCTTTACCAAAAGCAGGAAGAATATCATCTGTAATTTTTCGCCTGATAATCGCCACAGCTGTTGAACTTGCCTGCTCTACGATCAACAACAACGTCAAGGAATTGTAGCTGTCATTTCTCCATTTGTGTTCAGTGACGGCTCTATGAAGATTTCGAACGCTTAACCAGTCTCCAATTGAGGTTTTGCAGGTTTAGTGCTTAGAGCAGGATGGGGACTGTTTAACTCTTACACACTTGCTTTAACTAATATGTAGAACAAATCAAGCTGAGTTAGTTATTCCTAAATTAAAGTTTTGTTTCATGCTCTATGTTTCAAAGAAAATATTGGGAGCAAAATGACGACTGCCGACAATGTGAGACTATGGAAAGTTCATAGACGAAGAATTTGTAGCATAGATGAAACATGGTTCTGAAAAGTGTTGCGATAGCAAGTATCTGGATGTATCAATGATGGGACATGAAATAAAGTTGAAGCATTGTTTGCTTAATGTGTCTGAATTAGCAAAGCAGAACACATATATGACCATTTTTCTTGGTAAATGTGCTCGTGAGTAAGTTCTCAGACAATGGGAGCAGGCGAGCTGCAGCCCTTTACCGGCTAAAATTTTGCAGCTCCCGCGGTTCGGCCGGAGATTGGGCCTCGGTTCGGCCGCAGGTGGGCCTCGGCCCGGCCGCAGCTGGTTGTCGAGTCGTCCGTAGTTCATTCTAACTTGGCCTAATTGGGCCATGGCGCAACATGGCACATAAGAAAATACACAGTAAAAAACAAAAATAAGAGCCGCCATATAGCAGCTTCGAAAACCAAATCCAACTCAAAATTGCATAACGCTTAGAGGCTATCAAAGGTTGTTCATAAGACAACATATGATCTTGCTCCTGACTCGGAGATTGAAGCATTTCCAAGGCCATCGAGGATAGGATAGCCTAACCATGCGTCGTACATCACGCAAGTATTCTTCCAAGCATTTTACGCTCAGACACTAGGAGCGGCCGAGCAGCGGCCTTCATTTAGCATAGGCCGCGACTCGGCCGGAGTTTCCTACACAGGCAGATTTTAATCCGCGGCTCAACCACTGCAATGCTCGCCCCATCATTAAGGGCCGCGGTTAAGCCGGTGAGCCCATTTCCTTCCGCGGCTCGGCCGGTGCAATGATAATGACATGATGGAAGGGCCGCGAGTCGGCCGCACTCGGCCACGCCCCTAAATTAAGGCCGCGGGCGGGCCGGAAAGGGCTTTTGGGGCCGCGGCTCGTCCGCTTCCAGTGTCTGAGTTATAAGAGGGAAATGGTACGATGGCAGCAAGATTGGAGCAGTTCTCGCATCTATCTTCTGACTTTGATGTTAATGGCTTGGCTGAGAATGGAATGGACGACGACAACTGCCTGATGACCACGAATACTTTGATTTGCGCTGAAAACAACTGGGTACTTGATAAGATTGAATTTACGTTTGATTTCAAAGTTACATTGACGTAAAAACAAAAAACATGAGAAAAAGTTTTTCGTTTTCTGATCAGACGGTAAGGATGGAACGACGCCTGATCAGAGACATGATAGCGCTCGCAATGGTGTCCTGTCTCTGCATGCGACGAATTGAGTATACATGCCAAGTTTTGCTGAAGAGTTGCGAGTAGGGATGCGTTCGTCGCCGCGCGCTGTATGCAGGCTTAGAAATAATTCCGTTTCTATGTACATGAACCATTTACAATTACACGCACTCCCTCCCCCCCCCCCCCCGCGACGTTCATTCAGAGGGGAACGGTCAGGAGTCACGGTCGGCGAGAAATCGTCGCGATGGCCGCCGCACGCGACGTTGCGTCGTGCGAGAGCAGCGATGGCGGCCTATCAAAGGAGGCAGAAGTACTGTCGCTTCCGCGCGGGAATCCTGCCGATGTATCAAGCACGCCCTATAACAAAACGGCTGTTCTGTAGGAATATGATGCTGTTTGGGCGACAAACTGGCATTCTAGTCGCATTGGTAAATGGTTTGTCAAGCCCTCGTCTCAGAAACTGCAGGACTACAAAAGTAGTGATTTGAGCACATAAAAAGCAAAAACAAAGTGTTGTTTTTGTGAAGCCATAATTTGAAGTAAATAAGCTGCAGGTTTAGTTGTCCTGAAGGTAAGTATCAGCTTCTGGAGTATTGTAAATCCAGTTAGAGTTCGATCTAAGTTGCTCGTCGCATATTACATCATTTTTGTCCAGATTTTCTTAAAGCATAGTATTTTTTGTTGAGTAGCCTACATTTCGACCTCATATTTGAAACGATCTTTGAGAGTATAGATTTGATGCGTCCACAAGAGATGCGAAGCTCCAGCACCCTGCCTTTTGCATCTTTACTCCTCTTGTTCCCACTTTAGATTCCACTAGTTAAAAACAGCTCTTTATGATATGATCAGAAACAGTTACTGTGCACGAAGTATGTCAGTTTTTGAAGAGAAAAAACATCTTCAAAATTGTTTCAAATGATCACGCACGCATACCATTCATTTTACACAAAAGAAACAAAACAAAGACTCTCATCTTATCTTTATCGTGAACAAACATCAGTAGTGTACAAAGGTTCAATAGGCCTTAAATAGGCAAACTAAAAGATATTATCGAAATTTTTCGACTGTTCAACTTCAAGGACTGGAAAGGCGCCTGCTAGTAGCTTGCTGGTCAAGAGACAATGTTCCACGAAACCGTACTTATATAAGCAGAGAAAGATCCATTATCTGTAACTGTCACCGCGATGTACTCGTATTAACATGAGGTACTAGAAACAAGAAGATCAAGCGAACAACAAATCAAGACAGCTCCGGAGAAAACAAAACGAAATTGGTGTGGAAATGAAAGAGCACATCAAAAGCAACACAAATTGAATTTGAACTGAAAGAAATCAAAGAGATATAGAGAAAAATGACACCTATGGGGGCAATCGAAACCCTAGAAATGACGACATATGAAAAAAACATGTTGAAACGTGCGATCAACTCATATAGCCTTTTCGCTGACAAAGCGCAACATGGCTCTACAGTATCTGCAATCACAAAACATTTAAGAACAATTAGGGAAATAGTAAGATAATTTTTCCTACCTTATCAGTGCGCTTGTAGTGACTACTCCCTGTACTTGCCTCTCGAATGACTCCATTTTTCGGGATATTTTCTCATTTCGAAGCGAATACTTTCTGCGAACATGTCTTCCAATGTCGAACTGAAAAAAATGGTCGTTCTGTTTCGACAACGTTAAAGTGATCTACCTGATCAAAAGTCACCAACTTAGCGACGCATTTACGTTTTCTCGCTTGATGCGTCCCAGAACATTTTGGAAGCTCGCGTGTTTTTGGCCAAGTGCTCGTCGAATTTTGCTGAACGGTTATCTTGGTAATCGCGGTGGAAATATCAGCAAAAGATACCTGTGGCAGCATTCTGCAAGATTGGTTGTTCTTAAGGTCCATTCTCCATTTGCACCAGTACCGACGAAGTGGTTCGCTGAGCCGCGTATCGTAGAGATACACCAAAAACGCTTCACAACATTCGAAGGCTGGGTGTGTATCGGGCATGGACGGACGGAATAAGGCAGGCAGCCTCGAGAGAAATCGCTCCGGCAAAAATGGGATTCCCTTTATTGTCCGCCACCATTTTTTCACAAAAGCACTGCGATGAGGTCCTTTTAGGAACTTGGTGATTCCGAGGGCGTTTCTTCTGCGGTTCCAGCATTGGCTAAGGTGAAAAAGACATCCTTCTACACTCGTATTCGGGAAGCACCGCTCTGCTGCTTTCAAAGCTGAGATTTCGAAATCCAGTATGATTCTTGAAGGGTCGGTGGCGCCAGCCGCTTGCAATTCTTGCTGTACTCTGCTAAAGATTCTCTCTTACGTTTGTTGGGTTTTGTTCCTTGTAAACGCATAAACTAGTGGCATCTAAATATTAGGTTGATTCATAATTAATGCACGTTTTTCTTACCTCTTCTTCCAAGGGCTAGTATTTGATGTGTAACCAATTTCCTCACAAACTTTTTACGCCCTCTGAAAGAGCGTTTTCTCTAGTTTCTTGCGGGCCTTCGCTTTCGTACATCTCCTTTCATTCCAAAGTTCTAAGCCTTCAAATGAAAGAGACTAAATCCCAAAATTTTTGCTTTTCACTCTTTTTGCCCTAAATTCATGAGGAATCGCTGGGTTAATTCCAAAAAATATGCATAAGGATTAAGAAACTTTGTGTTACAAAATGCTTTTTGAGCAAAATATTCCATGGATACTGAGCCGAGAAATTCAATTGCGAACTTGAATGAGCGTCGCGGCCCTTTCGTGCCATATATAACTTCAAAGCAAAAAGCGATCGCAGGTCTTTTGCACTATTCAGCAAGGGTAGACCTAGTTGATTTGAAGGTAGAAAAGCGCTAGGGTTTTCTCAGTTTCCAGTGGAGAAAAATGAAATTATTTCAAAAATGACCGATTTTTGAACCCGCTAAGATGCCAAAAAAAGTGAGTACTTTCGATTTTTTTGCGATATTTTTTTTCAAAAACTTTCCGTAAAATCCAAACTTGGCCTTTCTGCTCAAGAGACCCTTGGCTACACGATGAGCGAAGTATACTTTATCCTACTTCATTTCAGCATAAGTTATGCTCTCTTAAAGAAGAGGCTTTTGAAAAAAGTTGTTGGCAATCTTCAGGCCAGAAAATCTTTCTTGTAATAGATGCAGTCACGCATAAGAAGTTGTTTTATAGCCACTGATTTGATGCTCATAGTAGTTTTTATAGCTCCTTGAAATGTCTTTTCAAAAAAGAATTATCTCCGTTGAAAGTTGAAGTATAGAAAATGTGCATTAATTGTGAATCAACCTAATATAATGTAGTCAATTTAAATCATTTTATATGGAAAACTCATACTTCATGTTCGGATATAAGGATGCCGTGGATCGTATATAGCTGCACACCACCAAAACTGCTAGGTAGAATTTTGTGCATGCCATCCATCATTAGGGTATGCAAGCCCTTTTCGCAAGCCATCTGTAAACTAACTCTAAGCGTCGACACGTTCCCAAATTTCCCCGGAAACCAATACTATCCAATGCTCTCCATGTTTAAGTGTAGCGCGGAACGGTGCATTTATCAAAAGGATCCGAGATTAAGGGAAGGCGAAGATAATTCCGTCCGCACTGATGGAAATCCAAAACCAGAACTTGTATTCTATTTAACTACACTCTGATTGTAGTTGGTGAATAGTACAACTGAATAATCTCATTTCTGTCCTGAAGAAATGGACTTCCATCTTCAAGGAAGGCGTAGGTTCGGGGAACGTAGTCCTACGTTACATGACTGTGAATGTGGGCTGCCCTCGCTTTACAACAAAGCTGTTGCCTTTGTATTGATAAGAAGTAAACACTAGAAACCTTTCAATGGTTCTTCTCCTAGATTCCAGACTATACTTGTAGAAATATGCTACCAATTCCCCAGATCCACGACGACCGGTCATTGCTTGTTGCAAGGTTTGTTCCCATATCTCTGGGACTGACTTACTTGCGAAAAGCGGATCACTTCGCACTTTCTGACAAGTCTGTGTAAGACAAGAAATTAGCTTATTGTTTAGGCTATTCAACATTTTGACTACTTTATACATCAGTCTGTTGGCTCTATCTTGAGATGTATTTACGGGTGTACATACGTGTCCCTCACAAGGATCGTTCAATATTTCATTTCCCACTACCTGAAACACAAGTGTCTCATCACGAAAAAGCCCATTCAACCCCCTTTCCTGCTGCTTGCTGTGCTCTGCTACTTGCACAAAATGCTCAGTTCGCTCAAAACTTTGCCTAGAGCGGATTCTATGCATGCTCATGGCAATTATCATGTTCGCAGCCACATACTCGGAAGTCATGGTGATGTTTAGATTGACAGCTTTTCCGCTTTTTACGCCAACCTTTATTCTAGTAATCACCGAAAAGGCTTGATCTCCCTCTCTCTGGCAAAACTTTGAGCTAATGTGGATTTTCACTCATCTACAGTCCCACGGTAATTCGAGAAGATGGCGTTAATGTACAAAACGAAGCGCTATTGTGCAAAATAACTTCCGCAGACGAATAGCGAGACCCGAATTTTTTGTCAACTAATGTGGAATAATACAGGCCGTCCGCATTTTGCAAATGCAACACAGTTGCACGCGTTGAATAGAGGTCACGGTGGACAAGACAGCAGACGAAAAAGCGAGTTAAGCCCATGAGAAAAGGGAGACGCGCGATGCAAAGTTTTGAGTCCAACGCGGACGGCCTGGACCCAAAACAGTTAAAAAGGTAGCAGTTTGGACACTATGATGAACTAAAACATGACAGACATGAAAACGTATGTAGCACATACCTTTACAGTGAGATGATGCCGTTCTCTTTTGCAACCGCGACACGCGAAAACGACGTGATCTGCGTTTCTTCTGTGGTGAGGAAACACATAAGCCATACGACTTCCGGGTATTGTGTACGTAATGACCTCGCGTGTTCCTTTCTGACTTTTTTGAAGCTCTCCGTAGAAGCGTTCTTGCGACGAAGCGCTTGATTTCGACATGAAACCGCAATCATCAATGAGAGTCCGATGCCACAAAAAAGGTGGCTGAGGAGATTACGAAATCCATTGATTTGATGAGATTACCGGTTTTTTGTCACGTTCACGTGATGCAACTTGTGCCGGCGGAAATGATTGATCGCTGACAAAAGCCGGGATAATGTAGCCACTCCCTTTACGAATGGAGTGAATAAACTAGTTAGAAGATGCGCGATTCTTTGACGATACATGAAATTGCGCCGGCTCCAATGTAGCTAGATGGAAACAGCCATTTTGGAATCGAACATATATCTTTGGGGTAATCTGAAACCTCCTTCGGATTCCAACTTCGACCTTACTCACAGTACATAACCAATGCAACTAAGAAGAGGCGATACGGCTGACTCTTAAATTTCTTTTGATTATAAATCTTATATATCACCCCACAAGGTCATCATGAATCTCGCTGTTTCTTGCTTTACCCATTAATCGTGCCACAGCACTGAAAACCAACTCCATTCAATTCTCTAAGTATACCATCGTGCAAATGCTAATGAAAATGGTGTCTCCTGGATATCTCATAGAATGTATGATGCGAGATATCTTAACAGCTATTTGTTATTTGATGGAGACAGAAAATCCTCTGCTTTCGTTCCTTGCCCAAACTGTCTAATGTTCATTTCTCAGGCTTTGAGATCATTCTAAACGACGAACAGAGATTTCGTAGGTGATATTTTGATGATATCTATCAATATGACTATTGTTACAGGTCCTCTCATGACTTAAAAAGGAGGCGAAATGACTAGTCTTATCATTCAAAAGATAAAGGCACATAATATTGACTGCAGGACCATTTCATGACATGTTGCGAGACAGAGAAGGTAAAATGCAGCATGTAACTAAGGTCAGCACCGGAATCCGAAGAATGGTTTCTCTAAACTCGCATAAGCAGAAGGAGAAAACATTGAACGACGACGGAACGGGACGAAAGTAACAATCCGAAATGTCAGGAAATCTAGGTTTTGGGCGGAATTTCGCAAGACGAACTCTGGAAAAGCTAAGTTCGGTTTGTGTTGCATGGTATGCGAGAGAAACTTGGGGTCTTAGCGGAATAGATGCAGGTTGGGAGATTCAAAGGCACACCGGCAAGAAAGGCTTGAAGAAGGAAAAGTGGTGTTGTAGCGGAAAGCCCTGCTGGCTCAAATTTCATTCAATTAGTTGTGCGGCAAGCTTGGCAAGTGTTCGCGTAGAGTTGCTCGGTGTGCTCGTCCACCGCGCTGCTGAGAATTCGCGCGCGAGGTGCGCGGCGAAGCGTCGACCAAGCGCGGCGTGACTCCTGACGTCGAGCCCATTCAGACCCCATCCTCCGGCTGACGTTTTATATTTTCTAAATTACATAACTTGGGACATCCTTTATCTAGAGGGACTGCGACCACTGCGACACACTCCATCCTGGGGGAGTATCATCTTCACTTTATCGCACCTATAGTGCCATCCTTATCCTTTTGAGATGGCATCGTTGCATAAGCGAAAATAAGATATAGTTCAAAGTTTTGAAAGTAGAACTGCCAAAGCGTTGCAAGAAAGATGAAAGTTGTTCATGACGGTAACAGGCTGAGAGAGTTCCAATTTGTGACTGGCTCATCGAGGAGGATCCAACATGCGACTACGAGCGGCTTCTGGAAGGATTGCGAGCTTAATGAGTATGCGCCTCAGTGATGACTTCTGAGAATAAATTGGAACACATTTCTAATCAAAAAAGAATTCCATTAAACGACTGAGTGTAGCAGAACAATTTTGCAGGAGAGTCTTCGGATGTACAGGCAAGCGAAGATACCGGAGACAGACAATGGAAAAGGGCTCCGAGAAGGGACCTAGGGCAATAGCCGTACCGCTGGCAGCACTAAATAAAGGCATATTTCAAATTGTTTCCGACATAGAATGGAATCTATCCCGAAGATCCACTCCCCGTACATACACCCGTTGTTCCCAGTGGAAAGTTAACAAATGGATTCTTACCTGCTAAAATGCGATCAATGCCATAAAGACGTCTACGGCTCCAGGACCAGGCCATCTTTCTGTCAAACCTATGCGAGCCGGACGACACAGTCTCCACGAGATTCTGGAAGAAACAAAAAGAGGATCTCAAACAAGGGTCGGCACGAGTTGGCACTAAGGAAATTTCAAAACGGTCTTCTTTGATCTTGAAGACTTTGTACAAAGTTCTCCTTGACCTCAAGCGGTAAACGTAAAAAACCCTTCAAGAAATCGAAACGTCGACTGAAAAAAAGTCGCAATTTTTGTGTCTTTTCGGCCACAAAAACAAAATCCTCTTTGCTTTTTGTCCCAAAAACGTTATCTATAATAGATTGATCAGGTGCTAGCTGCACCGAGCCCTAATCTCAAAAACTACCGTCTGTATGCTGCTGAGCGTGCTGTACAAGCTTCCTGCCAGGATCAGTTTTGCTTGTATATCAAGAGCAACCGGATAAAGCCCAACCCAAGAACAGCTCAATTCTGCAACGGATTTAGCTACATGGACCTCATCCAGAGGTTCCAACAGTCTCGCAAAGCAAAACGTTCCGAGAAAGACACCATCAAGAATGGCAGATTTTTTGGGGAACGGTCTGACCTTTGCGATATCAGGTGATTACAATTTGCATCTGGAACTCGCGAACACCACCGACGACCACCAAGAAGATTTTGGAAGTCAGAAACGAGGGACAAAAACATTAGAAGAGCAAGAACCACTAGCCAATTAGCTTTTACGTTCATGACAAAAAATCACCCAAAAGCAAGCATACTTACGCTCGTACGTGGAGTTAAATTTAAGTTTTTTTTATGTCTATGAAAAACTTGATGCTATAGAGTCTACATAAATTTGCTTGAACAAACCAACAACAACCATTTGTCAAACTTCATATGGGAAAGATGCTAAATTCAAATACGAGGAGATTGTAGAGTCCTTAGAAAGAGTAGAATCTTTAGATGTAGTAGAATCTCGCCTTTTCTTGCTTACGCACTTTATATCTGTTTAGCTATCAGTTGCTATGACATACAAGCCGTTTAACGGCAACAGGTACGAGTTGTTTAGCCGCAAATACACGCGCGCAAACTAGTATCTTACCTCAAGGTCATGGATTCAAAATTTTTACCGTTTTCATGTCTGTTTCTCATTCTATGAGTGATAGCTATGACTGCTATCTGTAGGCACAGTATAGCTGGGAAGCCAGCCTCCGCATAGTGGTGTACTTGCACTGCGTGTGCCTGTCACCGTTAATCGCATTGTGATTGTACGTTATAGCATAGCGCCTGCTTACAATCGTTGATTTCAGCAACAGAGCGTTGAATACTTTAAAATTTGCCCTCATCTAACTGACCAAAAGGAGTAGGGGAACGAAAGCCGCCAGTTTGGGCCGCCTCCGCGGACTGCTGGTCCTGGGACGACATGCAACAACATTGTGAAAGAATCAGTTGGCCGCGAAAGGCGGCTCAAAATGGCGGCTTTCGTTCCCCTACCCACGCAAAAGTAATGAATGTTTTACTTCTGTTTATCAATTCACTACTCGTAGTTACATCGGAAACGTTTTTATGGAAATTATGTCAAAGACAGAGGATAGAAATTTATTTCTTCGGCTCATCTTCCTTTTGGCTTTGCGCTGCTGCTAATTGTTGAAGACGAAGTCTTAGATGCTGAGCTTGTTTTTGTCGAAGTTTTGGATGCTCTTTTCTTTTTCAACATTTCTTTGTGTTCCTGCAAAGTAAACTTTGATCATGTAAAATCATTAACATAATCGTAACGCAGAGCTTAGCACAGAAAAAAAATGACGTTCCTATTGTTTGTTTTAGCGGAATCTTGTTCATGGCGCAACCATATGCACTCGGAGCGAGACTGCACCACCACTCAAAATTATTTGGCGTTTGAAGGCCGCATTTATGATTGCTTAGATGTAGATAAGGGGTCATTTGGGTATTTCAGAAAAAGAGAAAGTCATTTGTTTTTATGGATCAGCTAAAGTTGCGCAGCAGGTGGCACAGCCGATCAAAGAAAAAATTGACCACGTTTTCTGGTGAAAAAAACTAGGTAACCTTTGATTCAACTGGCTTGTCTTCAAGAAGGCGAGGCTTTGTGACCTAATTGAGGCTGCTCGCGCCCGCGACGCATTTACATCTCTCTCGCGCGAGTGTTCTCTGATCATTATCTAGCCTTAATTAGGTCACGAAACGCCTTCCCGAAGCCAAGCCGGTTGAATCAAATGTTAATTCGCGTTTTTTTTTCGGGGCTCCGCTCAGTATGACACTTTGTGTTCAGAGGCCGTATTTATCATTGATACCCTAAGGTAAATCCTACTTCCAAGTAGTTTTATCACTCATTATCAGTGATAAAACAATGTGATAATAAGTGATAAAACTACCTGGAAGTAGGATTTACCTTAGGGTATCAATGATGATTACGGCCCCAGCTTGTCCATGTGCCATGTGCCACTATGCCGGGCCTTGCCTAAAGGATTAGATAAAAGAAGTACCAAATGCTAGGCAATGTGAAGTTAATTCAGTTCATACCCTCTAATTCAACGATGCGGCTGGTGGGTGGAATGGGAGGGGGGGGGGGGAGGGGACTCATGTTCTTGCGGCCCTCCTCGCTTGCACCTCTTTCCGATCGTGCTCTCTAGTGATTGAAGCACCGCCGTGATCGTGCTGGAACTGCTACATGCGTTACAGCCGCACGCTCGTGATAAGTAATTAAAGAACACGCTCACAAAAGAGCTGCAGAGCCTAAGCGGTCCCGCCCTCCAGCCGCCAATCTTTAATTCAGAGGGTATATAGTAAGTATACAGCTGACAGTTCCAGCACATTTCTTGCATCGTGCTGAATTGTTGCATGCGTTGTAGCAGTCCGCATGCAGTTTTGTGCGGCGGGAGTCAGACATATTGGAAGTTTCTAACTTCTCCTCTCAAAATTCGTCATTTTGGTCTCACTCTTCTACTTTGCTTCCCCTTCAATGAAAATACCCTCGATCTTGAAGCGGGTCGAAGAATGAGTGCCGTAGTGCCGTTTTCACATTCCGAGAAAATGCGTTTCCGTGCGCCTTTCGATTTTCCCCTACTCTTTTTCAAACCTACCTCATGTGTTCCTGAAAACTCTGCGTGCTTTCCATAGCCATCTGCCTTGAGCTATGGCAGGCAATTCTCAAAATGCAAAAATCGAGATCTTTCTCAACTTTTCTGATAAGTTTTACTTTTAGGTAGTCTCAGCTTTTCTTCTTTTCCTGTATTTACCCGTTCTTTTTTTCTACCCGCTTCTCTTTGTAATGAGAAAAGCTGCGAACTTGAAGCGGGGTTGAAAAATGAACGCTGTTCTGCTTCATGCATCCGGAAGATTGGTCTTCCCCTATTCTCTCTTCGTTTTTGTCTGATTCTACTTCAAGTATTCTAAAAAGCTGTCTAGACCATTTTTAATGCAAATTCGGAACTACGCAGTGGCTTCGTAGAACACATAGAAAAGGTCTGAACGAAAATAACAAAGAAAGAATAGACGAGCGCACGAAGACAGATCTTTCCGGAGCTGTGGAAGCGGAACTACCCTCAACTTCCGATTCCGTTTCAAAATCAAGACTTCTTCCACAAAAAATGGAAGCGGAGTAGAGGTGAGACCAAAATGAGAGAAATCTGAAAGAAAAAACCGTTAAAAACTGTTAGAGGTCTCTATCTCCGCCCTTTGAAACCGCATGCGGGCAGCTGCAGCGTATGCAGCACATTTTCGGCATAGTTATAGCACAGTGCGAGAACTATGCTGGATTTGTTCTCTAACTTCTGGATCAGTATAAACCCAGCCTAATTACAAATCACGAATCTTATTGTGCAACCAGTGCGTCACGTTTGCTCCGCAGAGATTCGCAATGGCTTTACCATCCATATGCCTTTGATCGCATGATGGCTTTGAAACTCACCAGGCAATGCTGAACGTCACCAATGAATTGTAAACAACTGCTCATTCTTAGAACTTTGTACGTAAGATCGGTAAATTTGAAAGAAAAAACTTTTCTGCAGAAGAACAAATGTGATTTTGAAGGAGTTACTGAATTATTTTGGCTCATTAGTTGCCCTTAGGATAATAAACAATTTGTGCAACATCTACAAAAAGTTTCTCAACTTGTTACGTAAAACTCTAACTGGTCCAACATCTACGCGATCATTTCTTTTTGGCGCAGTCAACAAAAATCAAATTTTTTGAGCAACTTCCGGGCTAAAACTCATGGCTTGCAAATTTATTCAGCCGAATACATGACTTTACAAAAAGTCGAAACATTGACCTAGTTATGCGTGTCAAAACTCGCGTGGATCCGTTTCACGTGCCATTTTTGAACCGTGCATTGGATCGGTTTGTCATTGCGCAAGGTGAACTTAGACACTGCCAGTGTGCGCTGTGCAAAAACGTAGCTCATGATGTAATTAGTAACTCGCTCTACGATTTTCATGACGCACAGTCATACATACACGCACAAAAAGGGACGCTTAGCACTTTATTCTAAAGTCATGATACACACAACTCAGCAGCTCAATTCAAAAACTCAG
Source organism: Cylicocyclus nassatus (assembly GCA_958299035.1). Classification (NCBI taxonomy): domain Eukaryota; kingdom Metazoa; phylum Nematoda; class Chromadorea; order Rhabditida; family Strongylidae; genus Cylicocyclus; species Cylicocyclus nassatus. The sequence continues at coordinate 75,492,421 of CATQJL010000112.1, forward strand.
GTAAAGAATGGGCGAACTGTAATCTAATCAAACATATCTGAGGAGACTGAAATTGGTACATTCACGATAATACGAGCTACGATGAGTCGTGCGCGTGCTGCCATTTTGACCCATGGGACCCATGAGTGGATCGTATGCCTTGTAAAGTTGTGAAATTTGCAAGTCTACAGTAGGACATCATGAGATTTTGGCATATGGGAGGCGTATAACTGGGTTTGAACCAGAAAAAAATTATCAATGCGGACAACAAAACTTATCAGTGGGGCTTTTACTAGCAAGGTGTTTCGGTCGTAAAGCGGGAAACAGAAAATGGTAGCCTTTGACGTTCGAAGCATGGATTTTTTAGCAAATTACCACTATCAATCTGACTAGCAGAAAGAAAAACGCGAAAGTGCACTTTTGTCAGTGATACTGTTATTTTTTTGTGAAAATAAATTAGAGTCAAAAAATTCCATGTAAAACTCCTCCCTGACGAAAAACGTCGGTCTAGCCTGCGAAGCTGCTGCAACTTGCGTTTCGAGCATCCTATTGAAGCTTGTTCGTTCGTGCATGCCCCCGTCATGGGTAACCGCCTTCTTGTGAATTAGGTTTAAGATTGACGAATCTTGATTTTTCGTCCTCTGCATTTGTGCTCATTTGAAAGTTAACAAGATGATGCAAGCCATATCGTGTAAAACTCTTTTAGCGGTTTTGTGGCATTTCGTTTTTCTGCGACTCCAGAGAAGATTGCAAATAGCTTCTTCGATTGGAATCACTTTGAAATTGCCTTGCGTTTAAAGTATCAAGAAAATGTTTGAGGTTGAACAAGTTGTTATTGATAGGGAGGACCCTTACTCGCAGCGGCGACCTGGAGCGAAATGCATATCATTAGATGCGTCTTAATAAGCTAATATCAAAACTGACTTTTATGTCGCTGTGCGATTCGCCAAAAGAAGTTAAGAGCGCTTGAAGTCAGTATTTGGCAGATATTCACAAAAACACTGGTCTATGTTACCGGTGTATGTGTGCATTCCTTCCAATCAATACACCCAACACTTTGCTAATTAGGCGCTCCAAAGTTGAAATCTAAGACATGTTTTTATTAGATTTCAATAACAATGCATTTCCACGCTCATAATTTTTTTTAGAGAGCCGCGCGACGGAAATAGGAGGTAGATTTAAAATCAGCTTATCAAGACGCATCTAATGAGTTGCATTGCATTCCAATTCGCCACTGCGACCAATCCTTCGCTGGTGGAGACAAGAATTGTTTTCACTGTGTGTTTTCACTTTTCCTCAAAGAGAACCCAAACGAGAAACCGGTATTACCTCTGGGCCCCAAGGATGGATCCACGGGTCCCATTCCTCTTCCTCATCATCTTCAGGAAGGCTGGGCTTCTGTAACGGTCAAGTATAGTGCCATCCAAAGCACCCTTCTTTTATTCTCTGTGTTATTAAAAAGAGAGCAGCGAGATAAGCAAAAGAAGAAACCAAGATTTTCCAGTAATAATGTGGCTCCAGTTTGGGAACGCTAAAAGTGGACAGTGTGTGCAATGACACAGATAATCATATGAAATGATTTGACTGTATGGATCGATAAATGCACTTTTGAATGCTGGTTCGAAGACTGCTTCCCATATCTGCCAAACGATTATCTGGCTGGAGTCGTGATTATTTTCTCAAGGAAAAAAAAATGCACTGCCGCAAAGGCTCAAAGTTATCACTGCAAAATTTCACTGCTTTTTTAACCGATAAATTTTAATCATAGTCTAAGTGCAATAGTTTTCTGCCTAAGATTTCATAGTCCCAAGCAGCAAATTAGATCAATGACTGATGATCTCGGTTATACAGAAGTGCACAACACCTCTTCAAAGAACTTTTTATAACTTCCTTCAAGATGTTTTGCAGATAGCGAGGCTAAATTTGTGATCAGCGTTTCGAGTTGCGTTTTGCGGTATACACCACGGATGAGCACGGTCACCAAGTATTCCCTCGTGATTCAAACTTACCAAATCTCGCAATCATTGAAGAACTTAGGTAAAAGAGAAAATACTAAATAAAACCATGGTGAGAGGAAGGCCTTACAATTTGCGTATAAATCTGGAAACAGGGCCCGGTACTAGTCAGTTTCAGCGTTTCTGAAGACGAGGTCTCCCTTGACTTTCGGAAGTTTTACGAAGTCCCCTTTGATCTACCTGCTTAGGAGAAGATGAAAACGAGAAAGATTTACTAGTCTAAAACAAAAGACGTAAGATAAGAGTGAAAATCCAAACTGGAGCTGTACTACGCATGCACAAGACTTTGGTATTAGAGCGCGATATCTAAAAAAGCGAGAAGACATGAGGCAAACAGCAAAGGAAAGGCAATGATATGAAAACATCTTCATGCCCAGGGATAGATTTTTGACCGGGGAATCCGTCCACGCTAAAAAGATCCAAAACTTATGTGAAGTGACGAAAATATATGCTCCAGACGATCTCAGATCGTCTGGTGGCCGTCTGGAGACGATCTAATTTTGGAAAAGGTATTATTTCACATAAGTTTCAAATCTTTTTACCTAATCCTTTCGCAAATAATTTTTTATACATACACTTCAATTTTGGTGTCATATGCTCCTGTGCGCGCTGTAAGCAATTTGTTTATTTGAGCCTTGCTTTCAAATCGCGTGCACTTTTCGCCATGCACGATACAGCATGTTAATCGTGTGATAACCTGTCCGAAAAGCTTGGTTCGACTAAATGGCGCTTAATCTTGGTGCCCGGTTCCGACTCGTCAAAAACGATATCCCCTTTGCTGTTTGCTTCAAAAACGAAGTCCAGCCTGCTTCCAGACGATCTGTGCCAGGCCCTGACTGGAAAATGTGAAAGTAATGTAGGGCTGTAATAGATTTTTCCCAGAAATGCGGCAGCCCCTACCGTAAAGCGACACACGCCATTAAATTTGTCTTGAGGGCCGGGCATACTTCACGCGATTTGGCAATATTCCAACTGTCCATAACTCACTGTAAATACTTTTTAAATGTCCAGAAGATAGAGCATTTTATCAATCCACGTAAGTTATACACACCATGCATCTGCAGTTGTTAGTGTTGGATCTGAAAACTTCTGGCGAATTGCCAAATCACGTCGCGACTAACATCGCGTGGAGTATGCCCGGCCCGTTAAAAAAGTTATGGTAACTATATCTCGTAGAAGTGACAGTAAGGGCCTACTCGGCTCTACATAGAGGAAGTTTTCCACTTAGTAGGAGCTTTGGCTTTTAGAAACGTCATTCGCGGGTTCAACGCGAAATTCTGGCATGGATCAAACAGTTTTTGTTTCAAGTATAGAGAAATGATTACCGGGGAAAGATAAATTTCATATGAAACTGACACATCTCAAGTTTAAAAAGAAATTCTTTAGAAGAAAGTATTTGATAATTCAAAGAAAAAACAAAAAGCTTAGCTTCCTTTTGCTCAATCGACTTGCGACCACCCTTTCTTCAGATTCTCAGCACAAGCCCAGGTATGGCGCGATGCACCCCACTAACCTCCTTGCCGTTGATCTTAGACCAAGGATTTGGTAGCGAGTTGAGTGCGTCGACAGGTTAGTCGCGACAATGATCCTTTTTATTTGAGGAGGAAAACCAAATTTTTTTAAAACAAAAAGGCATAACGTCAAACAGTACCCAAAAATTTTAAAACTTCTCTGACTTTATGTATTTTTTGATTTGAAGAAATTGATGAGTAGACTACGCTTATACTTCCAACTGAAAAAGCATCCCTTGTTTTTCAAAAAATTTACCTCCATTTACGACTTTCCATTCTAATCGCAAAAACTCATGTAAATCAAACAAAAATTTTGCAAACCATTTTCGGGGAGGATTGAAGGGTGGGAAAAAAGATTTCTTGACCTTTTTTTCTGTTTGATAGTCAGATTGATGTATTTTGAGGGGAGGGGGGATGATCAAGTGCTGAGGGCCAATCATTAACCTGCGTGCGCATTTACTGTCATCTACTATATCAAGCAAACACGTACCTTGACTGCAGACTGAGTTCTAGTTCTTTTTGAAGAAGCAGTTGATCCAGATTTTCCATGCTCCTGCAAATAACGTTCGAAAAATTGTTATAAACAGAAATGTTATCTTATATATAAAGCTGAATGTCTGTCTGTCTCTGTCTGTCTGTATGTCTGTCTGCATGTCTGTACGTATGTCTGTATCCAAATAGAAAATTCCATTTCTGAACCGATCCGGACCAAACTTAGCACACATACACATCGAGCCCCGGCGGGTGTCATAGGCCACTTCTCGTCATCGATCGATATCGATTTTATCGATTTTTTGCAAAATTTGAGCGGGCTGGGAGTTGGCACAGGGGGGTAAGTGAGCATGCTGATTACGAATATATTAATGACAGGGCGGAGCCGGGTAAGTCAACTAGTTGGATGATAAAGCCGAAAAGATGTTAGGAATAGGCTCTAAATCTTGCGGTCATATGCCTATAATTCAGCTCGCGATCCCCGAAGTGTAGACAAAAAAGACTACAATTAGTAGATTTGTTGGACCGCGCGTCAAGAATTTGAGAATTTGATGCACTTGATATTACAATAATGCAGAGGTCTGTGGCTGCTAGATCAAGATTCTGCGACAGTAAGCTAGGTGCAGAAGTTTTTACAAAGTGGGAACTACGCTTTGTTTTCGCGTTCCTTAGATGGAGTCTGTTCCACCTATAGCCTAGTAACTCATGATAAAAATTTAGCATCCGTTATAGAAACTTTTTTCTTCACAAACATCATAAATAGACTGGAAATGCAAATAATACATAGTACCTAAGACATTTTGCAGTTGAACGTTTTTAATGAAAATGGCTCAGGGTAAGAGTCGCGGCTAGCGATGTGCTCCTCAAAGTATGGAGGTCGGGAGCTTCGGTTAATTCGCATTGTCCGGTCGCGATTATGGTAGCTTTAGCTTCGCATTGCCGTAGCCGCAGGCGGACTTTTCCTTACAGGCACGAAGCCAACAAAACGGCTATATAAGGCGTCGGCGCTCATTTGCCTACCTGCTCACCTTTGTATTTATTGATTTTTGTCTGCGATTTCAATATTGCATTGACGTGCCATGAGCTCCCGAGTTTGTATTTTTGTTCATCAAGCGGTCCAAGTCCGCATAGGATTTGGTAAAATTCAAGCGCTTGGCGCACTGAGATGAAGTCGACTTTTTTAAATCTGTTTATGAGAGCTAGGAAAGGAGACGGTTGCACCATCTACTTTACTGATATGCCTTCATCAACAAATTCAAAAAGGGTCTGGGCGACTGGTGACAGATCTGTTGAGCCAGGCCTAGAGATGTTCATGATTGGAGACAAGTTTGACAGGACCATGGGACGATGCGACAGGTGTTTTTTTTTGTAGATTTCATTCAGTAGATTATCACAGCGTAGAATTTTTTGTATAATAAAGATAAACATGTTTAATTTAGCCGGCTCTTCTTTGTCAGCGTCTACGCGCTATTGTACTATTGGGCGGGAAGGGGTAGTCCACGGTAGCGATCGCTAAGGCGTCGCGAATCTTAGAGGTCGCGCATCATGTAGGGAACAGTTGGATCTAAGGTGTAGGTAGCGGTCAGCACTTACGGAAGGTGCTGGGCCACCCAGCCGCCAAATACTGATTACTTACAAAGGTCGAAGTGGCGATTCGGAAGGTGATGTATACTCATAGATAGAGCTTAAAGGCAGTGTCTAGGTAAAAAGTCGATTTTGAGATTTTGTGCATACCAGCTACCCATGCCTATTCGCTATGCTGAATCCGAAAATTCACACAGAAAGGAGAAAACGAATGCAGGAGGGAAATGAGGAGCTGGGCCGGGTCTTCCCTACTGTGAATTCGCGATTCAAGCTTCCGAAGCGATTTTCTCGGTTTCGCTAGTCGTCCTAACATCTCCACCGGCCAAGTAAGAACGCTTGACTTGGAATCGGGAACCGAGAAAATGCACCACATGCTGTTTACTCAAACATCAAGTCTATCCAAGGTGTTACGAAAGTAACACTTCCAAAGCTGGCATGAGGTGGCTTTTTCAATTTTCTATAAACGAAGTCTCCCTGGACTTCTTCACAAAAATACTACATCGCCTATGACGCGATCATAAATGGATCAAAATGAATAACGAAAAATAAAAGCATAAAAACAACTTGAACAGAAAAAAAGAACTGAAGATGTGCGTATTCTCCGAGTTTGCGGCATGCTGTGTCTGGCGCGCACTCTTGCGCACGTGGAGCAGGCTTGCCGGCGTCATACGAAATATTTCGAGAGTTGTGACTAGGCGAGGAAGAAGGGGTTTTATAGATTTAAAAACTTGGTTGTAGGGTTTTTGATGTAAAACAAAATTATGTTTAACATGTAAGAAAATTATGTGAAGGAAGGGAAATTTATGACTTCTTCTTTTTACAGCCACCTCAGGTGGCTATCCAGGTGGCTTAGCCATCCAACTCCGAAGAAAGTTTGCCACGCCTTCAGTTCATATAATTTTATCATAATTTTTCGTACAGGTTTTAGCTTCCTAGTGCCCATCTACACACCAATTTTGGTGTCATTTCATTTTTCAAGCTGTAAACAAGTCTTTTGTTTGTTTCGGGGCAGGTTTAAATTTGCGCGCTTAACCGGCGAACCTGTTGAAACAGGAAACTTTTGGTTTTGGCACAATGGGATCGATAAGGCAGAAACGACAATTCGCTCCTCTGTAGAAAATGAAAGATGACATGAAGGAAGAATGCGATTATGTGTGTGGGGAGGGGGGGGGGGGGGTTTCGCTTAAACTTTGTTCCCTTGCTTTTTTATATCCAGCTTGTCCACGCTGGATTCCGAAGCACATTATGCATTAGAATCTCAAACTTCCCACTTTTAAAGGCAGTGTCCAAGCAGAAAGTCGATTTCAAGATTTTGTGCTTACCCGGGCCTATTCGTCATGCTGAACTCGATACACCACAATGGACTGCGCGAAAATGCCAAAAAAGGCCCTAATGCAGGAGGGAAATCGCTGGTGGGCGGGGCTGTTCACACCGTGACGTCACTCTCCCAGGCTTTAAAGGCAGTGTCCGGGCAAAAGTCGATTTTGAGATTTTGTGCTTATCCGGACCTATTCGCTATGCTGATTCTAAAAATCTACATTGGAGAGCGCGAAAACGGCGAAAAAGGGCTCTAACACAGGAGGGAAATCAGCATGTGGGCGGGGTCCTCCCGAACGTGAATTCACGCTCCCAGCTTCTGGAGCAATCTTCTCGGTCCCGATTTCAAGTCAAGCGTTCGCACTTAGCCGGGGAAGATGTCAGGGCGGTTAGTAAAATCGAGAAGATCGCTCCTGAAGCTGGGGTCGTGAAGTCACAGTGGGGAAGACCCCGCCCACCTGCTGATTCCCCTCCTGTGTAAGAGCACTTTTTCGCCGTTTTCGCACTCTCCAGTGCGGATTTTCGGATTCAGAGTAGCGAATAGGCCCGGGTAAGCACAAAATCTCAAAATCAACTTTTTGCCTGAACACTGCCTTTGAGACGCTGGTCTCAAGTATGCTTTCTATATCTGCAAAGCATTTTTTTCACAAGAATTTATGGGCTTTTTGTATTCATAATGAAAGTATGATCTGAAGGGAAATAACGACTTGGTTATTTAAAGGCAGTGTCCGGGCAAAAACTCGATCTTGAGATTTTTTGCTTACCCGGGCCTATTCGCTACGCTGAATCCGAAAATGCACATTGGAGAGTGCGAAAACGGCGAAAAACTGCTCTAACACGGGAGGGAAATCAGCAGGTGGAAGTCATGCATTCGCACCTGGCCGGTGGAGATTTCAGGGCGCTAGAAGAATTGGGAAGATCGCTCCAGAAGCTGGGACTGCGAAATTCACAGTGGGGAAGACCCCGCCCACTTTCGATTTCCCTCCTGCGTTAGAGCCCTTTTTTGCTGTTTTTGCGCTTTCCAATGTGGATTTTCGGATTCAGCATAGTGAATAGGCCCGGGTAAGCACAAAATCTCAAAATCGACTTTTTGCCCGGATACTGCCTTTAAGGGTTGTTTCATACTGCCGCACTGACTGCAGCAGACTGCAGCAGACTGCAGCTGACTGCACTGACTGCAGCAGACTGCAGCTGACCGCACTGACCGCAACAACCGCAGCGGCTGTAGCATGCAGGCGGAGAGGATAAATAGTTGTGGTTTAAACAAACAACAACAATATATACGTAAAAGCAGAAGACAACACGGTTTAGAATGTTACAAAACAGGTATATGCAATGACAGGAGGAATTAGAACAAATACGAACATACCAAAGAAAACTATCGCCAAAATTTGATTGAGAAGAATTCTGATGGAACTTATGATCTTCTTATGCGTAAATCACGCTGTTTCGGTAATCGCGGTTGTTTTTTTTTCAAGAAAAGAGGCTACGACCGGTGCGGTCAGTGCGGTCAGCTGCAGTCAGCTGCAGTCTGCTGCAGTCAGTGCAGTCAGCTGCAGTCTGCTGCAGTCTGCTGCAGTCAGTGCGGCAGTCTGAAACAACCCTAATGACGCGGATAATGACATGGTTGGAATAGATGAAAACGTTCAAATATAATCATATCAAAGTTACAACGCTTATCAGGCGGTTTGCTTGAGCCTGTATACTTTTGTTAAAAGTTACCGTAATTTTGTGACCTATGTATGAAACTTCGGCATAGTAAGAACTTGTAACTTTTTCAAAAAAAAAACGTTTCGCGGATAAAGGAGGTATATCTGAGATCAACGTTCAAAGCTTTATCCGATGAGCCTACCCATGATCTTCATCTCCAATATACATACACACATTTATTCATCCTCAGCGGTCATATACAATTAGTACCGCGATGATTCCGTTTATGGCTTGAGTTGGTCGATTTCAACTTCGATCGTCTTCGATGACAAGAATATTCTTGCTCGTGCCAACCAGTGCGTTCGTGACGTTGCGCTGTCCATGACTTCTCGACCAAGTAGACGCAGTGGACCAGCCACGGTTTCTTCCACCTTGTCTTCTTGGTTTTACCCTTGGTGGATGGTATAGGTCAGAGCTGCCGACCGTTTGCGGGAAGGATGAGGAGAGAAGTGATTTCCACTATAATTAACCCTATTTCTCGTCAAAACCTAACACAATTACCAGGTGCGATAAGCGTCTCGGGTTGACTATGCTGTCACTCTAGCTCGAACGGAAGCAACCATGGCCTTAGCAGAAAGAGCGAGGGAGGCGGGAGGAGAAGACATGTTAGCGCTTTGACGTAGTTAAAAAGCGGCTCGCTCGTCATTAAGTCGAAATCTAGAGGCTGTGTAATAACCACTAGCTCAACATGTGAATCTGCAGCATCATGAGTACGGCTGTTGGTACAGCTTTACAGTATTTGATAGACAAAAAAACTAGCTCCGTACGCTCATTCTTTGATGAGCTCTATGTCCCTCTTTGCTTCTCTTTGGGTGTTTCTCTCCAATAGACTCCACTACTCATATCACAAGCTTTACTTCGCAAGGCTTTCTTCTTTTAACAACGTTGTATCGGTGGAGTGTGCACTTCATTAATTCAGAGACTCTGGCTCCACCAAATCCGATGTCTTTACAATCTGTTATCACCTTGTTGATCCAGAGTGATCTAAAATTTAACCCGACGTCCCATTGCATAGATCAAAAGTAGAAATTTATAATAGAACTGAGAATAAGCATGCAAGTTATCATGAGAAATGTTTACTATTAAAATTTTGAAAGCATACCAATCTGGAGTATGATACTTGACGAAAACAACGAATTAGCTAATCGTTAACATTCTCTACTCTGACGGATGAAGTAACGAATTACAACACATTATAGTCAAATAGATTTCCCGGTAAATATAGTGCGCCTGCAGAAACGGCAGCATTCGCGCGTAAACAATTGACGGAAAGCGAGAAGTTGCAAGCTTTCAGTGTTTTTTTTCGCTTTCGCTTAGCTTTTTTTCTATTTAATCGCCATTGTTCTGGTATCTTTCATTCGACTAAGAGTAGAAGGTAAGTTAGAATGCAGCTTTTGTTGTTTTGTGACATCGTCGTTTGACTTCAGGTGCACTTACTGGTATCTGCATCGCATTTAGTATTTATGAAGTAGCCCTTTCTTTCATCTTTTTTTCTTATCTGGAACCTATTCTACGACAAATGTACTTGCGCAAGTGCTGCCGCTTTCGAAGGCGCACAATGTTCACTGGGAAATCTGCTAGACGGTACATAACTTGCAGTATTCAAAAAAGGCAAACATCAAAGAAAAACAAGAAGAAAAACAGCGAAGGACTACAAAGCTTAAGGAGGACGAGTTTGAGGAGCTGCTTTCATGCCATACAGTACACAACAATAAGAGTTAGACGACTCTGGATGTAGGGTGCAGATTACATAGAAAAACCCGAAAATTTCTCTCTAAATCATATTTGTCGCTCTTGGTTTAGCTCTGCTATAAGCAGAAGATCTAGCTATTTAGATTGTGTTCGTACTCCACAAAAGCGAGTTCTTAGACCCCTTCTTGTGCTAGCGAACTGTTCTCTCTCCCACATAGTTCTTTCGATGAGGAGCAGCATGGTGAGGACTCTTTGAAAATTATCTCTTAGTGTTCAAGCTGATAGAGTTTGAAAAAAAAACAGGTGTTTTATACTCGTGAAATTAGAGTACATACTCGCCAGTATCAAAGTGGTAGCTTATACTGTAGGTACAACCTTCTACAAGCAAGAACAGAGACATGAGAGCTTGCAACATGCCTGTCCCTCTCAAACATCTAATTGGTTTTACAAATACAATTGTAGATTAACATATTGACGACCGCTTGACACACATGGTGCGTCAAGCAAAGACTACCGCACGGGACCGCTTGACACACATGATGTGTCAAGGCTGGTATTTCGAAAATGACGAATACTTTGGTACAAACTCATTCCAGTTTCCCTTCGGGCTGTATGTAGAAACAACCTCGTTCTTTCTTGCCGGCCTTTTCAGAGCTACTATAGGTATATTCTAGATGGCAATATGAGTGATTTAATCTAAAAAATGTTGTCTGGTGTGCGAGAGCCCTCGGTACCAAATGACGGAGAACTATAAATCTGCATGGTCGCCAATGTGTGAAGCCCAACACAGAGGTACCGAAGATGATGTGGATTTGCTAAAATAAAAGCAAAGAGACCGCAAAGCATGTTGTACACGCCTATGCCTGGCTTGAGCACATGTGTGCTTACCGTTGGTAACAAGTATCTACAAAACTGATACGCTTGAGCGGTGCATTGCGCAAAAGAAATGGGTCAATTGAACAAATAGATTCTGTTTACGAATAATTTGACATTGAACTCGGTTTTGTCTTGTAAAACTAAATGAATGTCGTATTGGAAGCTTTTCAACATTTGAAACTAGTGAGTCCTGCAAAACTTTCGAAGATTTCACATAGCTTTCAAATCTGACACAAGAGCTATTATTAGTAGACATCTAGACTAGAATATGATATGTATTAATTTTGTTCACGATCACTGCACATAGCTCTAGTTGTAAACTTAGACAGTTTTCTTGGAAACTCGCTTTCATACGAATTCTTATATAGGGTATCCAAAAAAAATGTGCCTGCTGTTTAATTGTTAATAACTCTGTTGTCATAAATTCTTTAGAGAAAATTCAGGCAAGGCCGGTTTCAACTTCAACTTCAACTTTATTTTGTAGGTTAGGCTGCAGCTTATGCTTACAGTGATGGACAAATCACCGATTGCTCTTCATTATTGTAGGATTTCAAATCTTATATATAAAGCTGAATGTCCCCCACAATGGTCGGTCGCCTCATCGTGGCGTGGGGGTGACACTGGGTGTCGAACTGCGATGCACAGCCGAGTGTATACTCTGGTAGGGCCTCTCAAGCTGTGAAGGAGTTCGACGTTTCCGGTTTCGGCCGGATGCCTAGCTAAGAACTGGCCACGCCAGATCCTCCGCCGTCTGGCTTCTTCTGGTCGCTAGGCGGTCCCTCCCCGCTCCAAGCCCGGAGTCAGCGATCGCCTCGTGGAAATCAAGAGTAGGCCTAGTAAGCCACCTCTTGTAAGGGAAAATTCATATTACTCCTCCAGTTAGAAGATTAGAAAGAAACCCTGCACATCGTATCCCGCCTACGGCGCCGGGTGGTAGCAAGAACGATGTCAGGGTACTCAGGGCGCCTTTCGGATTGGACAAAAACGACACGTCTGCCCGAACGACACGCCATGGAGACTGCCTCATACTCTGCACCTACAACGCCAGGACAGTCTCCACAAACGCCGACCTCCACGCTCTTCTCGAAGCTGCAGAGCACATCAACTACCGCATCATCGCTCTGCAGGAAACGAAGTCCAGGAAGAAGGACGTGCGACAGATGAGTGATGGGACCCTCATCATTCGTGGTGAAAAGGTTCCATCACGAAACGTGGGAGGCGTCGGCTTTGTCGTCCATCCATCTATCGTCCATCTTGTCGATTCGCACGAGATCCTATCACCTCGACTAGGCATCCTACGACTACGCCCTCCACGTCAGAAGACCATCAGCATCATCAACTGCTACTCGCCAACATCAGCAGCTGACGACTCAGAACTAGATGCTTTCTACGAAGACGTGGAGGAGGTCGTCCGCAACGAAAAGTCTTTCTAAAAGTATGATGTGGGCGACTTCAATGCGAAAATCGGGATGCCACTAGAAAAGGGAATATAGGATCGGGAAGTTTGGATATGGGCTCCGAAACGAAAACGGCAACCGTCTCGCTGGGCTCCTCTCCGCCGCACGACTCTTCCATGGAAACTCCATCTTCATGAAGAAAGAATATCGCCGGTGGACTTGGGAATCGCCCAATGGAACCCTCATGCTGAGATCGACCACATTCTCACCAACCGAAGATGGAGCTTACTCGATGTCTCTGTAGTTCCATCCTTCTGTAGTGGCTCCGATCACCGTCTCCTTCGAGCGAAGATACGACTCAGCCGAAGGCTGGAAAAGAAAGTCTGTCATAGTGCCGCGAGAAGGAAGGAAGTCGTTTATGACGGTAACAGGCTGGAAGAGCTCATATCAAGTTGTGACTGGCCCATCGAGGAGGACCCAACGTACGACTACGACCGGCTTTTGAAAGGATTGCGAGCCTGCGGAGAATGCGCCTCAGTGACTTCTGAGAAGAACTTGGACCGCATCTCGAAGACCACCAAGGAATTGCTCAAAAGAAGAAAATCATTGAGGCAGGATCCGAATGCAACTCATCTCGAGCAACTGATAGCCAACGCCAGTTGCAGAAAAGCTTTGCAAGAGGATCTCAGGAAGTACAGGCAAGCCAAGATACTGGAAGCAGCCGAAAGAAGACGAAGTCTCAAGAAGTGCCGAAGGGACCTCTGCGAATATCACGTACCGCTGGCTGCACTACTGAACGAAGACGGGACTCCGACTTCTTCCCGATACAAGATGGAATCTATCGCGAAGAACTTCTACACCAACCTCTTCCGCTCATCAACACCCGTGCAGATGCCCGTTGTTCCCACTGGAGAAGTACCACCACGAATTTTACCTGCTGAAGTGCGTATCGCGATACAGACCATGAAGACGTCCACGGCTCCAGGACCAGATCATCTTTCCGTCGAACTTCTGCGAGTCGAAGGACATCGTCTACACGAGATTCTAGCGTCGCATTTGAAATCTTACCTTCAGAAGGAGAAGATTCCCGATCAGTGGAGAACGTCAAGAACCGTCCTTCTCTTCAAGAAGGGTGAACGGGAGGATCTTCGGAACTATCGTCCAATATGCTTGCTGAGTGTGCTGTACAAGCTTTTCACGAAGATTATCCTCGCTCGCATATCAAGGACACTGGATGAAGCCCAACCCCAAGAACAAGCTGGATTTCGCAAAGGATTCAGCTGCATGGACCACATCCAAACCGTTTCGAGGGTCATAGAAGTCTACCGGAAGTACCGACTGCCTCTCGTCCTAACCTTTGTCGACTACGAGAAAGCCTTTGACAGCGTCGAAACCAGCGCCATCCTGTCTGCGCTAGTCGATCAAGGAGTGGACCCAGCTTACGTGAGGACGTTAGCCGACTGCTACAAGGACTGTACAACGACGATGCAGCTATTCCATCGCTCCCTGACCATACCAATCGGGAAGGGGGTCCGACAAGGCGATACAATCTCGCCGAAGCTGTTCACCGCGGCCTTGCAGTGGGTGATGAAGTCACTGGACTGGGACGAGAGAGGCATACGAGTTGATGGGAGATTCCTGTCCAACCTTCGTTTTGCGGACGACATCGTTCTTTTCTCGAGCAGTATCACCGAAGCAGAGACGATGCTGAAGGAACTAAACGAAGTAGGGAAGAAGATCGGACTGCGAATAAATCGGAAGAAGACTCAGTTCATGAAGAACGCCCTTTGCGAAGATGCAGAAATGGAATTGGAAGGCACCCCAATTATGGAGACGTCTTCCTACGTGTATCTCGGACGTTCGATGAACATGGAGAACGACTTGAGGGAAGAACTTAACAGGAGAAGAAGAGCAGCCTGGGCCGCCTTCGGGCCTCTGAAGGAAGCCACCGACCAACTGACGGACCCGGAGCTTCGTGCCCACCTGTTCGACTCAACCGTTCTCCCGGCGCTCTGTTACGCAGCTGAGACTTGGGCCGAAACTGTAGCCACGTCGAAAGCTTTACGGACCACCCACAGAGCGCTCGAGCGCAGTCTTCTGAAGATGACCCGACGCAACAACATCTAGTCGGACTTCGCAGCACGGATATGATAAGAATGTCCCGTCTTCGTGACCCACGGAATACGTCGCTAAAGCCAAACACCGATGGGCCGGTCACATAATGAAAAGAACAGACGACAGATGGACACTAAGAACATCGGAGTGGATTCCTCGCGAAGCCAAACGTCCTCGAGGAAGACCACCTACGAGATGGGCAGACGTGTTCGTGGAACGGATGGACCAGCTGAGAAATCAGCTGGATACGACTTTCGCCCCTGGAACTCGTGGACGCAGCCACCGACGACGGCCAAGAAGATCGTGGATGTCTGAAGCGAGGGACAGGGATCAATGGAAACTTCTGTACTGGGGCCCGCACGTCACGTGAGGACGGGCCATCTAAGTATCTAAGTAAGTAAGTAAAGCTGAATGTCTGTTTGTCTGTATGTCTGTCTGTCTGTCTGTATGTGTGTATGTATGTTCCGAATAGAAAATTCCATTTCTGAACCGATCGGGACCAAACCTAGCACACATATACTTCGGGCCCCGGCGGGGCGGAGCCGGGTAAGCCATCTAGTGACATAATATTTGGCAAAAATTAGAAAACGGTGTATCTGGCATAACTTATAGGCAGTGTCCCGGCAGATTCGCGCCCTGGGAGATATTGCTATTGTGGGATTTGTGGTCATCCCACTGAACTCCAGGCGCAGTCCAGCTGGTTGATATTCCCCCTGGGCCGAGAAAATAGCCCCTAAACCGGCGCGCGCTCGGACGGCTTCGCTTACCGTTCGTCGCAGGACCCCACCACTGCTCTCCCGCATTGTGTATGCTATCCAAAGCAAAAATTACAGGCAGCAGGGTCTTCGTGCCAGGAACTCCCAACTTTCCACTGAAATTCTCGTCCGAGCCGCCTTTTAGAAATTAGGTAAACGCCCCGAAAAAGGTCTTTTCTCTCATTTTAGAACTCCGGGGTCTACGGGTCGGAAAGGCCCAAAACGTGCAGAAATATGGAAATGCAAAATCTCCCGGGACACTGCCTTTATGAAAAAAGCATTACGTTGAAGTACGGATTTCATATTTGAAATCAGATTTCATATTTGAGGTCAGCGAGCTCTAATTAAAGTACTGTAGGAGTTCAGCATCTTAAGTCTTTTTCTAGATGTCAAATATGACCCTCAGTAGCTCGAAACCCTTTATAAAGTCCCCACCATAATTTACAGCAATGAAGGGAGATTGGTAACTCGCTTCATATTGTCAATCTAAGTTGAAGCCACCTCTACAAAATGGTAGTTGTGGCTTTTCGAAAGACTTCATGATAAGAGTATTATTAACAATCAAACAATATGCACATTCCTTTGGGATTGTGTATGCTCAGAATTTTAGAAAACTTTGTCCACCTTTGTTCGTATTACAGGCTTTTGAAAATGAGAGGCTAAGTTTGAATTTCTTCTCGCACTCTCTTACTCTCCTTAACCTACGAAAAATAATCCACATTGTTTCAAAAGAGATGCATAATGATTGCCGAGTTCTTGTGCTAAGAAATGCATATCAAGATCATATCTTAAAAAAAAACCCTGAGCCGGAAGCTTTGACTCAAGCTTGATCGCTGAGACAATTCTTTCTATAACTATATAGTTCATTGTTGGTAATATAGAAACACGAGCTAGCATCCCGGGTTTTAGACCGATTTAGAGCCAGTCCATTGTGCTTAACCTCTCATGTAGCAAAACTTTTCCCTCTTTTGATTCCGACTCGTCTTGGGTTCGCTTCCTGCTTCCTTACTATTAGGTTGGTGCAAAAGTAATGCGAGTTTTTCTAGCCCTTATTTCAAGACAGCTTTTCTCCATCAAGTTTCTCCTATGAAACTTACACAGCATACTGTCAAGAAGCTTAATTCATGCTCTATTCAATGGTGGTAAAAAGAGGCTTCTAGCCTCAATCGTTAAAAATTTATAGAGCTCCATACAACCGCACTCGAAACCAAAATTTCATTGCACTTACTTTTTTGGCCAGAATTTGAGCGCGAGTAATCGCATTCTTTTGAAAATTTAACTATGTATGTAATGGAATTTTTCTACGTTATGCACGTTTGCTGTTTTCTCAGAAATTATTTAGACTGAGATTTCGCTGCCCCAACATGAGTGATGGTTTTGAACATTTTGTGGCCCATAGATTTCCTTTGAAGAAGGCAATCGCCAAAGTTTTGCTAATTCTTGTAAGCGTAAGGGTGGACCTCCTGTTGACAGTTTTTGCAGAAATGTGGAAGCTGTTCAGTACACAGAAAATCAAAAATCTCCATATTTTGGGATCTTGAGGGCTACGAAAAAATGTCGAAAAAAGCGGATAGTTTTAAATAATATTTTTTCCTTTTCTCAAATCTTCTTTGTTTGAGCCCCTTTCAACTATTTTTTGTACTACTGGCTTGCGGCTACAAGACAGTCAATTTTTCACTTATACCAACAAATCTTGAAGGGAGTTATGATCAGTTAAAGACGAGGTTTCCGAAAAAAAAATTTTTTTTGCTTATCAATCCATATTTTTTCACCGTTTTGCGATATTAGCACAAGTTGATGTGCGCTGTATAGAGAGAGGTCAGGTGCCTCTGATGAATTTTGCCGCGCTGAAAAATATGGATTTTTTAGAAAGTTATAGCACGTCAAAGTGAGAACTCGCAAAACGCGCATTACTTTTGCACCAACCTAATATGTTTTGATGACCAGCAAATCAAAATGAGCTTTATCGCTCATCCTTCATGACTTGGAAAATATACACAAACACACAAACACAGATTTTCTGCTTTATTTATATATAGAGATTTATGTGGACAGATCAGCACTAAACTTTGTCCACATATGCTTTAACGTCGATCGGTTCCATGAGAGGCTTTTCGCAACGATTCCCTTACAAAGGATCACAAATCGCGCTTTCGAACTTAAGTGAAATAAATAACATTGGGTGAGCCTTGAAGCCGCTTGCATTGAGAGGGGATCGCAGCTGAAAATATGCTTATATCTTAATCTCCAGATAAAGGATATCCGCCGACAACTGTCCCGACTAGTGCAATTACACCACCGTTGGCATGCGTTTTTGGAGCCCTTCCAGCTTGACAGTACGCTGCAGCGCGCGAAGACTTGGTAGCTCGCAACATCCCTGTCCTTTAACCTCTTTTGTTGATTCAAGCATTTCACATCGTTTTTTCATTATTATTCATTTCAGGCAATCACCCATTCTAATGCCTCTGTGAGACCATCGCCGTGAGCGAAGTTAGAGGAAAGAATGAGCCTTTTTGTAGCTGCAGTGGTGGAGATCATGCATGATATGATTTGGATTGCATGTTTTCTTGAATGTTTTGTAATAATTTGACATGTTCTCTAGAACAGACCACTGAAGTGACTACTTCAGCACTCTTTCATCAGGGACACCAGTAGGGAACCTGAAGTAAATATTAGAGTGGTCTCATCCAAAGAAATTCTCCATGATAGCCACCACTGCTTATAACAAAGCACACCCTTTCAACATTTCAATCTTGCTCGGGGCGATGATTCACAATTTTGAAAAATAATGTTTGGTAAGTAAAATGGAAGCGGAAGTCTGGAAATGTGCCTAAACAAATTTTTTCCTTACCTTTCAGTATTCATCAAAGTAGGGCGTAGAATATTTGAACATCGAGGATATTAAGAGAAGGGGGAACGAATGATTGACTCAAATACAGAAATTAAGAAGAAAAGAAGATGTAGAACGCTTGAAACAACAAAAGAAGCTAAAGGACAGTGTTGCTGCGATCTACCAACTCCCGGCGCGCTGCAACGTACTGTCAAGCTGGAAAGGCTCCAAAAAGGCACGCCCATGTTGGTGCAAATGCACGAATCGGGCAGCCGTCGACGAATATCCTTTATTGGTCTACCAGTGGCGTACCCCCCCCCCCCCGGTGAATGCGTCGCGAAACCTTCAAAATCACTTGCATAGGTAAAAATGCGCACGTGATTTGTTTACGTTTGTAAATAATTAAAATAGATTTGGAAAATTCAAAATTTCAAACTAACATTGTAACAATCTTTTTTCAAGGGCGCGATTGAGTGCGTGGTTAACGCCACGCACCTCTGTTCTAAAAAAAAGTTTCGTCCCCCCCCTATATGGAAATCCTAGGCACCCCACTGCTGTTCTACTTCTCATGAAATATTCCCAATATCCTTCACTATAAGCATATTGAACAGGAGTTACAAGCTAAATTTTGGAACGTTTCATGATTTCGGATGATCTCCGGCAGAAGACCGTCTTTTCTTCAAATCATTTTTCTCTCTTCAAAATCAAGGAAAACGCGCCAAAGTTCTGCTGATTACTACTCAGATAATCGCCGGGGGCAGGCCTCCGTAAACCCACGGTTTTGCAAGCGGTCAGAATAATTTTGGAGCGTGGCCAAACCCTCAGTGAGCGGTACTTCCGTGTTCTGCCAACGGGCAGCAATACAAAATTGCATGCGCTCGTCAAATAATCTCTTTCAGCGAGCGCTGCCAAACTTTTAGCAGGCGCTCGGACACACACGTTTGACTCTTTTTACGCAGTTTCGGGCTTACGCCGAGCAAAGGTAACGCTCTACATAACAGAGGTGTCATTGATGGTTTTATCCGAGTTTGAGATACTTTCTCGCAACGGAAAGTACCTACGGGCTGTGTGCTCCTTCACAAAGGACCGTGCGGCCCTAATAATTTTGCATATTCTCGCGGAAGGTCCGCCAGAATGCGGTCACTGCGCCGCAACTATGAAAAAGCCGAAATGTTTTTCCGAGCATTCGTCTAAAATTTGGCCAAAATTCTTCCAAGTATCTGCAGCGGACCGCAAATAATTAGTGAACTATTTTTCCGATGCCCGCCTGCCCATAAATCGCATGACCGCCTGCCCCCGGCGTTTATCTGAGTAGCTGGTTTAAGGCTCCGCCTGGCCCTGTCACAGTATGATAAAGGTCCCATCCCTCTTTGTACAACCTTTCCCTGTGCCCACTTTTACATGCCAATTCCGCATTCCCGCTGTGTTAGTACTCAGCATGCTCACTTACCCATCTGTGCCACTTACCAGCCCTGTAGCTCAAACTTTGTAACAAAAATTAATCTATAAAAGTAATGGATAATTTTGAACTGATATTGTATTCGGGGGAAGGAGTTAATCAGCATGCTCGATTACCACCCCTGTGACAACTCACAGCCCCCTCAAACTTTGCAAATTCGATAAAATTAATCGAAGTAACGGATGATTCTGAAAACTAATATTGTAATCGTAATCAGCATGCTTGATTACCCCCTTCCCCCCCCCCCCCCCACTCCTGTGGCAACTCGCAACCCCGCACGTCAAACTTTCCAAAAAAATAGATATCGATCAATGAAAAGCAGCTTACGAAGACAGATATACAGACATACAGACAGACAGACAAACAGACATTCAATTTATATTAAGTCGGTTCATAATTAATGCACTTTTTCCTACCACTTTTTTCAAACGCTAGTCTTTGAAGTAGAACCGTTCTTCTCGGAAACTTTATATTCGTGAAATCCCGCTTCTTCTAATTTTCATGGATACTTTCGTCTTGAGAAGTCTTTGTTCAAACAAAAGTTCCGTGTTTTCAAAGTTAAGGGACAAAAGCTTAAAATTTTCTCCCTCCATTCTATCTGCTCTAAATCCATGAAAAATGCTCCGATTCCTTTTTAAAAATATGTCCTACAATCGCAAAATTATTGTTACAAAATGCTAACCGACGCTAAATTTTTAAAAAAATCTTGAGCCGAAAAGCTATGACTCAAACTTAGCCAATTGCTGGGACCATTCTGAGCTGTATAGAAATCTTAGGTGAAAAGCGATTGCAGAAGTTTCGCTTTGTGTAGATAGGGTAAACCTAATACTACTAATGACAGAAAAACGGCAGGAATTCCTCGTTTTTTAGATGGGAAAAAGTTAAAGAAATTTATAAACGCGGTTTTTGCCTTTTTTAGAAGGTAGAAAGAATGAATACTTTCGCTCTCTTGGCAATACTTTATTTTTAAAAAAATTCCGTAAACTTAAGTCTCACGCTACTATTCAATCGACCCTAGGCTATTAATGAGCAAAGTCTGCTCCATTCTAGTGCCTTTGTATTTCATGTTTTCTCAAACTAAAGCTTTTCAGAAAAAAATTTCGGAAATTTCTGAATCAGAATACCCTTCCCGTGGTGAGTACACGCAATGTACGTTGTATAGCCAAAAGTTTACTGTTTATAACAGTTTTTGGTGCATTTAGAAAGATTGTTTTGGAAATTATCTTGATTAAAAGTCTAATTTATGAAAACGTGCATAAATTATAAACCAACTCAATATATAAAATCAAGCAAGTGCTCAACTGTTTTTGATAAGAACAAATTATATTTGAGTTTATGAAGGAAGTTGAGGTCTACCGAAAAATTTAATAATCTAATAACTCATTTGTCCTTATCAGCAACATGCTTAGCACTGTTGGGTCAGATAATCAGCACAATTTCAATGTTCTCGTTGATTTAAAGAAAGAAAAGTTTTTCTGGAAATTGCGGCTTGTACAATTTTTCGCTCCTGTTCACATGTTTATAGTAAAGGGTAGCAGGAATATTTACGGATGGGTAAAAACGTAAATTTCAGGTATATGGAGCTTCAGTATATGGACCATTCCTTTGAGCTGCGATTTACCCCACGGCGAAGATGTGAATGCATGCATTACCTTCCACGTATGCTGCGCGGATCTAGAAAAAGTTATGAACGGTTAGAGACAATGTCCAAGCAAAAAGCCGATTTCGAGATTTTTTGCTTACCTAGGCCTATTCGCTATGCTGAATCCGAAAATCAACACTGGAGAGTGCGAAAACGGCGAAAAAAGGCTTTAACGGAAGAGGGAAATAGCAGGTGGGCGGGGCAGTTCACATAGTGGCGTCACACTCCCAGCTTCAGAAGCGATCTTCTCGCTTCCTCTACTCACCCTAACATCACCACCAGCTATCTGCGAAACACATGACATAAAATCGGAACCAAGAAGATCGCTTATAAAGCCTGGGAGAGTGACGTCACGGTGTGAACGGCCCCGCCCACCTGCGATTTCCCTCCTGCATTAGGGCCTTTTCGGCATTTTCGCGCACTCCATGTGGTTTATCGAGTTCAGCATGACGAATAGGCCCGGATAAGCACAATCTTGAAGTCGACTTTTTGCCTGTACACTGCCTTCAAAAGTGGGAAGTTTGAGATTCTAATGCATAATGTGCTTCGGAATCCAGCCTGGACAAGCTGGATATCGTTTTGGAAAAAAAGCAAGGGAATAAAGTTTAAGCGAACCCCCCCCCCCTCCCCACACACATAATCGCCTTCTTCCTTCATGTCATCTTTCATTTTCTACAGAGGAGCGAATTGTCGTTTCTGCCTTATCGATCCCATTCTTGCAAAAACCAAAAGTTTCCTGTTTCAACAAGTTCGCCGGTTAAGCGCGCGAATTTAAACCTGCCCCGAAAAAACAAAAGACTTGTTTACAGCGCTTGAAAAATGAAATGACACCAAAATTGGTGTGTAGATGGGCACTAGGAAGCTAAAACCTGTACGAAAAATTATGATAAAATTATATGAACTGAAGGCGTGGCAAACTTTCTTCGGAGTTAGATGGCTAAGCCACATGGATAGCCATCTGAGGTGGCTGTAAAAAGAAAAAGTCATAAATTTCCCCTCCTTCACATAATTTTCTTACATGTTTAACATAATTTTGTTTTACATCAAAAACCTACAACCAAGTTTTTAAATCTATAAAACCCCTTCTTCCTCGCCTAGTCACAACTCTCGAAATATTTTGTATGACGCCGGCAAGCCTGCTTCAAGTGCGCAAGAGTGCGCGCCAGACACAGCATGCCGCCAACTCGGAGAATACGCACATCTTCAGTTCTTTTTTTTCTGTTCAAGTTGTTTTTATGCTTTCCATCATTTTTCGTTATTCATTTTGATCCATTTATGATCGCGTCATAGGCGATGTAGTATTTTTGTGAAGAAGTCCAGGGGGACTTCGTTTATAGAAAATTGAAAAAGCCACCTCATGCCAGCTTTGGAAGTGTTACTTTCGTAACACCTTGGATAGACTTGATGTTTGAGTAAACAGCATGTATTCTCTAGTTATCACATCATTTTTTCTCAATAAAACTAGAAATTTTGACATCTAGTTTATGCTCCAAACTCACATTGCATTGCCACAATTATTGTTGCAAACAGTCACCAGCTTACCTTCTTGATACATCGTCTGCAGCACAAAATCGCTATACAAAGAATTATCAGAGCAAGAGCTAGGGCGATTATATAGCTGGGAGAGGTGAATCCTGAAAACATGACTGAGCAAAACGTTTCCAAGTCTTTATAGCCTACCATAGCATTTTTCTTCCGTGCGCGAGTAGACATTACGATCGTTTACGAGTGTTATGTCTATTGCAAAATAATAACAATCCAAAGAAAACAAATACTTTGGAGATAGCTGTAATTTCGTTGTGTGTGAAAGGAATTCTTATCTGAATGTGAAAATTGGAGTTCGATAAAAAACCTTAATTAATATTTTACGTGTACAAGCACTCATTAGAGGCCTGTACAATGATGCCGCGCATCTCGAAAAAGAGGTATTCATTCCGAAAGTTTTGTCACAGGAGCTTGGTGACTTCCATTGGAGAGCTTTTTTCTTTTTACAGAGAGAGAGCAATCTTCAATTATTCAACGATTGCACAAGAATTGGAATGCTTGCATCAACTATTCTTATGAAAATGCATAATCGCATTTCCATGAAAATGTTGATGCAAGCTACACCTTCCGGCAAAAGCTTTTTCATTTCAAAAACAAAAACGTAAAGATCTGACGGTCTACTTAATTTGAAAAAAAAGTTTGACTATTTTTCGACTTGGATTTTGGCTTTGAACTTCAGAAGATCAATCTTCTGGCGACTGCAAAAATTGAAACGACATCTTATAGAGCATGCTTTCTTTTTCTTGCCGTGGTAGTCTATGAAACATGCGTTCTTCTCGCATCAACGTAATATGTATCATACCACTGCATCACCACTACTTCGCAGCGGCCCAAACTCGGGTTAAATTTACTTGCTATACCGTGCCTTCCGGTCACTCGTTAATTGAGACCCTCAAAAATCCCAAAGAAAGGTGATTTTTCTTACAAAGTTGTCGTGTGCTTTGGAATGGTAGAGATTATTACTAACTAATGTCCGTCATAAGTGGACAGAGATGAATAAGCCGTAGGCCAGTTGTTTACACATGAATACACAGACAAACTCAGACAATCGATCGGACCCCTCCGGCGGACAGTCGAAATCTGCCAGAGTCGCGGCGGACCCAGTTGACCAATGAGAGCGGGGCGAGGGGGCGGTCCCTTCTTGTAGGTCACGGTGACGTCACCGGCAGGCGAGTGGAACCCTTCTCTGGATCTGCTCCAAAGGTACGCCATTTCTGCTCCGGAGGTACGCCAGATTTGGCAGAGCCGCGGCGGAGAGATTTGCCCGCCGCGAGTCCGCCAGATTTGGACGAGCCACGGAGCAGAAAATTGGAGGGGTCCGGAGCACAAAATCGGGGGGCTCCGGCGCACGAGTGGCAGACCCACCGCTGGGGAAACCCCGCGGCTCTGCCATTTCTGCGCCGGAGGGGTCCGATAGGCTGTCTGAGAAGTGCGGTTCATAATTGTACGAACACCCCTTTTTTGAAAATTCCGGAACTTTTTGGAAGAAACGAGAAGAAAAGTTTGTGCTATCTGGAGTACTACAGCAACGGTCTAGTTCTGTTTTTCAAGACCTTACTTAATTAATACATTTGTACAGATTTATGAGTATAAAGTCTTTTTTACAGATGTGTTCCTCAAAACTTTCTTCACGACCGTCATACCGATGCTTCGTTTCTGTGAAGTATTCTGTGACTGAATGATGAATAGCGTACATTTTTTCATATATCCATACTCCGAAGTCCGTCGAAAGCTGCTTGTGCCGGGTACGACAGACACCAGAACGACAGCGCTCAAACTTTATGTGTTCAATCATCAATTGCAAAGGCAGGGACCATACTGAGATGTTCCGGAACAACTCGGAGTTCTCGCACTGTGCAGCAGCCGCCTGCATGCGGTTTTGAGCGTGGGAGTTAAAGATTATAACCATTTCTAACGGTTTTCTTTCGGACTTCATTAGATCCGGTCTCATTCTGCTACACCGCAACCCCTTTGATGAGAAAGGCCTTTATCGTGATGTGGGCACGGAGAATGAGGGCCGTTCTGCGTAATGTATCTGAGAGCTTCCAGTTCCAGCACAAGTCCAAATTCCAAAGCTTCCGCATCAGTATGAACCTAGTCAAAGCTTTCGACGTTTTTACAGTATGGGGGGGGGGGCTGGAAAATTTTGGAACTGGGCTTATAAACGTTACAAAAATATGTAAATAACTTGTTTGTACTTGTAAATAATGAGAACATTTTCAAAAATTGTTAAGATTAAAATTAGCCTTGTAAAAAAGTTTTTCGGAGCTTAGCTGCCGCCATGCCCCCTTTCCTAAGATTTCGGGGCTGTCGGATCATCTCAAGAATCTTTGGAGAGCGAAGAATTTTGCTCCTTCCCCCCCCCCCCACCGCAGCGAATTTGGAACCGCCACTGGTATCGGCTCATGTCTCACAAGTCAAACCAGGTGGGCTCGGAGGCGTCATTTGTTCAGTGGCTTTCCTGAGAAGCCGAACGGCCTGTTCTTTTTGTGCTGTCAAGTTTTCCTCAAGTTGTTCTTGCTGTCCGTCGAACGTCCAAATTACATGAGAAGGCGCCTTTGCAATGGAGCTGTCCAATTCCACTCTCACATCTTTACAAAGGACATTTTGCAAAGGCTAAGTCTTCTTTCATTATATAAACAACCTGATATTTTACCTTTTTTCGTTCCTTTAGCATCTCAGACAATCGACCGGACCCCTCCGCCGGACAGTCGGAATCTGCCAGAGTCGCGCCGGACCCAGTTGACCAATGAGAGCGGGGCAAATGGGCGGTCCCTTCTTGTAGGTCGCGGTGACATCACTGGCAGGCAAGTGGGACGCTTCTCCGGCCCTGCTGCAAAGGTACGCCATTTCTGCTCCGGAGATACGCCAGATTTGGCAGAGCCGCGCCGGAGAAATTTGCCCGGCGCGAGTCCGCCAGATTTGGAAGAGCCGCGCCGCAGAAAATGGGAGGTATCCGGAGCAGAAAATGGGAGGTCTCCGGAGCAGAAAATGGGAGGTATCCGGAGCAGAAAATGGGAGGTCTCCGGAGCAGAAAATGGGAGGTATCCGGAGCAGAAATGGGAGGTCTCCGGAGCAGAAATGGGAGGGCTCCGGCGGACGAGTGGCAGACCCACCGCTGGGGAAATCCCGCGGCCCTGCCATTTCTCCGGCGGAGGGGTCCTATCCGCTGTCTGAGATCGTCTCTCTGCCTCAATAATACTGCTCAAAAGGAAAGGAATTCATTCGCAAAGGTTAGAAAAAAATCTTCTATCAACTCCTATGTTTCCCTCTTCCCACTTTAATGACTTCACAACACACTAAAGGCCGCGGTAAATTGTGTTGCATTGTTGGCTTCTTTTCAGCTGTGATTGTGGGGAGGAGGAGGGGGAGGGGGAAGATGGCATGAAATGTACAGTCTTTCCTTACAGCAATCGGGTTTACTCTTGATCGACTATGCGGGCAGGATGGCCATGGTTTTGACGCTGTCAACGGTTTTGTGATAGTCTACGAGGTTAGGACAATCAGCTGTACTCTCGGCAAACATCTATGACCCTTTAAGCATAATCCATGCAGCTATCCTTACATATGTGTTCACCTTTGCTTTGTAAAGTCTCACACTGCTTCCATAAGCAATGTGCCATCCTCCTGCTCAAATGTAAAAATGTGATTCCACTCCCCGTTGATTGACCGTCGAATGAGATGCATGAAAACTGTTCATTCCAGAAGATTCTCTGCCAGATCGGTAGTGGATAAAACAGTTGTTGAGCGAAAGAATAAGCTATTTATCATTCAGTCACAGATTACTTCACAGAAACGAAACATCGGTGGGACGGTGGTGAAGAACGGACAAAAGATGGACACTAAGTACATTTTGAGAAAATTCCGGTTAAAAATGCTGTTCTCTGCGATAGACTCCTTCCCCCAGACGGCAAAAGGTTTTTTCTAAAGAGAATCACTTTCTTTCTCTTCCCTTCCAGCGCATTGTCCTTCATAAGCATAAATGTAACCTTTTTGAAGCGACCACCACGTTTCATAGAAATCATTATCAAACAAAAGTTTTCTCTCCCAGAAGTTCTGCTCTAAAACGTTCGAGATTTGTTTCAAAGTGATTTATTTCTCTACGCCATAGATTTTATACAAAAATAGTTTGTTCAGAGTAGATACTCACGTAGAAAATTCAGCTGATTTTATGGAAGCTAGTTTTGCTCTAAAGATGGTGAGACTTCCTGTTCTTTTCCAGCAAAGCCGAAGCTTGCTCATTCAAGAAAATTTGCTGAACGAGGGTATTCTACCAAAAAAGTCTCGTTTTTAGAAGCAGCCGAGCCTCTTTTTGCGAGAACAAATCTCGCTTACTGGCTTTCAAGACACGAAAATAAAGTTTTTTCAAGAATGATTATTGCAGTGAAGCTAAAATAGCAAAAAGGTTACCCCAAAGCTATATTCTTTGAGACTTGCATCACTGACAAGAGTTTTATTGGTGTAGAACTCAGCTCCCCTTTCCTAAACTGTCGAAACTCGTGTAAATCAATAGTCATAGTTTGCTTACCTTTACAAACTGACGGAGGAAAAATTTTTTAATTAACTTTAAGTCGTAATTTGAACCATCTGAAGTTTTGAAATTCCATGTTATTATCAAGTTGAAGCCGTCGTGCATTTCTAGTTCAATCATCGGATCATCATCCTGTTTGACACGTTCGGAAATTGCCTTTTTCTGAAAACAGTTTTTAGTCCGTCGCTTATAACGTAGTACTATGCTAGAGGTGTCTTTACAAGTTATTCTCTTTTTCTAAACAATGGCATTATTCGCTTAGCAACAATTGCCAGCGATTTGGGATATCTTCTGATTCACACCCGTTCAGAAAATTTTTTCGAAAAAATTAGAACTAAAATCAAAAAATTAATCAATTTTGCACGATCATATCCGAGGGTCAAGTAGAACTAGACTTTCTCCAATACACAAAAATACAGAATTTTTTGGAAACTTGAACATTAAAAATAGATTTCAGCTGTTCTATCTGCCTTAAGTATGTAGCATTCTTTAACAAGTTCCAGCACGATCAAATTGTTCCAGCTTACCCCGGCGCTATTACGTATACATGATATATAATATAGAACAATAACGTCTTTTCTTCAAAGTATTTTGCTTTCATCATAGTTCTTTCCTCAACCCGATTATAGTCTGTATTCCATAGAAAACACCTTTTCAACTGATCAATCATACACGATGACTGATCTGAATGGTTAGGTGAGAGTCACTATTCTTTCTAGCACGATGTCGCTTTTCTGTAATCCTATCAAATTCCTTGCTGTTGTTTTTGCGGAGTGGTAATGTTTTAAAAATGAGGCTCCACAGACGTCATTGACGTAATTTATATAAGTACGCCGTCGAAGATAACAAACACTTCCGAGCACAAAGACTGCGGGCTCTTTGAAAAGGACCCTACAACTTCTTGAAGTTTAGAGCTGCAACTCCTTTTGCGCTCCTCCCAGAAAACAGTGCGAGTACACGTCGTTGAGTCGGGATCGCGAAAAAGAGGCTTCCCATCTTGCGCAGAGATAGGAAGTCCTCGATGGCTACGACGTTGGCGAAAACGATCCTTAATTCAACCATCTCAAAAATGGAGAGCTTTCAGACTTTAGGACTGATTTAGCCGAGCAAGTTTGCAGCTGCACAGCGCTCACATTAAAATGCGAAAAGACAAGAACTGGCCGACTCCGCGCTCAGACTCAGGAAGAGAACATATTTACTAATCTTGTAAAGAAGTGTGGTGGTTAAAGTACTGCCATTGAGAAGGCGTCGACCTACTAGGAAAATCAATGACGTGCTCAACTCCTAGGACATAGAGCTTCTTCAGCAAAAGCTTTCTTTACCCCCAGATAATGAAGAATTGGCACATAAGAGGAGCAACCACAACTCTGCGAAAATTCCGACAAACTTCACCAACGCATCAATTTCAAACAGGCTCAAAATTCAATATGTAATGGTAAATTGCTCGACTACGCCGGGTTACATGGCTCACGACTTTGGTAGGGAACAAAGGAGATCATAAAATCAAATTCTTGTTTTTGAAGCCTTGCTTAGCAAAAGAGCCCTACAGTCTAGTCGTGGCTCTGCTTGTACAAAACTACAGCATCGCGCTGGACATTTTCAAATAAATCCCACAATCTCACTCCAAGCAAACTACTTCAGATATTGACGAATGTCGCGCATAGGAAGCAACGTTTCAAGAAATGAGTAACACAATAGAGTTCCCGACCCAAAGGAAGACACATACTTCATTTCGCATAGCCTCCCTCCCTTTCTCCTCCCATGTGCTGCTTCACCCTTGATTGCAGCTGCGGGAGGGCTGGCGTTGCTACTGCCAGCGGATTGAGTCACTCAATATTGCTACCTACTGAAATGTTTGGAACAGTATGAATGCATTGAAGGTATAGAGTAGGAATAGTTGAGCTTCGGGGACGCACCAAGACAGAATATGAGCAAAAAGATGTTCGAGAGGAAGAAACGCGAGAAGTAGTAGAGAAGAGAAACAGAAAATCCCCAACAGTGACTTTCTTTAAAAAGCTCGACTTTGTTTTCTTTCTTTTCTATATTCTTTCATGTTCGAATTTCTGAGGCGAACATCTTCTTTCTCAAAATCTGTTCCAGGTTCTTTCCTAAAATCCGTAAAATAATTTTTAATTTTTTATCCATTTATTCTGTTCTAGATATCTCGATATATTCTGTCTACTACACTCTCTACTTTTCTTTCACTTCGTTCCTTATTTTTGGTTTACCGTGCGCCCGCATGCGCAACTCTACACGCAGCGGGATTGCGAGCAGAAATAGCGAAAAGCCCACTCTGTTAGTCAGTGCTAACTCTTTTGTGGTTGCAATCAAAAAAGACATGACGCGGATGACCTCCAGGTCATACCACAGGGGAATGCGGCATGGCTTTGCTGCATAACCACGCCGCCCAAACACCATTCTGATCTGCAGAAACCCAAAGTATTGTGAATGCCGCAAGAAATAGGAACTTTAGGACGCCACGACAGAAAATCAGATTATGTTCGCCCAGTGTATTCAAAAGCATAGCGATTATACGAGTGGTAGAGAAAGATTGCTTTGACTGTCTTTCATTAAACGCTCACGAGGAAGAGACGGTTAGTCGAAGTGGCCTATCGATATAAAATGAATACTACTTTGAAGGATATGAAACGCTGATATCTGCCTTTCTTATCTGCTGCGGGTTTCTGAGCGAGGAGCTATGAAGGTTTTTGTGAAGATTTGAATGTGCACCTAAGACCAAGTGAGTTGCAATATTGTGGCTTGAATAATTGTTGTGATAATGGTTCACTCCGTGCAGTAATTTTCACTGAAGACACATCCACTCAACACTGCCTCATTTGAATGCTAGGAAAAGTCAAGTTGTAATTTTACACCGTTATGTTGAAATTTCTGCCCATAAGAACCTTCATAGCTCCTTTCTAAGAAACTCTCAGCAGATGAGAAACGCAGATTTGGAATCTGCGTTTCATACCTTCCAAGGCACATACATCTTATGTTGAAAAGTCACTTTGACTAACTTCCTTGTAAGCACTTCCACTTCCTTGTAGGCACTGTCCATCAAAGAACTTGCCAACAACCTGACACAATACTTCTATCTGCTTGCAGAATCGACTTGCCCCCTTTGCAATGTAACAACAGCGCCGTCATTCCGATGCAATGGCACCAACTGGAATTTTTACGAAGTCCCCTTTGACCTTTGTCTCCCTTCCCCTCCCTTCTCGCTTGAATTCTTTGCTTGTGCTGTCAGCATAGAGGGTGTAAAGCTAAAAAAATTTACCATTTGTTAGACGAGAAATTCCAAACTTTTCAAATCACTTTCCCCGAGAATGGGTCGCGAAATTTTTGAAAGTTACTTACATGGGTTATAAAAATGTGCAAGTGACTTGTTTTTACTTGTAAATAATTAAAATAATTTTTAAAATTTTTTAAAAATTCGTTTTAGCCTTATAAAAATTTTTTTCGGGGGCGTGGCTGACGCCACGCCCCCTTTTTCCAGATTTTAGGGGTCGGGGACCCGGAAAAATTTTGAGAAGCACCCCAAAGATTTTTTCGGAGTGCGTGGCTAACGCCACGCACCTTCTTTAGAAAAAATTTTTTGTCGCGCCCACCCCCCCCGAGCCGAAATCCTGGGTACGCCACTGGTATGTACGTATGTTACTAATAGAAATTTTTATTTCTGAACCGATCCGAACCAATCTTTACACACATACACTTCGGGGCCGGGCGGGTGTCACAGGCTACATTTCGTCTCGATCGATATCGATTTTATCGATTTTTTGGAAAGCTTGAGCTATGGGGCTGGGAGTTGGCACGGGGGGATAATCGAGCATGCTGATTACAAATATGATATTAGTTTTCAAAATTACTCGTTATTTTATCGATTTTATCGATTTTTTGCAAAGTTCAAGCTACGGGGCTGGAAGTTGGCACAGCGGGTAAAGCATGCTGTTCACGAATGCAATAACTGTTTGTAAGGATCCAAGACTTTTATGATCTTTTGTAACTTTGGACTAGAAAAGTGCAAGCGGGTACTTGGTTATGCTTATTCAAATGAAGAATCTTTATTTCTCATCCTCAATCCTTCATCAAAATAATTCTTCTGTCATCTGGGTCAAATCTTGTAAGGGAATAAGCAAGTGCGTTGATTACCTTTTGTTTGTTTGTAGAGTATGCCGGTTACATGCCGCACGCATGCCAGAGATAAGTCGACGGCATGCTTGCGACTTTCCTCCGCGGACTTCGCAAAAACCATATGCCCTTTGTTTCTCCCTACTGCGAACAGGGACGGCCAAAGACAAAAACAAGAAATTTGATTCTTGTGCGCCTATTGTAAAAGTCGATCACAGCTGCGGTTTTGGAATGGACAGCCCTTTCAATTAGTGACCCCTTGAATGGTTTTCTTTGTTCACTGCCAATAACTGGCGGCAAAAAGAAAAATTGTTAACTTTTTATCGTTGCATAGAATTCCTTGGGGCGTAGGTCAAATACGGGTTGACTTCGATAAGAATAAGATGCGACTCTAAAAAGTCTTTCGAATGATGAGTGTCAAATGCAAAACGATTGATTTTAGAAAGGTTTATACAAACTGTATAAAAATATGCAAGCAACTTGTTTTCGCGTTTAAATAACCATATGACTGACTGTAAAATCATTTTGGCTGCGGTCATAAAAAATTCTTGAAAAGTTAGCCTGAAATTCGAAAAGAAGTGCTGGAAGTGCTGGCTGCTGGCTTTCTTTTTTCGAGGTTTTTAGTTTAGGTAGCTTTCTAAGATAGTAAAATTTTTACGATCAACAAAAATAGACTCAAAAACTTTTCATCGGCAGAAATCGAAAATGATCAAGTATTCCAGACTAGTCTACTTCCAAACATTTTTCCCAATACATGACCTTCCCTCTTACAAAGAAACAAAATAATGAGCTGATATAAACTTTTAAAACTGTCAAAAATCAGTTAATTACATCAAAAGCCAACTACTTAAGCAACCTATATATCAAAGGAGCCATTTTTGGAACAAACGTTCGCCTGTAAATATTAGGTCGTCCCGAAAGTATTTTCGCTTTCTTCAAACAATCGCCACGGTCCGCAGAACAAACATTCTTGAAAGATCTTGGAAGCATTTGATGCAGTTTCTGTTTTGATGCTCTTTAAAATGGTTATCTCTACATTGCAGTTCAACAAACAAGCTCTCAGAAAATCACCAAAAACTGCGACCCACGCTTTTTACGAAGGTCAAGTTGCGCTATTTTTCTAAATTCTTGTACTGATTCTCCGAAGAAGCCCAGTAACCTTCAAATAGAGCAAACGAAGTAGGATACAAAACAATTTCTTTCTCCTTCCCAGAGCTCTTCATAATTTTTTTGACAAGATTTTAAACAGCACTATCGAATTTTAAGACCCATAACAGACGCAAACTCGTCAAACTCTAAGAAATCCTCAGTTTTTGATACTCCTAAAGATAGATTAAGATTCATTACTAGTTTAACAAGGCAAGTGAGCGTTTCCAGGTTCGAAATATCAGATTTTGAATTTTTCGGGTACATCTTGGGGCGCCATCAAAAACATGAATTTTGTCGATTTTATCCTCTAAAAGTTTACGAACCAAAAACAAAAAACATGTCTCTGAAAGAGGACAAGGTGCTGCATCGAATATCACCCGAGTTGCTTCCCGAGTGATGCTCTATGAGGTTTAAGCTGACGAAATGTAGAATTTGATAGCATCAAAAAAATATTTCTAATTTTGTAAAGTAAGATTTGGAAGGGAAGGAAATTGTTTTGTATCCTACTTTGTTTGCTCTATTTGAAGGACTTGGACTCCTTCGGAAAATTACTACAGGAATTCAGAAAAATACCGGAAATTGACCATGGCAAAAACTATGGGTTGCAGTTTTTGTTTATTTTCTGAGAGCTCGTTAGTTAAACTGCAATGTAATGATGACCCGTATAGTAGAAGTGCTTCTGTGCCAAACAGGTTTGTTAGGTGTTCTTTATTTTCAATCACGGCCTAACGTTTCGGCGCCTTTCGTTTTCCTCAGAGGCCTGAAAATGGCTCAAAGCGTCACCCGTGAAACGAAGCCATCAAGCACCATTTCCACTCCTGCTAGTTCCCAACCTTCGTTCAACATTCCTACCATAAAAATTGTTATGCCAGAAGATGAACATACCCTGTGAACAATGGGAGTAGTATATCAGTTAGAATGTCTAAGCTGCAACGCCATCTATATCGGAGAAACTGGCGGAACACTTAGTACTCGCGTAAAAGAACATCTTGCAGATAAAAGGCGTAAAACATTGTTTTCACCTCTAGGCAAGCATAGGCACGATTCGCATGGTGGAGACGATTTCGATATCAAATGCCAAATCTTGGCACATGAGAAGGAAACCTCGGCGAGGAACGCGTTATCCTAACATACCTAACAAACCTGTTTGGCACAGAAGCACTTCTACTATACGAATTATGCCCAGGTTTAAAGAAAGCGAAACTTTCAAGTTATTAGTAATGATGACCATTTGAAAGCGAAAGCGCATAAAAAACTGCATCGAATGATTCTAAGATCTTCTAAGGACGTTTATTTTTCGGACCGTGGCGATTGTTTGAAAAAAGCGAAAATACCCTCGGGACAACCTAATATATTCCTCTCTTTTTTCTTATTTGATAAGATTGCCGATTCGAGATCACCGCTTTGCTTAGCTTCCCCTATGTTTATGCAATCTTCACAAAAAACCCCAAAAAATCCACAATCTGATAAAATTGAATATATATTACCTAGGGTAGCAAAGCAAAAGAGTGGACGCTTGCAATGTTATCGTAGTACGATACATTTCGCTGTGTGATCCCAAAAAGCTTGTAGCGACCTGCAGACCTTACACAAAATGGCAGATAAGTAAGATAAGTATTTACTTTGATTGGAAACAATAACTTTACTTAATTTTTTAGCAATAAAATGGGGCACAGTCAAACAAAATCTGTCAAAATTTAATAAAAGATCCTGATGAACATGCTCACTTAATCATAGCAGATTGAAGCAAATTACAGTTCAATGCACGCGGCGTTCATATATTGCATTTGCATAGCAAAAAGGCCTAGGCATGCTTTGGAAAAAAAATCGTCCGCACTGCTGCATAGCAAAACTAGGCAGAGCACATGTGAAGACAAATTTTACCCACTGGATTCGCGACCTCCACGATACCCTTTAGTTTACAAATTTATTGTGTAGCGGAATTACTGGATTCGCTAAAAAAATATGGATACAGCTTCGATGCAAAAAAGCAATGAAACTCATTAGGCAGGCGGTATACTCCTCGAAGAGAACAGTACAATGCCCCTTCGATCGATATGCATCAAATCCCCGATTTTACACCGGTTGGATGCATATCGATCGAAGGGGTATTGTACTGTTCTCTTCGAGGAGTATAGCGCCTGCCTAATGAGTTTCATCGGCTGCGACTACGTGTTGGATGCGTATTGATTAAACATGTGGTAACTTGTTAGCGATCAGTACGCGATGGAAAACAAAGTTGCCGATATTAGCGATTCGCCATCGCTAATTTGGGGACGCATCAAATGGACAAGGAAAGACTTGCCAGCAATCAATTGCTATGTAAAGTGAGTCGCCAACTTCAGCGATTGGCGATCGCCAATCGTTGCGCTTGCCTCAATGGTTGCCAAGGTTCACAAATAACACAAAAAGGTATATTCTTGATAGCTGGTATGTCTGGCTTCGCAAAATCATGTTGATTCACAATGGTATAATCACCATGCTAACTTTTAGACAACTTCCTTGCCCATTCCTATGTGCAGCTGCGTGTCTGCATACACTTTTTGTAATCATGATCGATTATCCCCCTACCGCGTAGCAAATCTCAAACACGTGGCTCAAGTGGTCCACAAAAAAATTGACGAGATTTGATATTGACCGACAAGTTAGGCAGCCTATAACACTCGTCCCGACTTTGTGTGCGTGCAAAGTTTGGCCTAGATATCAGAGATAATTTTCTGCTTGGAACATCTGTACGGGCAAATAGGCAGACAGACAAGCAAACGTTCAACTATATATAAGATACTCTTTGGCTTTACAACAACTTGATAGCCGCTGTATGACATCGGGCATACCTTACGCGATTTATCGCTGTGCGATTACTCCACCGGACATTGTTTCTGATTCGCCGCGCAAAAGTGGGTCCCGCCGCATTCGTGCTAGTTTGTAGGGGTGACAAATCGCGTGCCATCGCGAGCAGTTTTCTGACGGGCATACTTCTAGTGGCGATATCGCCACGACATTGCCGAAACTACTAAAACAGCGGTAAAAAGGGAACGGCGTGTAGACGTGGACACAGGGAAAGGTTGTACAGGGATAGGGAAGAAAGCTATATCATAGCGTGTCTTGACACTGCCAGGCGGAGCTGGGTAAGCCAGCTGGTACTCAATAATAGAGCCTGCTGTAATCATGTCAAAAATGTTTTTTTGCATCTTTGATATATTGGTGCCTCAAAATGCGCTTTGTTCGCTTTTTATCTGTTACGTTGATTGGATAAGGGTTTTCCCACTGACTCTGACATCAAAGGGGACTTCGTAAAATTTGGCCAAGTCATGGGGCACTTCGTTTTCAAGAATGCTTCAAACCAAGGCGTGCCGACCCTCAGCTATACCTGAGATGCCAAACTGCACATCCAGAACGGTATTTCAGGCGCAGTCAGTCGTAGACCCTCAGATTTTACCGAAACTCTGCGCCAAATGTATTATATCATTTGTCGAATCTACTTGTCCGTACTCTAGTCCTTTGTGGCTTACGAAACTCTCTTTTGTTGCAAAAAAAACACACATATATTCAATAGACGAGAAAATAAACAAACAAATGAAACGCTGTGACAACATGAAACCATCATGCCGTAACATATGCTAATTTAGACAAGTTGCCCACTTGAGTAGCACTTACTGTAGTCTTCTTTTTTGTTTGCTCTATTGTCGTCGCAGCATTGTCAAAGGCAATCCAGTTGCTATAAGGTCCAAAGCCAATATTTGTAGAACAAGCGGCTCGTACGCTGTATGCTTCTGAAGCGGGAAACTTCATTATAGCTTGTTTTGCTTGAAGTAGAAACTCACTTGATGACTGTAGTCTCTCAAGCTTCACTTCTCCTGTCTGTGGCTGAGCAATAACTGTCATACATGCTTGAATATTTTCCTTTTCGCAAACTTCGACCTTAACATTTTTTTACATACAAGACAATAATCAGGGCCGAGCCTAGACCGTGAAAGCACGCTGAAATCTGTTTTTGGGCGAGAAGCAACGGGTATCGTAGAATATGCTATGCATCGGGAACACACGTCTCACCAACGAGCCCACCAACCATACGGCTCTACCGTGTTATTTCACAAGGTGCGAAGTTTTTTATGCAGACTAAAAATACATGGCAGAGTGAGACAAGAATGTAACAACAAATTATAACAACAAAACAATTGTAACAATGAATTAGATGTAACAAATTATTCAACATGTTGTTTTTAAGTTTATCCGAAAGTTCGTTCCCCTTTTTTTGCAAACACTTTTTTGTCTTTACAAAATATTTTAACGCGATGCAGTACCTTTAGGCCGACCAAGTATGAGTAAACGGACGAGTTATAAGCAAACGAATAAATCTCAAAATTTTTATTTTTCAGGTAGCGTCTAAAAAATCTGGACGTTTTTTCCAAGGGCTGGAACTTTTGCGCACTAGAGTAGTACCCCTGATTAAAATTGCGAGAGTTACAAGCAAATGAATAAAATTACTCAAAAAGTGCATTTTTGAGCAATTTTACGAAAATAATGAAAAAGTTACAGAAAGAGAGATTATTTTACAGAGCGCTTTCTTTCTTAACATCACAGGCTTGGGATTTAGCCGACCTTGAAAAAGCCAATCTTGAGTAATCTTCTTTATTTTGTTTCTAGCACTAGGCATTT
Organism: Cylicocyclus nassatus; assembly: GCA_958299035.1. Taxonomy (NCBI): domain Eukaryota; kingdom Metazoa; phylum Nematoda; class Chromadorea; order Rhabditida; family Strongylidae; genus Cylicocyclus; species Cylicocyclus nassatus. The sequence goes on from CATQJL010000112.1 coordinate 75,529,807, forward strand.
TTGAATCGTTAAGACCATAAATTTTCTTGCAGAGCATTCTTTCAAGGTAATTTGTAAATGCAAGATTCATGATCTTTAAAAGAAGAGGGCAAAAGTTTCCCAACCTGATTTTGAGAATTTATGTGCGGTACTACCCCTCTCAAAAAAAGTCGTTATCCAAAATGGTACTAGGACAACTGGATCGTGAAGTATGCATTTTTAAGAGTTAACGTAAAGAGCATAATTTAACATAAAGAACATAACATAATTTTGGGAATTCTACTGTGTACTAGTTTCCCGTTCAAAAATTAACAGACCGATTATTACAAGAACTTACTATGCTAATCACTGTGCTCTAACAACTTCATTGCGAATGCCGCTTAGAGGCACAGTGCACCCAGATTTTTGACGTCCACGTTTTTCTCGTTTCAGGGCCTTCTCATGTCCCTGATTCGAATATGAAGTCGGAAATGCGCGAAAACCCCGATAATCTCCGTTTCAGAGAACCCACAGGCCGGCTTTCGGGAACGGTGACTGGATGGGCGCGGACAAGTGGGCGGGCATAGATGGGGGTCCTCGTGCATCTTCGCTATTCCGAAGCGATTTTCTCGCTTCCGAAGAGGCACTTTGCGCCGCGACTTGGGCATTGGATTGATAGGGGGCCCTACTATTATATGCTGCCAAAAGCTCAACACCGTCAACTTAGGGTGGACGGTGCCTTTAACTTATATTTTCGTTTGCACTATCAACATTTGTGAATTTGTTCCCCCCCCCCCCCCCCGCCCTGCTCTTTTACATGCATTCCGAATGACGCTGCACTCATATTTATTACGACCAATATCACAAATTATCCGTATTGAACGCTTCTACGTTCTCTTTCGCCAATGATATTTTGTGTGGCATTTCTATGAAACGAAAGCGACTTCATAAAAATGCTGGAAATCAAGGAGGTTTTTATCTTCGTCACGCTTGAGACGACGTGCGTTGGACACGTTGGTCGTATTTGGTAAGGCGAGTCGCAAAAATTACACGCGATTTGATGAAGCGATAATCTACATTAAAGCAAAGAAAGCCCCAAAATCGTTCCTGTGATTTTGAAAGGGATTGTTTTATTAGGCTGGTGCAAAAGTTCTGTCGTTTCATTTTCAAAAATTTGTTACTTTGCGAGATTTCAACGGATTTGCTTGCTTGTAATTATATTAGAAAGAATAGGTCTTCCGCTTTCAATCATTGTTATGTGGAGCTTCCGTTTCACACTGAGTGCAGAGATAAAAATGGAAAACTAAGACCATGTAAACTTTGACCATTTTAAGTTAGGTCACCAAAAATCTGGAATGCTGCAAAAAAATCTGAAATCGTCAGTACATATTTTTTTGGCCTACCCTTTGCATCTGTGGAAGTTTGTGCTGTTTGGACGTCTCTGTGAGGATTATGAATATCGAGTTTACTATGGAAAACGCCAAAATTAATCAATTTCTCAATTTTCGCGAAAATCATAACTTCTTACAGAGACGTCCAAACAGCACAGGCTTTTCACAGTTGCAAAGAGCAGGCTAAAAAACATATGTACTAACGATTTCAGATTTTTCTGCAGCATTCCCGATTCTTGGCGACCTAACTTAAAATGATCAAAGCTTATGTGGTCTTAGTTTTCCAATTTTATCTGCGCACCCAATGTGAAACAGAAACTCCGCAAGACAGCTTTTGAAAGCGAAAGACTTACTCTTTCTAATAAAATTACAGGCAAGCAAATCCGTTGAAACAGCGCAAGGTTACAAATTTTTGAAAATGAAACGACAGAACTTTCGTGCCAACCTAATATTTTCAACTTCCATTGTCATCAAGATTCCGCAAAAATTAACACCAAAAATCTGATTGCAAGATTAATATGCTCTGCAGAGCTGCCCACATAGCGGACGTTTTGCTTTACATGAGAATTTCTCTGCTCTTAAAATTTGATAGCAGAGATATAAAAATAAGGTAAATCAAATAATGGCATCTTTATTTCTTGCATGTATCATTTGAGTGCTTTCGTTCTTTCGAGAATGTCAAAGGCAGCGGCTTAGAATGGACCTATTTCCAGATTTGGTAGTGTTGGATAGTGAACGCTCAACAAGGATGCTTAGCGGCCTTTTGAGATAAGTATGCCGGCACACTTGGCTAAAATTCTAATTTCAAATCTTAACCTTCTGCTGAATGTTTCTTTGAAGGAAGCTACGGCGGATTTTCGAAACGAGTTTGACCACCCAAGAAACGATCGGCACACTCTCAACTTGCTACCGCTGTGTGTAGTGGTCAGTTCGAGCTTCGTAAGAGAATGCGAGTGTAGGTTCTGATCACTTCGTTTTTCGGTTTTACTTCACTCCAAAGCTTTTTTCAAACGTGTTCTATCGAATGTTGGAGGTCGTTGAGGTAAGAGCACACCTTTACTATTTGAAAATTCGGAGTCGTTTTATATGAATGTTATGATGAAAATGATGCAATCTAAACAAAGATAATACCTAATAAAACACTGATTGAAGCATAAAAGATGCTCGCAGTGAGCTTAGCAAGGGATGCCTTATTATATTGACGTAAAAAGCATCATTTTCTTAATTCTCCATATTTCCAGATAGCAAAACTATGCTTTACATCATGGATGCTAAGCTTATAAAAATAAACTCATTGGAGATAAAGCAAAAGTGGAAAACACAAGGGATTCAAAACTAACCATCTTGAAAGATATCTATACTACAGCGCACGGGGTGATGGCGTGTAGACCTACTTCCTTTTTGGCCAGACTCGGTGCAAAAGCACATATGGTTCATTTTTGAAATCGTGACGACGAGTCGACTGCGGTCCTAGCGCACAAAGGGTCATAAAACACCTATACAAAAAGGCATCACCTCAACGCTCAGCTCAGTCACTTCCAGTGTCTCACTACTACCGTATGTTAGCAGAAAAACTATCTGATTAGAGATAGAAGCCAAGAAGTGGAAGTGCGTGCGTGTTGCGCGCGGTCTCGCCATCGCCACAATTTTTCAAATGCCCTATAACTTCCTCCAGAAAAACTTTGGAAATACAAGTGGATTCGGTCAGCGTTTCCAATCGACACTGTTGTAAATCTTATCTCAAAGTACATATCGCGGATCGTGATCAAGAGAAACCAGTAGACATTGCTGTAATGTAGAAATGTGTTTGTAGTCTCATTGTTTGTTTACGCATGCTTTACTCATTGCCCTTTTTGGGTAATGATCATTCTTCTTGTGACTTCGCCCTCGATAAAGCAGTTATTATCGCTGGTGTTTGGACACGACAGTTTAGAAGGCAGAAGCAGGATAACTGACACTGACCACTTTAGTGCACGACCATTGGCACCCTCCCTTCGTAACACAGTCCAATAATCGATTTTTGCGTTGACTCGGCGGCGTGCTTCCAACTTCGCACGCTCCTCCCCCTTTTTCCCTTCTCCACCGTCTTTTAGATCAAGCCGAACTTAGTGCAAAAACTGGAAGCTTGGACTAAGGGCCGCATGCATCAACATCCCAGTCGGGGAGGGGATCGCAGCTCAAATGAAAGCTTCATATCCTCTCAGAGAATCACAGGCTCTCAGCCGGCAGCCACGAAGCCACCGCGCTTTTGGTGGGTTTTTGCGGTGGCTTTGTGGCTGCCGGCTGAAAGCCTGTGATTGTCTGAGCTGAAGCTCCAAACTTCTAGATCTTGCGCTGTCTACCTATCCTAAGTATTTCTCCATCCTTTACTATGGGCATTTTGAACAGGAGCTAAAAGGCGTACAAGCCGCATTTTCAGCATTTGGTACGATCCTGGGACTAGAGGCGCCGCTATGACCGGATCGGACCCAGGTTCGATCTCGCCCCTGGGCCAACCAAGCCTCTACCTTTCGAAGACGATAAGTTGGTAGTACAATAACCTGGGAGGATAAAAGACTGACTTAGTAATCGGCTGGCCCCCGTAAGTTATTGTAATAGGCCCGCACGCATTTAGTAGCCTCGTCGACTATGAAGTAGTGTGCGTTCGGCGCAGGTCCGCAGAGGGTATCGAAGAGCCGAATCCTTCATTTTTTGAAATATCCTTTTAATCCCGGCGGTCGACCGTCTTTTCTTCAAAGACAGTTTCCTATCTTCGAAGTCACCGAAAACCTTTCAAAGTCTACTGATTATTTAACCTAACAATGCTAAGGCTGGGTTCATACTAATTCTCCTGTTCCGGAATTGTTCCCCACAGTTCTAGCACTGTGCTGTAACTGTGCGGGAACAGTTCCGGAACATGAGAATCAGTATGAACCCAGCCTTAGCATTATTAGGTTAAATAATCAGTAGAGCAGCCGCCCCGCACCGTTTTGAACGGAGGGAGTTGGAGAATTTTGACCGTTCTCAACGGTTTTTTTAAAGCTTTCTCTCATTTTGGGGCCTTATTCCTCTATCCCGCTTCCCTTTTTGATTAGCAAAACTTCGAACTCGAAGCGGGGTTGGAGAATGAGTGCTTTTCTGTTCTTTATCCGATGAAATTGTTCAAACGAAATCGAAATTGCGCTCGTCCATACTCGCTTCGTTTTCTTTTTGCTCAAACCTATTCCATTTGCTTCAAGAAGCCGCTGCATAGTTTCCGCACGCATCTGTCCCGAATCAGAACATGCGAACATTCTGAAAATGCGGGAATGGCAAATTTGTTCCTTTTTCTGATGAGTCTCATCTTTGGGCATTCTCAGCCGCTTTCCTTTTTCCATATCGTTGCTTCTCCGTTCTTTCTTCTAGTCTGCTTTTCCTTGTGATGAGGAAAGCTGCGAACTTGAAGCGAGGTTGATGATTGAACGCTGTTCTGTTTCATGTACCCAGAAAGATGGACCTTCGTGCGCTTGTCCATTCTCTCTTTCTTTGTTATTTTTGCTTAAAATGATTCCTTTTTGTTAAAAGAAACTCAGTGTAGTTTACACAGCCATCTCCCATGAATTAGTGCGGGCGAGCAATTCTGAATTTACGTAAATTGAGACTTTTTTTGATGAGTTTCGTTATGGACATTCTCAACCCCTTTCTTTTTCCATATAGCATATCTCATTTTTCATACTCTTTCTTCTACCCCGCTTCTCCTAGGGATAAGAAAAGGTTGCGAACTTAAAGCCTGGTTGAAAAACCTTGTTCTATTACGTGTATCCGAGCAGATGGGTCTTCGTGCGCTCGTCCATCTTCTCTTCCATTTCTGTCCAGACCTATTCCATTGTTCTAGGGATCTGTCTATGTCCCTTAGTAGCGAGAAATTACGCAGCGCTTTTCTAGAACGCATGAAGTAGGTTTGAAAAATAGCGGAGAAAGAATGGATGAGCGCACAACGGCTTATGTTTCCGAATACATGGAGCAGAATAGCGTTCATTATCAACCCCGCTTCAATTTCGCAGCTTTTCTCATCACAAGGAAAACCAGGACAAAAAAAAGGAACGGAGAAGCAAGATACAAAAAGTAAAGGGGCTGAGAATGCTCAAAAACGAACCTCATCAGAAAAGAAGAGAAAAGTCCCAATTTATTCAATTTCAGAATTGCTTGCACTCCCCGGCTCATGGCAGATGGCTGTCTACGCAGCGGCTTCCTGCAACAAATGGAATAGAACTGAGTAGAAATAAAGCGAAGAGAAAATTGACGAGCACAAGAGCACACATTTTGTCGCAAACGCAGAGCAGAAAAGCGCTCATTCTTTAACTTCGCTTTGAATTCGAAGTACTGCTGATCAAAAAGGAAAGCGGAGTAAATGAATAAGCCTAAAATGAGGGGAATCCGTTGAAAACAGTCAAAATTCCCCGACTTCCGCCGTTCAAAGCGCGTACGGGGCGGCTGCAGCGCACGCAGCGCAGTTCCGAAACAGTTCCAGCACAGTGCGGGAACTGTGCTGGGACAGTTCCGAAACATGAGAATCGGTATGAACCCAGCCTAAGACATGTTTTGATAAGGATAAACGGAGTATTAAAGTCATGAAATTAATGAACCACGAGTCGAAGTTGGGGTTTATTGGAAAATTCGATATTTTCAAATCTCATTTGTTCTTATTAGCAAGATGCTCACAACGGAATGGTCAGAAGTCGAAGTGGCCAATCCAAACAAGCTGCATACCATTCGATGCCGCATAGAACGCTGATTTCAAATTGCCTTCCCTATCTGCAGAGCGCCTTTGTAGGCGAAGTTATGAGCAGCTTTACTGCGAAAAAATCGCACACAAAAGTTGCTAGATTAGGCACATTATTGCTCTTTCAGCTCATCCCTAGACATGGTTCATATGAATTGGCCTACTTGCATGTCTTGGTTCAACGCTGAGCCGAGAATGGCCTTGTACGGCCAAGTTTGACCTTCACACGCACGATTTCTTGGCAAAATAATGACCTATAACGGCATATAAGTTCATCCACAAAAGCGCTCTGCAGATAAGGAAAGCAAATTTAGAGTCAGCGCTTTATGCTGCATCTAACAATGTATAATTTGCTCGAATTGGCTACTTCGATTTCTGACCCTTGTCAGCACTCTTGGGCTAGACAATCAATACAGCTTTTAAAAGATTCGTCAACTTCGAATAAAGAATGACTTTACCGGAAAAACGGTCGTCCTCGGGAATCATTAGGAGATCATACAAAAAGCTGGAAAAAGCGGCTTGTACAGCTTCTCGCTATGTTTATAAAAGATGGTAGAAATACGTGAGGATAGGTAGACAGCTTGAAATCCGGACAACTAGAGTGTCAGGATATGAAGCCTTCTTTTGAGCAACCTCCCCGGCGGGCGTGTTGGTGCGTGCGGCCCTGAGTAAGCCACCACACTCAAGTGAGCGTATACTAGCTGGGCACTGAGGTTTTGAAGCCTTACCTTGCAACCTTTATCTTCACCATAAAGTGCGATATTTGGAATTGGTTTGAACCTGATGTGCACTTGATTGTGAGCATGGACGATTACTTTGACTTCTGTAGGCGAGACCGCGGGCACTAAAAAACAAGTTGTATAAAGCATTGTGGAAAAGTACAGCTTTTCACGCTTAGGGAAGCAATTTAGGTCCGTATGCACGTACATACAGGCTCAGAAGGGAAGGAGAGATCAGAGAGTGACGCGTCATATTTTGCTACTCTAGATATCTGCATTCTCCTTTTTATGTTTACTTTAAAAAGGTTCTAATATCCTAATAGTTGAGTATTGGATGGCAGAACATCGTTATGCGAGCTGAGCTTTGCACCGTTTCTTGTGATTGCTTAGGGATCCCCAGATAATCACTCCTTGATTTTAAAGTCGTCTATCTTTCCAGGAATTATATGAACGCCGTAAAGTTGTACTGAGGATCTACATGCCACTACTAAGGATGCTTCCAAAACAAATAAATTGCGCAAGCTGTGATTTTTTCCGTATACCTCACCTCTCGAACAGTGGTTCATTGAAAATTTGGAACTCTAAGATCGTAAGAATTTTATCATAAACATAGAAGGAAGTACATGGTATATCCTCGGCGCAAATACAAGGACAGTGGTATGGAAAAGTGGACATTGGTCAGATATTCTAATGGTTTTGATAGTAAACCCACCAAATACATTAGAGGCTAAATGCCACTCCCTAATTTCTGCGTCACTCCTGAGAATGCGCTTCAAAGTTGAAACTGCTGAAGTCCACCCAACGAAAATAGGCAGGGTTGGTTAGGCTTCGAATCACGTTAGCGTGGATTAAAGGGTGGAATTTGAGGCTGTTGTTGTACTTGTATTGTCAACTGACTGATGGTATGTCAACAGCCAATACCATCAGTCGCAACGTGTCAAGAAATTCAAATTTCATTTAAACGCTCAACAGTTTTACCAACATTGTGCTGCTTACCTAGCAAGGCAAGCTCAATTTGTTATGTAATTAGTAATAACCTTATTTTTAATTCATGAATTTCAAAAGTACATGAACGTCTATCAAAATGACATTCTTCAATGAACATAATGAACAAATTAGTCTGTCCAGAACAGAAAGTGCGCTAGGGATTCCAAGCGAAGCAAGCGACAGAAGTACTTCAAGCCATTATTCATATCTTTTTCAAGCTAAATTTGCATGGTGGAAACAGTTTGAACAAAAGATATCCTGGATCATCGCTAGAAACAAACAAGATTCTATGAAAATTCTGGAATAAATACAACTGAATAGTGTTTGAGCAATCCCAAAATGCTCTCGCAGCCCATCGAAAATGGTTTGGAAAATGTCAAACTCGAGCCAAACACTAATTTCTTTCTGACACATTAGCCTCATAGACGCTATAAAAAGCTTAAACATTCACGACAGGGCCAATTTTTTGCTGACTGCCATTTCGGACCAGAGCATGTTTTGCAAAATTGAGTTTGCGAAATATTTTCAGGTTACTGATGGGCCCTGTGGTCTGAAGTGTTAATCTGTTACGCTGCAGAGCACTTTAAGTACCACATTATCGCTCTGCTGGAAACGAAGTCCAGGAAGAAGGACGTGCGGCAGAAGTGATGGGATCCTCATTATTCGCGATGAAAAGGTTCCATCACGAAACGGAGGCGTCGGCTTTGTCGTTCAGCCATCTATCGTCCATCTCGATTCGCAGGAGATCCTATCACCTCGTCTAGGCATCCTACGACTGCTCCACGTCAGAAGACCAACAGCATCATCAATTGCTATTCTCCAACATCAGCAGCTGACGAATCAGGACTAGATGCTTTCTACGAAGATGGTTCGTAGAAAGGAGGAGGTCGTCCGCAACGAGAAGTCCTTTTACAAGTTTGTTATGGGCATTTTCAAGCGAAGGGATGCCACTGGAAAAGGAATATAATCGGGAAGTTTGGATATGGGCTCCGGAACGAAAACGGCAATCGTCTTTTTGGGCCTCTCTCCGCCGCACGATTTTTCCATGGAAATTCCATCTTCATAAAGAAAGAACATCGCCGGTGGACATGGGAATCACCCAACGGAACGGACTCACGCGGATATCGACCACATTCTCGCTAAACGAAGATGGAGCTTGCTCGATGTCTCAGAAGCTCCATCCTTCTGCAGTGGCTCCGATCACCGCCTCCTTCGAGCGAAGATACGATTCAGTCAAAAGCTGAAGCAGGTCTGCCACAGTGCAGCAAGAAGGAAAATAATGTCGTTTATGACGGTGACAGGCTGGAGGAGCTCTTATCAAGTTGTGACTGGCCCATCGAGGAGAACCCAAAATACGACGACGACCGGCTTCTGAAAGGATTGCGAGCCTGCGGAGAGTGCGCCTCAGTGACTTCTGAGAAGAATTTGGAACATATTTCAAAGACCACCAAGGAATTGCCCGAAAGAAGAAGATTTTTGAGGCAGGATCCGAATGCAACCCATCTCGAGCGACTGATAGCCAACGCCAGTTGCAGAACAGCTTTGCAGGAGGATCTCAGAAAGTACAGGCAAGCCAAGATTCTGGAAGCAGCCGAAGAAAGGCGAAGTCTCAAGAAGTGCCGAAGGGACCTCTGTGATATCACGTACCGCTGGCTGCACTATTGAACAAAGACGGGACTCCGACATCTTCCCGATACAAGATGAAACCCATCGCGAAGAACTTCTACACCATGCTCTTCCGCTCATTAACACCATGCCGATGCCCGTTGTTCCCACTGGAAAAGTACCACCACGAGTTCTACCTGCTGAAGTGCGCACGGCGATTCAGACCATGAAGACATCCACGGCTCCAGGACCAGACCATCTTGCCGTCGAATTACTGCGAGCCGGAGGATAACGCCTACACGAGATTCTCGCGTCGCGCCTGGCATCTTACGTTCAGAAGGAGAGGATTCCCGACCGGTGGAGAACGTCAAAAACCGTCCTTCTTTTCAAGAAGGGTGAACGGAAGGATCTTCGGAAGCACCGTCCAATATGCCTGCTGAGTGTGCTGTACAAGCTTTTCACGAAGATCATCCTCGCTCGCATATCTAGGACACTAGATGAAGCCCAACCTCAAGAACAAGCTGGATTTCGCAAAGGATTCAGCTGCATGGGCCACATCCAGACGGTTTCGAGGGTCATAGAGGTCTGCCAGGAAAACTGCCTCTCTTCCTGACCTTCGTCTACCACAAGAAAGCCTTTGACAGCGTCGAAACCAACGCCATCCTGTCAGCGCTAGTCGATCAAGGAGTGAACCCAACTTATGAGAACGTTAGCCGACTGCTATAAGGACTGTGCAACGACGATGCAGCTGTTCCATCGTCCCCTGACCACCATCCCAATTGGGAAGGAGGTCCAACAAGGCGACACAATTTCGCCGAAGCTGTTCACCGCGGCCTTGCAGTGAGTGATGAAGTCAGTACGAGAGTCGTTTTGCGGACGACATCGTTGTCTTCTCGAGCAGTATCAGTAAAGCAGAGACGACGCCAAAGGAACCAACGGAGCAGGGAAAAAGATCGGATTGCGAATAAATCGGAAGATTTCAAGTCCTTGAAAAAACTCCTTTGCAAGGATGCAGAAATGGAATTGAAAGCACCCTATCATGGACGCCGTCTTACCTGTATCTCGGACGTTCGTTGAACACGAAGAACGATTTAAGAGAGGCACTTAACAGGAAAAGAAGAGCAGCCTGGACCGCTTTCAGGCCTCTGAAGGGAGCCACCGACCAACTGACGGACCCGGAGCTCCGTGCCCACCTATTCCACTCAACCATTCTCCCGGCGCTCGTTACCCAGCTGAGACTTGGGTAGACACTGTAGCCACGTCAAAAGCCTTAAGGACCACCCCAGAGCGCTAGAACGCCGTCTTTTAAAGATGATCCAACACAAGCAATATCTTGTCGGACTTCGCAATACGGATATGAGAAGGATGTCCCGTCTTCGTGACCCAGCGGATTACTTTGCAAAAGCGAAGCATCGATGGGCCGGTCACATTATGAGAAAAAAAGACACAGATGGACCCTGAGGACATCGGAGTGGATTTCTCGCGAAGCAAAACCCCCTCGAGGAAGACCTCCAACGAGATGGGCAGACGTGTTCGTAGAACGGATGGACCAGCTAAGAAATCAGCTGGATACGATTTTTGCACCTGGAACTCGTGAACGCAGCCACCGACGTCAGCCAAAAAGATTGTGGTGTCTGAGGCGAGGGACAGGGTTCGAAAGAAACTTCTGTGCTGGGGCCCGCACGTCACGTGAAGCCGGGCCATCTAAGTATCTAAGTAAGTATCGAATGCGCTTATTGTTGTGATCACGTTGAAAAAAAACAGCAGCTGCCTAAATGTGGCGTGCAGGTCTTCGAACATAATCATTGACATAATATGTGAGAGATATAACTATGAGATCGTGCGCCGCGTTCTTTCTTTGCAAGAAGGTCGTGCATACATTCTAGCATTCGCCTTAGCAGTTTCTATGATGGCGCTACTCGATGACAAACCTCTTTCAGCTATATAAATTTCCTCTTCCTTTTTTATTCCAATGTAGCTTCCCGCCAGTGGCGAAACTTCTACACGAAACCTCCATGGCCTTTTTTTGATTTCAATGTCCTGGAATAACTAATGCAGCATTGCCTTGATAAGTACATTCGCAACTCACAGTTGTTGTCTGATCAGTTTTCTGTTCTAATTCGACATTATTACTCTCACCGAAGACGCTGAAACTTGTTAATTTTTCCATCCTTCAAAGCAAGTTACCGTTAATCATTCAAATACAAAGACAGATGACATAGCGCAGGGCTGACGCTCGTTTCCATTGTCACTTTTTGATAGTCACTTGAATGCCTTGCCAAGCAACAAAGTCCTTTCATAACTAGTGCTATGTGTTTACAAAGGAATCTTTTTGTGATTTTACTAGCTGACTTCCCGGCTCCGCCCGGCCCTCCAAAACACTATGGCAAAGGTCCTATCCCTATCCCTGTACAACCTTTCCCTGTGCCCGCTTCTACACGCCAATTGCCTATTTCCGCTGTGTTAGTAATCAGCATGCTCAATTACCCTCCCCTGTGCCAACTCCTACCCCCGTACAAACTTTAAACCGCTAAAAATTGATAAAGTCGATAAAAGTAACGAATAATTTCGAAAATTAATTTTGTATTTGTAATCAGCATGCTTGATTACCCCCCCCCCCCCCTCCCCCCTTCCCTGTACCAGCTCCCAGCCCCGCAGTTCAGACTTTACAAAAAATCGATAAAAATAGGTGAAATTGATATCGATCGATGACGAAAGATAGCCTATGGCACCCGCCCCGCTCCGAAGTGTACAGGGTGTCCCAAAAATGTACTTACTGTTTGACTGTAAATAACTCCCTTGTGATGAAGTGTTTCGAGAAGCTTCAGGTACCATTTTGTAAAGCGAGGTCAAGTTCAGATTTACAGTATGAAGCGAATCATCGATCACGCTTCGTTTCTGTAGGATTAGGTACGAACTTCGACGAGGATTTTAGGCCATTGTAGGCTTCTGCTTCGGAACAGAACCAAAAAAGCCAAAAACTCTTATACGAAGGTAATGGAAGCCGCTGAATTCGAATTTGAAATTCTCATTTTACTGTGATGCTTCTTTGCTAAGTTATCCCCGGTAAATCGTAATAACTCAGTTCCCAGCAATTGTCAGAAATGTAACTACACCGACAAAAAAGCTGAAGACAAACGTAAAAAGTTGTTAGGTGGAGTCAGAATGCGCGAAAACCCTAGTACGCGATTCTTCAGATTTTTTGAAAAATTTTGTTAGGTGGTATATTTCACAATGGTTCCATATGCTGGAAGTTCTTAAAGTAATCATCCTATAATAATGGAAAGCGATCGATGATTCGTTCCATACTGTAAATCTAAGTTGAATCTCGCTTTACAAAAAGGTACCTAAAGCTTCTCGAAACACTTCATTACAAGAAGTTATTTACAATCAAACAGTAGGTACATTTTTTGGGACAGCCTGTATGTGTGCCAAATTTGGTCCTGATCGGTTGAGAAATGAATTTTCTATTTGGAACATATGTACATACATACAGAAGACATACAGACAAACAGACATTCAGCTTTATATATAAGATTGACGGCGACTGGTGCGGAAGTCTGTGATATCGTATCGGCAAATTCAGATAAACTATGTCCTATCGTTGTGAATGATGCGGCGATTGAAGGCAAGCCATGTATACAGGGTGTTCCACATGAAATGTGACGCACAAAAGCTTTCGTAACTTTGCTGAAACTCAATGGAATTGAAAGCTATTGTTTTCATTTGATAGACAAGAAATTTCTGTATAGGACATTGTAAATTACTTTTGAGATATCCACCTTTGGCTTAGAGGAAAGAATTTATTCTACTCGGAGAAAATTCCAAAATGCGCGCAATGGTTTTTGACGCGATGGCTTTCGTCCCAGGACCTCCTTTCAGCATATCCAATGAAATGTGTCTGGAAGAGCGAACGTTTTGCTTACAGATAGATCAGGAAGAGAATTCGTGGGTTCAAGAATGTTCGAGTGGAAAGGCCGAACAATGGTTTTTTATATGTGGCTCACATGATGTTTGACTGGCTGCAAAAAAAAATTTTTTAGTCTTTTTCACTCCATGTTTTGATAGTAGTCATCTTCTCCATAATCTTTTGTCCCGTGTGGTTGTTTCCGGCTTCGGCTTAGTAAAACATGGTCAAGCTCTGTCGCCACAGGCGACTTTCAGAGGCAAGTAGAGCAAAGCGATGGATTAGGCGCGTACTATGAACCCACCCTGCAGGCTATATAAGGAGGGGCCAGCATTGCAAGAACACTGATCAATGAAAAGTCTCACAAGTTTATTGAATTACAAGTGAATTTATTAATTGTTCTATTTGTATCTTGAGAATGTTTTGTTTGCAGTTGTTCACACAATTGTTCGTTGTTATTGTTGTGCATAAATTTGATAAAGGGTTTAATTACCCAAGTTTGAGGTATCAACATATAAGCCCCGCGTGGCAGGCAAACGAGTGTGCGAGTTACAAACTTTTCTACAAGCTCGAAGGTTTTTCAAATGCAGTGAGATCGCAATTTTCCGAGATTCTGGCAGAAGCATCGAAAACAAACTTTGAAGGCTGTAACACATTGGATCAAGGAAAATACTATAAACGCTTTTGGGAACTTTTAGCATGACCAGACACCGGTCCACAGTGAAAAGAAGAAATTGCAGTTGTGAATAGATCGTTTGAACATGGAAGAAAAAAAATGATATTTGGCCCTCCAGCTCGCTCGTCCTTAAACCTACAAGCACTCCTTTTCATCTGCTTGAAAGGAAAGAGTCTGCCCTTTAAAACCCTTGTCATTTGATTTGCCGACGAGAAAATTGGTGAGAGTTTGGGAGCAGAACCATTGCGCGCAAGTCGAAGAAATTTCGGAAGAGGTTTGAAGGAGAAAAAACGATTTTGAAACAACCCGAATATGTATCTCAGAAGTTAGCCAGAAGTTCTTATTCATTCTCTTTTCTATCAGGTGAGGACAAAAGCTTTTGATTTCATTCAGTCCATGCAAAGTTATACAGGGTGGGGCAAAAGTCTGGTAGCCTAGTACTTTTTCAGATAAAATCAGAAAAAAAGTGCCTAGGAACAAAAAATCCGGTGCACTCATAAATGAACCTTTACAAATACAGCGCTGCTCTCAAATTTCAAGATTGCCTCTTCTGGCTTCAAAGCAGCCCTTCGAAGTCTTAGCGAGTCCGTCGTGGCACGCAGACAGTCGTGATGAAATTCGTCCCATGCCTTTACGATGACTGTTTCTTTCACCAGGCAAATGTACGGTGTGATAGAGCAAGCTCTTGGCTACAACGTACTGTGAAGAAATTTTAGAGTGCTAAGGAAAAAAATTTTGGAATTTTCAATGAAAGCAGGTGTACTCGTATACTGGAAATGTGAATGCGATTGCGGAAGCGAAGAATCGTAATCTGAAAAGTATTGAAATTGCTTAATTGATCGAACTCATGTACATGCTTGCATAGAAGATTCTTGGAAAGAATAAAGCCTAGAATTCAATGCCTGCTGTGCTCCTATAGCTTTCAAATTCATTTTGAAGAAAAATGGCCACTGGCACGCAGGTACTCGCAAATGCGTTTTCGAAAGAATGGTATCTGACAAACGCAACGACTACGAATTGATGGCGCAAAGTCTCCTCTACATTATATGCAGCGAAGTTCCTCAGAATATAGACTGTATCTTTAAATACGAAATAAGTTGTAAAGACCAAAAATTTCGATTTTCTCACTTTGCAGAGCACTTATTTGATAAATCCAACTCCTACAAAACATATGGCAAGCATTTTCAGCCAGCCAAAGTGTGATTTGTAGAGGATGATCGCAGCAATATGTGGCACAAATGGAGTCAAAATCGTTAGTAGTCTCTTGATTTACAGCACTGCAAATTAGGCTCCCAGACTTTTGCCCCTGTACAATTTTTTCTATTTGTGTCACACTTCATGTGGACCCTGAGGATGATGCATGATGAACGCACAATACCATTGGGGGCACGCGTGGTTTTATTAGCCGCAGAGCGCATGAGACGCATGATTTATAACGGTGGAGATATGTGCGCGCTCAACCTATACTGCTTCTGCGCTTTCGCCATGCAATACCCTTTAGGTGAGTTGATGCTAATACAAAAGGTTCCTTATTTAGCGCAGGCTGGAGCATGTTCAGAAAAGGATTCTTGGGGCGATTTGACACGGTTTGGGCAGATGTCATGCTTACGGTTTGTTGCTGCTTATGCTTGTTTCAAATGTTGGAATGGATTTCTAGATGAAAAAATTTGAGACTGGATTTCTTGTTTTTCAAGGTACTGTGTCTTGTAAGAATGCACTTCTAGGAAAGCACGAGCACATTTGAAAAACCAAAAAATGAGCTTTAAGATGTTCAAAAAATCTCTGCAAAAATAACAGCTTTTTTTGTAATTATCATTTTGAGATGTGAAAAGCTGCTTCTTTCTGTTGCAACATGATGAAAATCGCAACAAGTATTTTTTCTTCGAATGCTTTCCGAAGAATGTTCGAAAAAATTTTCCAAAATTTTTGCAGTTTAATACCTCAAAAGTTAAAAAAAATTGTTTTTTGAGGCCGATTTGAATTTTTCAAAAAACTTCAAAAATTATTTCAATTAGTAACAAGTTGCTTGCGCAGTTTTTGTGGCCGATTTTCGCTGTGCTCTTCTGTCAATTCATTAATTTGTGACACCTTGAAAAAAAGAATTTTCAACAAACGCTGAAAAAGCATGTTCATGATATTATGTACAGTGACCGCCAAAAAGTTGCGGACAAGCCTCCCTCCCTTTTTCATCGCTCTTTTTCAGAAGGAAAACAAGGATAAAAAAATGTAGTAATTGCATGAAGTGATAGAGCTCCTCAAGATCTACAATCTACACTTTGCGTTTTTCGAAAACCATGTATTCTAAAAGTTTTAAAAAACTTTTTCTAGAAAAAGTCCGAAAATGGCCGCGTCACAATGTCGCGGACAATAATTCTTCGAACGCAAAAATTTTCTTTTGAGTCCTATTCTGAAGCGGAAACACAAGTAATCCGAACGAGTAAGCATACTACTATACAGAGCTCGTCAAGAACTACATACTGGTTATGGTTGCTTCCCAAAAAACACACGCATGAGTTTTGTTTTGCTTTTTTTCAATAATAACTTCTAATTCTCCTTTTTAAGCCAAGTTTCTTCACATGGAAACCTGTTCACGACATTCCAACAACGCTGTTCGGATAAAGTAGATGCTCTTTACCATTCTCCATACATCTGACGTGTGCTGATGAGTTTCTTTGCTAAAAATGGCTTTTGGCAGTGCTTGCACATGACCCCACCTGCACCTCACCACTGACTTGTACCGCTTTGCAGGCTTGTAACTCGGCCTGTAGTCAATGTGCGAGCCTGAAATTAGGCTCATTCGAAAGAACGAGACTTCCTCTACACGATGTTATGCAAAAGAGATAAGTATAAGAAACAGCGAAGATTTGGCGGTTGGGGTGGAAAAACGCTGCCTCAGTGGTAGGGTGAGGATATCCAGCTAAAGTTGAATAGAGCTTCTTTCGCTACCAATTTTTTCCTGGAAGCTTAAAACTGTCAATGTTCTTGTAATAGATCCATTTTGAAGCTCTAGAACTATTTTGTTGTTTATAAGAGCCTTCACTCCAACCACCACTGAGGCCGCATTTTTCTACCCCATCCGCCAAATCTCCGCTGTTTTCTATACCCACCTGTTTTGCATAACATCGTGTAGAGGAAGTCTCGTTCTTTCTAATGAGCCTAATTTCAGGCTCACACATTGACTAAAAGCCGAGTTACAAGCCTGCAAAGCGATACAAGTTAGGGGTGAGGCGCAGGTAGGGTCACGTGCACGCATTGTCAGGAGTCATTTTCAAGCAAGAAACTCATCAGCACACGTCAGATGCATGGAGTATGGTAAAGAGCATCTACTTTATCCGAACAGCGTTGTTGGAATGTCGTGAACAGGTTTCCATGTGAAGAAACTTGGCTTAAAAAGGAAAATTAGAAGTTATTTTTTGAAAAAAGCAAAATAAAATTCAAGCTTGTATTTTTTGGGAAGCAACCATAACCAGTGTGTAGTTCTTGACGAGCTCTGTATAGTAGTATGCTTACCCGTTCGGATTACTTGTGTTTCCGCTTCAGAATAGGACTCAAAAGAAAATTTTTGCGTTCGAAGAATTATTGTCCGCGACATTGTAACGCTGCTATTTTCGGAGTTTTTTTAGAAAAAGTTTTTTAAAACTTTTAGAATACATGGTTTTCGAAAAACGCAAAGTGTAGATTCTAGATCTTGAGGAGCTCTATCACTTCATGCAATTACTACATTTTTTTATCCTTGTTTTCCTTCTGAAAAAGAGCGATGAAAAAGGGAGGGAGGCTTGTCCGCAACTTTTTGGCGGTCACTATATATAAAAGCACTGAAACTCATTACATTTTCGGAGTCTGAAGGACGGTAATTTGAGGAAGGATAGAGCAGTGAGCTCATGCTCACACCACGAAGCCATACCGCAATGCCTACCCTGGCCTTGGCATGAGAGAACCAGTTCTCCGGAGATGATAACTGTAATCTGACAACTCCTTTTAAAAAACGTTTTGCAGATGGAGATGATAGATCTGAGATCAGCTTTTCATGAGCTACATATTCATAAGCATCTTTATCAAAACAGCTACATTGACCAAGTGTTCTCCTCTTGTCAGGTATTTCCAATCACGTAAAGAATAAGTATTTTTACGATTAATATGCTTAGACACAATTTTGCTAGAAGCACGCTTTTGGGAGACCGAGTTTCTCTTTCTCAAAGTGATGAACAATTTGCTTTTACAGCGCACAGATGAACATATGATACTAAAATGGCATATTAACAGATAAAGACCAGGAGGGTTTGAGAGATTCCGTGGTGAAACTATGAGGATGAAGGATGTGGCAACTTTTTATCATGCTTAGTTAGAAAAGTAACTCGTTTTCAATGCATATTAAACGATATGGCTCCAAGGTTATGTATATGAGCTGTGAAGGATAAGGAAAAAGTAGGAGATTATATGAACTTAAATGAATAACAGAAGTTTGCTGTGTATGACTGTTTCACAAATTACGTGGCAGTCGTCACTGAAATGTTACTCTGAGGAGGGCAAAACTTTCAATTCACTTGAATTTGCTTAATCACGTAGTTCTGTCCTACATCCAAAGACTGAGTGGCAGCATTTCTTCAAAACTCTTCTTTTTGTAAGTGTTCGTAATAGCAACACGCCGGTCCTTTTGAGAAAAAAGGGCGATCCATTGAACGACTAATGCTTCTATCGTGATCAAGTGGTAAAAATCAAAAGGGACAAAGTAACAGGAAACGAATTGAAGATGACCAACTGCAATTGGATTATCGCAACACTGTGAACTTCTAGTCCGACTGTAGCAAACTTCATTTCCTTGAAATCTAGCGAAGTATGTGGCATAGATTAAAAATAGGTGGAATGGTCGCATAAATTGAGGGGAGGCGATAGATGGACAAGCAAGAACATAAACTTTGTTAACAGGAGCTTATATACACGCTAATAGAAGCTCACCAAAAATGCTGTATCGTTTTTGTTGTCTGCGTAAGTCAACTGCATCGCTGGGTTTCAAAATTATCCAGAATCGCGTATCAAAACCGCGAGTGATGATCGACCAAATCGACACAGATGAAAGAACTTGGCACGACATGCGGGGGCGAACTGCTTGAGTCAAAGTAAAAGTGACCAGCAGTGCAGCTACCTCATTTTAAACCTTACTAGATTATGCCGTCCGAAATCTGCAGATCCGCTCTGCATACCTTGTGTGCTGCTCGCAGGTGTTGGCACTTCGAAGCCCTACCTTACTGAATAAGTCGGCTTTTCGTTTTCGTACATTCCTGTGGTGGACCACTTGAGAGTTATTTTTTCGAGTTGCTCAGTATGTTCCATGGTAATCACTTTTAAATCTTCATATTTCATCTGTATGGGCCCTGAATAGTTATTATCGGCTGCCTGCATTTTGATCGAATCATTGGAATTTACCTTGTTGAACGGAAATGTTGTAACCACCTAGATAACGAAATTCTAGTTTGGCATATCTGTTTTTCCCTTTGTCTTTACTAGGATCGATGGCATAAAGTGCCGTTCCATTCTGCAACGCATGTGTAAAAAATTGTATAAGGATATTACGAAGGTAGTGGTAAAATACTTTTAAAACTCAAAACTGTTTACCACAGGAATTTTTGTGAAAATCGCCACTCGAAAAGCATATTCATTGCAGGAAATGCATTTTTCTTTGGGGGAACGGAAAATCCAAGCAACCTTATTACTACAGATAAATTCTGTTAATCTTATTTCTAAGGAAAGGATATCCTTAAGTTGTTCGAAAAAAGCTAAGTTTTGGAGGAATTTAACTGTTTTAATGCAGAAAAGATAGGCCGGTAAAGTCTATAAGATAAAATAAGATCTAGAAGATAGCTTCCAAGTCCCGTTTTCATGAAACCTTGGCATGTGTCGTTAGTTCAAATTTGTTTTGTGCCATACAGGTTTGAGAAGTGGTCTTTATTTCTTCCAATCACGGCCTTACGTTTCGACGCCTTTCGTCTTCCTCAGAGGCCTGAATGGTTCTAAATGTTATCCGTAATTCCAGACCACCAAGCGTTTCCTCCAACTCTGCTAGTTTTCGACCTTCTCACAATCTCGCTACCAAATAAAATGTCAGTGTAGAGGACATACCGGAAGACCACTGCAACTCGAGTAGTCTGCACCGGAAAAAGGCAGTCGCGGCAGACGAGTGAATCATACTGTAGATACACCAAGATCTACAGTTATAGATCACATAACGATAAGAACGGGAGGAAGTCACTAGTTATTGATAAACACTCGTTCTTATTGTTCATCTCAGGATTCTTGCTAGTAATCCAGAATGCTTCCAAAGCTTTTCTAGCCGAGATCTCTGTTTCACACGCAAGAATTTTGCACTTAACATCGAAGTCTTCTCCACCGTGCTGCGCGTCTCTATGCCTGCCGAGTGCCGAGCCCAAATTTCTGCGCCTTTTATCGGCCAAGTGTTCTTTCATGCGAATACCCAAAACTCTACCCGTCTCTCCTATGTATATTGCTTTGCAGTCAAGGCATTCGATTTGATAAACGACTCCCACTTTTGCACAGTCCCCAACTCTACCGTGCGGGCATACTATGCATTGCTCTGTTGCACAGTATCGGTCGTAGAGCCTATTTCGGACTAGCTGCTTTTTGATATTGTCGTTGGGGATGCTAACTAAGACAACATCATTCTGCAACTGGGCCCGAAAAATGCATTGCTGAAACGCCGCGGTAATCTTATCTGAGATGAAGGGAAGGCAAAGTGGGAGCTTGTTGGTACTATGAATGCTGGCACCATTCCTAGATTGTCGACAACGAGGTAAGTCATGGTAGCCATTACTGCAAGCAATTCGAGAAGCCAAATTTCGGGATTCGCAGCGTTCTTTCTCCCCAGAGCACATCTGCATGGCCGTCTTGTACATATTGGTGACAACTGCGCGTTTTACCGATGCAGGATGTGCGGACTTGACATTTATTATGATGTTCTTAGAGCTTTCCTTGCGGTACCATTTTACCTTAACAATGCCATTGGATAAATTCACCTGTGCGTTGAGATATGGCAGCCAACCGTCGTTCGGTTTTTCGCTTGTGAGTCTGATGTACTGTGACTGCTGGTTCATGATTTTAAAACACTCGTCCATTTCGGACTGTGTTGATGTAATGACGCAGCAGTCGTCGATGTAGCGGCAGTACATCAGAGGCGTACGAGCTAACACCGGTTTCTCAATTTTGCTCATAAAACAAATAGCGAGGGCTGGCGCCAGTCTTTGGCCCATAGCTAGTCCGCGTATCTGGGAATAGTATGTCCCAGACCATCTGAAGATGTTGCATTTCAGGCATTCGCTAATAAGAGCCATCGTGCGCACTTTGCCAAGTCCAAACATATTTATGGTATTCGCATACTTATCCAACAATTCCGACAACGCTTGTAAAGCCTGGTCATTCTGCACATTAGTATAGAGTGATGTTACGTCAAACGACTCTATAACAGCGCTCGTATCAAGCTTGGCGTTGTAAAGATTTTCGATGAATCTTTGTGAGTTGGGTAAGTGTGCTGGTACCCTAGACAGACTACATATCTCAACGCACAGGTGAATTTATCCAATGGCATTGTTAAGGTAAAATGGTACCGCAAGGAAAGCTCTAAGAACATCATAATAAATGTCAAGTCCGCACATCCTGCATCGGTAAAACGCGCAGTTGTCACCAATATGTACAAGACGGCCATGCAGATGTGCTCTGGGGAGAAAGAACGCTGCGAATCCCGAAATTTGGCTTCTCGAATTGCTTGCAGTAATGGCTACCATGACTTACCTCGTTGTCGACAATCTAGGAATGGTGCCAGCATTCATAGTACCAACAAGCTCCCACTTTGCCTTCCCTTCATCTCAGATAAGATTACCGCGGCGTTTCAGCAATGCATTTTTCGGGCCCAGTTGCAGAATGATGTTGTCTTAGTTAGCATCCCCAACGACAATATCAAAAAGCAGCTAGTCCGAAATAGGCTCTACGACCGATACTGTGCAACAGAGCAATGCATAGTATGCCCGCACGGTAGAGTTGGGGACTGTGCAAAAGTGGGAGTCGTTTATCAAATCGAATGCCTTGACTGCAAAGCAATATACATAGGAGAGACGGGTAGAGTTTTGGGTATTCGCATGAAAGAACACTTGGCCGATAAAAGGCGCAGAAATTTGGGCTCGGCACTCGGCAGGCATAGAGACGCGCAGCACGGTGGAGAAGACTTCGATGTCAAGTGCAAAATTCTTGCGTGTGAAACAGAGATCTCGGCTAGAAAAGCTTTGGAAGCATTCTGGATTACTAGCAAGAATCCTGAGATGAACAATAAGAACGAGTGTTTATCAATAACTAGTGACTTCCTCCCGTTCTTATCGTTATGTGATCTATAACTGTAGATCTTGGTGTATCTACAGTATGATTCACTCGTCTGCCGCGACTGCCTTTTTCCGGTGCAGACTACTCGAGTTGCAGTGGTCTTCCGGTATGTCCTCTACACTGACATTTTATTTGGTAGCGAGATTGTGAGAAGGTCGAAAACTAGCAGAGTTGGAGGAAACGCTTGGTGGTCTGGAATTACGGATAACATTTAGAACCATTCAGGCCTCTGAGGAAGACGAAAGGCGTCGAAACGTAAGGCCGTGATTGGAAGAAATAAAGACCACTTCTCAAACCTGTACGGCACAAAACAAATTTGAACTATCTAGAAGATACTTAATTATTCGCATTTCCGTTTTCCCAAGAAGATTTGCATTTTTTGCAGTGAGAAACTCCTCGAGTTTAATCTTTCAAGAAAATCAAATAAAATGGCATTAAAAACAAAAACCTTTTGCTTGGAAAAAGCTAAGCTTTGGGGGGGATCAACCGCATTTTTTGAAAAAGATTTTTGATTACTTGATCAAACGTATGTATCAGTGTGTCTGCCCCAGCAACTCAGTAGCGGCCCGTAGGGTCGCTAGTTTGTATTAGGTTAATACATAATTGATGCATGTTACTTATTTTTGAACGGTAAAAAAGTCATAAAATTCTACGAAACACATCATTCGATAAAACAAGGCAAGCTCTACAAGATGGTGTTCAGCTTTATAAGAGAGAGCTTGGTGACCGTAGCCTTTTGAAGTGAATCGTACAAAATCGAATGTACCTGAAGCGCTGATTCCAAATCTGCTTTCGATATCTGCTGTGCGCTCTTCCGATAGTATGATCGTCTCCACGATTCGTGTAGAGGTGTATTGCAGACTTCGCCTGATAACACAGGTAAACTTGTTAAACCTCCACGTCACAGCATTGTTCTTCGTACTCTCTCGCTACCAAAAACCGCCACGCTTTGAGTTGACAAAACTCCGCCTCTACACGAATCGTGGAGTCGATGATAGTTATGAACATTTCAAAATTGCGCTGAATAGTGGCAGGATTCACCAATACCGTTGGAATATTCACTTACGTACTGCAATAAAGCTTCCATATAAAATAGAGCTTTACATTAAGCTTAGGAAAATCTCCAACGTATCTTATATGTATTAGGTTGTCCGGAAAATGATGTCGCATCGTGTTTTACCACGCAATATCGCGGCAGGGTGAGCATGAAAGTAAGTAACCTCGAGTCATTTGTAACTTAATGTGTGAGACTGCACACTAAGCCCTATTAGCGACGGCTCCCGTACTAGTAACTTTCCAGTGAAACATTTTCTAGCCTATCAAAGTATAGAAATGTGTTTTACTGACTAACATGTAACCAACAAAAACAAAAGAAATAAGGAAAGAAGGAGAAATCACAGGAAATGAGCATGTTCTGGTTTTGCAGTTCGTCAGTCAGCGTATATAGTGTGCACTACACATATTAAGTTATAAATGACTCAACGATAACTGGGGACCAACCGATGGATCATAGAAGCTCTACAAAATGAAGCTCAAATCTTCGCGCCAGGTTTGATTTGCATGAAGTTTGGAGCCAAATTTCATAATGCGCACTCGCTTACGCATGAACTCAATATACGAGACGCTTGTATGCACGTTTTCGCGGTGTTTCCTTGGCTGGAAATTGAGAAACGAGTTTTCGCATTTTTTTGTTAAAGCAATGCCGAGCTTCTCCCAAATAGGTGATTCTGTAGTATAAACCTTTGGGAGTATAACCATAACCATACATGGGGATGCTTCATAAATGAACAGTTGTTTACGATCCATTTGTGATGCTCAGCATCGCGTGGTGAGTTTTAAAGCCATTCTCATGCGAACATGAGAAAGGTATACGGATAGAAAACCAATGCGAACCTCCGCGAAGCGGAGGTGACGCACTGGTTACTTATAAAGAAGAGGGAATTAGCATGTAAAGTGAGCACAGGGGAAGATTGTACAGGGATAGGGATAACCTTTATCATAGTGTTTTGACAGAGCCGTGCGGAGCCCAATAAGCCAGCTAGTAAAAATCTAAAAAGACAGGATACTGAAGATGATACTAAGGTTTCTACTCTGACAAGAGCAGAATTTGAAAAAGAAGTCCATAACTTCGTTTAAAGTATAGTACAGCAAATAATGAACATAGATCTGGATTCAGCGTTTCAAGATGCATCTATTGCATATGTCTCACTATAAAAGGCTACGTTCACCAGATATCCTTCCCTTGTTAGATCGTTTGTTACACGTAGAGCTAGAAAAAAGATTTAAAAATTTCCACATGCTCAAAAACCGGATCTGTTCAGAGATCTTCCTTCAACTCGCTCACGGAATTACTTACCCCATCTGCTATGCATATGTACACTTGCAGGATTTATTTCGTTAGTTAGAAATTGAGATAATAAATTCTTGCATGTTTTAGCAAAAACAATGCTGAATTGTCTCGACACAGATAGTTCTATCCTACATGCCTTTCGAAGTATGACAGTAAACAGCCTTGTCGAGACCTTAGCTGTCGAGAATTATCCTCAACATAAAAGACGCGAAAGAGCGATGTTTTGAAAAATTTGGCCTGCTTCTTTTTTATTTTCCAATATGCTGAATTGTCTCGACACAGACAGTTCTATCCTACATGCCTTTCGAAGTATGACAGTAAATTTTCAGCCTTGTCGAGGCCTTAGCTGTCGAAAATTATCTCCAACATAAAAGACGCGAAAGAGCTTCGAAAGATGTTGAAAATTTTGGCTTGTTTCTTTTTTTTTCCAAACTCCAATTACGAAAAAATTGGCAAGTGTGCATATCATAACTTATAATAACGGGCTAAGGATGTTTACGTGACTTTGTGTGTCTGTGTGTCTGTGTGTCTGTGTGAGAGTGTGTCTGTTACGAAATTCGTAGAGCGTGCTCCAGCCAACCTCCTGGGCCCAAATTTTGCACAGCACATGCTACCAGCACAAAACTCCACCATGCAAAAGCGTGAGCGGATTCATTGAGTGGAACTCACAGAAATTGCGCGTCAAATGGGTGCACTTCGCTTCTGACCTACAAAATTGGGTCCCTGTCAGCACTTTTTGCGAAGTCGTTGAAGTGTTTGACAAGTAAATGTGCAAGCCTTGGACTCCAGCCCAAATAATGGGCAAAAATCTACTACTTTGCGAAAATGACGCCAAAATGGATTGGTTGCGTAAATGGTCAATTTGCAAGCGTTCTACTGGCGCATTTGAGAAGATTTTTACG
This sequence comes from Cylicocyclus nassatus, assembly GCA_958299035.1. Taxonomy (NCBI): domain Eukaryota; kingdom Metazoa; phylum Nematoda; class Chromadorea; order Rhabditida; family Strongylidae; genus Cylicocyclus; species Cylicocyclus nassatus. The sequence continues at coordinate 75,555,425 of CATQJL010000112.1, forward strand.
CAGAAGTGTTGCTCGCGGTGGCTATTGGCCTTATGGCAACTACCAAACCATAAAAAATCCAGGAACCGACTCAAATTTGCGTTTGTCTTCCTGCGAAAAGTTTCATCCACGCGAAATCACCGATCTCACGTGAAAAGACTTTCTAAATGAGTGGTTGTTTACATCCTATTCGTGGTATTCGGCCACTGCGCGGTGAGTTTCACTGCCATCATTATAGGAAAGTAATGAGGCATATTGGTAGTAGAGCCAGTGCGAACCTCTGCGAAGCAGAGGTGACGCACTGGTATCTTATATGTACAGTGTTAGGTCGTACCGAAAGTAATAGGTCGTTCCGAAAGTATTTTAGCTGCAATGAACGCAACATTTCGTGGAACAAAAATTCTACTAAAAGCTTGGTAGCAGTTAATGCAGCATTTCATCCTCTTTCTAACGGTAATGGATTCTTCTGTAGAAAACTCGACGAGCTCTTGTAGAATTGCCAAAATTGCTACTCATGGTCTTTGTCATGGTCAGCTTTTTCTTTTTGCTAGTGTATTTGGGTAAAATCATCAACTTTCATTTTTTTAACGTGTCTCAATTTGTGGTTGGGAAATTCGAGACTCGATTTTTCGTGTCTGTGAACGCTCAATGCTTTGTTCAATAAGTGTTAAAGACCAATCCACTTTTAAGAGTTTAAAACTTGGACGATTTACTGGTGTTTGATGTGTTTGTGTCTGATTTAGACCATTGAAATGCGGTCGCTTTGTTGAAAATTCAACCAGATATTATAACGAGTTATAGAAGAAAGAAAATTGTTTTTTGTCTTATTGGGTTTGCCCTATTACCAGATTGTTGAACTTCTTCTGGGAATTAATACAAAAACTCAGAAAAGTAGAGAAACTTGACCATGGCAAAATTCATAGTTCGCAGATTTTGGTATTTTCCGGAAGCTTGTTGAGTTTTCTGCGAAATACGTGTAAGCATTAGACAAAGGATAAAATGCTGTATCGAATACGGCCAGAACCTCTCGAAAAAACTTTGATGAAATGTGGCGTTTATTTGACGAAAGCAAAATTACTTTCGGAACGACGTGATATTTTCGCTTTTTTTGAACGGCAAAGATCTATAAGAGAATCTTGGCACTATTCGATGCATCTTTTCATTCTCCATCAAAGGATTATGAATTAATTGCAAGACAGTGGATACCTTTAGAAAAATTCCAAAATTTCAACCTATGCTTTATGCCACTAGGCATCTACTGATAATGAGTGATAAAACTACTTGAAAAGAATTCCCTCAGGTATCAATAATGATGAGTACGGCCTCTGGTTATTGAACAACTTTTGACTTTTGTCTATTCAGCTCCGTCCACCGTCCCGTAAACTCCGCCCACTAAGTGGCAAGCTCTGCCCACTTTTCAAAAGTGGCGGAATTCGCATGAACTCTTAAAATTTGGGCAATTTTCGACATTTTTGGCCGAGCGGAGCTCGCCACATGGGGTGGGGCTTGCCACATTTGTATTCCTTGCATAGATACATGCATACATGCATGCGGGCAGGCGAAGGGGTGCATGAAAACGTCTCGTCCACAGGGACAGACCTCAAAAAAAAAAGACTCGTCTTCAACGTGTTAAGCTCGCAAAATCGCATTTTTCAAGTCGTTTCACTCGCTGCAGGGCAAAAGAGAATAGAGAAGTAATTAAGAAAAAACTACTCTTGGTTTGAAAAAAGAAACCCTTCTCGCATGTGTAAGGAAGGTGTACGGTACGTTTGTCAAAATCGCAGATTCATCCACTATTTGCATGGGGGTAATTCGGCACGAATCTTGGCAGGTGTGAATCTCTAACAAGGGAATGGTCAGAAATGGCCAATCCAGACAAGCTGCACATTGAACGCAGCATGAAGCGCGCTGACTCTAAATCTGTCTTCCTTGCCTGCTTATCGCTTTTCTGGAAGAAGCTGTAAGCCATTGAAGACCATTCTTTTGCTAAGGAATTATGTGTAAAATTGAAAATTTAGCCGTACAGAGCCGCGTCCGCCTTAGTGCTGGGCCAAAATATGCAGTTAGCTTACTTCAAATTTTTTAAGCCAGAAGCTGAGCTAAAAGTGCAACGACGTGCTCAATTTCGCTGTTTCTATGTGTGATTTTTTCACAATAATACCGTTTGTAGCTTCGTACACAGAAGCGATAAGCACATAAGGAAGACAGATTTGAAGTCAGTGTTATATACTGCATCGAATGATTTACAGCTTGTTTGGTTTGGCCACTTCGACTTCTGACCATTCCCTTGTAAGGTCCCGGACAGACTTCACGCGACTTAATCGTCGCGATCTAATCGCCAAGATTTCCATTTATTTTCATTTCACATTCAAAAATTTCGGGCTGGAAAAGTATCACAATCGAATGCAAGTTGAGCGGCATGGAATGATGTTGTCACTCCTCTCTCGTGCGCCGGCCGTGAGCGGTCGGTTATTTAGGTGCTCTTTTGATTGCTAGTTCCTTCTATTTTTTTCGCTCATTCTTGTCAATTCTCTACTCTCTTCTTGTCTTGTCACCTTTTTGGAGTGTTTTAACGTAGCCGGGTGATCTTTATAACTTCCGTGCCCATTTGATTCTGATAATTCGAATCAATTGTGAACATTTTTGGTTTGATCAATCAATTCCTCGTCTCTCCTGCGTATCCCGTTTTCTTGCACTATATCCCACCATGCCTCCAAGAACCGCCAGATCGCAGCGCAAAACCCAGAGACCCGAGGCTGCTTCTCCTCAGGTTCAAAGCACTGTCGATCCTATTTTGACGCAGTTGACAAGTATGTCAACCCTGGAGGGAAGTTTTGGTGAGTCTCGCTCCACCTCAGTTCTTCAAAGCCTTTTCAAAAAACTTTTTGATCTAAATATCCCTGAGGTGAGGGAGATCACAAGTGAGATATTGGTGCATTTGAGCGAGCTAAGCGAGGGGATGATCGAGAAAGAGGCACGGATGAAAAGCATTGTTATCTCTGGTCTTCCAGAGTTGGATGTTAGTAGCGATGGATGTGTTGAACCGTCTGCATCAGCACGTCAAGAAGATACCGAACGTAAAGTGCGAGGTATCTTAGATGCACTTGACGTTGAGTGCAGACCGGTTAAAGTCTTTCGTATGGGCAGGAGAGTGCCTGGAAGACCCCGCTTAGTGAAGGTAGAGTTACCCACAAGGAGTCACTGGGTAACGGCTCTCTCCCGAGCCAGAATGCTTCGAGACTCCTCTAACTTCAGAGGAGTTTATATCAGAAGAAGCATGACGGCTCGGGAGAGAGAGCTCGAGCGTGAGTTGAGGGAGAAAGCAAGGGATATGAATCGGAGTAGGGCTTACGAGGAAAGGCTGGTTGTATATAAAGGTGAGTTGGTTCCTGCCAACACACTCTCGCATGCTAACAGGCCTCCTTCTCAACCTTCATCATATCCTCGTCATGTCTCTTCCCTGTCGCAACAGGGAAACTAGCTGAGTCGCACGGCAACTTTCTTAAATGTTTTCTTTTTAATGCTAGATCTTTGGTGAATAAATTCTTGCACTTGCACCATTTTCTGATTACGACATTGCCGGACATTCTCTTCATCACAGAAACTTGGCTGTCGCCTAAAGTAGGTGATGCAGAGATTATCGCTGATTTGCCATATCTTATTTTTCGCTGTGATAGAAAGAAGAAAAAAGGAGGCGGTGTTTGCTCTCGTAAGAACGACTCTACTATGTGAAAAAATCGAAGTTGATATACACGGCAAATTCGAGCTCATTGCTATTGATTTATATCAGCCTTGTGTAGCAGAGAAGGTGCGCATGATATGTGTCTACCGCCCTCCTAACTCTCTCTCCGATTCAGACGAAATTCTCGTTGATTTGCTTTCTACTTTGACTACATGTACCCCTGACGTCTTAATTGTGGGTGATTTCAACCTTCCATTCCACAGTCGAGATTCAAGCCATGGTAACGCCTCAAAATTTTTTGATCTTTTTGAGAATCTTGATCTCCATCAATTTGTTACGCGACCCACACGTGATGATACCATTCTGGACTTGGTATTAGCTGAATCTCGCTCAATTGAAGATATCTCAGTCACCTCGCCCTTTGCCAGTTCTGATCATAATATGATAGAGTTTCACTACAAATTCGTCATGCCAAAAAGTGAGCCTATTCCTTTTCCAAATTTTTTAAAAACAGATTTTGAAGCCTTCAAAAACGAGTTATGTGGTGTTGACTGGGAAGCAAGTTTTGATATGTACATTGACCCATCAGATGTGTACTATAGATTCTGCTGTATCGTCTATGATATAATGTCAAGATGTATACCATTCGAAGTCCAGAAAATTGGATACCTACGATACCCTAGTCATGTCCAGTCACTCCTCCTGCAAAAGGAAAGACTGTTCAGAACATCTCGTTACAACAGCCTGATGTATAAGAAAGTTTGTTCAGATATCACATTTCATATTAAAAAATTTCTCGCAAATCGCGAGAGACGCCTAGCTTCGTCTAAATACTCCAAAAACCTCTTTTCCTATTTTCGCCGTATAACGTATACCAAAAATCATGGAGCCTTGAAAGATGCGCTGGGTGCAAGCTGCCTGACGGATCGAAGCAAGGCACAAGCATTAGCCAAATTTTTTGCCAGCACCTTCTCCTTGAGTACTCCCACTCAGATAAATCTTGAAACTCCTCTGCGCCATACATGCTCAGCTCCTACTATCACGCCTTTTATGGTCGAAAGTTTTCTCAAGAAGCTGAAAAATTCCACTTTTAAACCTTTTGACGGTATCCCGCAAATAGTATTCAAGCGATGCGCAAAAGAATTTTCCATACCTCTCTCTCATATTTTCAATATTTGCCTCATATGTGGGGAGGTGCCTAACATTTGGAAAGAAGCTATTGTTACGGCCATTCCAAAGATACCTAAACCCATGACGTTGACCGAATTCAGGCCTATAAGCATAAATTCTATCCCATGCAAGATTTTTGAGAAAATTCTACGCGACAAACTTTTTTCTTGGTTTAAAAAATTCAAACTCATACCTTCCGAACAACATGGTTTCGTCAATGGAACATCAACTGTGACACAACTGATAGATTGCAGACATGACTGGATCAAAGCTTCAATTGATAAAAAAGAAGTGGATGTAATCTATTTCGATTTGTCCAAAGCTTTCGACCGTATAAGTCATGATAAATTGTTATATAAGCTGGAGCATTATGGCATCAGAGGAGTTCTACTGGAATTGATCAAATCCTATCTTCACTCTAGATTTATGACTGTCCGTGTTGGTAGAGATCACTCTGAGCATTTCCCATGTACAAGTGGGCTTCCGCAGGGAGGTGCTCTTTCACCTCTTTTCTTCATTATCTATACCGCCGATTTGCCCAGAATTTTGAAAACTCATCCTGATATTCACGTACTAATGTACGCCGATGACATAAAAATATACGGGATTTATGATGACAGCAATCGCGCAGTTATCAAAGATGCTTTACAACGCGCCATCGACCGTATGATTGAATGGTGCGCAATTTGGGATATCTCGATAAACGTCAAAAAAAGTGTCGTATTTCATATTGGTGCGATAAACGACGCCAATTATGAACACGCTGGAGTCATGCTATCCAACGAAACATCAGTTAAGGATTTGGGAGTCGTATTCGACGACACCTTAAAACCTGATCTGCAAGTTTCAACTGTTACTTCACGAGCTTTGTCAACTTTATACACCATTTTTCGCAATATTAAAGTCAATGACGTCAAAATACTGGTCAAATTGTACAAAGCATATGTAATCCCTTTATTAGAATATGCAAGTCCTGTTTGGAGCCCCTCTCTTAGGAAGCACACAGAGACCCTGGAGAGTGTTCAGAGAGTCTTTACCAAACTTCTCTTTTATCGCTGTTTTCCGAATTCATCATATCCACATTTGCTTCCGCATTATGATGAACGCTTGAAAACACTTGGTCTTGAATACCTCTCATATCGTAGAGTTATTCACGATCTTGTTCTTGCATTTAGGATTTGCAGGGGAGAAACTAAACTGAGTCCTTCCAAGTATTGGGTATTCAAGCCTAGTCATGGAAGGACCAGCGGATTTTCTATTTATCTACCAACAGGCGGTGGGCGAAATCAGTTTTGCACCTTATTAGAAAGTGATTTCTTTGTTCGTGCATCGAGAATGCTGGAAAAAATACCAAAAGAACTTTTAGCCTGCAAAAATAGTATATCATTCAAACGTGAAATCAAAAAGCTGAACTTGAATGATTTCTTTCCTTGCAGGTAGAGCTTCTCTTCATTGTTTTATGCTCACTTTGCCAGCCACACGTGCTTTCCTGACTTCCCATCAGCACATGCGTCCGACAATCTCAGTTTATATCTACTTTGCTAGATTTGTTCTCCTACTAACCCAGATTTTTACCGCATAGTTTCGAGCCCAGCCTACCTACTACCACGCACTAGTTTGGTACAGTTTACCAACATAGACCGATGCTTGTCCGATTTACAATATATTTCAAATTTCCTTGGAGCTTTGTACCCTCCCCGGCAAACTGTGTTGGGCGGGGCTGCCAGTATACCCGCCAGCCGAACTTCCGGTTTGCTATTATGAAATCAAAACAAGATCGTTCCTTGCTGGCAAACGAGGGGGCATGGGTACTTCTCCAGAGTGTTTTCCCATAGAGTTCACGCAAGTGCAAGCATTGTTATCTATACGCGTTTACGCAAGCTGCTTCTACACAATCTTCTCTCATATAAGCTTAGTCTGGGCTTGTAAGATGTGGTGAAATGTTCATTATTGTTGTGTTTCATGTATTATTAACACCTTTTTGTCAATGTTTTGGAACGCCTAGAGCGTATCTAATGAAATGAAATGAAATGTTGTAACAGTTGTCTCGTCGCGATTCAGTCGCGACGATCAAATCGCGTGAAGTCTGCCCGGGCCTAAGGTATATAACAATGGGTATATAGTAGCGAAAAGAATAAAATGGATAAATTTAAATCTTTACAAAACTAATTGCATCACCTACTTAAGTCGCGCAAAAAGATTGTTCCAACCTTAGCGGAAATCACAAATGTGACTAAAATGCTGAAGATCCGATAAAACTTCGAAAAGATCTAAGGTTCTTACTCATCTTTTGTATACGATATTAACAACATAAAAGGGCGTTTTCGTGCGAGAAAAGTGTGATAATTGTAATCAGTCATCGTGTCGAATAACCACCATAGATCAAGTCCGAGAGTAATCCATGACCGATAACTCTCGAAGCCCGATTTTGGGCGATGGCGAAATATTAGGTTGATGCAAGAATAACGGCCGATTTTCCAAGCCCTTTTTCAGGACAACTTTTTCCATTAAAAACTTCTTTTTGAAACAGGTACAATATGCCATCAAGAAACTGTTTACAAGCTCTACCTAAGGCTGCAACGTGCTTCCATTCTTACCAGCTAAAAAGTTTCTCAGCTCTATTAACCGCATCCAAAATCAGAATTTCATTGCATTCGCAAAAAGTAGTTAGTTTATGTTGAATTAAGTAAGCTAGAACTGAAATATCGGCAACTCAACAAGGGTAGCCGTTGTGGTCATTCTATGGCAAGCAGATTAAGCAACCGCTATAGTTGCTCATTCCTGTAAGCGTAAGGGTAGCGCATCTTGTTGTTCTTGATAGTTTTTGCGCAAATATCCAGCTGTTCAGTACGCAGGAAACCAAATTTCATATTCGGGACTTACTGAAAGGCGTACTGAAAAAAAATGTGGAAAAACTTGTCAACTTTAAATTCCAATTTTTTTTTCTTTTCGCAATTGTTTCCATTCAAACCCTTTCTATCTTGTACTACCGTCCTGCGGCTACAAGACTGGCAGCTCAGCATCCATAGTAACCTTTGAAGAAAATCGAGTTGTCAAAAACAGGAGTTGAGGAACTCTTTCTGTTTTTCAACCCTATTTTTCCGCCCGTTTGTGATATGAGTATAGGTAAAGGTATCCTGTATTGCAGAAGGTTTTCTACTTTGTGATGGTTCTTATCGCATTTAATGTAAATTCAAAATTCCCAAAACGGCCATTATTTTTGCATCAACCTAATAACTGCCGCTTATTATAAAATGTAGGATGATGACGTCAAACGATGAACAATGTGGAAGTGCGTAAGAAAAGTGCAAAACACAAAACTAAGCGCAAGTTTTCTGTGAGTTTGGCTCGAAATTATGAGTGGACTCAGCTTACGCAAGGACGTTAACCCGAGTTACAAGGACTGTACAACGACGATGCAGCTATTCCATAGCCTCTGACCATCCCACTTGAGAAAAGGGTTCAATAAAGAACACTGTTTCGCCGCAGCTGTTTACCGCGACTTTCCAGAGAGTGAAGGAGCACTGAATCGGAATGAAGAGGCATGATGGTATTGGTATTCAGTATGGTATTCCTTTCCAACCGTCTTTTGCGGACGAGATGCTCTTTTTGGCAGTATCGCTGAATCAGAGACGATGCTCAAGGAGCTAAAGTAGAGAAGAAGATCGGATTGCGAATATCTCGAAAGAAGACTTAATTTATGAAAAACGTCCTTCGCGAAGATGCGGAAATGGAACTGGAACGGGAATGGAAAGCACCCTAACATGGCAATGTCTTGCTACTTGTATCGGACGTTTGATGAACATAGAGGACGACTTAAGGGAAGAACTTAAAAGAAAAAGAGCAACCTGGGCCGCCTTCGGGCCTCTGAAGGAAGCCAGCGACCAACTGACGGATCCGAAGCTTTGTGCCCACCCATTCCACTCAACCATTCTCCCGGTCCTCTCTTACACATCTGAGATTGGGCCGACACTGAAGCCACGTCGAAAGCTTTACGGACCATCTAGAGAGCGGTTCTCTGAAGATGACCTGACACGAACAACAATTTGTCGCACTTCGCATTATGAATATGAGAAAAATGTTCCGTCTTCGTGACCCAGCTAAATACGTTGCGAAAGTGAAGCATCGATGGGGCGGTTACGTCCTGCGAATAGACAACAGAAACACTAAAAACACCAGCGTGAATTCGCGGGTGCAGGCAAGGACCACCAAAAAAATCGTGGATGTCTGAAGCGAGGAACATCGTAAACCAAAAATTCCGTGCTGGGGCCCCACGCCACATGAAGACGAGTGGTCTAAATAACTAAAAAGAAAGGACCCAAGTCAGCCGGCAAATCCGTATGAGGCATACATCACCGAATTACCACTATATTAGTTACCAGTGCGTCACCTCTGCTTCGCAGAGGTTCGCACTGGCTCTACTATCCGTGCCTTCTTCGTGATCGCATAATAATGACTTTGAAACTCACCGCGCTATGCTGAACATCACGAATGAATTGTAAACAACCATTCATTTTTAGTGCTTTTCCATGTAAGATTGGTAATTTTGGGAGAAAAAATTTTCCCGCAGAAAAACAAATGCGATTTTGAATGGGTTACTGAATTTATTTTGGCTTTATATTCGCCATAAGGATAAACACCACTTTGGGCTACATATCTATTCAAAAATCCTCTCAATTTTTACAGAAAAATCTTGGCAAATCGACAATTTGCTCACTTACATCTTTTTGGCGCCAATTTTGTGTAAAGATTGACTTTCTGCTTACTTTTTGAGCTGAAGTCAATGTTTTTCGGATTTACTTGCTGAACAAATCCACGTTTGCAAAAAGCCCAACTACCGACAGATTTTGGCGGACCAAAAGTCGCGCGGACCCGTTTGGCGCTCAGTTTTCACAGGTTTCACTAATCGGAACGGCTTGTGCTTTTGCACAGTTTACCTACATGCTGATAGGGTGCTATGACCAAAATTTTAGCTCAAGATCTTTGATGGAAGTCGCTCTACGAATTTCGTGACAGACAGACGTACACACAGACACACAGACAAACAGACGTAAACACCCTTAGCCCGTTATTATTAAGTCATAGATTGATAAAACGTTGGTTCCAAATCCGTCGTTCTTAGGTGCGGAATGATTTTGTGGAAAGACTAGGGATGTTTATCTCTGAAATGAGACGCGCTTCAACAAGTTTACGCTCGTTTATGAGCAATATAGAAGAAGCCATCTACAGGATCTACATAGCGTATAGCGTAGGATAGGTGGCGGCTGACATAGTGGTAAGTAACTTGCTTGTTGAGCAGACGGTTGGGAATTTGAATACTTTTGCAAGCAGCGTTGCTGCATTTTCCGCAAAATGTAAAGTCGAATTTGCAGATGAATTTCAAAGCATTTAAGCCTAAAATCTGAACACTTGCCAAAGTGAGAAGCTTTAAAATCTGAAAAAAAACCTATTACGTGGTCTTCCGTCACTGTTTGGATAACAACCCCCGACATATGTAGGAAAAGCGCAAAACTTATCACAGCACCAATCGGCCAGTTCGGTCGCTTCATCTTACCCGCCCACAAAATGGTATAAAAAGACATAAGTCCCGCCCACTGGGCTCTGGTGCGACAGCATGCCAGCTTTGGCTGGCGTTCTTACCATCATGCTGAGGTGAGCCTCCAACCCCTCCTTCTCATTTACTTCCCCTTTCTTCTAATTGTTGTCTGTATTGTTCTTCTGTAATACGCTCTTCTGTGCCTCCTTTCTATTCTCGATATAGTTCAATGTGCCTCTTCCTTGCCCTTGCACTATGTTTTGGGGATATAACGATAAAACCTTAGTAATTACTTGTGTGCTATAGAGAGAGAGTAACTTGAGAGGTCATATATGTAAGCGTTATTGGACAAAGTCGTTCCAACAACCATAAATCTTCTATTTTATTACACCTAGACAAATCACTATTACACTATCTGGCTCCAGGATTTCAAGACCATAAATTGCTCAAACTTGATCCAAGGGAATTAAAAAATCATGTTGATCACATCTTTTCGCACAAAACTTTTGTGTGGTTACGGTTGGTGTCCAGCAGGGGAACAAAATCACGCTGAAGTCTGATTTTTAGGGTTATTTTGGCTCAAAATAAGAGTGTGAGATTCGTGATCAGCGTGTTGAAAAACCCTTATAGGCCAAGTTTGAATAAAATCCATCGTCTTGGAATTTTGGGGCCTCTTACTGTAATAGTGATTATGTCTATGTCGAAAATCATTATCTGAACGGTGAAGAAAGTGTGACAATCTTGTCAAACTTGCAATAATTTCTAAATAGCAAGTAATTGCAGAATATTGATGAGCCAACGTGGCCAAAGCAAACAATATGATATTTTTTTCATTAACACTGAAATATCGTAACGCTTACTGCATCTCCAGTACTATTCACATGGAGTGACACATCAAGGGGTGTAGACCCATCTTCTAGCCGATAACTCTGTAGTACGACCCTGAATGATGCATTAGATCATGTGTCTTGACACAACCATTTTCCTTGTAACTGCGTTCTGATTGCGCGAAGCTGTGAACGGCTTACTACCACATACAGAGCCCCAAAAATGTGCACACTGTTTGGTCGTCAATAACTCTCCCACTTGGGTATCTTTCGCAGATCTTTGGATGCCTGTTTACAGTGTGGAAAGAATCAGCAGCGCTTTTCATTACTTTGGATTATAATACAAACTTCGAAGAGATTTCAAGCTACGAGGCCTATTTTGCCTTAAAAAACACAACAGTCAAAAAATTCTCCACTAAGCCATCGAAGAAGCACTAAAAACAAAGCTTTATGAGTCACACAATAACACCGTGACATCTGTTTCCAAATGTTCATAGAAATTTTGATTACACCATAAAGAAAGTATAAATACTTGTAAAAAGTTGTGCACTTAAATCATCATGCGTAGAAACCCTGATGGACGTTTTTTCAGACTTTTCGGAGAAGTGCTCAAACAGTTTATCTTGCAATAGTACTGTGGCTGAAAGTTCCTACCGTAATCCAACATTTTTGAAAAGCGATGGTGCCTTCTTCTTTTATATCTAAGCTAAAGCCGAATATCCATAGAATGGTGCCGACTCCCAAGAGTTAACTTGCGAAGCACTGCCAATATACCGTGTCGGCATGGCGTACCCAGGATTTCGGCTCGGGAGCTCGCCACGCACTCCGAAATTTTTTTGGGCTTTAAAATGGAGGTTTAACAACCTTTCAGCGTATTCATATGTTTGCAAATGCTTCTCCCGCTTTAATTCCGGTCGCTTATACCTAAAAGCGGCAAAAGACATTCAAGCAAGAGATATATTAAGGGTCAAACTGTGCACATCTTATAGATATAGTATGTACGCCGAGAAGGCGTAAACGTAATGTAACAAAAACATTATTCTTGCAACGCGCTTGCCATTAGCTCAACCTTGTTTTCAGAAAGAAAACTCAAGGAGTATGACTTTTGCGAAAAGGTATACCATTTGATGCAAATTCTGCTTGTTATTGAAGGCATCTTACTTCGCTGAACAATCTTACGCGAAATTGTCAATCGTCAAATTTGCAGGTTGTTGAATCTTTTTAGAAGAAAGCACATCGGATTAACATAAGATTCAATAATTGGAAGGGTGTCGTGATGTTCTGATCTTTTGGACAGCGTGTGACCAAATGTCAGTGTCTAAGCTTTTTATACGATAAGTTAAGGATGCAGCAAAGGAAAGATTAAAACGCTTTGTTTTGACTTTTAAGCGCTGCGGAGGGTATTTGATTTTAGTACGACAGTAGGTATCAAGAATGGCAGGAAATTTCGATCGCGAAAATGTCGGGCGTTGCGTATGCGCTTCTGATGAGTCCGAAACAAGTATTCCATTTTGCAACTCATATATGGCACAAGACGAAATATAAGAAGCCATTTTGAAACACTTCAAAGCCTAAGAGTACTAGTTAGCAATCTAACATATTTTCCAATTTTACAAGTCAAAGGGCGACATTTTGCTAGTGAATAAAACCATACAATGAGTGTGAGAAGACGGAAGGCTGTCAACCGAAATCAAAATACCAGATGTACTAGAAAGTTCTTGCTTGAATTAAACGAAATTTAATAACTTTTCAAATAATAAACCTAATTTTATGCTTCGATATCCTGCAATTAGTATAGGGTTTGCACTCCGTAGATGTTAAGATTTGCTTTTATAAAGAACCGAATATTCGTGTTCGAAAAATTTATTCAAAGTATTCGATATTCGAATCTTTGAATAGTCGAATGTTTAAAAAGTCAGATCATTCGATATTCGATCAGTCGAATAAATGAAAAAGGCTTGCATTCAAGTAATTCGTTCTTTCGACATTTTGGATAAATGAGTTATTGGAATACTCGTTCATTCGAGGAGTTTTAAAAGCCAGTCATTTGAATATTTGAATATTCGAGCCAATTTGAAAGATACTTTTTCGAATAATCGAATATTAAAGATCATTCATTCGAACATTCGATGACAAAAGAAAACTTCAGCTGTTCTAATTGAGTGCAAGATGTCCCCAATGGGTCAATCATACAAATGCATAATCATATGACAGTGGTCAGCAAGGTCCTTTTTAACGCAATCGCGAGTCTTGCCAGAGCATAGTGATGACAGGTCTTGTGCATAATTTATTTGCAGTGTTATTATTTTCTGAAAATCACGTCTGCAGTAGTTGGATGCAATATCATGCGCAATTACCTCCAAGCTCTAAATTGAGTGAAGAAGCAAAGCCGGCATTAGGCGCCACTTTAGCGGACTACTGGTCTTCAAACAGCTTCCACAAGCATGTGAGGGACCAGCAATCCTTTGAGACAGCACGTATTGGCAACATTCATTCCTTTATCCACTTGCCTTGCCAGCCTAATCACCACCCGCATGTCAAAACACTCGAAAGATATGTTGATTAGCGCAAAGCCAGAGCAAGGCAGTCGCGAGGACTTGAGCCGCTTGACATGTGGCGGCAGCCTGTATGTCAGTCACTATACTCTTCGACAGCCTTTATAGTAAGGAGGCGTAAAGAAATTACTGTTAGAATCTTGCAAAGTTCATTGAGGAATAATACTTCGAGTAGGCGGGTAGGATGAACAATAATTATTTTGAACCTGAATAAAAGATGTGGAAGATTTCTTACAACAAAAGTATAAACCTCAAAAATACAAGTAAAACAACTTTGTGAAAATTCCATCCTGCAACAGAAACTGTGAAACTCAGCGATCGGCAATTTCCGACAGGTACTAGATTAGCAGCTAATACATAGAAATTTCCAGGTCTTTTCTTTTCTGGATTTGCATGCACACAAAAGTATTATGTAGACAACAGTGCGTCACCTCTGCCGCGATCACTGATTCCATTACTGTAGGCCTTTCTCGTGCTCTCTCAGTGCTAGTCTTGAAACTCAGCAATGCTGACCACCAAGAATGAATTACAATCAACTACTACTCCAAAATGTTTTCCACTTGTATCTGTAGCTTTGGGAGAAAGTTTTGTGTAGCTTCGGGAGAATTCTATTTGAGAAAGTATAAATGACTCCTCCCGTCCCTGTCAAAACGCTATGATAAAGCTCTCATTTCTATCCCTGTACAACCTTTCCCTGTGCCCACGTCTACATGCCAGTTCACTATTCCCGCTGTTTTTGTAATCAGCATGCTCGACTACCCCTAGTCCCTAGTAGCTCAAACCTTGCACAAAGATCGATAAAATCGATAAAAATAGCGGATAACTCTAAAAATCATTATTGTATTGTAAAATCGATATCGATCGATGACGAAAAGTATCACCCGTTCCGCCCCGAAGTGTATGTCGCGGCTCGCGATGCAAGCCACTCCTCGAAACAGGAGGCCGGGAGCGTTGGCTATCGCGTTACTTGACGCGCTGCTCATTTCGCGCCAAGACCTCCCCTGCTGGGCGCGTTGCCAAGTCACAGGGTATATAAGGGCGCGCAGGCCGCGGTCGCCTCTTCGAGTTTCGTTCGTATTGATCGTTTTATGATATCGTTCGCGCTGGCAGCGCCTCCAACAGCTCCCGCAGATGATCATCGGTTTCGAGCGGTTGAGCCTTTGTTATCTTCTTGTTTTGGAGACGCGCAGCTAAACGCCATGGTTCGTCTTGCGTAGGAAGTGTACTAGCGGGAGTGGAGAGGGGTCACACCGTCCCGGAAGGGGTAGGGCTTGCGGTTGACCCAGCGGAGAGCCCGGAACTACGCGTTGGAGTGATCATCACCGAGCATCGGCAGCACGGGACAAAGGGCTCGTCCCGTGCCTAACTTTTCCTGATTTTTAGAGTAGTAGTTTTAGTAGCTTTAGTAGTTTTAGTAGTACTAGTTTATTGTTCGTGTATATTAATAGATAAATGTAATCTGAATTAGTCTGTCCTTACTTTCCTTAGCGTTACGCGCTATTTATTGTGCCGTTCATACGGTAGGGGGTAGTCCTCGGCAGCTTCCGGTAGGGCGTAGCTAACCTTATCGGACGCGCGACACCATGTAGGGGACAATAGGGATCTTGGTGTAGCTACGGCGAGCGTGTGCGGAAGGCTGATCACACCGAGCCGCCACAGTGTATGTGTGTCAAGTTTGATTCGGATTGGTTTTGAATCAAAATTCCTATTCGGAACATACGTACAAACAGACAGACAGACAGACAGACAGGCAGACAGATATACAGACATACAGACATACAAGACAGACAGACAGACATACAGACACACAGACAAACAGACACGCAGACATACAAACATACATACATACAGACAGACAGACGGAACACAAGGCAGACAGACAGAAAAATAGACAGACAGACAGAACACACACACACACACACACAAACAAACAGACAGACAGACACAGACAGACAGATCTTAGCTTTATAATTCAGCTTTATATATAAAATTCGTTCATTCAAATTTCAAATTTACATTATTCGAATATTCAAAATTGAATAATCTGAAGATTACAGTTCGAATAATATTCGTTCGTTCGAATATTTTTCTAAGCCGATTATTTTACAATCGTTCGTTCGACGAAATTTTTCGGTCGTTTCAAATATATTAGGTTGTCTCATAATTAATGCACGTTTTTCTAACCTCTTTTTAAGAGAGCTGGTTTTTTCAAAGAAAAAACATTTTTCCCCAAACCTTTTATAGTATCAGAAAGCCCGATTCCTCTATTCTAAAATGTGCTTTTGTTTTCGCAAATCTTTGTTGAAGCCGAAGTTCCTTGCCTTCAAAGACAAGTGATTAAATTTTGAAATTCTTTTCCTTCACTCTCCTTGCTCTAAATTCATGAAAAGCAGATGGATTTTCTTCAAAAAATATGCGTAACGATCGCGAAGCTTTGTTCTACAAAAAGCTTGTCAGTAACTGATTTTCTAGAAACCCAGAGCTGAGAAATCTTGTCCCAAACTAGGCTAATCGCTGAGGCCCACCCAAGTTGCATAAAAATCTCAAGCGAAAAGCGACTGTATGAATTTCGCTAGGTACACGTAGAGTAGACCAAGTACAACTAATGCTAGAAAAAACGCAGCGTTTCATTGTCTTTTCGAAGAGAAAAAATTCAAAAAATCCCAAAAAGGCAGTTTTTTGGATCTTCCAAAATACTGAAAAAAATGGGTACTTTCAGTTTTTTTGCAAAATCTTCTCACAGAAACATGCTGTAAAATTCAAACTTCACTCCATTGCACAACCGACCATCTGCTATATAATGAGCAAAGTCTGCGCGATCCTAGTACATTTGAGCGAAAGTTAAGCTCTCTCAAAGTATAGGTGTCTAAAAAAATGTTCGGGAATTTTTTAGGCTATAAATTCTTTCTTAAAGTGGCTGCGATCCAACAAAATCATGCGTTCTATAGTCAAAAGTTTGTTGTTTGCAGTAATTTTTATTGCACTCAAAAAGATGGTTTGGGAAAAGAATTATCATGATTAGAAGTTGAAATTCATAAAACGTGCATTAATTATGAGACAACCTAATATTACATTCTATAAGTTCAACGAGAACGAAGCTTTTAAATATCTTATATTTTGTGTCTCTGAGTTTGCTGTCAAAAAATCGCGGAAAACAGCCAATTAGCTAAAAAAATTTATTTTTTTCATAGGGGAAGTACATAGAGAGTGTCCCAAAAGTATGTATACACTGTTTGATCGTTGATATCTGTCTTCCATAGAAGTCTTTTGCCCAACTTCAGGTAACATTTCGTAGAGCTAACTTCAACTTACAATCAGATTTACAGTGTGGAGCGAACCACCGATTGCTTTGCATTACTGTAGGATTACGATAGGAAATTAAAGAACAAGATGGTAGTTAGGGTAGGGAAGAAACTTTTTGGAAGAGAGATGTTAACGATCAGACAGTGTATACATACTTTTGGGACACCCGTATGTTACCTTGGCGCGCTTCAAAGTTGCAAGGAGATGCAAAAACAACAAGTCTCTGAATGTCATTTTGCAGGATAGATTCCCCTATAGCTGCAACTTCTTTCATGCAATCACAGACAGAAAATGGACACAGTGCCTAGTTAGAAGAACGATTGTACGATTTTTGTAGCGTCAAACAATGCTTTCGCTGAGAAAGTGCAGTAATGAGGGTGGGGGGATCTGCTGAATAAGATTTTCCACAAATAAGTTTTGCTTACTGTACAAGATTGAAGCCCGCCAAAGTAACGTATAGACCTCATATTCCATGTACGACTTTCGATGAATCTTGGCATATCAACAGTATCCTCTGTTAAAATGGCTGAGACTTTACCAGGAATGGTACAACGTTTATTAAATTGACGTTCGTTCAAATCGCCTTTGTTAGAGCTTGTAAGTGAAAAATACTTGAGATCTACTTGCCCAAACGCCTTGTCATCTAGCAAAGAAAAAAGGTTGTTACTTGATAGATTTGTGATTTGAGCTGTCGAAGATGGTAACACTGTTTAGATACAATGGCCTACGTTTCGGCGATGTCGCCTTTTTCAGAGCTGGAAGTCAAAGTTATCAGCATCTGTTCCCTTAGACATCAACATCAAAGTTATCAGCATCTGTTCCCTCAGACATCAACAAAGGACTCAGAGTACTATTCCAGAAGAAGTCAAGGAAAACCTGGTCGGAGTAACAAGAGCAGCACTAATCTTAATTAGAAGCAAAATGGAAATCGGGAGATCGCTGTGTATAAGACTACCAGTGCGTCACCTCTGCTTCGCAGAGGTTCGCACTGGCTCTACTATCCGTGCCTTCTTCGTGATCGCATAATAATGACTTTGAAACTCACCGCGCTATGCTGAACATCACGAATGAATTGTAAACAACCATTCATTTTTAGTGCTTTTCCATGTAAGATTGGTAATTTCAGGAGAAAAAATTTTCCCGCAGAAAAACAAATGCGATTCTGAATGGGTACTGAATTCATTTTGGCTTTATATTCGCCATAAGGATAAACACCACTTTGGGCTACATATCTATTCAAAAATCCTCTCAATTTTTATAGAAAATTCTTGGCAAATCGACAATTTGCTCACTTACATCTTTTTGGCGCCAATTTTGTGTAAAGATTGACTTTCTGCTTACTTTTTGAGCTGAAGTCAATGTTTTTCGGATTTACTTGCTGAACAAATCCACGTTTGCAAAAAGCCCAACTACCGACAGATTTTGGCGGACCAAAAGTCGCGCGGACCCGTTTGGCGCTCAGTTTTCACAGGTTCCACTAATCGGATCGGCTTGTGCTTTTGCACAGTTTACCTACATGCTGATAGGGTGTTATGACCAAAATTTTAGCTCAGGATCTTTGATGGAAGTCGCTCTACGAATTTCGTGACAGACAGACGTACACACAGACAGACAGACAAACAGACGTAAACACCCTTAGCCCGTTATTATTAAGTCATAGATGCCTCAGCTCTACTTATACATGCCGTTCTGACCTGACCTCATATTCAGGTTCGCATAAAGATTGATATGACGCTAGTTCTTTGGTGACAGCAATATACTCCTCCTTTCTATTCATTTTTGAATTTGTGGCGTTTATATAAAGCGCTTGCAACGTTTTGCACGCAAGGATCTTGGGCTCGAACGAGAAGATTTGCACCGCAACTTGTGATCCAGCTTTAGTATGGCGCACTATACGGTGTTTTCCTAATCGAGTGACTGTTTTTAACTTATTGAAACCGTCTAAATGTTCTTTGACGCGACAGCAAAGAGGGCGGCCGGTCTCATCAATGTATGTCTCTTCATGCTAAGCAGCATGTGATAAGATATACAAGACTGGATAGCATGCAGTTACCTTACCAAATGGGCAAACCACGCAGTTAGGAGTTGGACAGAAGCGATCCGTTTCGGGTTTCGAACCAATCGCTGTTTGAGATTTGCGGGGAAGTATCGATACCCTGACAACGCCCTGCGAAATCCGCCTGATGTACGCATCGCCGTACTGCACTGCTCAACTCATCAGAGATGAATGACAGGCAAAACGAGATTTTAGCGGTACTGCTCGAATTAAGAGCTCTGCCCCGAGAGCACCAACTCAGATAATCGCCGGGGCAGGCGGTCCACAAATTCGCGCTTTTCTGCAAGCGGTCAGCAGAATTTTGGGGCGTGGCCAAACTTTCAGCGAGCGGAACTTCCTTTAACTGTCTAATGTTCTGCCAGCGCAGCAACACAGAATTTTTTGCAGGCGCTCGGACTCTTTTGACGCAGTTTCGGGCTTAGGAAAAGAGGTAAGACTCTGTGTGGCAGAAGTGTCACCGTTGGTTTAATTACTTAAGTTTGAGGTACCTTCTCTCAGCGGAAAGTACCTGGGGCTGCGCGGTCCTCCATAAAGAACCGTGCGGCCCTCGAAAATTTTGCATATTCTCGCGGAAAGTCCGCGAGAATGCGGCCACTGCGCCGCAGCTCTATAAGGGAACCGCGAGTGTTCTCCAAGCATTCGTCTAAATTTTCGCTAAAATTCTTCCAAATATCTGAAGCGGATCGCAAGAAAACAGCGAACTATTTTTCCGGTGAACGCCCGCTCATAAATCGCATTGCCGCCTGCCCCCCGGCGATTATCTGAGAACGTGCTCCCAAGATGTGCTCCCGAGTAGCGTAATCGTTAGATGCAGCAACTTTTTAAGCGATAATGATGGACCTTAAAGGCAGCGTCCCACCAGACTGGTTACCTGGCTCTGGTAATAGTGTAATAGTAGACCCCCTAGCTAAACGACGACAGAAGCTTGCAGCGCGAAAGGGGGTCTACAAAGTCTACAAATAGCCCCCCAAGTGGCCCGAATCTTACGGTAGGCTCGGGCGAGTACGAAATGCATGCAAGCTAGAGACGCAGAGTCGTTGCGGGAGCCTGCGCTCTGAACTGTGTGCGCTCTACGCACTCTGGCCTTGCAAATCGATATCGCTGTGTGGGCGGCATCCGGGCTTACCGTAAGATTCGGGTCACTTTCGGCGCAAATTTCAAGCTTGAGATCCCGTCTTTCGCTCCGAACTTCAGTCATCGCGGTAGGGGGCTACTTTACATCGCCACAAAAACCAGGCACCCATCCTTTTGCCGGAACGCTGCCTTTAAGCGTTCTTAGCTTTCAATGGACACTCGTTCTGCACATGTTACCTACAATAGCCTTTTTCATCCTATTTGGATGAACAGACGCGGACAAAGACTGTATGAGTATGTTTTTGTTACTGAGATAGCGACACCATTTCGTTTTGTACGCTCCGCCTGCAAGCTGAATTTGCACGTTTAGAAACGCTAACCATTCCTCAAAGAGCTTTTCCCGAGTTGGGCAATTGTCGATTTAGTGAATCACAGCAAATGTCTACCTCCGCTTGAATGGGCCATATGACGCAACAGTCGTCTAACCGACCATATAAGAAGGTTTACGCTCCGATACAGCGCTTCCATCTTAGACATAAAAATGATGGTCAAAGTAGGTGCAAGTCGCTGTCTTATGGCTAAGCCCCTGACCTGTTTGTACTACTAAACCTGACCATCGGAGCACTGTACATCGCAAGCATTCGTGAAGAAGGGCGATGCTTTTGCATACGTTGAGACGTGTAATTTTGCGGCGGCCTAATGTTCCAGAAGCTCGCAGGTAGCCTGAAGTGCAGCGTCTTTTAAAACATTTGTATACAGCGACGTGAAGTCAAACGACTCGATGATGCAGTCCCGGATGAGCTGCGTAGATCGCAGTCGGTGTTACTAAAATGGTTGTTGAAGGTTTACGGTTTTTTTGAAGGTTTTTTTCTTTAATTTGTGTTACTAAAATGCGCAGGAATCACGGTTTTCAAAACGACGCTATTTTGTCTGTTGGCCCGCCACATTAATAATGGAAATCGCTTTAAAATCGCGCGCATTATTTAAGTTAATCCAACTGCGGGAGGCTATGTTTTGATCAGTGTGTAGAGAACCGGACGAGTGGGCTGACTGTTCCTAAAATGCGTTACTATGCTCCTAGGAAGTCCCGCAGATAGCGCAATTTGCAACCCCTAATTAAGCGGCGGTAGTGCTTTTCAGACTCGCCAACTGATGAGGATGCGCAGACTGAGACATCCGACAGGTGCCGCTGGATTATTGTCATGTCCAATTCACTTGACATGACAACAAACTCCCCACCTTTATTGCTCACTGAAACCTTGATCAACGCGGCATCGCATAGGTCAGGGATTTCGCGTAGGCCGCGGCGATGCGCAGGAGTTAAATTACTACATGCGCGTTTTTTGGCAAATTTGTCGATAACGGTAAACACTTAAGTGGCAAAAACGCGAAATTGGGTGTCTATCGTGCTGTTCGGCTCCTGTGGTTTGTAATAGAGGCGAAGGAAAGGTATTGGAGGCAAAGATACAGTTGCAATATATAAAAAACGGATACGGATAAAAACGCTGTGATGTTTGAATTTCTTTCATTTGGCGATACTTCGAAGTGCAGATTTTTACTTTAGCACCGGGCAGTATACAATACAAGGGAAGACGAGGAGAAGCTAATTCCTTTTTCGTGATTGTTTGAAAAATGACCATCTTTTAAAAGTGGGGACAATGTAGAAAAATATAAACAAGAAGGCGTTAGTTTTGAAAGCAAAGTTTTGATTACTAATTCAAGGTGCACTCCAAATTCAACCTAGTTTATGCGTCCCTTGGATTTTCAGCCCCATTGACGCTCCTGTTTCTTGAGACAATGCCTGGATTGTTACGCTCATTATTTTAAGCAATAATCGCCTAAATTAGGAAAAAGTTGCAGCAAAAGCACTCAAAAAGGACAAGGTGAAGAAAAACGCACTTTCTGCGATTTTTCACAAACAATTTCGGCTCGATCAAAGAATTAAGCTCTACGAGATTGTATACGTTATAGACAGAAACAAAATCTCTCAAATGCACGGAAAAACCTCTAGGAAAGAACTAAACTGAAGAAAAATCTAGAGATTTTCAAATGGTCTTTGTCAAATTTCTCTTAAATCAAAAAAGGGATTTTGACGTTGTTAGCCCAGAAGTAGAGATCAAGAGCTTTAATATGATATAACATTTGCTAGAGTTGGATATAAAACAACAAAAGAGCCCAGAGCTAAATGCCTCGTGTTCCGCGTTGGGGCTACCAGGGTATCGCGCAACGTGTGGAACACGGACGATCAAAGGAGAAAGACTAAGGCCGACGAGGCATTTGGCTCCAATCGTAGATTCCGGGGAGTCTCAACAAAATCCAGCAACATTATAAATCATACTGATCCTCATATCATGACTTGGAACACTGACAACGTCCCGAACGTCGAAAATCACTTATCGAAGAGATGAACCGGTATTTTTTTGCCCCACTCTCTGCGTAAGATTGAGCGCAGTTTCTCGTTTTCATTAGACTCTAACAATTTTTGTGAACTTTAGAAACTTCGTTATCTGAAACGAGGATAAATGCGAAATGTTACCTGAATTCAAAATTTCAACAAAAACCTTCTTTATTGCGTGAAAAGGCTATGAAAACGTAATATTTCGGTAATGCTTTGATATTTTTTTTGAGATATACCCACTATACTTGTTTCATTCACATTAATTCCGATATGATTACGATCTTTCCGGCTTCACCCACTGACGACTGGTGTTTTTCATCCAGGTAAAGGTTGCGTTCTTTGATGTTGCTGGAGGTGACTACCAGAGCACATGGTATGTGTCGAGGGAATGCTGAGACGTCGAATTCTGTGTAACGATACAGCTTACGATGCGTGCCTAAGAGTAAAGGCTCCGACATTGCTGTGTAAGCAATTTTAACAGTTTTTTCTTACGCCTGCTAGCGGCTCTCAGCAATGCGCCAAACTCAAAACCACAAATTTTGAAAACGCCAAAGTTTAGATCTTGGTGGCTAACTTATAGAATGCTACTCTTCAACATCTATTATGGAGTTCATACCTTCTATTATTTTTGAGGTGCCAGTAATATAAACTTACTTCTGAAAAGTTACTGAATTCTGCTTGAATTACGCAAGGACTTTTGCACCAACCTAATATCTAAATATTCTGTAAAACCATCCTCAACAAATCGCAACTTTTTCTTCACAATATCCTTGCTTGCTGAGCGTAGATGCGAAAGAGAAAGCAGGCTTACTTCCAGGTGAAGGAGTTCGGCAATTTCACACTCAGCAAAGTGGAGAAATAACTGAGTTTTGATGCTAAGGTAGCGTAAGCTTATATGCCGAGTGGATTGGGAATGAAAAAGAAGAAAAAGTGGTAAAAAAGTGTGATATGAATAATCTTTCAATGGTTTGGCATTGAAAGGTCATCAAAAAGCCTTTTTGGTTCAGGAATGCTTTATGTCTCATCAATCGACGTACCATTCGAAAATATGGAGCATATAGAATCGACTTAAACCGTCTCTACTTTCCAGCTCTCCTGTGAATTCGCATATAAATAATTATACCTAGCTGCAACATCAGCTGATTTTATGCGATTACTTTGCGCTCCAACTTTAAAAGGAAGAGGAAAGCTAGAAAAAAGACACGGCCTACAATTACTGGCCATTTCTTGCTAACAGTCAATAAATGAGGCATCATCATTTACTCTTGGCGTAGAAATTCCTTCACAAAATCAAGCACGTTTTTAGTCGTAATGCCATATGTCTCCAGGTAGTCAAATCCCCGTTTCGTGAGCTTTTTAATGGTTTGCACTGGTCAGATGAAAAAATTGTGGCTTTCGGAAAATGGGGTGAAGATAATTACTATTAGCTTGCTCCATCCTAACCTCTCAGCTTCTTGGCTTTCATGAGTCGCCGGACCAAGACTTTTTGAGGCGGCAAAGCTTTATGCACAAAAGTTTATATACCATTCGATAGCTGAGAGCACGGGAAATTGACCGAGACGGTCCCCTTTTCGAGGTATCCTGCAAAGCGAGATATGGGGAATTTAGATACAACATCAAGTTAATTTCCCAAATTGTTTTATGCTTTATGATTGAGGAATCAAACTGCTTTCATATTTTCTATCGCGCTCAATGAAAGAAGATATAGTTTATCCTTGTCAGTGTCACGCATCCATCATTGGCCAAATCGTACTTCCTACTTTTACACTATTCTTCCCTGCGACAATGTGCATTCGTTGAACAATGTTGCTTATTAAGAGGATACATCGTCTGATTTTTTAGGTTTATTTCGGTGTCCAAAACTATGCCACTTTGAGCGAAACAAAAGATTTCAAGCTCGCGTCTTTTCTTAGCCAGTAAAAGCGCAGTCATGTCATGCACTGAAAAAATGGCAGCTAGCGTTTACAAACAAAATGTGCACCATTGATTATAGGTGTTTTAATCAGGCAATATGGACTTAATCTAGTCACATCTCAGGTGAAGGAGGTCATCTAGATTCTGGCACGCGCATTCTGGCATAAATAAGGCAGAAAACTTGCTCTGGGAGTAGTTTTTCGCCTTTGAAACAAATTTGATCATGGTCGAATATACGATTTCACTCGAACGGCCCAATATTCAGAAACCCCAAAATTATTTATGGTCCACATGGGATATTTGACAAGCTAATTTTGAATATGCTACTCGTAATGGCAGTAGCGTTCTGGTAGTGCGTCTTTATCATGCTACAGTAGGTATACGATGATAGGTTGATGTCTCATGGTGCTTGTATTTCGTATGACGGGGATATTTGTCAAATTGCTTACGAATCTCATGGTTTTCATTATTATCAACGCTTTTCGCCATTACCACGAACCCCCTTCCCTTTCTGACTTTTTAATACGACCTCCAGGTGTGGCGTGCCACCATGCCACGCTTGACCCTGGCTGGGACCTACACCCGACAACGCTGCGTATGTATGATAGGTTCGTGGTTGCTCTAAGTACTTCCGTAAATTTTGGTGTAGCTCTACTCAAAGATGCTTATTAAGCTTTATATAATAAACTAGCTGGCTTTCCCGGCTCCACCCGGCCTTGTCGAAACACTGTGATAAAGGTCCCATCCCTATCCCTGTACAACCTTTCCCTGTACCCTTCTACATGCCAATTCTTTATTTTCGTTGTGTTGGTGATGAGCATGCTCACTCCTCCCCGTGCCGATCCCCAGCCCCGTAGCTCAAAATTTCCAAAAAATCGATAGAATCGATAAAAGTTACGGATAATTTCAAAAACTAATATTGTATTCGTAATCAGCATGCTCGATTACCCCTTGTGCCAAGTCCCAGCCCCGTAGCTCAAACTTTGCAAAAAATCTATAAAATCGGTAAAAGTAGCGGACAATTCCGAAAACTAATATTGTATTCGTAATCAGCATGCCCGATTACCCCGCTGTGCCAACTCTCAGCCCCGTAGGTCAAACTTTGCAAAAAAATCGATAAAATCGATAGAAGTAATCCTGAAAATATACAAAATAAAATTAATTAAAATGAATTGAATTTATATATAAAATACATGTTGCTTTCTTAGTTAGAATCAATCTCGCACAAAAAAATTTAGTCTATCTCACAAATACATATTGTGGCATAGGCCGTCCGCGCAGGGCGCGGAGAGTGCGCAAGGTGTGTGTTGCGCGTCACTCCTCTTTCCTCATGCACTCTCGCCACCTATTTTCTCTGCGCGTCTTTCAGTCGTGTGCCTTCAATGTACGCAACAGCGTTGCTCTCCGTGTGCAGCGCGGACGGCCTATACAATCAACATTGTCTTCTAGGTCGCACGACTGCAGTCGAGCAGCGGTGAGAACGGTGAATCGCAAAGAGCGAAAGACATTCCATTCTACCTTTCTTAGTCTGCTTTTTCCTTTTGCGCTCATCATTACACCTTGCTGCTTTCTCTTCTCATTTTCTACCGCTCGCAACATCTCACAACCTACAAGAGCAAATTCTTATTTTCTAAAGCCACCTCTCGCAAAATGTGATCCTGCTGGACCATAGTTCGTGTTACTCACTCATGTATACATCACATTAGGTGTCAACCATTGCGTCTTTTTGGCAATGCTTTCGTTTGCTTGGAGCACAACTCTGAAACCCCGTGCTGTTCAGCTGTAAGCATGCCGCCGGTATCACATCAGTATGCCGCCGATATGCAGGCATGACGGTGGCATACTATCAACTCAGATACTCGCCGAGCGCAGGCGGCCATGCCATTTTTGGGCAAACGGGCACCGGAAAAATAGTTCGCCGCTGATTTCTTGCGTTCCGCTTGCAGATATTTGGAAGAATTTTAGCGAAATTGTGGACGAATGCTTGAAGAACAATTGCGGTTTCCTTACAGATCATCTGCGGCGTAGTGGCCGCATTCTCGCGGACTTTCCGCGAGAATATGCAAAATTTTCGAGGGCCGCACGGTCCTTTTTGGAGGACCGCGCAGCCCCCAGGTACTTTCCGCTGGGAGAAAGTACATCAAACTTGAGTAATTAAACCATCGATGACTCCTCGTCATGTAGAGTCTCACCTTTGCTCGGCGTACACCCGAAACTACTTAAAAACCGTCCAAGCGCCAGCTGAAAATTTGACAGCGCTCGTTGAAAGAAATTATTTGCCGAGCGCCTGCAGAAAATTCTGTGTTGCTGCCCGCTGGCAGAACATTAGACAGTAAAGGAAGTGCCGCCCGCTGAAGGTTTGGCCACGCCCCAAAATTCTGCTGAGCGCCTGTAGAAAAACGCGAGTTTGCGGACCGCCTGCCCCCGGCGATTGTCTGAGAAGTAGCGTCACAAAGTAGACATTCCGGCAGCATGCCGATGGCATGCCGGCAGCGAGCCGGCGACTGTCCCGGCATGCTGACAGACAACGCATTTTCAGATGATCGTATTGCTTGTTCAGATGTAGCGGGCACAGACGTTGCACCTCTAAACGCGGTTTTAATAGCGAGAGATCACTTCTATTCAATGTGTGTGGATGGAGAAAGATTAGCTATTTATCAATTTTGACCAGCTTGCATCCTAGTCCGCAAACGGTGCCCGCAACAATTGGGTGAATGAATTACGGCTGCAAAAACGATATCTCCTTTGCCCCACTTGAAGTCGATGCCTTATCTGATCGATTCAGCTCTGCCGAAGCTTGACTCGCATGCTTGGTTCTTGATTAGAGAAGACTGCTGTGCTTGTGCAGCTATCAACTACCTTTCGATGTCCGCACAGGGAAAGAAGGACCTAGGCTAATAAGCTCAATGAGGTTTTGAGAAACTTGAGTGTTTGCGACAACCGTGACCTTTCTCTTTTTTTCATTGTATGATGAGAGATTTTCGGGTAGTATAAGCATTGGAGCTTTTGTCAAGCAAAATTTTCATGGCATTCGCATAAGAGTCAGTCTTATTTTGCAATAAGGTTAATCTTGACGTTAGTCGGATTGAATCACAGATATATCAAGCCATCCTTAATTTTCCTTTAAGTTCGACTAAACAAGAGACGTTCATAAGCCTTTTCCTTACAATCACATTTCAACATAATGAAGCACAACAATCTGTGTTTTCTGCAATGATAACATTAAAATGGAATGTTAATTCTTGCTGATCTTCGCATCGCTCTTGTCGAGGCTATAAGATATCCTATTTTCTTCGCTTTGATGAAATCGGAAACCATATGTTATGTCTCTTGCATCGTTGGAAGAACATTAAGGACTCCCAAACAGCTATCGCTTTTTAATACGATAGCGCTTTTCGTATTAGTCGGAACAAATACGGCGGTATGTTTTCTAATATTTTGCATGCTTCGTAATCATTAAACGTGGGCATGTCAAAAATTGCTATGCTGAACAGGTTGCTAGGTTTCTGCATCGAAACGTAAGTCCTCTTCGGCCTAGTTTCGACGCTTTCTCTTCATCAAAAGCTTGAAATGGTTTGAATCATCAATGACTCCAGCTTATCAAACTCTCAGCTTCGCCAGTTCGCGGATCTTTCCACAATCTAATGCTACAAAAATTGCGATGGCAAGAGATCTTATATATAAAGGTGAATGTCTGTTTGTCTGTCTGTATGTCTGTACGTATGTTCCGAATAGAAAATTCCATTTCTGAACCGATCCGGACCAAACTTGGCACACATACACTTCGGGCCCCGGCGGGTGTCATAGGCTACTTTTCTTCATCGATCGATATCGATTTTACCGAATTTTTGCAAAATTTGAGCTACGGGGCTGGGAGTTGGCACAGGGGAGTAATCGAGCATGCTGATTACGAATATAATAATGACAGGGCCGGGCGGAGCCGGGTAAGTCAACTAGTATACCATAAAACCAACGCTTTTGTTAGATGTTAGGACCGGGTGTAGATGTTAGTGACAGGTGACTACTCGCTATAACTAACTAGATGTCAAGAGAATTATAGCTCACATAATCATAATAACGGGAGCATTTAGCGGTGGACAAGCACCCGTTTTTATTGTTCATTTCTACAATTGCCATCTGCCGGGCTTGCTGATAGAAAGTGACAATTTCATGCTGTCCAGTTTTTACATCTTTTGAAGATTCGTAACTTTTGCAAGCACGAAATGAACCCACTGACAACTGCAAATTTACAAAACTAGACCAATTAACAGTTGCGTAGGTTCACGGTACATAAATAAGATTGTGAGTCAGCTGTTAACAAAAGCACCAGTACACTTATCCAAATAACGCGAGTTTTTGGAACAATTTCAAAACGCTAAGTTTGATTCGAGCACAGTAATTGAATCGCTTAATGTAACGTTTTTTTCACAATAATGTGCGGAACGATCAGACTTTGCAAGCGTAATTGGGAATGTTGAATATGCTCAGACAATCTCGGAGGACAGGCGAACCGCAAACTCGCGCTTTTATGCAGGCGGTCAGCAGAATTTTGTGGCGTTGCCAAACCTTCAGCGAGCGGTACTTCCTTTAGAAAACGCATGTTCTGCCAGCGCTCAGACAATCGCCGGGGGCAGGCGGGCACCGGAAAAATACAGGGTGTTCCAAAAGTATGTATGCACTGTTTGATCGTTAATATCTCTCTTCTCAAAAAGTCTTTCGCCTTGCTTTAGGTACCATATTGTAGAGCTGGCTTCAGCTTAGATTCTCGGTATAGAACGAATCATCCATATCTCTTGTTACTGTAGGATTACGGTAGAAACTTTGAAGAGGGTTTTGAGCCATGAAAGGCCATATTTTGCCTCAGAAAAGAAACAAAACAGCCTGAAAACTTTTACACTAGGCTAACTGGAGTTGCTGATTTTAACTGTGAAGTTCCAAAATTATTATGATGCTTCATTGAAGAGTTATGCCAGGTAAGAGGTAGCGGCCATTTCAATGTTTTTAAAAAGTGCGGTTACACCGTTTAGAAAGCTTCCCAATCTTATGAATAGTTGAGTATTGAACTCAGCGTCCATAAAAAGCCTATTACACAAGTTTTCGCATTTTTTTGAAAAATTTTGAAACAACAGCTTTTTCCACATTGACACCATATGTTTCAAGCTCCTACCGTAATCCTACAGTAATGAAGAACGGTCGGTGATTCTCTTTATACTTAACTTTAACTTGAAGCCAGCTCTACAAAATGGTACCTAAAGCAAGGCGAAAGACTTTTTGGGAAGAGAGATATTAACGATCAAAAGTGCATACATACTTTTGGGACACCTTGTAGAATGGCTGATTTCTCGCACCCCGCTCGCGGATATTTTGGAAAGCAATCAGGACTTTTCAGAAGGCCGCTTGCTGAGTTCTCTATTCCTCAGAGGTTCAGCAATATATCTGCAAAAGATAAGCGCGAAAAAGAATCCAACGAGCGATCTCTCAAGAACTCCTTGGCCATTTTCCTGGAATTTGCGAGCGCAGTGCGAAATTTCAGTAACGCGTATTTTCCGGCGCCCGCCTGCCCCCGGCGATTGTTTGAGTGGGCAGCAATACACTATTTTCTGCAAATAGTCGTCAATTAATTTCCTTCGCGAGCGCTGGCCAAATCTTCAGCGAGCGCTCAGACTCTCGTTACGTAACAATTTATGCCTAACAAAGGTAACGCTCTACATGACAGAGGTGTCATCAATATGGTTTGATTACCCGAGTTTGGGGTACTTTCTGTGTGCAGGCCTTGACAAAGGACCGTGCGGCCTTCAATAAATTTGCATATTCTTGCGAAAAATTCGCAAAAATGTGATCACTGCGTTGCAACTGATCTATGAGAAAACCGCAATTGTTCTTCAAGCATTCATCTAAAATATGGCCAACATCCTTTCAAATTTCTGCAAGCGGACCGCAAGAAGTCAGCGAACTATTTTTCCGGTGCCCGCTTGCCCATAAATCGTATGGCTGCCTTCCCCCGGCGATTATCCGAGTATGTGCTGTAACTAGCATGTTTGGACTCAGCAAGGCGCATACGATGGCTCTAATGCAAGAAGCTCTGGAACGTATCTACCTTCTTCAAATGGTCTGGGACTCACAAGGAAAGGAAAGTCGGCCTTTCATAACAAAACTGGTCGGAAAAATATGGACTTCGAACAAATAATAATGGACTTCGAACGCTGACTACAAATCTGCCTTCCTTGTCTGCGGCGCGTTTTTGGTCGAAGTTTTTTTTTGGGGGGGGGGGGGAGGGGGGAAGAAGTCGACACAAATACAATCAAGAGCGCTGCTGTGTGCTGTCTGATGTAGTGGCTAGCGTAGTCTCAGATAAGGGGCAGGCGGCCATGCGAATTTTGAGCAAGCGGGCACCGGAAAAATATTAGGTCGTTTCGTCTTCAAAAATTTGTAACTTCGCAAGATCTCAACGTATTTCCTTGCTTGTGATTTTATTGAAAGAAATAAGCCTTCCGCTTTCAATCGCTGTTTTGTGGAGCTTTTATTTCACACTGAGTGCAGAGATAAAAATGGAAAACTAAGACCGAACTTTGACCATTTTAAGTTAGGCCACCAAAAATCTGGAATGCTGCAGAAAAATCTGAAATAGTCCGTAATGTTTTTTGGCCTACCCATTGCAATTGTGAAGAGTTCGTGCTGTTTGGACGTCTCTGTGAGGAGTTTTGAATATCGAGTTTACTATGGAAAACGCCCAAATTAATTAATTTGTCAATTTTCGAGAAAATCATAACTTCTCACAGAGACGTCCAAACAGCACGAACTCTTCACAAATGCAAAGAGTAGGCCAAAAAACATTTGTAGGACTATTTCAGATTTTTCCGCAGCATTCCAGATTTTTGGTGACCTAACTTAAAATGGTCAAAGTTTACATGGTCTTAGTTTTCTATTTTTATCTCTGCACTCAGTGTGAAACAGAAGCTCCACAAAACAGCATTTGAAAGCGGAAGGCCTGCTCTTTCTAATAAAATTACAAGCAAGCAAATCCGTTGAAATCTTGCGAAGATACAAATTTTTAAAAATGAAACGACGGGACTTTCGGTTCAACCTAATAATTCGCTGATTTTTTGCGGCCCGCTTGCAGAAATTTGGAGGAATGTTGGCCAATTTTAGACGAATGCTCGGAGAACTATCGCGGTTTTCTTATATTAGGTTGAGCCGAAAGTTCTGTTGCACCATCTTCAAAAAATCATAACTTCTTTCGGTTACGACGATTCGCAGTTCAAATTTTCTCTGAAAGCGTAAAGCATGTAGTTTTCAAAAGCTCTCTGGGGAGTTTCCGACATGCTAAGGTGGCAGAGATAAAAATGATAGAACGAGATCATCCGAAATTCGGAATTTTTGAGCAAGAATTCTAGAAATTCAGAAACAGTGCGATAAAATCCAGAAAAGCCATTATTCGAGTTTTTCTTACATTTGATTACCTCTGAGTCAAGTTTGCGCTAACCGAGCCCTTCTTTCAAAAGTTATGATTTTTTGAAAAATAATGCCGAAAAATCAATTTCCTAAGAATTCTTAAGAAATGGATTTTTTGGCATTTTTTTTTCAAAAATTCATAACTTCTGAAAGAAGACCTCGATCAGCACAAACTTGACTCAGTTAGTAATCAAATGTAAGAAAAATTAGGATAATGGCTTTTCTGGATTTTATTCGCACAGTTTCTGAATCTTTAGAATTCTTGCTTAAAATGTCCGAATTTCGGATGATCTCGTTCTACATTTTTATCTCTGCCACCTGAGCATGTCTGAAACTCCCCAGAGAGCTTTTGGAAACTACATGCTTTACGCTTTCAGAGAAAATTTGAACTGCGCGAAATCGTCATGACCAAAAGAAGTTATGATTTTTTGAAGATGGTGCGACAGAACTTTCGGTTCAACCTAATAGATTAGTTGCGGCGCAGTGGCCGCATTCTCGCGGACTTTCCGCGAGAATATACAAGATTATTGAGGACCACGCAGCTCTCAGGTACTTTCCGCTAAGAGAAAGTACCTCAAACTTGAGTAATTAAAAAATGATACACCTCTGCAGCATAGAGACTCACATTTGCTCGACGTACGCCCGAAACTGCTTAAAAAGAGTCCAAGCGCTTGCTGAAAGTTTGTCCAGCGCTCGCTGAAAGAGATTATTTGACGAGCGTACGCAGAAAACTCTGCATTCTGCCCCGCTAGCAGGACATTCGACAGTAAAGGAGGTACCGCCCGCTGAAGGTTTGGCCATCCCCCAAAATTTTGCTGACCGCTTGCATGAAAACGCGAGTTCGGACCGCCTGCCCCCGCGATTATCTGAGGTGATCTTGCAGGCAAATGCTCTTAGGTTCGATTTCCTTGTTCTGTTTTCGCTTCGCTGGTCTACACAAAACTTGTATAAGCATGGGCACCATCCATTCACCACCCATTCTTTCTTTTATCCAAACCCCAAAGGCAATAACTGGTTTCGTTGAAGGTATCTGCAAGTGATTTAGAAGGAGGTAGGAAATGTCAAAAGATACATGATCCATTATCTGGGCTATGTTGTTCATGCTCGCGATTAGGTTTCTATGATTGATTTACCATCAGTTCATGCACCGCGTTTCGAACATTTCCTGACTTATTCCTGTACACCAGCGTCTACCTTGATGCGCATCCAAAATTCCAAAAGTCTCGCACATTATGCTTCCCTTTTAGTTTGATAGGAGAATATGACCATTTGGAGTATTCAAAAATAGTCTACGTTCGTTGCTCTCATTGTGAAACATACGTTTCGCACATATTCTCCTCTTCTTTCAGTAGTGCACATACATTTTTGAAAATATCGAGTAATAAAACTTCTTTGAAATTTTGCAATCAAATTCACCGTCCGCATTAAGTTGAGGGTCTTGAGCTTTGACAGCATATTATAGTAGGGCCCCCTACCAATAGAAATTTCAAAGTTGCGGCGCAAAATGTCGCTTCGGAAGCGAGAAAATCGCTTCAGGATAACGAAGATGCATGAGGATCCTCAGCCAGAAACCACAAAAACCTGGAAGTCGAAAATGTGGTGGACGATAAATTTGAGAGAAGGAAGGAGTAAGTGTAGACGATGCCCATGCTCACACAAATTTTTTGTATAATCAGCAAAACCAAAAGCAGAGCAGGGAAGTCAAGCCTGGAACCTTCTGCTTGCCAGACCACCAAACTAACCCGCTACACCAGACCGCACACAGCTATGTGACGTTCTTGATTGCACCTCTGTCCACTTTTGAACCCTAAAAACTCTCATAACTTCTCGCCCAAAAACGCGCCGCAAATAAGAAAGGCAAATTTGAAATCAGCCTTTGAAGCCCTATGAATTGGTATTCATCGCATCTTCAAAGGTCACTTCAACCGATTTTCCTTCCCTTACTATTACTTCCAGATGCGTGGATTGGCTATGGGCCAAAAGCTAGCATCAATTCTCGCCATAACTTTATGAGTAGCGTTAAAGTCCGGGCATACTTCACGCGATTTCAGTCGCGACGCGATCTGGCAATATTCCAACTGTCCATAACTCACTGTATGCACATTTTGAATGTACAGAAGATAGGGCATTTTATCAACCCATGTAAGGTATAGACACTATGCATATGCACTTCTAGAGTTGAATCTGAAGGCTTCTGGCGATTTGCCAAATCGCTTCGCGACTGAAATTGCGTCAAGAATGCCTGGCCCTCTAGAAGGGCGTAGCGCGTATGCCACGGACCTACCATCGTTATATTAATGATTTGCTGTTGCAACTTTAAAGCAGTTCGAGATGAGCGTATGTTCCAGAATTCATAACCGGCAATCACTCTAACCTTTAATTCAACTGGCTTGGCACCATTAGGGCGGGGTTTTGTGATCTAATTAAGGCCGCTCGCGCCCGCGACGCACCTGCGTCTCTCTCGCGCGAGTGCTCTCTGATCATTACCTAGCCTTAATTAGGTCACGAAGCTCCGCCTTTGCCATGCCAAGCCAGTTGAATCCAATGGTACATCTAGCTGAAATATCACGCGATAAATGGCTGCGTCATCTCAGCGTCTAAGTAAAGGTGACCGCTTGCACAGCAAGAGTCAAATGGTATTGCAAGGAAAGGTTCAAAAACATCATTATTGTTGTAAAATTTGCACATCTTGCTTCTGTGAAGTATTATGTCATTGGTAACATGTTTAAAATTGCGATGGATGTGCAAGGGAGAGGATGAACAATGCGTCACGAAAACTAGCTCAAAAAACTAAAAAAAGCCAAAGTAGCTTGCAGTAATCGGTTACATTCTTCATCGCACAACAGTCGAAGAATATCAATAACATCGGGCTGATAACAAACTTCCACTTTCCTCGCCATTCATTCCTGAGACCAGCGCGGCGAAACGGAGCAATGTGTAATATGTTTGCACGGTGAATAGGCAGACTGTCAAAAGTGGGAGTTGTGCAGAAGTCTGAAGGTTTCGAAAGCAATGCATGCTATCCTGAAAAACGGGAAAAACGCTTGAAGAGCATTTGACAGATAATAGACGCAAAAACTTGCTTCGTCGCCTGGCAGACACAGTCATGAATTCATGGTCGAAATGACTTTTATACCGAGCACAATTTAACATTTGAAAAACAAATCTTGCATCGGAAAGCCTTGGAATCGTTTTAAATTTCCAAAAATAACCCAGAAAAGAACAAGAAAAAGAAGTGCTTATCCGCAACGGCTGATTTCCTCCGGTTTTTATTTTTAGTAAGCTACAACTATTTATGTGACACTCACTTCTCTATACTCTCTTCCGCACCACATTAGGTACGAACATCTTAAAGGCGGTGTTTTCCTGGTATGTCTGCCATCGCAATTTTTATAGCACTAGATTGTGGGAAGATCCGTTGGCAAAGCTGGAGACATTTAATGGGCTGGAGTCACTGATGGCGTTTTAAACCATTCCAGGCCTTTGATGAAGACGAAAGCATCGAAACGTGAATTTGAAGAGTACTGACGAATAAAGAATGACCTAACAAATTGTTCGGCACAACAATATTCGGCGCTTATGGCGTTTTTTTTTTCATATATTATGAGCAGTACTATACGGCCACTTATTGTGAAGCATCAAGAGAGGTTGACTGAGCATGAGGCTCCAAAGTGGATATGCAGGCTGCATTCTACACTTTATTTGCAGCGTTGCAAAAAAAGACGTAACTTTTGTTTTTAATCAACTTTGAAATTGCTAATTTTCAATGTTCACAAATTTCGATTCCCTTACCAAATTGCACCTCTCTCAATTTAAAAGAGAGTAACAGAGAAAATTTTATCCAAAAGCGAAGGCAAGCCAAGATTTTCTAGCGCAGTCGTGCTGATGGTCAGCCATACGTAATATGTGAGCAAAGTCCAATTTATCAGTGAAAACATAGACACATTTGATTGTTTCCATTGAAATTTGATTTGAAAACATACTGTCGTTCTAAAGAATGCATCACATTTGTAATTGACCACTCCATAATAACTTGCCGAGGTCTTGTGTCACTCAAACTCATGTGCAACTTCAATGCTGGCTCGTCTATGAAAAATCACGATCTTTGTAAATTCGGGACCTGAATCGGAAGGAAACTGACCTTTCTCAGGACGCAAAACCGTTAGATACAACTCCGTTTTTACAAATTTCGCAGCTACTACTGTTTCGCATGTGTATGTTCCGCTATCAGAAATTGACGCAACTTTGCTAGCAACACATCCTTCCTTGGTGTTCCAGTACAGGTATACTGTCCTCTGAAATAAACGTAAATTATTTTACCCAGTGCGTCACATCTTCGCAAAGGCTCGCACTAATTTCATTTTACATGGTGGTCCCTATTTGCGCAGAGAGGCCTTCATGAAACCTACGCAAAAAAATTTCGGTGGTCCTATTAAGCGCATCAGAAATGAAAATGAACCTCACCGAATGATGCCGAGCATTACGAATGAAATGATAGAAACCATTCCGAATGCTTCAGCAAGCTTCAGCAATGAGAGTTGGTAAATTTGGATGGAAGAGATTTTTCTGATGAAGAGTAAACATATTAATAAACTAGCTGGCATTCCCAGCCCTACCCGTGTGTTGTCTCAGTTAACACAGAGTGCTTTGCAAACTTGAAGCAGGCTCACCTGCTACAGCCTTGTGCAGCCGCATTCTTTACTGCGAAGTGAGAATGAACCCTCCCGCCAATGTTTACGCTGAAGTGTTTGGTAGCAAGTGAAAGGAATTTATTATATTGGAGGTACTAAAAATCAATAAATCATTAGAGTGGCCCAATAAATCGCCGCAAAAAGTAGCCTATCATCTATGCAGGAATCGAAAACATATGTGTGTAAAGTTTCAGCTGATTCGGTTGAGCGGCGGCGCGCGTTTCTACAGCGCAATAACGTGCCTAGTTTCGCAATTTTTGTATACGACTTTTTCGCAGTAAAGCTGCTCATAACTTCGTCTACAAAGGCGCTCTGCAGGTATGGAACCAGATTTGAATCCAGCATTCTATGCTGCATGGAATGATATGCAGCTTGTATGGACTGGCCACTTCGACTTCTGACCATTCCTTGTTAGCTAAGAGTCTTGGGATTTGGAGAAAATTTGTTGAAAATTGATTACGGGTTTATATAACCTCAAGCAAATAGATATACTGTACTGTCGTTCAGCCTGGAACTCCAGCTCAAAATATTGTCGAATCAAATCAGCGGAACCTGATGACTTTTATTGCTAACATGCAAAGTTAATCGCTTCGACAAATGAAGAACTTCTAGCAGTAAATCGCTTCGACAAATGAAGAACTTCTAGCAGTATCTGCGCAGTAAAACATGCGAAAGCATCGTAAGTACCACTACTGCAATAAGTGATGGTAAGTTTATATA
The DNA here is from genome assembly GCA_958299035.1 of Cylicocyclus nassatus. Taxonomy (NCBI): domain Eukaryota; kingdom Metazoa; phylum Nematoda; class Chromadorea; order Rhabditida; family Strongylidae; genus Cylicocyclus; species Cylicocyclus nassatus. The sequence continues at coordinate 75,592,782 of CATQJL010000112.1, forward strand.
ACCTCATGCAGATAGAACCACCGAACTTACTATGGTTTGCTGGCAGCAACGCCTGGGCCGGTAGTAATCTACCCTACCTGGCGGCATCTTAGATGCTGCCAAATTGGCACACACCACGGAAAGTTGCCAACTCTGGCGGCAACTCGCGGATTGATTGTAGGTTCTGATAACCTCTTATAATCTCAATTTGCATGCTTATGCACATGAAATTTTGATAACGCAGGCAGCCGCAAAACAGTCGCATCAAGCGCATTCGAACCTTCATGCATCAACTTTGAGCGCCGCAGCACTAACCATTCAACCACGCGGTCAGTTTTTGCTGTGTACGATGCAATTACACAAACGCACAGAAAAGTCACCCCTGTGAGACCGCAGGAGCAATACATCGTGTGATAGACATTGACCTGAAAGAACAGCTGATTGATAAGAACAAGAGACAGGCGAAAGCATTGCAAACAAGATTTAGACGAATTGCAAGACGAAGTTGGCGTTCTCTGGTTTTATAATATTACTATTCATTTTTTCTACAATATATCAAGAATTTGAGCAAGGAAAAACCCATATAATGACAAAAATGATGGTTTTTTGATGGAAAAGAATTTTTCTGATCCTTCTGCTTGAAGTAAGTTATGTGATATTGCCGCATTACCCAATTTCACAGACGCAGCCAGCAAAAAATGCCGCCACCTCGACATGGTAGGAGCACGTCGGGATGGTGGCACGTTGATCTCTTAAAAAAGCACACTATTTTTCGTACTCTCTGACCTGGGCGGCGCCTGCCACCTCGCGGTCGACGAGCTGCCGCCAGGTCAGCTCGCGAAGCTGCAATTAGCACTTCCTGCCTTCCTCTACAATTCTGTTTAGGGAGATTTTGAAACCTTTAGTTGCCAGGTAAGGTTTCCTAAGGTCACTATGACCTCCTCGACCAGAAATACAGTGCTTGACATAATTATAGGGACACTCTAGAAATCGTCGTAATTTTCATTCTTGTCAGTGAATCTGTCTGAAACTTTGCTGTATGGTGCGCATATAAGCCTACCATAACTTCTCAAAACGGCTTCCAATCCCGTTGATTTCGAACGGAGAAAAATGGAAAAAATTCGAAAAAGCTTGTTTTGCAGGCTGGACATAATTACAAGGACACCTGGCCTTTTTTAGCATTATCGCATTCCTTGACTCCCAAATTTTTTTGTAGAGTTACATCCCAGAATATGAAACTTTTGCAGCACCTAGGACCTGTCATGCTACTCAAGGAAAGATGATCCTTGCATTTTTCGTTTCCAAAGGCATCAGAAGTCAAACTGCTTCAGTAAACAACTGGTTTGAAGAGTTTTCAAGCCCTTGTTCATTTTAAATGATAATCATGAGTCTACTGAACCTTCTGGATAGATGAGGTGAAGAGCGCTTTCGTAAACTCTGCGTAATCGCTGATTTTGACGGACAGACTTCAACCTCACCATAGGGTTGTCGTGCTTTTGCACCACAAAACTCACTTTCCAATAGTCGTGAAGTGATGGACTCGATTCATTACATTATCTACGTGGAGATGCATCTTCTGCAACAACTTTTAGATTTTTTCTAGTGCTGCAGTTGCCATTTAGATCTGAAATACTTCCAACGAAAATTCTATGCGAGCAGTAGATTCAACATAATCACAAATCTCACTATTTTATTTTCTGTTTCATGTCGCATTTTGCGCGGTAGCTGAGATTAGCAAGATTTTGAAGTTTCAAGCGGTCTCCTGTTCGATTTCTTGATTTGAATTGGATATGACTGTGCAGGGTGCTTGACTCAACTCTCAACGGATGACAACTGCGGCTGAACCAGAATGTGCAACCCCGAAATTTTTTCCTTACTAGGCATACAAGTTTATTGTTGTACGTGTATTGTTGCGGCTACATTGCAGCGTTTTCTGTAACTTGAAAATCGAGTTTTGTGGTGCAAAAGCACGACAACCCTATGGTGAGGTTGAAGTCTGTCTGTCAAAATCAGCGATTACGCAGAGTTTAAGAAAGCGCTCTTCACCTTATCTATCCAGAAGGATCAGTAGGCTCCATGATTATCATTTAAAATGAACAAGGGCTTGAAAACTCTTTAAACCAGTTGTTTACTGAAGCAGTTTGACTTCTGATGCCTTTGGAAACGAAAAATGCAAGGATCATCTTTCCTTGAGTAGTATGACAGGTCCTAGGTGCTGCAAAAGTTTCATATTCTGGGATGTAACTCTACAAAAAAATTTGGGAGTCAAGGAATGCGATATGCTTAAAAAGGCCAGGTGTCCTTATAATTATGTCCAGCCTGCAAAACAAGCTTTTTCGAATTTTTCCATTTTTCTCCGTTCGAAATCAACGGAATTGGAAGCCGTTCTGAGGAGTTATGGTAGGCTTACATGAGCACCATACAGCAAAGTTTCAGACAGATTCACTGACAAGAATGAAAATTACGACGATTTCTAGAGTGTCCCTATAATTATGTCCAGCACTGTACATGTTGAAAAGGGTTGGCAGGGCACAAACTCGAGTTCGGTGTTCAAGCCGTTCTCACGTAAAGATGCCGGTGACTTGACGGCGAAACATGCCGCCGGGTCAGGGGGATTACTATCGGGCTGAAGTCAGGAGATATATCTAGTCATTTGCAGTTTCGAAAACAGATATACGTGCCATTTACCTTTCTGCAAGTGACCACACGTTTTCTTGTTACCATGTGAAAGAGCTCTTACGCTCTATCTATTTATATGCTGTTTACCTCAGACTTCTCCTATTTTCAAAGACTGTCGATTCAAACATGATTTTTGGTTTTTATTGCGCCAAAAATTCGCAGTTTTTCAAGGTTTCGCTTATTTATCTGGAAATAAAAAGAAAATTTCAAAATATTCAACAGACCATTCGAAAGAGCATAAAGAGCTCTTTCAAATGATATGTGACTCGCTTTATAACTTTACGGTATGACAGCGCATGAATGAGAAATGATTAAAAAACCCTGTTGAGTTCTTCGAGGCGCCACGCCAAACGTTGGGGGGAAATCCTTAACCCACTGCCCAAATAACAGGCGAAAGTCGCTTGTCAGGCACTGCCCAGATAATAGGCGAAAGTCGCTTGTCAGAGCTCGGCATGGGGCGGCTTTTTCAGTTTTTCAAAAAACAAAGTCCCTGTAGACTTCGGCACAAAAATACGACATCACCTATGACGCGACATGAATGGATCAAACGAATAGCGAGAAATAATGAAACAATACATAAAACCAACGAACGGACGAAGGAGAACTAAAGATGTCCACATTCCCAGGATTGGTGGCATGCTGTGTCTGGCGCGCACCCTTGCGCGCTTGGAACAAGCTTGCCGCCGCCACACAAAATATTTGAAGGGCTGTAACCATTCGAGGAAGAGAGTGTTTAGGGAGATTTACGTACCTCAGTTGTAAGGTTTTTGATGCGGAAAAAAGTGTGTTAAACGTGTGAAAAAATTATGTGAAGGAAGGAATTTATGAGATTTTCTTTTTACGCCACCTTAGGTGGCTGTCCAGGTGGCTGAAAAGCCATTTAACTCCGAAAAAAAAGTTTGCCACGCCTTAGTTCACATGAGTTTTTCACAACTTTTCGTACATAGTCATGACTTCCTATTGTCCACCTGCGCACCAATTTTGGTGTCAATTTATTTTCTCTTCGTTCTAAACGAGTCTTTTATTTATTTCGGGGCACGTGAATTTGCGCGCTTAACGGGGGGACCTGTTGAAACAGAAAATTTTTGGTTTTTGCATGAATGGGATCGACAAGAAAGGGACGACAATTTTATCCTCTACAGAAGATGAAACCCCACAATGGTCGGCTGCCTCATCGTGGTGTGGACACTTCGAACTGCGATGCAGAGCCGAGTGCATACTCTGGTAGGGCCTCCCAAGCTGTGAAGAAGTTCGGCGTTTACGGTTTCGGCCGGATGCCTAGCTAAGAGCCGGCCAGGCCAGATCCACCGCCGCCCAATTTCAGGTCGCTAGGCGGTTCTCCCCGTTCCAAGCTCGGGGCCAGGATTGCCCCGTGGAAATCAAGAGTAAACCTAGTAAGTCTGCTCTTGTGGTAGAAATTTCATTACTCTACCAGTCAAAATATTAGCAAAAACCCTGTACATCGGATCCCACCTAGGCGCCGGGTGGTAGCAAGAACGATGTCAGGGTCCTCAGGACGCCTTTCAGATTGGACAAAAACGACACGTCTGCCCGGACGAATCGCCATGAAGACTGTCTCATGCTCTGCACCTACAACGCCAAATCTTCCACATCTCCACGCTCTTCGACGCTGCGGAGCACATCAAGTACCACAACATCGCTCTGCAGGAAACGAAGCCCAGGAAGAAGCGTGCGACAGATGAGTGATGGGACCCTCATTATTCGTGATGAAAAGGTTCCATCACGAAACGGAGGCGTCGGCTTTGTCGTCCACCCATCTATGGTTTTATCTCATCGATTCGCACGAGATCCTATCTCCACGACTAGGCATCCTACGACTACGCCTTCCACGTCAAAAGACCATCAGCATCATCAACCGCTACTCTCCAACATTAGCAGCTGACGACTCAGAACTAGATTTCTACGAAGACGTGGAGGAGGTCGTCCGCAACGATAAGTCCTTCTACAAGTATGTTGTGAGCGACTTCAAGATCGGGATGCCACTAGAAGAGGAATAATATAGGAAGTTTGGATATGGGCTCCCATACCCTCGATACATAGAGCCACATACTCTGGTAACCTTCACTTTGAGGGGTATGAGGGGACATAACCTTCACTTGGGGAAAAAACAGAAGTCATCCGGGGCGAAGCCCCGGATGTTATTATCCTGACTATATCGGAAGAATGTGAATGAACTAAATATAAAAGAGAATATCTAAAGAATATCTCAGCGAAACCGAGAAATTGCTTCTTTAAAGCCTTTTTTACGCTAGAAAGAGAATTTCTATGAACGTTTCCTCAGAATTCAGGACAACGTTCCTCAGTTAGCCTCTTACTTGACCAAAAATAAGTTTCAAAAGTTTGGGAAAGCTGTTGGAGTTGAATTAAAACGAGAAACTGCGCTTAAATGTGCGCATAGAGTCGCGCACGAAAATGCTGGTCTATCTCGTTAGTAAGTGGCTTTTAAAGCTTGGGACATTGTCAGCTCTCCTTGTCGTGTCATGACGGTCAGAATCATATATAATGTTGCAGGGTTTCGTTAAGACCCCGCGGAGATCTACTACCAGAGCCGAATGCCCCGTCGGCTCTGGTCTGTCTCCGCTGCTCGTCTGCGTCTCCGCGCGCTGCGCGCTACCTCGCTACCCCAAACGCGGGGCGCGGGGCATTTGGCTCTGGTACCCTTTTCTCCGCTGTTTCGAATCCAACTTTGACAAGCTATATATCGTTTTGAAGCTCTTAATCTCTACTTCTACCTTGACAACGTCCCAAAATCGCATTTCTTGATTTGAACGAGAAATCCGGCAAAAACCTTGTTTTCGAGAATCTCTTGTTTTTTTCTAGTTTACCTCATTTCACGCGGTTTTTTCGTGCATACTATAGAACTTGCTTCTGTTCATAATGCAGACAACCATCCAGCCTTTATCTCTTCGATTATTATGGAATTTTTTGCGAAAAATCGTAGAAAGTGCGCCTCTTTTTACCTTGTACTGTTTCAGTGCTTTCGCATCGATTTTTTTCCAGCTTGGGCGATTGTTGCTCAGAACAATAAGCGTAACAATCCAGACAACGTCCCAGGAAACAGGAACGTCAATGCGGGGGTAAAAATTCAAAGGACGCATCAAAAATCAAAACCCCGTTTGCGAATTGCTGGTCCTGAAGCGAAAACTTGCATCTTGAAAAGCCGCCAAATGAAAGATTTCAAGCCTCTTGCAACATTTTTATCCTGTTTTCAGCAGTTTCTTTTGCTTCCTATATATGTTTTATGTCATTTTCTCTTCTCCGATCTTCTTTGAATAACCTTCACTAGTTATGACGTCAGATGTTCAAACAACCTTCACTTTTGACGCCTTGTCTCTAGACTATCGAAGGTATGTGGGCTCCGGAACGAAAACGGCAACCGTCTTATTGGGCTCCCCGCCGTACGACTACTTTTCCATGGAAATCCATCTTTATGAAGAAAGAACATTGCCGGTGGACATGGGAATCGCCCAACGGAACGACTCACGCGGAAATCGACCACATTCTCACTAACCGAAGGTGGAGCTTGCTTGATGTCTCAGTAGTTCCATCCTTCTGCAGTGGCTCCGATCACCGCTTCCTTTGAGCGAAGGTGCGATTTAGTCGAAGGCTGGAAAAGAAGGTCTGCCACAGTGCTGCAAGAAGGAAGAATGTCGTTTATAACGGTAACAGGCTGAAAGGGCTCATATCAAGTTGTGACTGACTCGCCCATCGAGGAGGACCCAACGCACGACTACGACCGGCTTCTGAAAGGATTGCGAGCCTGCAGAGAGTGCGCCTCAGTGACTTCTGAGAAGATCTTGAAACGAATTTCGAAAACCACCAAGGAATTGCTCGAAAAAAGAAGATTTCTGAGGCGGAATTTGAATGCAACCCATCTCGAGCGACTGATAGCCAACGCTATTTGCAGAACAGCTTTGCAGAAGGATCACAGGAAGTACAGGCAAGCCAAGATACTGAAAGTAGCCAAAGGAAGACGAAGTTTTAAGAAGTGCCGAAGGGACCTCCGCCGAAGCCACCTCCGTGAATATCACGTAAAGCAGGCTGCACTATTGAACGAAGACGGGACTCCGACTTTTTCCCGATATAAGATGAAATCGATCGCGACGAACTTTTACACCAACCTCTTCGCTCATCAACACCCGTGCCGATGCCCGTTGTTCCCACTGGAGAAGTACCACCATGAATTCTAGCTGCTGAAGTGCGCACGGCGATTCAGACCATGAAGACGTCACGGCTCCAGGAAGAACCGTCCTTCTTTTCAAGAAGGGCGAACGGGAAGATCTTCGGAACTACCGTCTGATATGCTTGCTGAGTGTGCTGTATAAGCTTTTCACGAAGATTATCCTCGCTCGCATATCTAGGACACTGGATAAAGCCCAACCCCAAGAACAGGCTCGGTTTCGCAAAGGATTCAGCTGCTTGGACCACATCCAGACGGTTTCGAGGGTCGTAGAAGTCTGCCGGGAGACTGCCTCTCGTCCTAATATTCGTCGACTACGAAAAAGCCTTCGACAGCGTCGAAACCAACGCCATTCTGTCTGCGCTAGTCGATCAAGGAGTGGACCCAGCTTACGTGAGGACGTAGCTGACTGCTATAAGGACTGTACAACGACGATGCAGCTGTTCCATCGCCCTCTGGCCATACCAATCGGGAATGGGGTCCGACAAGGCGACACAATCTCGCCGAAGTTGTTCACCGCGGCCTCGCAGTAGGTGATGAAGTCACTGGACTGGGACGAGAGAAGCATACAAGTTGATGAGAGATTCCTGTGGAACCTTCGTTCTGCGGACATCATCGTTCTCTTCTCGAGCAGTATCACTGAAGCGTAGACGATGTTGAAGGTGCGAATAAATCATGAGAAGACCCAGTTCATGAAGAATGGCCTTTGCAAAGATGCTTACTTAGGTACTCAGATACTAAGATGGCCCGGCTTCACGTGACGCGCAGGCCATAGCTCAGGAGTTTCTATTTCTCCCTGTCCCTCGCTTCAAACATCCACGATCTTCTTGGCTGACGTCGGTGGCTGCGTCCACGAGTTCCAGGTGCAAAAATCGTATCCATCTGATTTCTCAGCTGGTCCATCCGTTCCACGAGCACGTCTGCTCATCTCGTTAGAGGTCTTCCTCGGGAACGTTTTGCTTCGCGAGGAGCAAACTCCGATGTTCTTAGTGTCCATCTGTCATCTGTTCTTCTCATGATGTGACAGGCCCATCTGTGTTTCGCTTTCGCAACGTGAGCCACTGGGTCATAAAGACGGGACATTCTCCTCATATCCGTACTGCGAAGTCCGACAAGATAATGTTTGTGTCGGGTCATCTTCAGAAGACTACGCTCTAGCGCTCTGTGGGTGGTCCTTAAAGCTTTCGTAGTGGCTACGGTGTCAGCCCAAGTCTCAGCTGCGTAACAGAGCGTCGGGAGAACGGTTGAGTCGAACAGGTGGGCACTAAGCTCTGGGTCCGTCAGCTGGTCGTGGCTTCCTTCAGAGGCCCAAAGGCGCCAGGTTGCTCTTCTTCTCCTGTTAAGTTCTTCCCTCAAGTCGTTCTCCATGTTCATCGAACGTCCGAGATACACGTAAGAAGACGTTTCCATAATAGGGGTACCTTCCAATTCCATTTCTGCATCTTTGCAAAGGGCACTCTTTATGAACTGAGTCTTCTTCCGATTTATTCGCTGTCCGATCTTCTTCCCTTCTTCGTTCAGTTCCTTCAGCATCGTCTCTGCTTCAGTGATACTACTCGAAAAGTGAACGATGTCGTCAGCAAGGATAATCTTCGTGAAAGGCTTATACAGCACACTCAGCAGGCATATTGGACGGTAGTTCCGAAGATCTTCTCGTTCGCCCTTCTTGAAAAAAGTTCTTGATGTTCTCCACTGGTTGGGAATCCTCTCCTTCTGAAGGTAAGATGTTAGGTGCGATGCGAGAATCTCGTGCAGACGTTGTCCTACGGCTCGCAGTAATTCGACGAAAAGATGGTCTGATCCTGAAGCCGTAGACGTCTTCATGGTTTGAATCGCCGTGCGCACTTCAGCAGGTAGAATTCGTGGTGGTACTTCTCCAGTGGGAACAACGGGTATCGGCACGGGTGTTGATGAGCGAAGAGGTTGGTGTAGAAGTTCTTCGCGATAGATTCCATCTTGTATCGGGAAGAAGTCGGAGTCCCGTCTTCGTTCAATAATGCCGATGCCAGCGGTACGTGATATTCACAGAGGTCCCTTCGGCATTTCTTGACACTTCGTCTTCCTTCGGCTGCTTCCAGTATCTTGGCTTGCCTGTACTCCTGAGATCCTCCTGCAAAGCTGTTCTGCAACTGGCGTTGGCTATCAGTCGCTTGAGATGGGTTGCATTCGGATCCTGCCTCAGAAATCTTCTTCCTTTGAGCATTTCCTTGGTGGTCTTCGAAATGCGTTCCAAGCTCTTCTCAGAAGTCACTGAGGCGCACTCTCTGCAAGCTCGCAATCCTTTCAGAAGCCGGTCGTAGTCGTGCGTTAGGTCCTCCTCGATGGGCGAGTCAGTCACAACTTGATATGAGCTCTTCCAGCCTGTTACCGTTATAAACGACATTCTTCCTTCTTGCAGCACTGTGGCAGACCTTCTTTTCCAGCCTTCGACTAAATCGCACCTTCGCTCAAAGGAAGCGGTGATCGGAGCCACTGCAGAAGGATGGAACTACTGAGACATCAAGCAAGCTCCACCTTCGGTTGGTGAGAATGTGGTCGATATCCGCGTGAGTCCGTTCCGTTGGGCGATTCCCGTGTCCACCGGCAATGTTCTTTCTTCATAAAGATAGATTTCCATGGAAAAGTCGTGCGGCGGAGAGAAGCCCAACAAGACGGTTGCCGTTTTCGTTCCAGAGCCCACATCCAAACTTCCCGATCCTATATTCCTTTTCCAGTGGCATCCCGATTTTCGCGTTGAAGTCGCCCACAACAAACTTGTAGAAGGACTTATCGTTGCGGACTACCTCCTCCACGTCTTCATAGAAATCTAGTTCTGAGTCGTCAGCTGCTGATGTTGGAGAGTAGCAGCTGAAGATGCTGATGGTCTTTTGACGTGGAGGAAGTAGTCGTAGGATGCCTAGACGAGGTGATAGGATCTCGTGCGAATCGAGATGGGCGATAGATGGGTGGACGACGGAGCCGACGCCTCCCACTTTTCGTGATGGAATCTTTTCATCACGAATGATGAGCGTCCCATCATTTATCTGTCGCACGTCCTTCTTCCTGGACTTCGTTTCCTGCAGAGCTATGGTGTGGTACTTGATGTGCTCTGCAGCGTCGAGAAGAGCGTAAAGGTCGGCGTTTGTGAAGACTGCCCTGGCGTTGTAGGTGCAAAGCATGAGGCAGTCTCCATGACGTGTCGTCCGGGCAGACTTGTTGTTTTTGTCCGATCCAAAAGGCGCCCCAAGGATCCTGACATCGTTCTTGCTACCACCCGGCGCGGTAGGCGGGATCCGATGTACGGAGTTTTTTCTATATCTTCTTGCTGTCTGAGTGCAGACTTACTAGGCCAACTTTTGATTTCCACGGGACGATCGCTAACTCCGGGCTTGGAGCGGGGAGGACCGCCTAGCGACCGGAAAACCAGACGGCAGTGGACTTGGCCTGGTTTGTAAAGATGCAGAAATGGAAATGGAAGGCACCCCTCTTATGGAAACGTCTTCTTACGTGTATCTCGGACGTTCAATGAACATGGAGAACGACTTGAGGGAAAAACTTAACAGGAGAAGAAGAACAGCTTGGGAGCCTTCGGGCCTCTGAAGGAAGCCACCGAATAACTGACGGACCCGAACTTGGTGCCCACCTGTTCGACTCAACCGTTCTCCCGGCGCTCTGTTACGCAGCTGAGACTTGGGCTGACATTGTAGCCACTACGAAAGCTTTAAGGACCGCCCACAGAGCGCTAGAGCGTAGTTTTCTGAAGATGACCCGACACAAACAACACCTAGTCGGACTTCGCTGTACAGATATAAGAAGAATGTCCCGTCTTCGTGACCCAGCGGATTACGTTGCGAAAGCGAAACACCGATGGGCCGGTCACATCATGAGAAGAACAGATGACAGATGGACACTAAAATCATCGGAGTCTGTTCCTCGCGAAGCAAAAGTCCCCGAGGTAGCCCTCCAACGAGATGAGCAGACGTGTTCGTGGAACGGATGGACCAGCTGAAAAATCAGATGAATACGATTATCGCACCTGGAACTCGTGGACGCAGCCGCCGACGACACACAAGAAGATCGTGGATGTCCGAAACGAGGGACAAGAAACAATGGAGACTTCTGTGCTGGTTCCCGCACGTCAAGTGAAGCCGGGCCCTCTAAGTAAGTAAGTATAGAAGATCAAAGGGACATAAAGGAGGAAGGCGATTGCGAGTGGGGAGGGTAGATCTGGGGTTTCCGCTTGAACGATATTCCCCTTGCTTTTTATTCCAAAACAATATCCAGCTTGCCCGTACCCATCTGTGCCGAGGCCTGTCGCTTATGTAAGCAACGCTTACGTTGCAACTAGCTTGCTGTTGCTCGAAAAAAACCCAAAATGTTATGAAATTCAAGTTGTCAAATTTTTCGCCGTTCCCCCTAATACAATAATGTTTTACCGTCGAAGCCGCTTCATAGCTGCAAAATTGGTCAGATATCTTTGTTCTACAGATCGTCAATTCCTCGCAGTATAGCGGGCGAAGCTTTGCCAACGTTTGCCAACGGCGTGGCAGTTTTTGACAGCTAGAGAGTGAAATAGAGATTCAACGAGTTTTTCAACGTGTTCAAATGTCTGAGGGCCACGCCCGCTATACGCATGGAAATCGCCTATGTTACAACCGATTTTAGCTGACATTTTATTAGCTCATAAAACAATCCGACGAGAGTTTTTCACCTGAATTTTTCTGATTTCTGAGTTTCCGTCCTTGCCATACTCGATATACTGAACATCTGGACCTAAGGCGACTCGGTGAGATCTTTCACCTAGATGTTACCCGAGAGCCTGATGCTTGCCCGATCTTAAGCGACGGAAATATTCTGCTGCGCACCTAACGCGCGACCGAAAGAATATGAGATAGATTGAGCAATAATCCTTATGTCAACGCACGCACTACAGTTGAAATAGACAAAAAAGTGCTAAACTAAAAACAAGTTACTACTGCTACTACTAAATGAAACACGAGACGAGGGGTTCCCTTCCCATGCTACCGATGCGCATCTGTGGAAAAGATCTCAAAAACACATGTGGCTTCCAAAATTTAGCGCAACAAATCCCTCGCGCAACTTTAAGGTTGTAGACGACTGCACGACCTCACCAGCTCCTGTACATGTTAGAGCTCCAACTTGATATGCAATTCCGATCAGTACTAGACGCGTCGGAATGCGCTAACAAAAAGAATCCGTTTCCCAATCCAAAGAACATCCGGCTCGACCGCTCTTACAAAAAAGGACAGGAACATAAGCGCCTGAAGTGATATTCGAACAAGAAATGAAATCAATCGATAAGAACGAAAACGGACAAGCCGCCGCTATATATAGCCGCCTGGCAACAATTCAATAAAGGAGAGGTCCGGAGACGATTGCTGCAACACGCGTCTCGGCTACGTAGTCGTCGCCGGATAGCACGGTTACCGATGCCCCCGGCCTCCGTGCTTCAAGGAGCGCCTCGCATACCGAGGCGCGACAAGGCCGGTAATAATCTTCCGTAGCTGCTGGTATTATGGATGCCGGCGAGTTCGCACACATCGCGGAAAGCTGAAACTCCGGCGATAGTTTCGTATCGGCTTAGTCCGCAGTCACTATCTCCACAAAGACTTTGATGACGCAGTTCTCCGCAAAACAATGACATCTATGCATTCGCACCTGCATGCGTAGACTTCGACCGCAAGAGCGCTAACTAATACAACGCTCGATCACTTATCGTATCTCACAAAACCATAGCAGGAACGCACAAACATGTCGCGCCTGTAAGAGGGCATGATCGATACACGCATGTGTGTTGAGCTTTACCTGAAACAACAGCTGTTTGACGACACGATGAGAGGAAATTGTTGCAAAAAGATTATGAAGGCAATAAGACTATACTGCTAAAATTTAATAGTAATCCAGACCTTTTCATACATATCATCGATTCGATTAGGCCCCAGATAACGACAAAAATGATGATATTTTGATGAAAACTAGAATTTTAATTTATGTGCTTGACGTAAATTGTGTGATTTGCCGCAGTACCCAGATTTACAGACGCAGTCGGCAAGGTGCCAGCAGCTCGACGTGCTCCTACCACATCTAGATGCCGGCACGAAGAGCACGCTATTTCCCATGCTCTACGACCTGTTGGCAGCTGCCTTCTTGCAAATTTCAACGAGCTGCCGCAAGTTGCCTGCAACTGAGCTCGCAAACTTGCTGGCAGCTCCTCTTGCGTTTGGCAATATTCTCCTACAGCAAGATTCAAACTTCAAAATTCAGTGGAGGGTTTTTTTTTCAAAGTCATGGTGGCACCTTCACCCGGAAATTTTCTTGAAAAAAGGCATGAGACGGCTTAAATTTGGCATCTTACAAGGAGAGGATACTTAGTCGAAAGCACCAATCCAGATGAGGCATATACCATCTTAGAGCGCTTGAAACGCTGATTCTAAATCTGCAGTTTCTAGCTGCGGAGCGGTTTTGTAGAGGGAGTTATGAGGGGTGTTTCCTCTAAGGTTGAGGCGCCCTCCACCAGGTCTCCCCCTACCTATGAGCACTGTAGAGGAGTACCAATTGTGGCAAATGACCTAGTGGTAAGTGACGTGCTTGATAAAGAGAGTGTCAAGGTTTTAATCATCTTCGCATGCTAAATTGAACTTCTAAATGGCTTTAGAGCCCTAAAGCATGAAACTTCTGATGATATGGATACTAATCGAAGTTAGAAGTGTTAAAAAAACTAGAGTAATATGAGTATTACAATCTTTACTGTAATCTTCATTCAAGTTACTTACCATTAGGTCAGCTGCCATCAGCTGATACTCCTCTACAGTGCTTACAGATAAGGGGAGACCGCTGGAGGACGCCTAAATCCCAGAGCGGAGCACCCTTCATAACTCCTTCTACAAAACCGCTCCGCAGCTAGAAACTGCAGATTTGGAATCAGCTTTCAAGCGCTTTAAGATGATATATGTTTCATCTGGATTGGTGCTTTCGACTAAGTATCCTTTCCTTGTTAGTTCTGGCGATCTCACGACAAGGTGCCGCCGACCTGCCGGGATTCCTGCCCCTAAAACGGGGGATTCTGCTAAATATGGAAAAACTCGAATCTTTTCGAGCATCCGAATATCGGGTAACATTCGAAAATCAAAATTTTCGAAAATGCGACCATCGAATATTACTCGAAAACGGAAACTTTCGAATATTCGACTTTCGAATAAAATTCGAATATCGTTCGTTATTCAAATTTCGAATATATTTTATCGAATATCGTTATTCCTTTTCGAATACTATTCGGATAATCAATGTCATTGAGATGACTGCCTATGAAAGATCAAAACATCTAACAATCAGTTATTTTATGAAAGTATGAAAAATAAACACTTTTTTATCAATTTACGATAAACTGCTCCGGCAACGTCAAGAGGCCTGAGGACAAGAGTACTCCTGTAACGTTTGTGAAGAGATTTTTGAAACTCTAAAGAAGATTATATACGCTTCATCGAGAGCTCTGAATTGACAGAGTTTTGAAAGTATTTGGATCTGTAAGCTGACATCAACTTAGACTTATAGTAGTAGGAAGCAATTGATCGATTGCTATTCACTAAATTACCGAAGGAAAACTGAGGAGGGTTTTGAGACATTGGGAGACTGTCTTGCCCAAGAAATCGAACCAAAAAGGCCAAAAATCTTACATTAGACTTCCAGAAACACTCACTAACTACGAACGTTGTATTCAACCATAATGCTTTTTTACAAGTCATGCCAGGTACACCGTAACAAATGTTTTTCAAGCTTTTGGAAACGCATTGTTGCACATTTGGGAAACTTGAAAACTTGTGCGTAGTAAGATCTACATACGTAAAAACTCTGCTATGCAGATTTAGGTCTTTTTTAGGGGGAAGTTCTTTTGGGTGTCTTATTACGCGGTTTCTAAGTCGGAATTTCCTAGAGTGATCCCACACTGAGAAAAGCATGGGTGATTCGCGTTTTGCTGTATGTGTAAGCTGAAGTCATCCCTACAGGGACCCAAAGGTCGGCAAAAGACTTCGTTGAGATTAGCGATTAAATAGTGCATAGATACTTTTGGGACAAACAGCATATCCATGGATATCGAATTTTCGAATAGTCATTGCCGATCGAATTTTCGAATATTCGACATTTGATCGACATCGGATGATCAAACGGATGACCACTGAATATTTGACTATCGAATAATATTCGAAGTTTAAGATTTTTATATATTCAACTTTCGAATAAAATTCAAAAATGAAAGTTTTCGAATATTTGATTACCGAAAAGTATTCAAAATCTCAAATTTTTGATAATCGAAATTTCGAATCATTCGCATTCGAATGATTTATTCATAATCGAGTATTCATTCGATTTGGTCCAACGCATACAACCGGCCTTGTATTCCTAAGTCCAAGGGATGGCGCAAACATCTGCTGCAATCTTCCTTTGCTGGTCGTGCTTCCCATCTATTGGAGACTTCATACTCTCAGCAATATGAATTTTCGCAAATATTGAATTTATAGAATGCTTCCTGATTGCTTTATGCATAATCGAGTTCATGAACAGTGTCTGCTTCCCATAAGTAAATGTATTTTTGTTCTTTGTTTTTTGACTTCAAAATCGATAATGAGAAGTAAACTTTTTTTAATGTAATTTGTAAATAACCAAAAAACTCTGTTTCATTCCTGCCCTTAGACGGAGTAAAAGTATTTACAGACCTTCCCCGGAACTCCTCAGTAAGAAAGGAAGGTCTGCAAAAACTTATTTTAACATTGAAAAGTTAGTTTTTTAGAGAATTGAGTTTGTGTATGGATTTTTGGATAATAAAGTTTGAAGTAATTGCGTAAGTGAATAATTTCTTGGATATAGATGTTTATCATACATGTCTATGTACGTTTGATATATAAAGGTAATGTAAATCACTTACCTATACATATACTTCTGATATACGGATAATAATAACTATATATATTATACAGGGTGTTCCAAAAAAGATGTGCACACTGTTTGATTGTTAATAACTTTCTTACTTTCATGTCTTCTGCCGAGCTTGATTTCCATTCTGTAGAGCTAGGATAAACTTAGATTTACAGTATGGAGGGACTTACCAGCCGCTTTTCATTACTGTAGAATTACGGTAGGGATATCGAGGAGGATTTTCAGCAATGAAAAGCTGTATTTTGCCTCAGAAAAAAGCCAAATAAGCCAGAAACTCTTGAACTGGGTAATCATAGTCGCTGATTCTAAATATGAAAACTGCACGTCAGTACAATGTTTCTTTCATGAGTTAATTCAGATTTAGGGTAACAACTGATTTTCCAGTGCTCAGCAGAAATGTGAATACGCCATGAAGAAAGCTCGAAAAACTGATGGAAAGTTATGTAGTGAAATCAGCACGCCTGAAAACCTGCTACACAATTTTTTAGATTTTTTTTTTTGAAATTATTTCATCAAAAGGCTTATCCCACAGTGCTGTATGCTGAAAATTCATACCGTAATCCAGTAGCAAAAAGAGATTGGAGTTTCGTTTAATACTGTATATTCTAAGTTTATCTTCGCTCTACAAAATGATACTTCAATCCCGGCAAAAGACATGAAAGCAAGAGAGTTATTAACGATCAAACAGTGTGCACATCTTTTTGGGACACTCTGTATATGGTTACTTTACACAAAACCGCATTATGCATTTATACTATTCGAAATGAAGTATACAGTATATAGTATTAGCTCCTACTCCAATTAGTACCCCAGGTACATGTATTCTTCAAGCCCATGCCCAAAGGCGTCGTTTTACCAGTAAGCCTATTTCGACACGGTTCAGTCGCTATACCTGTCATTCCGGAGGCTCCAGGCATACCAGGCAAACTAGCGCACGCGCGGGCGAATGCTGTGTAAAGCCTTAACTAAGTTTTTGCTTGTTGATAGCTTTACAACTTTAGCTGCTTCTAACAAAGCTTAAGTGTTAGATTCAGTGTTCTTTCGGTTACTAGCAATCATTTTGGTACTAACAATCATTTTGAGATTTGTTGTATTAGACCCTTTGACTTTCAATGCTTGTTGTGGCGCACTCTGTCTACATAAACAAAATAAAACAAAATAAACGTCAAGGCCAGAAAAAAGTGACATTCATGTATGTTTGGCCCATGTTTAGTTATGTTTGTTTTCTGTTTTCTAGCAAAGAAATCCAGTATCTGCACATTCGAATATCTGATGTGATGAGTATATCCGTGCTCAAGCTGAGGTCCAGAAGTTTGTAGACAAAGATCTAAATTTTGAGTAATTAAATTTTCTAAAGGTTTGCTTTCAAGCTGCATTTGAATCAGAGCTTTTCGATTGTTTAAACTACCGAATAACGTGTGGGTGTCTCAGAATAATGTGCAAACTGTGCGGTTGTCAATAGCTCTCCTGCTTGAGGTTTTTTGCCTTTTGGTACTATTCTTGTTAGTGCTATCTCAGACATTCCGCCGGAATTTCCGCAGGACAAGCAGAATTTGCAGCGGTTCCGCGTTCTTATCCACTGAGAAGGTGCACGCTTTATTAGGCAGAGTTTTCACAAGAAACGTGTGGGACAGGAGCGATCGTAAACCGGAAATTCCGCAGCACTTTTCATAAAGCGCTGCCAAAATGCATTGAAATCGTAAGGTTCTCGCAAAATGGGTAGCTCACGTGCGCCATCATAGCTCATCGCTATTGTCTTCCCTACGTTTTCATTAATGTTTCTCTTATTTTTTCTCTTTTTTTTTCTCCTGTTCTTGAATGCTACGTAATTCAATTCATCCACAATGATATTACTCTTGCAGATATTTAGGCACCTGCATGAATTATCATTATCAAGCTGCTGAAAAGTTGGAAAAGCACTTATGATTGAAGGATAGGCTTTATTGAAGCACTACGCTCTTATTCAGGTATGTTCATTCTCTTTGCTTATTTAAAACTAATAATTCAAAATAATAACCCAGATAGTTCATTACTATTTTTAGATGAAGATTTTCGAATTATCCTTGAATGTTGGTTCATTCCGGAAATAATTCCGTTCTTAGATCTACCACAAAAACACATTGGACAAAGATGAGCAAACGTTTCAAAGATTACTTAACGAAATATTCCTCATTTTTCCAGCAGCCATGTTTGGGAGAAATTGCGTTTGTGATTTCTGAGATAATGCAATATTGAACCCATGGTCTTCACCATGTCCAGGTTGGCAGCTTTTCGCATCTTTTAAGTTGAACTTCGCAAGAGTTTCAAATTGCTGGATAGAGCAGACAAAGCGCAACACTATAATTTTCTTTGGCATCTTCAGGCGGCTTCTTAAATTGCCAGAAGTAATTCTTTGGTGCCAACAAGTTTCGTATTTGATTGAACCAAGCTCTACAGAACATCAAGCGATAAACAGCTCGAGTCTTGTTCAACGCAGCTTTTTCCTCCTTGAGATAAACGTTTCTTCTTTGCGATTTGTGGAATTCAAACTAAAATCATACAAAGAATTTTTGGAGGCGCCTGTGGCTACCCCAAACCTTGAAGATATCTCGAAGCGGGAAAAGCTCATTTGCTTTGTGAAATTAGTTTTACACAATAAACGTGTATCGAACGCTTTGCGAAAGTAAAGCCTTTGAGAGAAATTATGAAAATAGTGGGAAGCTACTCAGCTGTTAAAAAAATTTGTTGCATTGCCACCCGCTACAGAGCTCTACCTATTGAAAGTTGAGACCGAAAATTTTAAAAGATTGCCGAACTTGGGTGTGGCTAGTGACCACGAAAGCAAACGGTTTGGAATGACTGTTGCAAAGAAGAAGAAAAGTTGCTTAAATATTAAAAGTAAAGCATTAAAGTTGCTTTCGTTTCTTCAACCTGCATAAAAAGCCGTGAATTGGATGAAGAAACGAAAGAAAACGACTCAATATTTTAGCACTCATTTGGTAGAGATTTATCAAAAGAAAGAGGAGAGGTGATGATGGGTCTCAAAATTTTTCAAAGTGGTCTAAACTTTCTTGGTAAACAATGGAATAGTTTTCAAGAATTTACAATTCAAAGTAGCCTTGTAGACATTCGAATTCGTGGCCCCTCGCTTCACGTCCCCTTATGTCAAGAAAATCGGGGAGTGCACAGATTGGAATCTCAAAATATCAATTTTTGTAAATATTCTCCTAGAGAGAGTGGCTATACACACATAAACCCAGCAATTTTTGTCTCCCTCTCCTTTTCGAAAAAATTTCCCGCCGTTGCTTTTCGTTTATTTATCCTTCTCTTCTCCTCTTTGCTTGCTCTTTTGCAGCGCTTATCTCTTACATGAATATCCATTCACTCACGATACCGCACACCCTGCAAGATATCTGAGGGCTTTCGATCCGAAAGCCGGAAATAATTTGAAACTAAGTTTGAAATATTAGCTTGTCCCGAAAGTTTTGTCCGTTTTTTCAACCTATCATAAAAACGCGTGGAACGAAGATAGGGAAACGCTCTAAGCACTATCCGACGCATCTTTTCCTTCTCTTTTCAACTGTCATGCTTACATGCCGATTAATCTTTTGTTTACTGAGATAAACGCCAAAATTTCGAACCCATGGTTTTTACTACATCAAAGTTTGGCAATTTTTCACAATCTTTATTTTTGACTTTCGGAAAAGCTTTGGCAACAGTTAGATAGAGAAGGCAAAGGGTAATACAATGCAATTTTGCGACATCTATAGTCAGCCTTGAAAATTATTATTAAAGAATTATTTTTCTGATGCTATCAAATTCCACTTTTGGTGATGCCAAAAGCCAGAGATCATGAAACGGCGCACAACTAAGGTGCTATTCGACAGCCTTTCCTCCTCTTTCCAGTAAGTATTTTCTCCTTAATTTGCGGGGTCTTTTGCAATAAAATTTTCTTAATTCTTGAATTTGACCCCACCCCAGCGTATACACGTAAAATGCAAAATCTTATATTTCGAAGCGGTAAGCGCTCATTTGCTTTGTAAAAATAGTGAGTAATCGTAATCGGTTTTTGAAAGCTTCAAAATCTGGTGATTTGTTAGTGTTGGGCGTTTCTGTATTTTAGAACTTCGCAAAAGCAAAGACTTCTGAAAAAATTATTTTTAAAAATATTGAAAAGCCAGCTAGATATGCCAAATAATTGCATTGCATTGCCCTTTGCTTACTCTATCTGAGGGCTATCAAAGGCCTTCCAAAAGTTGGAAATGAAGATTGTGAAAAATTGTCAAACTTGGACACAGTTAAAACCATGGGTTCGAAATCTCTGCGTTTATCGCAGTGAACAAAAGAGTAATCTGCACCATATTATGACAGTTAGAAAGAGGAGGAAAAGATGCGTCGGGTAGTGCTTAGAACGTTTCCCTATCTTTGTTCCACGTATCTTTATGACAGGTTGAAAAAACGGACAAAACTTTTGGGACAACCTAATAGTAACCCACAAACCTCAATTACTAGGTTGAAGCAAATTCAAAAATTCATCACTTCCTTCTTTCTCAACTAGTGCACATGTTATTTTTGTTTGAAAAAGGAACTTATGTTTTTCCCAACTGCTGAAATAATGCTCAATTTTTGAATCCCAGTAAATATTAGTCTTGGCAAATGCTATTTCTGTGCAAAGCTTGCGCTGACCAAACGTCTCTATGAAAATTTATAATTATTGAAAAAAATGCCAAAAAATCAAACTCTGTTTTGTACTGCTCGCCCGAAAGCTATAGCTTTTCGGAAAGACGTTTAATCAGCGCAAGTTTTGCACAGAAAGAATCTTTATTAGAGTTTATGATAGCGAATGCTCCGTTTATCTTGCGATTATATTAGGTCTTTTTAAAAGTTCGTTCGCTAGTTTTTCAAAATATCATAACTTCCTTCCTTTTTGGTGGAATTTCCCGTTTTAACTTTTGTTTAAAAGAAGAAACCTTTCTCTTTACAATATTGTCTTTGCCATGAAATGGCGTGAGAAAGTTCGAGAGAGTTAGAAGCAATCGAATAGATTCACTCAAGATTGGCATTTTTTAAGCTGGATCACGAAAAATTCCGAAAGTGTTATTATTTGATATAGAAAATTATGCTTTTTACTATAGTGCCTTTTCCACGAATTAAAATCAAAACGATCTAAAGTTACAAGCAAATAAAGAGAATTACTTCAGTTTTGCAATTTTTGAGCATGCCCAAAAAAAGCCCAAAATCGTCACAAAAAAGGCGGGAAAGCCAAGAACAGAATTTGTGACCTTCTCTTTCTAGCTAAAGGATTTTTTGCTAAGGGAGAGCAATTTTGATTTTTCATGGAAACGTATAGCAAATTCCTAGAAAATCATTACTTTTCGTAAGAACAGTCGTGCAACAAGGACTTTGCCTAGCTAGAAAGACGAGAACATAAAACATATGTTTTCGTTTGTTTCGGTATTTTTTGCAACGTTCTAAGATTTTTGGTGAGCTTTTTTGAATTTACCAAAATTTGGGTGGTTTTCTTTTTGTATTTTTGACTCTGCGACTTGTGCTTGGTAGAACGAATTTAAGTTACAGTTGAAAACTACATGATCTCTTTATTCTAGAAAAAATTATCCCAGGCAAATCTAGGCAGATAGCAGTGAGTTATGATTTCTTAGAAAACAATGCGAACGAACTTTTGAAATGACCTAATATACTTTACTTTTCAAACACAGGAGATTCGAAACTAACAATGAGTAAACTTCTTCTCCAGCCTTGATTTTTGAACAGGGCTCGGCACAGGTGGCTTACGGGAAGCTGAATATTGTTGTAAATTAAAAAAGAGGCATATTTTGCAAGCGGAACCCCAGCCTCCCCTCCCCCCCCCCCCCACACACACAGGCACAATCGCCTTTACAAAAATTTTAGAAAGCACTCCAAATTTTCTTCTGAATGCGTGGCTAACGCCACGCACCACCCAGAGAATTTTTTTGTCGCCCCTTCCCCTCGATCCGAAATTTCGTTCGATCCATTTGTGATCGCGTCAAGGCGATGTCCTTTTGTGGCGAAGTCTACGGGGACTTCGCTTTAATCGAAAAAGTCATCTCATGTCGATCCCTGTCTCCGGATAGCCGATCTTGTTCAAAAAATTAAAAACTTAACCTGCTCACATGCATTTTTCACATGAGGTGTTTATATATACCCTCGATATCATCCCATATGTCTTCCCTCAACATGACGTGGATTACGTGGCTTGATGAGGCGCTGCCTCGCCTCGGGCTTGCGCCACGTTGCGTGCGCATTTTCGGCGTGATGTGGCAACAAGAAGAACGTAGAAAAGCCTGCGCCACGTTGTGTTGAGCGCCACGTCGCGCCAAATGATGCGCTCACAACGTGGCGCAAACCCGAGGCGAGGCGGCGCCTCATCAAGCCACGAAATCCACGTCATGTTGAGGGAAGACATATGGGATGATATAGAGGGTATATCATCGCTTCTTTCCTTGGCTAGAAGAATAAGTAAACGGAAATTCTCATGCTTTCGCCAAACTGATGCTATACTGTTTCCACATAACTGTATATCAGTGGCCTTTATTGGTTTGAACGTAGATTTTCAGCTTTCTACAAGCTCTAGTGCTCGAGAGATATCGAGTAAAGCTGTCCTTGGTCGGGTCTCCTACGTTAAAGTAGTCCATATCGAGAACTGAAAGTGATAGAAAGCTGAAAATCTACATTTGTACCTTTAGAGGATTGTAATTTACAATTACTTATGTGGGAACTGCAAGCGTCAACTGGAGAAAAGCATAGAAATTCTTAAATTTCAGCCAAGGAAAACATACATCAATGGTATATAAACATTTCATGTGGAAAGTGGAGGGGTGAGCAGGGTAGGATTTTTGTAAAATTTTTTGGACGGTGTTAAGAATTTCTTCGATTTTTTCGGGCAGTTGAATGTTTTTGGTTTCTGGCTTCAAACTCGTTTTAGATATAAGAAGTGCATGAGTTATTACTTATCAAAATGAAGCGGACGAAACTTATGGGACAATGGGATAACCTGATATTTGAAAAGCATGAACTTTTCTAGCTTAGTCTAGCTCCATCTCATCAGCTTCTGGTTGTCTCTAGGCGAAACGGAGCAAGAGGGAGAAAGATCCAACGATTTGCTAGAGAATAAGGCATACTGGAACGGTGATACCACGACGTGCATAGCAGAGGCGCTGCTAGTTCCTCCTAACATGTAATTACCAGTGCGTCACCTCTGCTTCGCAGAGGCTCGCACTGGCTCTACTATCTATGTGCCTTACTCATTCTCGTAAAATCGTGGCAATGGAACTTACCGCACTATGCCGACTACCACGAATTAAATGTAAACAGCTACTCATTCAGAAAGTTTTTTCACGTGAGATCGGTGATTTCGCGTGGATGAAACTTTTCGTAGGAAGACAAACGCAAATTTGAATAGGTTTTTGAAGTTGTCATGGCTTGGTAGTCCCCTTAAAGGCAATAGTAACCGTGAGCTACATCTCCGTGCGAAAATCTTTTGAAACGCTTAGCTAGAACCTTAGCAAATTAACCATTTACGCAACCAACTCTTTCTGGCGCCGTTTTCGTTATGTAGCAAACTTTTGACCACTTTTTGGGCTAAAGTCCATCGCTTGCACATTTGCTTACCAAACACATCCAGGACTTTGCAAAAAGTGGTGATATGGACCCAATTTTGCGGGACAGAAGCCAGGTGGATCCGTTTGGCGCGCAATTTCTGAGGGACCCATTCAACGAATCTATTCGTGCTTTTGCACGTTGAACTTTCATGAAGGTAGCATGCGCTATGCAAAATTTGGGCTTAAAACGCTGGCTGGAACACGCTCTACGAATTTCGTAACAGACACACACACACACACACACACACACACACACACACACACACACACACACACACACACACACACACACACACACACACACACACACACACACACACACACACACACACACACACAAAAACACGTAAACAACCCTTAGCCCGTTATTATAAGGTCTTGATTCTGTCGACTCTATCTAGTAATTCCTAGTAACTCTCCTTTTCCAGTGAGGACACTCGCTTTTACAGACTATACAAAGGGCAACTGATTGCTCTAAAGGTGAGGTACAGTCTCATCAAAAATATTCAATTATTATTCTTATTACAGAAGGGAGAAAAGGCGGAAGTCGGTTTATGTATTTGCGCGGAAAAAGCCAAAATGACACCAAAATGACACAATGACATGAAAAGGGCTAATTTCTCGTAGGACGCATCTCTTTTTGGAGCGCATTTTACTTTTTGTGAGCATTGTTATTCTCGCCTTTATTTTATTCTTCTATCAATTGTCATTCTTCCACCAATACATCACTGCTTTTCGATTCCTAATATTTGCCAGTTTCCTACCCATATTCGCTTGTATTACAATCATCAACCTCCCTCTTATGGTCTATTGTGACTATATGGTGCCTCCATAGATAAATCCGTGTCATTTGCTTTTTAATAAATTACATTAGATTGAATACAATTACTTACATCAGATTAGATATATTAGGTCGTCCCGAAAGTATTTTCGCTTTATTCAAACATTCGCCACGGTCCGCAGAACAAACATCCTTAGAAGATTTCGGAATCTTTCAATGCAATTTATTATGCTCTTTCAATCACAATTCTCGGTCATCTTCACATTGCAGTTTAACAAATGAGCTCTTAGAAAATAACCAAAAACTGCGACCCACGCTTTTTACCAAGGTCAAGTTTCGCTATTTTTCTAAATTCTTGTACTGATTCTCCGAAGAAGTCCAAGTAACTTGCGGATAGAGCAAACCAAGTAGGATACAGAACGATTTCCGCCCCTTCCAAATCTTACTTTACAAAATTTTTAAAAATATTTTTTTGATGCTATCAAATTCCATATTTCGTCAACTTAAACCTCATAGAGCATCACTCGGAAAGCAACTCAGGTGTTATTCGATGCAGCACCTTCTCCTCTTTCAGAAACATGTTTTTCGGTTTTGATTCGTAAACTTTTAGAGGACAAAATCGACAAAATTCATGTTTTTGATGGCCTCCCAAGATGTACCCGAAAAATTCAAAATCTGATACTTCGAACCTGGAAACGCTCATTTGTCTTGTAAAAATTAGTAATGAATCCTAAGCTATCTTTGAGAGTATCAAAAACTGAAAATTTCTTAGAGTTTGACGAGTCTTCGTCTGGTATGGGTCTGCTAAAATTCGATAGTGTTGTTTCAAATTTTGTCAAAAAATCATGGAGAGGTCCGGGAAGGAGAAAGAAATTATATTTTGTATCCTACTTGGATTGCTCTATCCGCGGGTTGTTTGGGCTTCTTCGGAGAATCACTACAAGAATTTAGAAAAATAGCGAAACTTGACCTTGGGAAAAAGTGCGGGTCGCAGTTTTCGGTAATTTTCTGAGAGCTCGTTTGCTAAACTGCAACATAAAGATAACTGTTTGAAAGAGCATAAAAAACTGCATCGAATGTTTTTACAATCTTCTAAGGATGTTTGTTCTCCGGACCGTGGCGAATGTTTGAAAAAAGCGAAAATACTTTCGGGACAACCTAATATTTTGGCACATCAAAAGGGATTTTTGCATCAAAGGAAAGGTTTTTAAGTGAAAAGCGAGAACTAGTACCCTGAAATGAAGTTTGTGGAAGAAACGGATTGCGAATCAAAAGCGAAAACCGCAAAGTGCCGCGGAAACCCTCCGCACTTCATTACAGTGGTTGCGCAGCGCCTTCGCAGGGTTTCCGCAGCTGAACCAGCGGAAATGCTGCGAAAGCACCGCGAAAATTCGGGTCAATAGTCTGAGAACTTCCAGCATAAGAACCATCTGAAATAGGCCGTTTAACTCTCTTCAAAAATTCTACAAAAATCATGTACAAGGGTTTTCACGCAACGCGATTTCGCTGCACAACGTTTTGCGAGTCTTTCAGCTTTTTTGAGGGTGTAATCACAGGCGAAAATGTTGGAGAAACATTTATTACATTTAACTAGGGTTAATAGATTAATTGAGAACGGAGCGCGAAATCCTATGCTCAAAATCAGTCCTCAATTAGCCTAGTATGAGGTTTTTGGCTTGTTTGGCTTCCTTTCTGAGGCAAAAAAATGACCCTCAATGGCCTGAAATCTTTGTCGAACACTCTACAGTAACGCTACATAAAGGTAAAAATTGGCGATTCCGTGCTGTAAATCTGAGTTGATGCCAACTCTCAAAGTGGTACGTGAATTTTGACGAGAGATATCAAAGCAAAAAGGCGCTAAGCAACAAACAGTGTGAACGTTATTCCTGGACATCCTTATTTCTATATTTACCGCTTGCGCTAGCGCAAGAAATGCGCATCAATTATGTAACCTGATATGTGAAAGTTAAATTGCTTTGCCTATGTGTGTTGCTTGAAGAATCCTTCCTGCGCTACTGATGGAACTGGGTTTTTTCCCTTACGATGTGCAAAGAATGTTTTTGGTTATGGTTTGCAGAACTTTTTGGCCTTTGAGTCAATTGAAATGTTTTCTTTCATTTGGGAAATCGGAACATTATCAATCTTTACCATGCAATTTTTTTTACAATCTATAAGTAGGAGCGTTGAATTATCATCTACATGTTTTGGTGAGAAGGATGCGGGATCACGAAACAAAGCAGTCAAAGAGGAAGTTACCGGCGTACGTTGGAAAAGGTAAAAGCAGAGCGAACACAATATATAAGAGGGAAAACAGAGCGAGGATAACGCGATCAATTATTTCCAGGTCGGTCCAAAGTTCTGTTCGGTTTTCCATCGCCTCATTTACGAAAAAAAGTGGTTGATTCGCCGTTTAGACAAATTTGATTTTCTATAATACATTAGGAGAAAGATTTTCGATCATTTCATTCAGAAAAATGATTGATTTCTGCTATTTGGACACAGTTTATCTCTATATATATAAAACTCAAAAATTGTCTGTTTGGAGGGTATGTGAGTTATAGAAACTCGCGCTATTCAACCGATTGGGCTGAAAGTTTGCACACAGATGTTTTCGACCCCGGAGACGGTTTTAGGCTACCTTTCGCTGGAATTCGCTGGGTCCCTTCATCGACTTATTGATTTGTTTACGTTTTTCTAAGGGACTGAAGGCTTATCATGTTTAATTAAGCATTTTCCCATAGTCATGTAAAGGAGAGCGGTGAAGCTCATTTTCACCTCAGGATCACAAGGATGCGGTTTCAAAACGGATGTCCCAGGCAGGGCCCGGCACAGATTGTTTGGGGTCAAACTGGACTTCGTTTTTGGAGTTAGAAGCAACGGGGACATCGTTTTTATAAGGTCCTGGAGGAAGCGCCATAAAACGACGAACATATCAGGTCTTGCGGGTTGTGTTCTCTCGCAAGCGCGCAAACTTCAAACGCAAGACTCAAGCAAACAAATGACTTGTTTACAGCGCACAAACAATCACATGGCTCTGAATTTGGGCTATATGTATACAATATTACTCCAAACTATGTTGTGTAAAAAGTTCCAAAAACTTATGTGTCCTAATATCCGTTCCCGAATTTGTTGGTTTTAGACCAACACCAAACCAACTGGGTTGGTTCGGAGCATAAATATCGGAGAGTTCACATAAGTTTTGGATCTTTTCGATTTGAACGATTAGAACGGTTAGAAATCTATCATATAGTGAAGAAAGCGAATCAAACCAATGCCCCTCCTCTTTTTTGAGCCAAAAGTAGTGTAAATCTATGCGTTGATAGATATTGCGCTTCAATCACAATGTCTTAAAAACTATGTGGCAAAAAATGCATCGCCAGATTGTTGAGGCCACAGATTTGATTGGCCTGGGAGGTTTTGGACATTTTGAGCACTAAAATGCTACTTTGCTTAAAGGCAGCGTCCAGGCAAATTCTCGATTTCTATATTTTTATGTTATTCAGGCCTTTCCATGGCGCTGATTCCAAATATGGAACTCAAAAAGCATGAATTTCTCAGAAAACCACCTTTTGGGGCTATTTTGGGAAAACCCGGACGAGTGCTTCTGATGTTATGCTTGTCGAAAGCAAGTATTAACAGGTGAACGCTGTAAGTTCGACTGTGTTGGTCATGTGAAAACACGTCAAGGCTGAGGAGATTTCGTTCATAAGGGGTCGGCCGTCCGAGGGAAGTGGGCGTGGTCGTCGAGCTCGGATCTGCCTGGACGCTGCCTTTAATGGGAGAGCCTTTAATCGACTCAAAATGTTTTCGTTTCGCTTTTTTGTTATACTAGATAACTCAAAAAGCGCTTTTTTCGTTTTTATTGTTGTTTTGATTGAATAAGGGTTCCCTACTGATTTTTACGTCGAGAGGGACTTCGTAAATTTTCGAGAAGTCATGGGAGACTTCTTCAAAAATGCTCGAAACCAACGCGTGCCGGGCCCTGGTCCCAGATTGAGTCCTCCATAACATATAAGAGGGGGGGGGGCTTGCAGTGCAGGAGAGCAGTGACCCGGGCTGGACCGGGAAAGCCAACTAGTCTTATATATAAAGCTAAATGACTGTTTGTATGGCTGTATGTCTGTACGCAGGGCCCGGCACCGATGGTTTGGGGTCAAACTGGACTTCGTTTTTGGAGTTAGAAGCAACGGGGACATCGTTTTTATGAGGTCCTGGAGGAAGCGCCAAAAAAACACGACGAACATGTCAGGTTTCACGAGTTGAACGTGTTCTTTCGCAAGCGCGCGAATTTCAAATGCAAGACTCAAACAAACAAATGGCTTGTTTACAGCGCACAAACAATCACATGGCTCTGAATTTGGGCTACGTGTATACAATATTACTCCAAACTATGTTACGTAAAAAGTTCCCAAAACTTATGTGTCTGAATACCCGTTCCGGATTTGTTGGTTTCTAGACCAACCACCGAACCAACTGGGTTGGTTCGGAGCGTAAATTTCGGAGAGTTCACATAAGTTTTGGATTTTTTTGATTTGGACAATAAAAATGCTCAAAAATCTGTTATATAGTGAAGAGAGCGAATCAAACTATCGTCTCTCCTCTTTTTTTTTGAGCCAAAAGTAGTGCACATCTATACGCGTTTATAGATATTGCGCTCCAATCACACGCGGTGTCCTTTGAACTATGTGACGAAAAATGCACTGCCAGATTGTTGAGGACACATACTTGGTTGGCAGGAGGTTCTCGACATTCTGAGCGCTAAAATGGTACACTATCCAATGACAGAGCCTTCAATCAACTCGAAATGTTTTCTTTTTGCTTCGTTTGTTGTATTAGTTACCTCAAAATGCGCTTTTTTCGCTTTTTCAACATTATTTTGACTAATTGAGGGTTTCCCTGCTGATTTTTACGTCAAGAGGGACTTCGTAAATTTTCGCGAAGTCATGGGGGACTTCGTTTCCAGAAACGCTTCAAACCAACGCGTGCCGGGCCCTGTCTGTACGTCTGTCTGTCTGTCTGTCTGTCTGTACGTATGTTCCGAATAGAAAAATCCATTTCTGAACCGATCCGGACCAAACTTGGCACACATACACTTCGGACCCCGGCGGGTGTCTAGGCTACTTTTCGTCATTGATCGATATCGATTTTTATCGATTTTTTTTGCAGAGTTCACCTACGGAGCTGGGAGTTTGCACAGTGGGGTACGAGCATGCTGATTACGATTACAATATTAGCTTTTGAAATCGTCCATTATTTTTATCGATTTTATCGGTTTTTTGCAAAGTTTGAGCTGCGGGGCTCAGATCTAGCACAGGGGGGTAATCGAGCATGCTGATTACGAGTTCGATATTAGTTTGGCGCTATTTGGCTATCCGGGTTCCAAAATTTTTTCGTGGTAGAGCTTGCTCGAACTTCTACAAGGGTTATCTTAAGGGCCGGGCATAATTCAAGCGATTTCAATCGCGACGCGATTTTGCAATATTTCAGGTGTCCATAACTCATTGTAAGCACATTGTAAATGTACAGAAGACAGAATTTCATCAGTTACAGTTTTTAATTTCAGTTAGTTTAAGTTATACACACTCTGCATGTGCAGTTTGCTAATGTTGGATCCGAAGACTTCTGGCGAATTCCCAAATCGCGTCGCGACTGAAATCGCGTGAAGTATGCCAGGCCCTTTACGCGCTGATTACAGATATCACACTTTCTCCGCAGAACATGTTCCCGTGTGGTTACGATAGGTGTATGGTAGGAAGTCAAAATTATGAATTCGGCTGGAGTTCGGTCCATATGGCTTATTCGACATGCTAATTACGAATATCATCTCTCTCTGCATATTGCGAGCTTTTCATAGAGTTGTGGTGGTTATATGGCATGGGGTCGAAAGATTTGCTTTATTCGTCTAGGGTGGTCATTTAGCACGTTGAACATGAATATCATGCTGATTTCGCAGAATAGTGCATTTTTTTGGGTTGCGGTGGGTGTAGATGGGTCGAAGTTCCAGATTTGCTCAAAACCTTACCTGCAACGGTTCAGAAGTATATCGCTTATGAATATGATGCTTGCTCGCTGTCATAACGCAAAAGTGAAGTTTTGGTGAGTTGCGGGGTTTGAATGGACATTTTTTTCGCCGGGCCAATTTAGATCCCAGATATTCAAGAGATGGGGAAACGGTCGTTTTGCATGGCGGTCTCCAGCGCCATCCTGATAACCTGTCCCAACGCGTAACGCACGCGACAAATCTCCCTCCCCCTGTTCTAGGCAAAAGCCGCCGAAGGATGTATCGCGCGCGGCAGTGGTCCTATAAGGGACAGCATTACGGTCGTGGGAAACTTTTATACCACACGAATTGCCTTTATCGTGGGGATTGAGCACTTGAAACAGCACTTTAGGTAATTTTCTGCCAAGGTTTCAGGCAGGTTCATAAATTTTACCCGCTGCCATGTACCTACCGTAACTCTGCGAAAAGGTCTCAAAACGCAACGAGAGTGTTTTAGACGTGGTCAGAAGGTCGAATCTCTCTAGACCGAGTTTCAGCCAAAACTGAGATTTCGCCCCTCTGCAGTATACCTACCATAACTCAGTGAAGCCGCCTCAAAATGCCGAAGGAGTTTGATATTCGTAATCAGCATGTCAATTAGCCCCCCTCAAAGTTTCAGCAAAATCCATGATTTTAGCTTCTTTTGCGTACCCAACGTAAACCCAGAAAATGGCGCTATCGCGCGAAATGACTACGATATTCGTCATCAGCGGCTTCAATAATTCCCCATGTACCGACTTTGAGCAAGATCCATCACAAAAACATTTTGGGACCGGATAGCCGAATAGCGCCATCATCAGAATTATCCTCACTTTTACCGGTTTTATTGCTTTTTGTGCAAAGTTTGAGCTACGGTGCTGGGGGTTGTTGAGGGAGGTAGGTGGGCATGCTAATTACTAACACAGCGCGAATAGGGAATTGCATGTAGAAGTGGGCACAATGAAAAGTTTTACAGGGATAGGGATAAGACCTTAATCAGGGTGTAGGCCCTTCTGAACCTGCCCCAATCGCGACGGCTGTAAGAGGTCAGCGCTAATTAGAGGTCACTCCATGATTGGCTAGCTCGCGGGAGTGAGCAGCTGACCTGGGCAGACGCGCTGCGGAGGGGGACGAGTTTCACATCGCTGGTAACCTACTCCACAATGAGATCCTGGAAGTAATTCTTTAGAAAATTCCTAATTCCCCCAAACTCCCTTAAATTCAATAACTTAAGTTATTCGCTCTACTCTACACTACTTAATTCGCCGGCTACTTTTTAAGGTGGTATGTTTTTGACCTATGAGACATTTTCAAGTCTTTTTCGACTTATTCTACGGGTTTTTTTAGTTCGATTGCTTGCTCTACTTTCCTAGGTCTTTGTGAGTTCGATTGCATACTCTACTCTCCTACGTTTGCCTCCTTGCAGCATCATCTAGTCACATTCAATTGAAATGTGCACTACATGCATGCCAGTAGGAAGCATACGTTTTTTTTATGATGAGTTTTTAGTTTTTTAATGAAGTTTTTCTTACACCGTCCATATCAAAAACGCAATCAAATAAAAATGCATAACCTTCATTTGGTAGTGTGATCTACATGGATTGATTTTGGTAGCGACCTTTTCTTTGCTGCACGCATCATGCTTTTCAAAGCGTAAAAATTTCAAATGCACGTTGGTAAATTTTACTAGGAATGAGAATTTTAAGGAGATGATAATTTTCTCGGAAAGCTACAGAGATGCACTGAAATGTAAATGTCAGAAGGAAATACGCATTTGATAACGAATTAGCGTAGATCACAAATTCAAGTTATGATTGGTCTTGATAAAGAGTTGTTACACAAACTTTGATTACGTGGGCTTTCCTCAATAACATCAAGCAGCTCACATTAGCAATATGATGTGACGATGCACGAGGTTATAAGGATCGCACACACAAGGGATATAAGTGGAAAGCAAGAAAAAACAAAGTTCGAAAGGATTCAAAGGAGATTCATGAGAAGTTTTTATGAATCATGGAAATGAAGAGACTTCGAAAATGTCCCATAAATCATAAACATACCGCTTGGAAATTGGGAAATCATAAACATACCTGCTGGGAAGTAGGGCTCAGAATACCAAATATTCAGAGGATGGTAGCTGTGTTTAGTTGAAATCAGCGTGGTTGGCTTGCATTCCATAATGCAACAGCCGCACGAAAGGAGTTGGTGATTTTCGAAAATACGAGCCCTTCGCGGAGCACTCGTCCGCAGTCATCGCAGCGCATGCGCGCGCGTCCGGGTGGGGGAACGAAAGCCGCCAGGTCCAGCCGCCTCCGCGGACTGCTGGTCCTGGAACGACATGCAACAACGCTGCGAAAGGACCAGCTGGCCGCGAAAGGCGGCTGGACCTGGCGGCTTTCGTTCCCCCACCCCGCGCGTCCTAGTTCTAGATTACTGTAGGGGACAGTGGGTTCAGAAGGGCCGTCTCCCCCTTAATCATAGCATTGACAGGGCCGGGCGGAGCCGGGTAAGCCAGCTAGTTTACTGTATTTAGGAAAAAACTCCCAATCACTGTTTGCAAGGATAGTATCAGATAAAGAGCATTTTCAATCTTTCATCTTGAGCTAAGCTGCGAACAATGATTGCACGTAAACCTGGAATTGTTGATTCATAACTTTATGACCTTTTATCACCACTGGAAAGTATGTTCTAATCGCTCACTATGAAAAGTTATGTAGAGATAAGCTTAATCATTTTTTGTCTTCTCAAAAATCAAAGCTTATTACGGTGACGTCCAAACAATACAACCTTTTCGCAGTTAAAAACAGTAGATCGTGAAGCTTATGTGTTGACGATTTTAGACTATTTTACGCTGTTTCAGAGTGTTAGCGGCCTAAAGAAACAATCTTGCGATACATTTGGAGGGGGCAGGAGTCATGGGCTACCTTCTCCTTGCTCGTTTTTTTAAATTTCCAAGTAATTCAGGACACGCCGCGACGGTTGACAGAGGGTCCACGTGAGCATGCTGATCGCGAATATGACTACCTTTTAAAAATTTATCACCTTCTTTATTGAATTTATATTTTTTTCACGATTCAAGCTGGCATGTTGGGAGCTGATACAAGGAGGGCCCGGCACGAGTCGGTTTCTAGGATTTCTGAAAACGAAGTCTCCCCTCACTTTCGGAAGTTTTACGAAGTCTCCTTTGACCTACCTGCTTAGGAGAAGATAAAAACAAGAAAGATTTACTAGTCTGAAAGAAAAGAAGTAAGAAAAGAGAGAAAATCCAAGTTGGAGCTGAATACTACGCATGTACAAGACTTGGCATTAGAGCGCGAAATTTAACAAAGCGAGAAGAAATGAAGGCAAAAAAACAAAGCAAAGTAATGATATGAAAATGTCTTCATGCTCAAGAATAGATTTTTGACTGGGGATTTCGTCCATGCTAAAAAGATCCGAAACTTATGTGAAGTGATGAAAATATCTGGTGGCCGTCTGGAGAAGATCTAATTTTGGAAAAGGTATTACTTCACATAAGTTTTCAAATCTTTTTGCATAATCTTTTGCAAATAATTTTCTATAAATACAGTTAAATTTTGGTGTCATATGCTTCTGTGTGCGCTGTAAACAAGCAAATTGTTTATTTAAGCCTTGCTTTCAAATCGCGCGCACTTTTCGCCATACATGATAGAGCATGTCAATCGTGTGATAACCTGTCCGAAAAGCTTGTGTTCGACTGAATGGCGCTTATTCTTTGTGCTATGGCCCCGACTCGTCAAATACGAGATCCCCTTTGCTTTTTGCTTCAAAAACGAAGTCCAGCCTGCTTCCAGACGATCTGTGCCGGGCCCTGACAAGGGAGCAAATGAGTGTGCAATTTGCAAAAGTAAACTTGCAAAATCTATTTGAAAAGGTAATTAGTGCAGTTAGATTTTTGAACACTTTGAATTGGAGCGTGCAGAAGGTGGAGAGGAAAAG
This sequence comes from Cylicocyclus nassatus, assembly GCA_958299035.1. Lineage (NCBI taxonomy): Eukaryota > Metazoa > Nematoda > Chromadorea > Rhabditida > Strongylidae > Cylicocyclus > Cylicocyclus nassatus. The sequence continues at coordinate 75,626,948 of CATQJL010000112.1, forward strand.
GGAGATGGAACAGCATGCTAATTACGAAAATGTAGTGAAGGCAGGACGACTAATAGTGAAACTGAGACAGAAACGGAGAAGTTCTCAGAGCGCGTGTACTCAAAATCTATGCTTCGTAGCTCCATTTCGACAAGATACCGAGCCTGAACACCGTTTAAAAACGTTGATAGGCTACTCATAGTTTGCTTTCAACTTAAAAACAATGCTATTTCTTAACAACGCAAAAATATATAAGAAATTAAGCTTGAGGATTGTCGTAAAAAACAAACCGCCTATCTTTACTTACAGGTGACCAAACACAAGAATCTGTGCAATATGGGCATCGAAGAAACACCGTCTGATTTTGGAGGACAACGACCTGTACCTTTGAAATTGCAGCATTCCAAGCATCTAAACATTCATTATCAAAGTGCTGAAATAGTTTGCTTTTAGATTAAATCTTCATATATTCCTTGCCATTTGTGCATTTGCATTTTTCCAGAAGGTGTGTCCACGAAACGATACATAAAGCTGCATGTAATCTGCAATAGAATCAAACTGTGTTCGTACATAATGTATCAGAGTGAAAATTGATTAATAAATGATTGTGAGACTGATTGATAAAATAACAATAATGATTCTGAATTCTTCAAAAGTAAAGAATGTTTCTTTGAAACGCAGATAATTGCAGTGAAGAAGCTCATTCCTAAGCTGGCTTTAAACATTGCTTGCTGTGCATATAGGCTTTGATTTATGGTAAGTAATTGAACCTGAGGTAAGACATTGCCTTTGAGAACTCCACTCTGAGTCGGAGGAGCTAAACAAATTGTAAGAAAAACGCTAGAACCTTATGCAACCATTTAATACATGCACTTACCGCGCAAGGTTGCACTGCATAGAAATTGTACGCAGCTATTCTTTCTGTTTATGGTGTAAGATCGGTAGATTTAAGTTGTCAAACATACATCACGTAGTTTTCATAAACTAGCGGCCAGCTACCTCCAGATGCCAAATCGCCTTCAGGGCTCAGCAGTATTGTCATGCCAGTTTTTGCTTCCTAAGTCATTCATCTACAAGTTTCTATTTGATCAGAAATATTGAAGGCAAGACTTGTGCTAAAGGTTTTCGGTTGTGAAACATCGTGTGACCCTTTGAAAGTATTCTTACCAACTTTTGAAGTTACTTTTAGCCAGAACAAATTTGCCGTGAAATTGACACAAGTTTGAAAAGATTTTCGCGACAACTCAACCGCACACTTGAGTCACGGGTACGGAATTACTTAGCGATTGATATAACTGGGAGTAATTACAATCGTGCACGTTTTAGCTGAGAGACAGGCGACAGGCACACTATAAACCTTCATGATCTTTGATAGTTCCACACGATAACCCATCTCATTCAAAAGAACAACCGAAATTCCACCGCGATAGAAAGCAGTACATAGGACAAAAAGTTAATTTTCAAACATTGGTTTAGATCTGCACAGAAAAAGAAGAAATTGTGACTACACTTTAGCAAGTATAACAGCAGGAACTCTGATTAGCATCAGATTGTTGGCGAAAAGATAAAACCAGGGATTCAGTCATTTTTTTTTCAATGAACCGTCATTGATCGCTTCACCTTACAACGGCTGTTCTGTGGGAATTATCGCGAAACACAAAAGGGGGAAGGGGGGACACTATCTGTAGGGCTGCCTTTCTCATAGCCGATGGTAGCTTCCCAGGGCAACCCACCGTAGCAGTATTTTTTGCAAATTCTTCTCAGCCATAGCCTACTACCCTCAAATCTTGGATACTCTTAATAGTATCTGACATGATTCCAAACTTTTCGAAAATTTACTCTATAATCCTCAAAACCAGTTTTTACTCAAATGAAGTGTCAAACGTTCTGCGTAATTTTAAAGAGATGTTAGAGACGCTCGCACGTTTGTTCCTTGGACCCTGTGATGTCAAAAAACCTGTTCCTTGAACCTTGTGATGTCAAAAAACCCAATCCTCTACCTTAAATTTCTTGGACCTAATTGTTCTCATTTCCTTTTTTTTCGAAAAGTGGTGAATGGCTTCAAAATTTTTTTCAAAATGCGGCACCTACTTTCCGTTTTTCCGCTACATTCTCAGTTTTCAAAGATTTCTTTACTCTCTTTAGACTCTTTATTCTAAATCCCGAATTCATCCTTTCTTAAAGGCAGTGCTCAAATGGTTTTCAAATGTTGCTTCTGATAAAAAAGGCATGCTTTTCATTTAAACCATATCTGGATTACAACTGCTCAATATCGCTATTGAACATATTCCCTCAGAAGTTCTGACGCAGCCGTCCCATCACGTTTTTTCAAGAAAAGGCATAAAACACCGAGATGAGTCGCTGCGTCGGGCTACGGTCTGTTTGTGTACACAGTTCAAATCAAGGCGCTCCAAATCATTCCGGACACTGCTTGTAAGGCTATTTTGGCAATGCCAACTATCACGAACAAAATGTAAACAACTACTCATTCCGAAAGCTTTTTTATGTGAAATCCGTGATTTCGCGTGGATGAGACTTTTTGCAGGAAGACAAACGCAAATTTTTATAGGTTTTTGATTTTTTCGTGGTCTTGACAGTTGTAATAAGAACAGCAGTCACCGTGAGCTACATCTTTGTGCAAAAATCTCGTCAAAAGCTCTGGTAATATCTGGTAATACCTTGGCAAATTGACCATTCAAGCAACCAATACTTTTTGGCGCTGTTTGTAAAGTAATGGACGTTTGATCACTTTTTTGGGCCTAAGTCAACGGCTTGCACATTTACTTGGCACAAACATTCACGACCCTACAAAAAGTGGAATTACGGACCCAATTTTGCGGCGCAAATGCAAAGTGGATCCGTTTGACACGCAGTTTCTGAGGAATCCATTAAACGAATCTGCTTGTGCTTTAACATGTTGGACTTTCATGCGAACAGCATGCACTGTGCAAAACTTGAGCCCAGGAGGTTGGCTGCAACACGCTCTACGAATTTCGTAACAGACACACTCTCTCACACACACACACAAAGTCACGTAAACAACCTTAGCCCGTTATTATATGTAACTAGCTGGCTTACCCGGCTCCGCCGTATGTTCCGAATAGAAAATTCCATTTCTTAAACGATCCGAACCAAACTTGGCACACATACACTTCGGGCCCCGGCGGGTGTCACAGTCCACTTTTCGTTATCGATTGATGTCGATTTTATCGATTTTTTGCAAAATTTGAGCTAGGGGGCTGGGATTTGGCACAGGGGGGTAATCGAGCATGCTGATTACGAATACAATAATAGTTTTCGAAACCGTGCACTACTTTAATCGATTTTATCAATTTTTTTGCAAAATTCGAGCTAGGGGACTGGAATTTGGCAGGGGGGTGCAATCGAGCATGCTGATCACCCCCACGGGGGTGATCAGCATGCTCGATTACCCCCCTGTGCCAACTCCCATCCCCGTAGCTCAAATTTTGCAAAAAATCGATAGAAATTATATAATCGATATCGATCGATGACGAAAATTAGCCTTATGACACCCGCCTGGGCCCGTAGTGTATGTGTGCCAAGTTTGGTCCGGATCGGTTCAGAAATGGAATTTTCTATTCGGAACATACGTACAGACAGACAGACAGACATACAGACATACAGACAGACAGACAAACAGACATTCAGCTTTATATATAAGATGATAATGATTAGTCATAAATGAGTGGTTGAATTCAAGAAAACGTGGCTCCGGAATTTTCTTTAGATTGAATTCATCAAACTGGCAGGCCAAGAATATTTATGTGGATGTATGCTGTATTAGTAAAGGAGATACAGTCTGCCTTAATTGAGATCAGGCCCAACCGACAACTGAACTCGCAGCGTTAGGGGTTTGCGCCATACGCGTGTTGTCGCAGAGGGCGAAGAGAGGGGAGAGAGCAGACTAGCTAGTCGTAGACGCGACGCAATACCCTCGCGACATGGACTTCCGCCATGCCAGTTTTGGCCTGGTTGGGATTGGGGGAGACTGTATCTGCATTCAGCACGCTAATCATTTTACGTGTCCAACAGCGGCTTTAAGTTGATTTACGTCAGCGGTAAGTAGGCGGCGTGTTATCATCCTCTCAATTCTCGCCGCCTTTCTAAAATGCACGTAGGCGACCACCCAAGAGTAGGTCGCGCAGATTGCTATCAACAGGTATGAATATGTGTCAACCATGTAACTCCGATTTTATACGTGAAAAGTAGGAGAAGATAAGAAAACTCCTTATTGATTTACTGAAGATGCAATAAACACTGCAAGTCAGGACGAGCATGTCTAAATGTTAGACTTCAGAATGTAACTGCTATCTCAAAGCTCACTTATAATTGCGCAAACACGTATTCCAAGGAAAAGATATTTTTGACCGCAATCATTTGAGAGAGGCGTCCACAGTCAGCGCTAAAGCTAACTGCAATATATGTCTATTATCTGCGAGCTTTCGTGGAGGAAATCATGAGCGTTTTAGGCGTAATTGCATAACTGCATGCAACCTTCGTAGATATCGAAAAATTCCTCTGCTCCGCGCTAATCAACATTATCAAGGCAAACAATTTGGCAGACGAATGTCTAAACGCATGTTGATAACCCGCTCCCTCAGCAACAGGCAAAAGCTTTGTAAGAATATCGTGACTTTGTTCAACGAACACATAGAAAACCAGATTCTGAATGAAAGTGTATCTTATGAACACTTCATTAATGGTCATGATCACCAAACATATTTCCCTTGTTAATCTTACTTGCGAAATTCTCATGGTTGCCCCCCCCCCATACGATTTAGATCTAATAAAAAATGAATAAGCTTGTTTAGAAGCTCAATTACCTGGATCAGTTACTAACACATGTCATCCAGAAAGATACCTCCTCCCACACACTTACTGATCAAGGACCCAGCTTTTTATCAAATATGTATCCATTTTATCTCATTCAAAGCTTATTACAGTTTGCGTAGTCTCAAATGACCTTTACTTGCCTTATACCTGGTTGTACAAGTTTAGGCAAGTCAGTTAGCCCCTCGGGTTGCATACGTGCAGATCCGAAAACCGGCACCTCTTTGAAGTGCGAGTTTTGGGAGGATTATGCGCACCCTCCAGGTAAGTCAGCTTGTGCGTGCTCGACGTCAATAATGATGCTGTTGCTTGATGTCTTCTATTCTGAGCTGACAAACAAGTCCTCGGAATTGGGTGTTGCTTTTCGGCTGACTCCCAATTTTCATATGTTGTGCGTACCCATACTAGCTGCTCAGCATTTTTGTCAAACGACTGTGCCGCACATTAGTGGAAGCAGAACACTTCAAAGGTTACACTACATAACATTGAAGATACCAACCTTGTGTTCATTGCGGTGTAGAATACACCACCCTCTATTTCAAAGTTGTTTTCATTTTTTAAATTGGCACTTGCCGCAAACTTTCACATAATTATTATTTGTAAGGGCTATTACCCACTGTCAAAGCTTGAAGGAAAGTTTAATCTTTTGGCCTAAAAGGCCGGGCATACTTCACGCGATTTCAATCGCGACGCGTTTTGGCAGCTCGTCGGAAGTCTTCAGATCCAGCGCTAGCAAACTGCACATGCATAGTGTGTATAAATCACGTCGATTGATAAGATGCCCTACCTTCTGTACATTTAAAATGCGCTTGCACGTTATGGACAGTTGGAATAATGTCGCGACTTAAATCGCGTGAAGTATGCCCGGGTTTAAGGCCTCGTACAGAGTTCACGCAATTTGATCGTCGCGATTTAGTCGCCATTTTTGATCATTTTCATTTTACTTTCAAAAATTTCGAGCTCGAAAAGTATCACAGCCGAAATGCGAGCTGATCGGCATACAATGAGCTCGGCCTAAGGCCTCGGGCAGAATTACGCAATTTCATTGTCGTAATCCATCGCCACAAGGCAATTGTTATGAGTTCATTACTCTTCTTGTATTTCAGTTGATAGTTAATCACGATTAGTCGGTCGTCGAAAAACTATCACAACCGAAACTCAAGAAGATCGGCATGCAATGATATTACTACAGTTGTCCTGTCACGATAAATCGTGACGATGAAATCGCGTGAACTCTGCTGGAGGCCTAAGGCCTCTGGCATAATTCACACGATTTCAGTTGCGGCGCAATCCGGCAGCTTGCCTTCAAAGTCTTCAAATCGTACTGGTAGACTACAATTGATAGTGTGTGCAAGCTTCGCGAATCCCGCACGATTTTCTTGGGTAAGCAGCAGTACTCAGATAATCGCCGGGGGCAGGCGATCCGCAAACTCGCACTTTTCTGCAAGCGGTCAGCAAAATTTTGGGGCGCGGTCCAACTTTCAGCGAGCGGTACTTCCTTTGCTGTCGCATGTTCTGCCAGCGGGTAGCAATACAGAATTGACTGTAAGCTCGTTGAATAATCTCTTCCAGCGAGCGCGGCTCAAACTTTCAGCAGGCGCTCGGACTTTTTTAAAGCAGTTTCGGGCTTACGCCGAGCGTAAGACTCTGTGTGGCAGAGGTGTCACCGTTGGTTTAATTACCCAAGTTTGATATATCAGTAAGTAACTTCCATGTTTCCTCCTTTCTTAACCTCGGCATAGTTAGTTGTATTGTGGTGAGTAGTTAGTATGCCAGCACGAGATTAGTAGATTTATTGTTAGTAGTGGCGGCCTAACGTTTCGACGATTTCGTCTTCTTCAGAGGCCTCCTCCGCCGCTGCCGCCCAGGTGGATGTTGAATGCGGCCGTCCTCGAGTGCCACTAGTATGGAATACCTATAATATTATTGATATATTTATATTATTCTTATTATTATTAGTATTATTATTATTAGAATAGTATTCCATACTAGTGGCACTCGAGGACGGCTGCATTCAACATCCACCTGGGCGGCAGCGGCGGAGGAGGCCTCTGAAGAAGACGAAATCGTCGAAACGTTAGGCCGCCACTACCAACAATAAATCTACTAACCTCGTGCTGGCATACTAACTACTCACCACTCAAGTTTGAGGTACTTTTTCTCAGCGGAAAGTACCTGGGGGCTGCGCGGTCCTCCACAAAGGACAGTGCGGCCCTCGAAAATTTTGCATATTCTCGCAGGAAGTCCGCGAGAATGCGGCCACTGCGCTGCAGCTAATCTATAGGAAAATCGCGATTGTTCTCCAAACATTCGTCTAGAATTTCGCTAAAATTCCTCCAAATTTCTGCAAGCGGAGCGCATGAAATCAGCGAATTATTTTTCCGGTGCCCGCTTGCTCAAAATTCGCATGGCCGCTTGCCCCCGGCGATTATTGTAGGTTGACGCTCCCCTGGTCGCAAAATTTCCTGGAGTCCCAGGCTGGTGAAGTTCAGAATAAATTAGGTACTTACATTTTGTACTCGTGAAATTACGGTGAATTGATGGATGCCCCTTTTGTACATTTTAAAGCGCTTACAGCGAGTTATGAACATTTAGAGTTTCGCCACGCGTCGCGATTGAAAACGTGTGAACTATGCCCGAAGCTTAAGGCATATCTTACGCACTTCGCCTTATGCCTACGCATCCAAAGGCCGTCCACGATGATTATTTAACATCTGGCAAACGGCCTAGTCGCTCTGAGGTAGCGATTGTTTAGAATCGCAGGAAGTTTGCTTTGAGGCTTCTGTTTTTCGCATGGCTGACACTAACTCAGTGAGCAAACCGCAAGAAGCATTCGTTTTTTATCAGCAAAGGACAGAAAATGCGGTTCAGTAATTGGCGAGGGGCCAACCGATCTGGTACCAATTTACCGGCCTCGGAGGGTGGAAGCCTGGTTGGCCCAGAGGCGGGATTGAACCTGAGTCTTATTTGGTGCTGCGCCTTAAAGGCAGCGTACACCCAAAATCTAAGTTACCGAATTTCCTAGATCTTTCTATACCGTGTATATAGTGACCCCAGAAGAAGACCAACTGTGTTAGTCCGGTCTCCCAATGATGCTTCTGAGTGGAGAAAACCCCCCTCAATTTTCTTTCACTACGCCCCTTTTCTTTCGCTCCGCCTCCTCCGGACGAATCCACGACAGCGTAAGCTTCAATTGCCGTTGCAGTTGCTGTTGCAATGCTGTTGCATTGCAGTTGCAACAGTGCAGTTGCTTTTTGCGGTGCGCCTCCTTCGGGCGACGAACCACAACAGCGTATGCAGCAGTTGCAGTTGCAACTGCAGGCTGTCATGCTGTTGCAGCTGCTGGCATGCCAACGGGGCGAGCAGTTTGAAACTCGTCCGCCCTGAAGAGAGGGTCCCCGGAAATCGGGGTTTTTTGGGACTTTTGGAGGATTTCAATGACATAACTGCAATCAGCGGCACGGAAAGGCCCCAGAATGACAAAAACATCGATGGTGAAATTTTGGGTGTACGCTGCCTTTAAACCACTACGCCATGCGTCATCTACGCGCTGTTTACAAACCACAAGACATTGCACAATACATGCAGTTTAAATTAAAACTTGACTGAAGAATGGCAAGTTGTATCGTCTATTCGCCACAAAATAGCGGACGTAGTTTTGCCGAAGTTTGCCAACGTATCCGCGTGGCAGTTTTTGATATGTATCGTCTCCTCCACAGCTCGTGCCACCCTTCTGGGGTCGCGGACGTGCCACGTGTAACCAACACGATGATAACGTTGGCAGCAGCACGTTGGCAACATGCAGCAACATGTTGGCGTAGCCAAAATGTTTTGCCAACATGTTGTGGCATGTTGCAAGCATGTCACTGCCACGTTGCCAACATGTTAGCCACACGTGGCAGGTCTGAGACGCAGACCAAGGGTAGCACGAGCTGTGGAGGGGACGATACCTAAGAGTACAAAAACTAGTGCTTCAAGATGGAGGTTAACGAGTTCTCCAAGTTGTTAAAATGTCTGCAGGGCCACGCCCCTATACGCATGTGAGCCTATACCTTATCAGATACTAGATGATTTAGGCTGGCTTTGCTCGGTCTTTGTTAATAGAACTAACCAAAGAAAAAACCGGAGAAGTATCACAACCGAATGCATCGGCATGGAATGATGTTGTAACAGTTTTCTGGTCGCGACTCAGTCGCGACGACCAAACGCGTGAAGTCTGCCCGAGGCTTAAAATAGACTAACTGTCGCATCGACGAAAACGACGATGCGAGTTTGAAGCTAACAATGCAAATGAACAATGAATTAATTTTATCGTTGCAACGAGGCAAGTGACAGCCAAAAAATTTAGCTTCCCGCAAACATGTCTCAAGTTCCCAGAAGCGATTCGACTGACAAGACCGTAGATTTGCTTGACAAGTAATTCGCAAACCATGGACTTAACCCCAAAAAGTAAGCGAAAAGTCTAATTTTAGGCATGATAGGCGCTAGAAAGGAATGATTGAACGGAGAGTCGATTAAGGTATCACCTGAGAATTTCAGAAGATTTTTGCCTAGAGATGTAACTTCTCAGACACTGGAAGCGGGCGAGCTGCGGCCTTAAAAGGCCTTTTCGGCCCGCCCGCGGCCTTATTTTGGGGGCAGATCGCGGCTGACCCGCGGCCCTAATTTGAAGGCGTGGTCTGAGTACGGCCGACCCGCGGGCCGCGGCCCTTGTTCATTGCAGCGGCCGACCCGCGGCTCTTGCTTTGCTTACCTGACCAGCGATATGCAAATTAACAAGTTAGTCATGATCTCGTAATGATCATTGACGAAGGTAGTTTCCATTCAACAAGAGCGTTGGTGCTCTTCGGTTCTTTCGCTTGGACATTTTTCGTTGGACATGTTTCGTCCTCGCAACAGCACCGTTCCTGCTAGAGTCAGGCCAGGTGGGAAGAATGTACGAGCAAGGGTGGCACTTAAAGCACATTTTAGGAACAGTCGCAAGAACTTTGCACTCTCCCGAACAACCAAGAAGGTTATCACGGAACCAGTGTCATCCCTTTACGACTGTATCAGCGGGGCACAACTCACATGGATAATGCCGCCAAATTGGTACTGGAGAAGAAGAAATGTCATACTTTCAATCAGAGCGCTTAAGGTGTAGATTATGAACTTTTAGGTATTCGAAATCATACATCATACCATAGGTATTTTGGTCTCAACCAAAAATGCCGAGAGCCTTCGATGATCAACTCCCGCCACCTTCGATCCTTCAACATACTAATCGACTTCTCTCTTCTCTAAACCTCACGCTCCTTTGATCTCTTCCCGCTATTTTCGTGACAACTCAGTGTATGAATTTTTGTAGGAATTCACAAGATCTGAAGTGGCTAATCGAGCCCAGAAAATGGTTTTTGATGGGATTGACAATGTGGATGACCCGGTAGAGAAAATGAGATTAAACGCAATTGCAAGCAGATTGCAGGTGATATGTTGCTTTCTCACATCCAAATAAAGATCAACCTGACCTTTAAGGGCGATATCATCAGGGCACAAATTTTGGCAGCTTGGCCGGACTCTAGAAATGGAAGGTGAGCATTAGTCAAAATCTGCCCAAAGTCGGGGTAGAAAACTGTACAAAGTCTTGCGCAGTCCCCATTTGTAGAAGTAGTGTTCTTTACAAAAGTTGACCATGACTATATATATGATTACAATGATTTAGGTAAACATCATAGCCATGGTCTCGAAAAAGTGGCAGCCACGCAAAAATCTCACAACTTTCCAGCGTCTTATGTCCATGTACCGCTTTATTCTGATGCAGGTATACAATGATAACAGACTCAAATTGTTAAAGTAAGTATCATTTCAGATCACGGATCCTCCTAACCGAATTCAAGAATAAGCGGTTCGTGTAAACAACGCGGGTGGCAGGGACGAAAAGTTGAAAGATCTGATGTACTTATCGGTAACCATGAGATTAATCTCTTTTCAATCGTTTTATTCCAGACTTTGCGCAGGACGCTTTAGGTTACGGACACGAGGAGTTGTTGCCGGGTTTGAAGGCGATTTGGAAACGCCTAGGTGCTTGCAAATTTTACAAAAGTTAAGAGAGATTTAGTGTACTGTCTCCTAATTTAGCTTCTACGAAAGCTCGGGAAACAATGAAGAGGAAAGAAGGAAAGAGCTTTTGCAGATGAGCAAGAGCGAGCTCAATGGCGGCCACACCTTTATCAGGCCTTACAGAAAGCTCTGTACGTGGTGAAACGAAGTTATTTTGATTATCAGTAATTTGACTTCCAGAAGGGATGTCCGAGCATCCAAGGAGAATGACAATACGTGGAGCCCTAGTAATGTGAGTTGATACATAAACTTGGCTACTTCAGCGATTTCAAAATGTTCCAGAAACAGAAAAGGAAGACTGTGGTTGTGCCCGAGGAGGACATCGAAAGAACAAGTAATGTGAGTTCGTATATATTATATTGGCTACTTCGGCGTTATCCAAATGTTTCAGAGGCAGAAAAGAAAAGCTTTGGTCGAGGCTGCCGAAGACAACATCGAGATGATAGATGACGAAACATATTTGCGCCTTTGAGAACAATGGCAGTAGAACAGGGCAATAAGGATATCATCATTTTTTGTAGATTGTTTGATTCTCTGTTCATATTGTGACTATTTTTTATGTATATTCTGGACACAGAAGATAAATGAGTTGTCATGAATATGTGATTGTTCTGTTGTCTTCATGTGCTAAAAGAAACAGCTAAAATTTGCATTTTTGGAAGTGCTAGAACGATTCAATAAGAGCCAATACAGCCGAGCCGCGGCCCACTACGGGCGAGCCGCGGTTCTTTTGCGGCCGAGCCGACTGTCCATTCACGGCCGGCTCGCGGGAGCTGCGATTGCCCGGCCGGAACTGGGCCGCGGCTAGCCCGCTCCCAGGCCGGTAGTAATCTACCCTCCCTGGTGGCATCAAAGATGCCGGCAAGTTGGCACACATCGCGGAAAGATGCCAACTCCGCCGGCAGCTCGCGGAGTGATTGTAGGTTTTAATAATTTTGTGTAGCCTTAGCACGCAATCATTTCGCACATCAAATTTTGATGACGCAGACAGCCGCAAAATTGCCACCTCGCGCGCGGTCGAACCTATGTGCGTTGTCTTGAAGTGCCAGCACGTTAACCATTCGACCATTCGGTCAGCCATTGTCGTTTGCACCAGTTATAGGAGGAACGCGCTGTTAAATGGCTGCCTGTAAGAGGGATCGATACATTGCGTGAGAGACATTGACCTGAAAGAACAGCTGATTGATATGAGCGAGAGAGGGCGAAATCGGTGCAAACGAGATTTATAAGGGATTGCCAAAAAAGATGGTGTTCTTTATGATTCTAAGGCATTGCTTTTTTCTCTGTAAGAAAATCGTCGTTTCAAAGAAGAAAAACTCATATAAAGAAAAAAATGGTAGTTTTTTGATGAAAAGTAGAATTTTTGATTTTTTCGCCTGACGTAAATTGTGTGATATCGCCGCAATTCGCAAACTCGCAGACGCCGTCGGCAAAGGTGCCACCACCTCGACGTGGTAGGGGCACGTCGAGATGCCGGCAGCTCCCTCTCTCAAAAGAGCACGCTATTTCCGGTGCTCTCTGACCTGCCGGCAGCTGCCATTTCGCGGATTCCGACGAGCTGCCGGCAGGTTGCCGGCAACTTACATCGCGAAGTTGCCGGCAGCTCCTTCTGCGCTTTCAGATATTTTCCTACAGGAGGATTTCTAGAACCGCAGATTTCTATGGAGTTTTCTACAGAGTCTAGGCGGCATCTTTATCGAGAAAATTTTTTGGAAATAGACCTAGGACCGCCTGAATTTGGGGTTTCACTTTCTGGCCACCTCACGGAAAAGGTGCCAGCGACCTGCCGACGAGACCTGCCGCCAGGTCGGGGGATTACTACCGGCCCCAGCGTCTGAGTTAAGATTGTTGTCATCCTTATGGCGACCATCAAGCCAATAACTCCAGTAAATGATTCAACTCGCTTGTAATCTTCAGTGGAAAACTTTCTGCTTCCCATAATTACCGATCTTACGTTGAAAAAACTTTTGAAATGATTGCTTACAATCATCTAATGATCGGCATCGCGCGGTAAGTATCAAAGCCATCAATTTGCGACGACGAAAAAGGCGTATGAAAATGCACGCGCTCTGCGAAGCAGAGGTGACGCACTGGCACTTAAATATGCCGCTAGCAATTTGTAGGTATGTTATCAGATTTAGTAATCCGTCTGAGCAGATATTTAAAGAAATTGGTAAAAACTGAGTGTCTATCGTATCGTATCCCGATAAACTGCGGCACCTTATATATCATAAAATGCGGCTCGCCAAGCTGAGTCGAAAAGTGTTTTGAATTCAGAACTCCTTTATTCTGAAGCAATTATGGAGTGCGTCGCCGATTTTGGCGAACTCCGGCAAGTTCGCCTCGCTTTGCTGCACTCCGGAGAACTCCGGTGCACTCGGCAAAGTTCACCGAAATTTACTGGAGTGCGGCTGTGTTTTTTTGACAAATTGTGTGTATTGTGTAAAGGCAAGTTGAGAGGCTTATATCCTTATGAGTAAATTTTTTCAAAGACCAATCTACTGGCACTTCAACCAGCCTCCATCTTTCATGATTCTTGCAAATTTTAAGGTAAGGTAAATTCAGAACTTTTTTGTTGAAAGAAATGTGCTACATATCTATATGAAGATGGAAATGACGTAAGATTTCTTACAAAATAACTGGAGAGTACCAACCTCGAGTACATTGCAATATAAAATGTATCATTCCTGCAATTCAAAACTGTTTATCATTTTCCACGCCACAACTTGTCAATCTCGCATCATGTCACAATAAAAGATACCGAGTCACAAACGGGCAAGGACGTGTAAATAATTTTGGTTCCTTGGGACACTGGACCCGTAGTAAACCCTCCTGTGGCCTTATTCATCAACGATCCCAGTGGGTAACGAAAACAGCACTGGGTTGGATCGATTAATGAAAAACACTGCTGGGTTTGCAACCCACTAGCTTCGTGAATACCGATCTCGTTGGTTAAGCCTACCCAGCGAGTTCCGGAATCCAATGGGTTCGTTGATGAATACGCCCATTGGTCTCAAACATAAACTATGTCGTGATAGCTCGAATCTCACAAGATTATAGGAGCTATGCGCAGAGCGCCGCAACCAGCGTCTCCGCTTCACAAAACCGCTGATAATCGCGATAGCAGCGTCACACGCGCTGCGCTATAGGTACCAATATGGTTTAATGTAAATGCCTGGCAAGGCAAGATTGCAGTATGCTAGTCGCGGCATCCAAGAAAATGGTATAAGTGACTATCGCGTAAGCACGCTCCATTTCTCCATTTCTCATTCTATTATCATGATGGTTAAATCACAGTCAGGAAAAGCGCAATGATCAGACAGCATCAATATTTCGGTAACTAGCTCAAATAAGGGGTAGTGCGGGATCCGTGCCAGTTTTGTGTCAACTTCGCGCCAGTACGTGCATAGGCCGTTCGATCGAGCGATACACAGTGCCGTGATTCGACGGATATTGGTGCGTTGGGGGGGGGGGGGATGGAGAAACTGCTCTCCAGGTGGTGGGGTGAGGCTTATTGACCTAGCCGGATACGTCAGCAAGTTTTACATACGGTTGTCTTAGATAATTTCTGGATAAATTATTTGAATTATTATTTACATATTCGAGTAATTTATCCGAATGTCTAGACGTTCGAATAAATTATGATAATAAATTATCAGAATATTCGAATAAATTATGATAATAAATTATCAGAATATTCACCCAAAATTTGGCCCTTAATCTATATAATAGGAAGTAATTTCGCTTTTTTCAAACGGACGTCACAGACGATGAAACAAAGATTTCTAAAAGATCTTGATAGCATTCGATGTAGAATTTCATTCTCTTTCCAACGGTTATGTAAATGTTGCAAAACAGTCAATGAACTTTCAGAAAATAACCAAAATCTGCGACCCACCGCTTTTTGAGATGGTCAAGTTTTACGATTTTTTAAAACGAAACTTTCATATCAATCCTCAGAAGGAGTTCAAGTAACGATTCGATAGCGTAAACTTTATAGAATACGGTACTTCTTTTTTCTCCTTTCTATAGCTTGTCATACATTTTCAACAGAATTTTAACTGATGCTACCGATTTCCATACTTAAGCAGCTAAATCCTCGTAGAAAATCAAAAGAAGAGCAGCTCGCGCACTATTCGATGCAGCATTTTCTCCTCTTTCTAACAGGTGTTTTTTGTTTCCGACTCTAGTTTCCGGGGATAAAATCATCATAATTCATTTCTTAAGCGAGCCCCAGGCTGTACCCGAAGAACTCGAAATTTGTTAATTCGAACCCGTAAACCCTCACATGCTTTGTAAAACTTGTGCTAACTCATAGTACCATCTTGGTAGTCTCAAATTCAGAAAAATTGTGAAGTTTGATGCGATTGTGGCTGAGGTGGGCCTGCCAAAATCCGATGGTTTTGTTAAGAAATCTTTTAAAAAATTAGAGATACAAGGAAGAGAAAAAAGTAGTACTGTATTCTGTAAGGTTTACTCTATCGAATCGCTACTTGCAGTCCTTCTGAGGATTGATATGAAAGTTTTAAAAAATCATAAAACTTGACCATCTCAAAAAGCATGGGTTGCAGGTTTTGGTTATTTTCTGAAAGCTCATTGACTGTTTTGCAACATCTACATAACCGTTAGAAAGAGAATGAAATTCTACATCGAATGCTATCAAGATTTTTCAGAAATCTTTGTTCCATCGTATGTGGCGTCCGTTTGAAAAAAGCGAAATTGATTTCGGAATGACCTAATATTAGGTTGTCCCGAAAGTTTTGTCGGTTTTTTCAAACCACTGTAAAACCACGCACAATAAAGAGCTGAGTGAGATTCAACAAGAGTTCGATGCAGCTTTTCCTTTTCTTTCTTACGGATACATTTTCATACCATAATCTTGTGTGTTTTTTTGATAATTGCCAAAATTCTCCACCTGTTTTACCTGCTCAAAGTTAGGCTAATTTCTAAAAGATTCATTACAAAGTCTCGAAAGGCATTAAGTATGGATCAAATAGACCAACTCTCGGACTACGAGCAGGTATTCTTAGATCCTTCTAATCTGCTGATTTTAGCTTTAAAAAATTATTTCTCCGGAGGTCTCGATTTTTGGCAAAGTCATGAAACACGCAACTGCATAAAACACACGAAAGCTTTTAGAGTTTTTGCGTATTGAAGCATAATTCTTACTTAACATCATTTATGCAACACGACCAATTTTGATTCGCTTCAAAAAAGCAGCTTTTTGGAATTTTTGGTACTTTTACGTGTTAAACTTATTCAAAAAGCCGCGGTTTTTAATAAATAAATAATTATAACGGACTTGGTAAGCGCGGTTCATGTGATCTAAAATGGATACAATGTAGCCAAAGGTTTGCTCTACATACGTCACCAAAGCACTTTGAAAACATCAGAATAAAGAATTCTAAACTTTAGGAAAGATTTGGCGTTACTGCTGAGCTGCTCAAAAAGCCATGACGGTAACATTGCAAAGACAGGGTAGATCAAAAAGCAAGTATAACTGTAAGAAAGAGGATAAAAAACCAAACGAATGGAACCAAATGAATCAAATGGTGCCTAAGCCGTCTAAGGATTGGTATTCTGTGAATTTTAGTGAGCGATGAAAGAAACCGACAAAACTTTCGGGACAACCTAATATATTAGGTTGGTCCGAAAGTTCTGTCCCACCATTTTCAAAAAATCATAACTTCCTCATAACATGATGTTTCTGTATGTCTAAAACTTTGTTGCAAAGAGCAATTCAAGCATTTTCTAAAACTACCTTGGCTGCTATCTACTAGGCTCCTTCTCGCCCTGAGAAGTCCATATCTGGGCTTTTTAGCGCATGAAAATGGCGAAAATGAGCTTTCTCTTCCTGGCGGAAGCCCTTCGCGCCCGCCTCCCTTTTTCCAGGTCCCAAACACTTGCGCGTATTCTCCACTGAATACTGACCTGGAAAGCTTCTGACAAAGCTCATTTTCGCTATTTTCGTGCACTGAGAAGCCAAGATATGGTTTCTTCCATGGCGAAAGGGCTCCGAAAAGTTGAAAATCTGGAAAACGAAGTTCTGCCGATACACTGCCTTTAAGGCTCAAACAATACTTTGTTGATGATGAGTGCAGCATCACATGGCAGCAATTGAAACTCATCAGCATATTTGTAAGTCATGATATTGCACATAAGATGCAAATCGTCAATAGGGCCGGACATACATCATAACAATCAACTGCGTTGCGATTCTCTTAACAAGACAACTGTTACGAGTCCTTTGAATGCTAGACATCTTACATTTCATAATTTTCCGAAATCATAACTAACTATCTCAAGGGAAACATAAGATGATAGGTATGTAATTGACTTGTAACAGTTGTCCTGCAAGGAGAATATTGAGGCGATTAAACCAAGTAATATATCCCTGGCCATAAACGTGGGCGTGGGCGGCTTTATCGCTGGCTTTGCTGAGAGAATAAAGTATGTTACACACATTCAAAGCTATATCTTTTATTGGTAAGCGTTAAGGCCATCTTAAATCTCAGCTCAAGTGTCTTGCTTTAACCAACTGCGACGATTTCTATTCATTTGTAGGATTATGGGAGCATCTAGCATACGTCATTGTAAAATAAGGCATTTAAAAACTATTTCCAAAAAAAAGAAAATTCTTTAAGAAGTGTACTCGCTCATGCTGGATTACACATTATTGGAAATTCTTTGAGCTTTTTGGAATTGTGAAATTAAATTCTTCCGGATATTTCGAAAAACACTTCTTACAGCATTCCTTGCGTGACTTATCAAATAAGCCTTAAGGAAAACAGACTTTTATATTCAAAGTTAGCCACTCTAAGCCTGTTGTAAGTTTTAAATTTATTGGCTTTCTTTCCAAGACAAACTAATCATTTCACTGGCTCACAAACTTCCTCATTATTACCGTAATCCTACAGCAATGAAGAGCGAGTGAACCACTTAATACTTAAATCAAACTGAAGCCAGCTCATAATAGGCCTAAAGGACTTTGTTGGGGTGGAGGACTATATGTCACCGAATTTGGAAGAGTCCCGCGCGGATTCCGTGGAGGAACGCATGTCCGCGCATATACGAGGGTGCGTATCTGTCGCAAATGACCGCGGGGACCGCCTGTCGCGGCTCCGCGATGCGAGCGCTCCTAGAAGTAGGAGGCCGGGAGCACTGGTTGCTGCCGCGCTATCCGGCGACGATAACGGCACTTTCTTACGTTCGCCGCAATCGCCGCTGGACCTCTCCTCGCCTTGGCGCGTTGCCAGCCAAAAGGCTATATATAGCGGCGGCGCCTCGGGTGGAGGAACGAACACCTCAATTAGGCACCGCCTCCTCAGCTTACTGGTCCTAACACGATGCATAACAGTACGACGAAAGGACCAGCAGCCCGCGGAGGCGAGGCCTAATTGAGGTGTTCGTTCCTCTACCCCGGCGCCTCATTGCAGCGTCTGTTTGCTTTCGTTTTCGATCGATAATCTTTTCGTATGTTTTCCATTGTGCTCGTGCCTGGCAATTAGCTCCCGCTTTTGATGTTCTTTTGCGTTAGCGGTCGAGCGATCGGAAGTTGTATTGGATTGAGATTCAAGTCTGATTTGGAATTATTTCGGACGAGCTACTTTTGGAGCTTTGAGATTTGGGATATTCAAGATCTTGTAAACTTCGGCAGCGGAGAGGTGTCGCGCCTGGTATCCGGCGACGCGTGGCGGATCTGTATAGGTGAAGCCTCGGGAGCATTAGCATGTTTAGATGTTATATAGACGCGCAACATCGGTAGCACGGGATAGGGCACCCTGTCCCGTGTTGGGGTCTTTCTTCCTTTAGTTAGTAGTTTTGTAGTAGTAGTTTAGTATTTTAGTGTCTAGTCGTTTTCCTTTGTGTTATAAGGATAAAGTATAAGTAATTTAATACTGTTTCTTCACGCGCTAGGGCAAGTTAGTAGGCTAGGTTGCGTCGTATGTAGTAAGCGGGCGAGCGTGCGGGTAACTCGGGTTAGATCTAGGTGCTTAGGGCCCACCGAGCCGCCACACCGCCCTTTTTCTGCGACATATAGTCCTCTACCCCTTTGTTGGTAAAGAGATGTTAACGATCAAACAATGTGTACTTACCCTTTGGTTCAACTGGCTTAGCGGCTGGAAGGCGGGGCTTCGTACCTAATTGAAGCTAGGTAATGATCAGAGACGCGCTAGAAAAACGCAGACTACGTCGCGGGCGCGGGTGGCTTGACTAGGTCACAAAGCCCCCGCCTTCCAGCCGCCAAGCCAGAGTCATAGGTTACTTTCGTAACAACCTGTATAGACTGGAACAGAAGGAACATTTTACAACATTTTACGTGAACCACCGTCCGCCCAAATCAAATCTCCTAATTTGGGTGGACGTTATCAGGCATACCTTCAATAGTCTAGAGACAGGGCGTCAAAAGTGAAGGTTGTCTGAACATCTAATGTCATAAATAGTGAAGGTTGTTTAAAAAAGATCAGAGAAGAGAACATGACGTAAAACAGATATAAAAAGCAAAAGAAACTGCTGAAAACCGAATAAAAACACTGCAAAGAGGTCTGAAATCCTTCATTTGGCGGCTTTCCAAAGTGCAAGTTTTCGCTCCAGGACCAGCAATTCGCAACATGGGGTTTTGATTTTTGATGCGTCCTTTGAATTTTTACCCCGCATTGACGTTCCCGTCTCCTGGGACGTTGTCTGGATTGTTGCGCTTATTGTTCTGAGCAATAATCGCTCAAGCTGGAAAAAAATCGATGCGAAAGCACTGAAACAGTACAAGGTAAAAAGAGGCGCACTTTCTACGATTTTTCGCAAAAAATTCCACAATAATCGAAGAGATAAAGGCTGGGTGGTTGTCTGCATTATGCACAGAAGCAAGATCTATAGAATGCACGAAAAAACAGCATGAAAAACTAGGAGAAAAACAAGAGATTTTCGAAAACAAGGTTTTTGCCGGATTTCTCGATCAAATCAAAAAATGTGGTTCTGGGACGTTGTCAGCGTGAAAATAGAGATCAAGAGCTTTAAAACGATATATAGCATGCTAAGATTGGGTTCGAAACAGCGAAGAAAAGGGTACCAGAGCCAAATGCTCCGCGCCCCGCGTTTGGGGTAGCGAGGTAGCGCGCAGCGCGCGGAGACGCAGACAAGCAGCGGAGACAGACCAGAGCCGACGGGGCATTCGGCTCTGGTAGTAGATCTCCGCGGGGTCTTAAACCCTGCAACATTATATATGATTCTGATCGTCATGACACGACGAGGAGAACTGACAACGTCCCAAGCTTTGAAAATCACTCACTAACGAGATATACCAGCGTTTTCGTGCACGACTCTCTGCGCAAGATTTAAGCGCAGTTTCTCGTATTTATTCAAATCCAACAGCTTTCCTAATTCTGGCAAAGATTCCACAGAAACCTTCTTTTTAAGCTAAAAAAGGCTGTGAAAACCCAAATTCTCGGTTTCGCTAAGTTAAGCTAAAGATATTATTCCCTATATTTGCTTCATTAACATTTGTTCCGATATAGTCAGGATAATAACATCCAGGGCGAAGTCCCGGATGACTTCTGTCTTTTTCCAGGTGAAGGTTGTGTCCCCCCATAACCCTCAAAGTGAAGGTTACCAGAGTACGTGGCTCTATGTATCGAGGGTATGTTATCAGGCTACGCCTGACTGTGTCTGTTATCGCATGCATGCTATTACTTTATTTCAGACGTAAATTTTCTAATTTTCCTTTTTTAGCGACGCATCAAAAGGTTCAAAATCAGCACAAGTACAAAATTATACACATCGTACAAGCAAAGCAGTTGTCTCAACATTTCTTAGCGCACAGTAGAAGTTGAGTTTCGAGGCTCGAACATGTGCAAACTCTAAGTTGTGGCTAGAATTTCGTTGAAAACTAATACTAGTTTAGTGTACAAGGACAGTGAGCTGCAAGCAGCACATTTACCGAAAATTAATCAGTATACCCTTTGATTAAATTGACTTGGCGGCTGGAAAGTCGTGACTTAATTAAGGCTGTGTAATGATCAAAGATTTTCTTTCAAACATTAATCAGAAGGCATTTTTCCACATTCCAAAATGTATAAGACAAAGAATTAGGCAAAAGTGGGAGGATTAGGATTGGTGCAGGAGTTACGGATAAGCCAATGAAATCTGAGAGTATTTCTAAATTTCCAGATCTTCAACATTTTCACAGAACTCAAAGTCAACCTTTGCTTTGAATCTTCTGCTTCAAAGAGGTCCAGAATAGAAAAAATGGGTCCGACAGCCTAATTTGTCAGACCTTTGAGTCAACATGTACTTAAATTATTCCAAGAGTTATTCCTTCTAATAAGGCCAGATTTATCCAGGAGTAATTTACCCGCCGCGAAAGGTTGCTTGGCTCATTGCCAAAGCGCGTTGCCATGGCTACCCAGCAGCTGGTTGCGCTTTGGAAGATATGACATTGCTGCATTCGTTGCTCTTGCATCGTTATTTTGACCGTTTGGCCATTTTTTGAATTCGATAAAAAATCAATAATTATCTTTTACTTGCAAAAAAATTTATTTTCTTTGAGGTAATGAGTGACGCTAAAGAGCAATCCGTTCCATCTCCAAAAACGAGGATACAGCTACCTCCACTTCAAGTGCCTAGTAAGTATGTTGCAAAAGATAAAATATGATTTATATGATTGTATTTTAGAACGTCGCGTCTCAGCATCATGGACAGAAAATCTGGAGCCATCCATGGATATAAAATCGCCTCCAGCAATTAAATCACCAGAAGAAAAACCTGGACCATCTCGGGTAAGTGAAAAGTTACATTTTTCTATTTCCATTCATTTAGTTAAGTTTATTCTTAAAAAATCGACATATATGTCAGAGAAAATTTGTTGTTTTTTTTTTGTAATAAATCATTATTCCGTGCAGATATTCAAAATGTACAATAGCCCACTTTCTTTTACATGATGTACATTCATCGTTGTCATTTTCGGGCTTTCTTCTCAAGACCCATAAGTGAGATTAGACCATCTCCCGAGGAAGAGGTTGCTACATTTCCCAAAGTAAGAAAACTTCTTTTTTCAGCTTACCTTTGTTGCAGAGGCTACTTTGATGATATTTAAGCCGACCCCATCACCGCAAATTGAATCGCAAGCAGAAGACAGCAGAATACAAAGGGAAGACAGTAGAGAAGAGAAACCAGAGAAAAGGGGTCGACGCGGCTCCATTGGGACAATCAAAGATCAATTGTTGAAGTTCAAGATGAAGGTGAAATCAATCGATATTATACTTAACCTTTGATTCAAGTGGCTTGGCGGCTGGAAGGAGGGTGGGGGTTTGCGATCTAATTAAGGCCGCTCGCGCCCGCAACGCAGTCTGCGTCTCTCCCGCGCGCATGCTCTTTGATCATTATCTAGCCATGACTAGGTCACGAAGTCCCGCCTTCCAGCCGCCAAACCAGTTAAATCAAAGGGGACTCACACAGTAAAGCTCAATTTTTTCTATAGGCCGGCAAAGTGCTTGAAGATGTGCATGATCGTCTTGTTGAAGATCATTCGTCTGTAGCAGTTGCGCCATTATCGGTAAGTGCCCTGTGATAAATGGGAAATTGGCAGAGGGCCAAAAAGAGACATAAAGGAAAGTAAAAGTTTAGCTACCTGCAACTCCATCACAAGATTTAACCTCTGGTGCTGAAATGGATGAAGCTTCTTCTGTCGAAGGCAGAAAAAGGTGATGCTTATTGTACAATTTTTTGAGAAAGGAGTTGAAAAAAAAGAGGAAGAGGAGCAAGAAAAGATAAGATTTATACGCAACCCTCCTTCCACTTGTATTAAGCTAAAATTTGCAAATCTGTTTTTTATATGAGATTCAATATGCAAATCTTATAAATAGTGGCATTTTGCACTTCTTATCATTTATTGATTTTATCGATCTACTTGCACTTCTGCTTATTTATTGATTTTATCGATCCATCGCAAATCTCACTCCGTGACACGGCCTTTCCGCAGTTTCCATCAGCCATCCTCATTCTCTCACACGTCACGCACGCGGTAAATCTTTTGCTCCCTCTGCTTCCTCGGGGCAAAGGTGGTCCTGTGTGGAAAATATTACGAAGTGCGAATGGCCTACACTCGCACTTCATTTTGTACCAATATCGTTTGTTTTCTAGCCCAACCTTATCTCAATCCTCAAAACGCACTTCTACATCAGCGGAACTGAAAGCTTCAATGCGATCAAAACTTCGAAAACAGGTATGCCATAGAC
This sequence comes from Cylicocyclus nassatus, assembly GCA_958299035.1. Taxonomy (NCBI): domain Eukaryota; kingdom Metazoa; phylum Nematoda; class Chromadorea; order Rhabditida; family Strongylidae; genus Cylicocyclus; species Cylicocyclus nassatus. The sequence goes on from CATQJL010000112.1 coordinate 75,650,107, forward strand.
GCAGAGGATTTCATTACTCTAGATGTCTCCGCTCTCACGTACAGTATACTTTAGGCGGAGCAAACTGTAGAACGAAAACGTGGTTCTGTACATTTAGCCAAGAGACTTCAGCGACGATTGACTATACATCAAGAGGTATACGGTAATCAATAGCTAGGGAAAAAATTTAATTTTTTTATATTTTAGGAGGGTCCTACAGAGGGTGAGCTACAATCTGTTGATGAGCAGATTGAAAAGACATTGAAGGTAAATAATATTTTATTGAGAAATTGTTATGCTAACCCACATAACTCCCACTAATTCTCCACTGTCCATGTTTTTAGATTGGGGCGCGATTTCTACAAGAGCAGGCTTCGTTGAACCCTCCAGATGATGTACAGTATGCGTTCTTTGTTGATGATTACGAAAAAGAGGTAAAAACGTATGTTCACAACCCATTCGGTTGAAATCGATTTATTGATTGCAGCCTCCACCAAGAGTGATTGGATCAGTAATGGATTATCGTAGAGCGGAAATGGTTGATAATGATGAAAATCAAGGATTACTGACATATTATGACGCGCGACCTAGTGATTTAGAAGCTGAAAGGTAAAAAATCAATATACTGATCGGTTACTGAATCATTATTAGTGTTATCTGTACTTATGTTTACAGTCTTTCAACTACTGAAAGAGTAGAGTTGTTACGTCTAATACTCCAGACTGGTCGACCGGTTTCTAATCGATAAAATCAATATTCGTCTAGGCCTATGACGTCATCGATAATGGAACAACGACTTTCTCCGGCATTTTTCACTAATGGCAGGTTACGAACTATTGAAGAGTCGCAATATACGAAACCACTCAAGGTAATTTACTTGGGTAGAGGACATTAGGTTGCCGAAAGCGGATCCCACGCGGACATTTGCAACAAACCGCCGCGCCTTCACCATTACTGCCTCGTGCTACCTGCGCGGGTGGGTGGAGCCTAATGGCGACCTGATGTCCTCTATGTAATTTCTTTACCGAATTCAAATGGTCATTACAAAAATCGTGGAGGGGGGGGGGGAGCAAGAATGTTGCACCCTATTCATTTAAAACCAGTTTCTGTGCTTCAGACAATACAAAGGGAAGATGTTCCCTATAATTACGTGAAAGCGGAGCCATGGGAAACATTCGTGGACGAGATTCGGGGTAGCGATTATGTGCAGTTGGATATTTTTATTGGTACCGTTTCTATGGAACAACATCCGCTATGTGGAGATGAGGTTAGGCTCTTATTCATGGTATATAATCAATCAATATATCGATTTATAGGACAAAATTGTTGGGCGATTGCATGCACTTTACGAAGAACAAGTAAAACGCATAAATGAAATGACAGATACACTAGTCAATATAGAAAATTTACCCAGTGGGTGAGTAATCATATGTCAATCGATATATCGATCCATCATGAAAACACGCGTTATTCATTTTTTAAGGGCAAATCCATCGGCTCTTCGTGAACACGTCGACTCACTCTATCGCGATATACGTCGAGCTGCTGAAGGTTTGCGGAGAGAATATGGTGAACTGGAAAATTGCCGTAACCGACAAGGGTACAGTACTTCACCCCTAAGGTATACAATCGATGAAGAGGATGAATCTAGGCAAGTTTTTCCCATCCATATTTGGGGTATGGCCTACTATTTGTTTTCCTAGAAATACATTATCATTTAATTTGGAAAAAACCCAGAATTTCCTAAACCTCCTATATTGAACCTAGTCTGGAAAGAGACAAAGGCATACGGTTTAAGGAAGCGAAGCGGGCGCGACGCGGTACTGTCGCCTTCAGAGTCGCTTTCGCACCCGCTTCGCTTCCATGAGCCGCCCGCCTTTTTCCGTTAGTAGGCCTCCATTTTTAAGCAAAATAGAAAAATTGCTTTTTGTAAGATATTCTGCTCAGCTCTGCGAAAAGTGAGCGAAAAGTGATTACACAGTCAAAGACAAACCAAATGATTAGACCACTTACCGTAAAGTTACCGTACAACTAACTACCGTATACCGTGACTGATCATGGTTCAGTAAGAGAAAGTGGTGTATGACAAGTTGAGTAACGTTTTACAGAACTGGAGTATATCTCAAAAAAATTTTAAGAAATTGTGAGTGATTAAAATACTGATTTTTTCCGCGATCTAACCCATTAAGCAATCGCAGAAGGAGAGGATACTTTAGCGAAAAAATTTTACCATTTTACAGTTCTCTGCTTGGAAAGCTCACTATGGACGGTCCCGTCACGCCGATCGGAACCCTTCCACAAGCTGAACGATCACGACTGGGTAATTTTTTTTCAAAATTACACCTCTCGTCAACAATCGATTATCGATTTAGATCTATTGAAGAAAACATCTGTCCATGTTATATTGCATTTCAACGACATGTTCGTTTGCAAATCGGAATCGCTGCCTCTCAATGATTTTCAATATCGATTTGATCAGCTGTTCAATTTAGAGGTATGCTACCGTACACTTCCGAACTAATCAATTATCGATTTTTTGTAGATCGTTTCTGAGCCGAAAACAATTACTGCTACAATTGTAGAAAAAAGCGGTACGACAAAGAAGACAATAGCAAAGGTCTTGTATTTTTTCCTAATTTTTTACACGGGCCCTATTGATTTTATCAATTATCTTGCGTCTCTTCTTATAGGTCAACATTCCACTGCCATCTGATTCTGAAGAAGATAGTCTGCAACCACACCACATACCATTTACAAGCACTGAGGGGTTGGTTTAGAAAAATATTTCTTTGGGGAGGGGGGGGGGGAGGAGCTGAACATAACTATATTTTCATTTTTTTGGATTTTAGCTCAATTAGTGGTTTCATTTTGGCTCACGCCAAATGGTCTAGTGAGGCAAGGGCCAGACGTAGAGAAAGTGCAGCTCCTGCCCAGGTAATCAATATATCGATTTTTTCCAAAGTAGCAAAAAAGACTTTGAAGCGCTTTTTAGCCAAATGAAGACACACCATTTTCCATCATACCGCCTGGTGTGCGCTTAGTCTCCGATGAAGAATTTGACTCGAACCCTAGATGGGATGCGCTGGAGCGGCGCGCACGTAAGCGCAACGGAAACGAGAGGTAACCTTTAATTCAACCTGCTTGGCGGCTGAAAGGCGGTGCTGACCTAGTTAAGCGCGCTCTCGCTCCCGCGACGCAGTCTGCGCCTCTCCTGCGCGCGTGCTCTCTGATCATTACCTAGCCTTAATTAGGTCACGAAACCCCGCCTTCCAGCCGCCAATTTATTTGAATCATAGGCTAAATGCGATTCGGGGGCGGAGCTTTTGTCCACCGACCAATCATAGACGAGCAACAATTTTTTCGTTATTTTCGCCATTTTTAGGATTCCCATAGATGCTTCCGACATTGATACTAGCACCAGTGCCCATTTGGATGAACGACGCCATCGGCCATCATTTCGTACAGCCATTGATGGAATGCGAGCTTTGGGACTGGCCCATGCGGTTAAATTGAGGTAGAGTAAATTCCGACACGCCTCTATGGTCCCACAACGAAAATTCAGAACCCGCCTCCTTGAAAGAGAACAAGATGTCTCTACCATGTCATATTCGGAGATCGTACGCGAAGAGCCCTTACCAGGACTTTTTGGGGCTATTGGCTCTTTGTTTGGACCAGCTGATCTTTCTCGAAAGCTGAAACCTATGAGAAAGATGCCAGATAGACAACAGGTATTAGCTCCCACACCACTGAATTCCAAACCAACCAATAAATCAATAGAATTTCTCACCTTCTTCGTTCAAATTGGTGATTAACATCCAAGCAGCAACAAATTTGCCAACAAGGACTGATGGGATCTTGCATTCTATGGTTGAAATACGTTTTCAGGTGAGTTATAACACATGAATTAACGGCTTGGCGGCTGGAAGGCGGGGCTTTGTGACCTAATTAAGGTCGCTCGCGCCCGCGATGCAGTCTGCGTCTCTCGCGCGCGCGTGCTCTTTGATCTCTACCTAGCCTCAATTAGGTCACGAAGTCCCGCCTTCCAGCCGCAAAGCTAGCTGTTCAGTATACACTGGACCTTGTTTTTCATTGGATGCAATATTTCCTTTTTTATTTTTTTCTGTAAAACTCATTTTTTGTTTTCCTAACATTTATTCACTTCTTTTACTGAAAAAGGAGTACTTGTCATAGTAATCGCGATGAAGTACGGTATCTTCTGCTGCCTGCATTTCACAAGGAAATCTGGAGACGTGAAGCTTCAATTTCTTGTTGAATTTGTTGAATTTAGTAGAACTGATAAAACGGAGAAATCAGGCTTGTGTCGACGAGATGGCTATCCTCTAGAAAAATCAACCTCAAAATTCGTTTTTGATAAAATTTCGATGAATTACCTCTATGGAAATGCTGAGCAATATTACGTAGAGACGTGCGAGGACCGTACTGAAAGATTCTCTTAATTAGGGTGCTACTGCACCACGGCTCGGATATTTTGATTTTGACTCCGCCTCCGAGCACGCCCCTTCATGACTTCTATCTCTCTATCCCCAACGCGTTGACTGCTCTTGACATATTGACTGCGGAGAGGAGGGGGGGGGGGAGATGGCATAAAAACCTTCAAAAAAATGGAGGTACTCAATGCCAGCTACTCCTACGCTATCAATAAGGAAGGGCGTGGCATTTTGCCCCCCCCCCCCCCCCACCTCTCCTCTTAGGCTGAAATATATTGGCCGGAATAGCTTGAGAATTTCTTACCAAAAAATACAAATATTCCTTGCCATTATCACTTCCTTACTTTCTTTTAAAAAATTTGCCCTAATTTGCCCCCTGGCATGGCAAAATACCAGCCAAAAAGGGGCGTGGCCGAGGCGGAGTCAATGAATTTGACAAATTGAAGAAATATTGAACCTTACCAAGTAGGGTTGCTCATGGAAAGTGTAAGCAGCCGGATAAGAATGAACGCTTACGTATGGCTGTACCAAAGTTCCAAAACCAAACCCTGGGTAACCTGAATCAACCTATCAGGGTTATTCTTGGATCGATTTGGGGAAAGTTACTTACCTCCATAGTAGCCAAGTGGCAGGAATGCATCTGTGCTGCAAATAAGAATTTTTTCAATGATTATGAGGTTCAGGCCTATTTTTCTCTATCTAATGTATAAAGACTCGTTAGCTCAAATCAAAAATCTTCCAAAGACTGCGGCGGGTCCCAAAGCGAAGGCTCTTCCAGATAGCACGTTTACATCACTGGTTTACTAATTTGATAAAACTCTGTAATTTTGAAGTGTTTTACTGCCTAAACTTTCCTTAATGTTATCGATATATTAATATGTTTCTAATAACTGAAAATCCAGACTTACCAGTGAGTCACGGCCAGCAGGCAGACAATGATGAGGTAAGACGAATTCATTACTAGTTCTTAAATGTATGAATAGTGTTAACCTTACTCTCGACCCTCTATTTATACATAAAGAGTGTCCTCGAATTAGTTTTTTGCCTTTATAATTCATGGGAACTGAAGTACGTATAAGTACTAGGTACTTGTAATGCGAAAGTTGATGCAAATTGCTGCGTCACAATGAGTCAGCACTTTTTTCTGAGAGCATGAAAGAAAGAAAAAATGGGCGCGAAAGTATTTTTCAAAGAAAATTTGCACCACAGTTATCCTGTAAATAATTTCTTTGCATCCCACTTAAAAGGGACAAAATTTTTTTGTGTTCTAGCTCAATATCATGCCTTAAAAATTCATAGAAAAAATGCAGTACCCACTTTTTACAATGCCTACAGTATCTTTATATTAGGTTATCTCATAATTAATGCACGTTTTATGAATTTCAACTTCTAATCAAGATAACTCTTTTCCCAAACCATCTTTTTGAGCGCAATAAAAATTACTGCAAACGACAAACCTTCGACTATAGAACGCATGCTTTTGTTGCATCGCAGCCACTTTAAGAACGATTTTATAGTCTAAAAAATTCTCGGACGTTTTTTCGAAACCTATACTTTGAGTGAGCATGACTTTCGCTCAAATGTACTGGGATCGCGCGGGCTTTGCTCATCATATAGCCGATGGTCGGCTGTGCAATGGAGCTAAGTTTGAATTTTACGGCTTATTTCTATGAGAAAATTTTGCAAAAAAACTGGAATTACCCATTTTTTCAGTATTTTGGAAGATCCAAAAAACTGCATTTTTGGGATTTTTTGAATTTTTCTCTTCGAAAAGACGATGAAATGCTGCGTTTTTTCTAGCATCAGTTGTACTAGGTCTACTCTACGTGCACATAGCGGAATTTATACAATCGCTTTTTGCTTGAGATTTTTATGCAGCTTAGATGGGCCTCAGCGACCAGCAAAGTTTGAGACAAGATTTCGCAGCTCGGAATTTTTCAAAAATCTCATACAGACAAGCCTTTTATAGCACAGAGCTTCGCGATCGTTGCGCATATTTTTTAAAGAAAATCCGTCTGCTTTTTTTTGGATTTAGATCAAGGAGAGTGAAGGGAAAAAATTTCAAATTTTAATCACTTGTTTTTGAAGGCATGGAACTTCGGCTTCAACAAAGATTTGCGAAAACGAAAGCATATGTTAGAAACTAGAAGAATCGGGCTTCCCGACACTATATAGGGTTATGAAGAAAAATGTTTTTTTTTTCTGAAAATCAGCTCTCTCAAAAAGAGGTTAGAAAAATGTGCATTAATTATGAGACAATCTAATTTTGCCAATTTATCTTACATGCCATATTTTATAAATTACTCAATTTCATCAGGCTACCCTCAAGAACATTCCTTAGCTCTTCGTTTGCTTCAAGTGCCTTTTTAGAACCACTTCCTCACAATCACACACCTCGAGTTTTCATTTTTTCTGCCAAATTCCATGCATTGCAGGAACTCACAAGAGAATATGTTTGGGTAGTGAAAAAAATGGCAAAAACGCTATCATGAAACCTAACTATTAGAAAAATGTGCGAGTACGATTTATGCTGGTTTCTTTCATTCTCTCAGCTCTTTTCCAGGAATGAATTCGCGAATTTCTCGAAGTGATGACTGTCTAAGCTTTGAGAATATTCAATTCTTTCAAGCTTTCTATTTGCAAACCTCTGAAATAGTTCCGTGAATTTTGAAACTCATAATTTATTATAGAGAATTGGTAAGGTTATAAGCTGCAAAAAAGTTATAAAACCATCAAAATTTATTTGCAGAACATGGCTACGCGCCAATTTATCAGATTAGCCAAAACTTAAATTCTGTCTTTTTTAATGATTTATAGAAAATTTACAAATTCATCTAAGAAGATATGATACCACTGGAAAGATCAAGGAGAATTGGATGGTTAACTTTATTATCGTCAATTTTCATTTTGGCAGAGAAATCGTGCAGGGAAGTGAAATAGTCAAATTTTTTCATCAAATCTCCGAAAAATTATGCTTCAAAAAACAAGCTGGAGTTGGGTGTGAAATGCAGAACTGGCATTCACACAACAAATTTTGAAATTTCCAACAATTTGCACGACCATGGATGGTCAAATTCAAGCATTCTTGATTGCCCAAAAATGGACTTCCACGCGCAAATACCTGGAAATTTTCACATTTTTAGCTGCAAAAATTCACAAACAGCAGATCACAATCTCCATTATAGCTCGCCTTTAGACAAAGGTTATATATTTCAACCACCAAATATGTCGTCTGTGCACTCACTATAAGCTGCGAACGAAACTTAGAAACTTAAAAATGCGATTTTTTAGAGATCGACTATTTAGGCATAACTATCACTTTTAGGTGACAGAAAATTTTGACTACTTGATATTTAAGAGCAGAAGCCTGAGGATACCTACTCGCAAAAAAATTTCAGCTAAATAGCTGGTATTCGAATTGTTATGGAATTTCAAAGTAGCATATCAAACCGAACTTGTTTATTAGCCAATCTAATATTTCGAAAAATTATTCTCGCTAACCTCTCTCCGCTCCCTTCTGCATTCTTAAAAGCTCTGCGCTCAGTGATAATATATAAAAAAATTCCCATTATTTCATCTTTCTATTTTAGTTTGCTATTTACAAATAAACAAAAAGATCAATAAACAAATAAGCAGTTCGAAGTTTATTAATCGTACGTATTCTTCAAAAGAGCTTTTTATTTAACTTTTCCTTTTATGTCTCCTTCTTTACTTTTGCTCTATTGAAAAATAAATTAATATCCTCTTTCAAAGCAAGAACTTAGATCAGGCATGACTGAATAATCAAATACATAATCTGCGAAATGTTCTGCAACTTTACAAAATCATTCTTCAAAGTTTCATGAACATGTTTTTTCACAGTTTTTTTACATGATTTTAACAACATTATTCTTTTTACAAATTTCAATTTTGAGATCATTGCTGATCAGAACCTGATCTACAGTAACATCTCCAGGGGACCATCAAAACAACTGCACCCGTGAGTGGCAAGCATCCAAATTGGCAACATGGTGCAACATTGCCTGTCAAAGACACGACCGATCCCAAATCGATAATCGATTGCATTCAACTGAACGTCTATGACCAGGTGCGATTATTGATTTTTTTATTACGTTGTGCTTGGCATTAGCATGTTACTTATTGATTCGTATTAATTTTTTCAAACCACAACATTTCCTTCAATAAGATAGTAATTTGATTATAGCTCAAAAAATATCTATCGTAGAAAAATGGAAATAATCAAATTGTTTTTATATCTTGTTGATAAAGTGTTCATGCAATTGCACATCAGCACTAACTTATGCGTGGTGCGAAAGGCATTATGTGTGGTTGCACACAGGACACATTTGCGCGAAATCCATGACCATTTGCACATCCTTTGAAAGAGTGGTACTCAATGCACTTAAATTCGAGCAAAAATTTTATAAAAACATCAGAGCATTCGAAAAGAAGCGATACTTTATGGCGCGAAGATCCTTAAACTTTCCCCCCCCCCCCTCCCCTCTCCCCCCTCTCCCCCCCCCCCCCTCCCCCAACCACAGTTGAAAATGAGTTGCGAAACTCTTGAAAGTGGTTTATATGAGCTACGAAATTCTGCATAACTTGTTACCCTAAATATTTTTTGGTTATTCAAAATAAGTGAATCGGCCCCGTGAAAAATGTTTGGTGGGGTGATAGCCTTTTCTCAAAAATTTGCGCACTACAAACTTGTGAAATTTTCGGGAAAAGTAGCAGAAAAAACTGAAACTGTGTTCATTTCTAAATATTATTATAGCGCCAAGTCCCCCTGTTTTTTTTTCAAAAATCCTGAATCCTACACTGGATGAAATCACCACTGCAATCTACAAGTCACAATCGAGTCTAATAACTTGATGTGCATATCGCACAGCATGCGCATTACTTCACGACTTATATGATATCAAAAGCTAATGATTTCTAGGGGTTTCTCTTTGTTTGATTCTGTCTTGGCTTGATTAGATAAATATCAAAAAGTAGCACACATTACAGCAGGTTGTTTCACAGGAAAAGGGTTTATGATGAATTACTAGTAAAGTGCCGTAGTTTGCCGCGCGCAGTCTGCAAACTCACAAGTCAAGTCACAAATTTCTCGTCCACATCATATAACTATAATTACTTGACCAAAACCTCTGATATCGCACTTTTTTTCCCTTCCTTGTTTTTTTTTGAACCCCTTTCTATATATATTCCTAACCACATACCAAGACATTGATACCACCCTTTCAAGCCATTCGATCCCCCCCCCCCTCCTCTTATGCCGTTGATGCTTGACTTTTGACTTTAGATAAGCATTGTTTACGTAAGTCGAGCGCCATTCAATTCACCGATACCAGTGGTGGCAAATAGAATCGCGCAATGTTTGCCTTTTGCAATGTGCGATGCTGTTATCACTATCTGTGGCGGGTGATCGTGATTTTTCACCTCAATTATTGATTGATATATATTGATAAGGGCAAACATATGTGACAGAGTGAAGTGCAGGGTAAAAAAAAGGAAAAGATCTCACATTTCTCGCTAAGTACTTTTATAGTCATGTTCTATCAGAAATTTACCAAGTTATCGTTGTGTTTGGATGGCAAGAAAACTCGTCCAGTGTAAAAAAAACTCATACACATGCTTTAAACACCTCCACTTTCAGAATTTTATAATTCGTTACCAATTATTGCAAATGAAAAACTATGTACAGATTGTTATTTACATGAGCAAATCAATCACAAAGCTAGTAAATTTGAGCATTGGAGAGATATGCAATGGGCGTGGCTTGCATGGTGTGGGCGTGGTTTGCATGAAATAGGCGTGCTTGCACTCAATACGCTGGCTTTAATGTCCACAATGCCCGTCATGATGTTCGTGATGATGTTCATGATGTGTGAATGGATGCGTAATTTTGTGCAAAATTCCGTGGTGATGATCATGATCATCATGATGACATTCTCGATGAATTTCTGGTACCATCACCTAAAAAAGGGGGTATTAAAAAATTGATAAAGAGAAGGGGTTGGGGGGGGGGGGGTAAAAATTACAGTATCTAGCTAGACTTACCGGATGTAATCCTCCTTGTTGCATCATTGGTGTAGGTAATCCTGGATACTGTGGATATTGTGGATACTGTAGTTCATAGGGACTGCTAGGAGGTGCTTTTGGTTGCTGTAAACAAGCAAATTGTTTAGTTTACCGGTTCCCAGTTGGGGTAAAAGAGACGGAGAGAGGGAGGGAAGGCTACCTACCTGATCGTGATAAGACATATTGGTAGCGAGGAAGTAGAAGCCTTGGGCTGGCTATTTATTTGGAAAGAAAATGTTTTTTTAGTGGGCGTGGTCACCATACATCAGTAGATGACCAAGATTGCTGTTTACTTCACGTGCGCAAGAAACCGGTTGTTTACGTCTTGGCCTTTGCGCTGCGCATCATCTAAGAAGCCTTTTATTATTAGACCAACGGGCTCCCTACCAAATATGACGTCATCGGATTTTTTGACTTGGTATTGTTGACTAAGGGTCGTAAATATTTTATCAAGGCATCATAGTCACGGTAACAACCAATATTTTGTACGGTGTGATAAGGATTATGTACTTACGCAGCACCGATGTTTGTGAAGAACATCTCAAATAGAGCGCTGACCAAAAAGGGGCGGGCAATGGGGCGGAGCTTGTGTTTTCCTCGCAAATTACTGCCAGACATGTTTGCTCTGTGGTGAAATTTTTTGAACTGATGCCAGTTTGAGAAATAGGTGAGAAGGGAAGAATCACCGAATAACATTTATATAATAAGTATGTGCTAGGCTAAATTTTTAAATTTTGCTGCTTTTATTTGGTAAAAAATAGCGAATATCTCGAAGTTACTGGTAAAAGATGCTCCTTTTCAATGTGTAAAGAAGTCAGTTTGTAAAATACAAAATTGATTTTCATATATTTCATAAGACATCGCTCTATGTCGTTAAAGCCCAGTCTTAGTAATGGAAGTACAGTTATGATCAGTGAGAGCCGAAAATTAGTGGAAATTGTATTTGAAGGTGATGCTTTTTGCCTTCTTTGCTAAGAAGTAAGCAGTCTCTAGCAAAATTAGCCAGAAAATCCCTTTATCGTAAGGAAAAGAGCAACGACATTACTGTAAAATTATTTTGAAAATGTATATATAGCAAAAAAGCTAAGAAAGTGCTATCTTTCGCGGTATACACAAAACCTTTAGAGAGTTTCTGACCTTAAGCACTTCTAAAAAGTTCAATAATCAACTGAATATTTCTTAATTCGCGGACCAAGCTACTCACCTAGATTTTGCAGTCTCCAGATCACCAAAGGAAAAAAAACTCGGAAATTTCGGAATTGAATCTCTTGTTTGGCAAGGCACTTTATTTTGGGAAAAAAACAAATTACACAGAAGAAAAGGATTGGCCATAAATATAGCGACAAGGTTTTCACCTTATATCTCAGAAAGCAAAAGTGCAAACGAGTCATGAACATAACATTTATTAAGTAACAACTGGTACATTAACAATCATAAGTTACTTCTCGATTCGGGCACCTTTGGCACGGACGACAGCGCGGAGTCGCTTGGGAAAGGCGTCGATGGCCGTACGCAGGAGTACGCCGTCGACTTCGTCCCATTCTCGATGAGCGCTGCCTTCAGAGAATCCAAATTGGGGTGGGGAGTGGCGCAGGCCTTGCTTTCATGGTAGGTTCAAATCCGGTGACGATGCCGGCCATTCTTCTGCCGGGAAAGTCGGGGAGTTCGCGCTTGCACCACGCTTGGACGACCTTGGCCTTGTGGACCGGTGCCGAATCTTGCTGGAATGTCCATGGGCGGCCGTTGAAGTGGGAATTCGCCCATGGGAGGAGAGTATCTTCCAGAATTGTCTTCAGGTAGTAATCCTTGTCGATTTTGACGCCGGGGCCGGCTAGGCCGGCCGGCTTTGTGCAGACGAACGATAGCGGAACGATCAGAAGAAGGCTTCACCATTTCACTATAAATGGACCAAATTTAACCAAATTTTGACAGGAGTTAGAAAAAATGATGAGATTAAAAAATCGATAGAACTGGCGCGCTATGTGCGCGATAGAATGTACGCTAACTGCAGTAAGTCTTGTCGCAATAATTATGGTGAACCCCAGAATAAAAGTCTTTGAGGTGATGTTGTCTGTGTAAAAGGGTTTTTTTTATAACCAGCACTCCCAGAAAAATGTGTCAAAGCTGCATTTATGTTCTAACCTAATAAAAATTCAAAGAAGCTCGCTGAAAAACCTGTTTCATTTTTGTTCGTTTGATAATCTCTAGGGTTAATGAGCCATATAAAATGAAAAAGCTGAATGCTTTTTCAACGTTTTGTTTTTTACAAAATTATTTGAAAATTTGGCATCCCATCATGCCATCACTGTATACACTACATACAAAATAAATGTTTAAAAGATATTAAATTTTTTGAATAGAACAGCTGAAATTGTCCCAGATTTTTTGATATGTACAAGAGATGCTAAAGCATAAGCTAACCGGAAGCACAACAAATTCAGGCCTCCGACAATCATACGAGAAAGGAAACGAAGGGCTTCGAAGAAGTATTGGAATTTATAAAGGAGCATGTTTGATTGCGGATGCTCTAACCTCTAGTAAAGTTGACAGCAATGTAGAGCACTTGTGGTACCGACAGTATTTGCACGTAAACATCAACAGCTTGCGCTCTGTGGCTATTTTCTAGGCGCAAGTCGCAAGCAAACGCCGGAATTTACCAGCATAACATTCGTTCACGCCCAAATGTTGTCGTCAGTGCAACAGTAACACGATGTCCGTCAATCGGCTAAATTGCATACTCGCATAATTCGCGAAGGACTAGGGTTTTTCTTCCTTTTCCCTTCTAGAGTTTTCTTTTATTTTATTTATTTATTTATATATACACTCATGGTGTACCATTAAAAGACCGAAATCGCACAACAAAAATATGAACACGAAAGAAAATCAAAAGACCAGCCATTCCTCAGTCACAGAACAAGGTGAGTTTTGCAGATGAAACACAAGTACTGAAGCCCTTACCATAATGACGTAGACATATGATTATATAGATCAGCAAGCGGAAGGAAAGAACGCTTTACCCAATTCTGCAGAATCTTGCTCCTTCTATTAAGACCCCGCTTTTTGGGCGTCAGCGAGCCCCCCGGTCAAAGCTAGCTGACTTGAACCCGCAAAATATTTGTAGAAAAGAGCAAGATTCGAAATGGGAGCGGTAGGAATATGTAGGTAGGGCTAGGGGTGGGGGCTACGGTGAAAGGATAAGATGCAAACTCGAGGTTCTGGTGAATGGGGCTGGTTGATCTACTCAGCATAATAACATCTTCAAGCTTGTTAGCAACATGGCAAAAAGCAAAAAATGATTTAGTAAAATCAAGCCTCATATGATCATATCAAGAACACTTGGCGCGACTGCAGAGAAGCGCAAAACAGTGAAGGTACGAAGAAGTATCCTGCAAAAAAGAAGAAACAGCACAAGAAGCCTCCGTATTCAACAAGATTCATTCACTTGCATGAGATCGACACTCCTAAGCCTACGCTTGAAAGAAGATACGCTTTGCGCAGAGAGCACTTGAGGAGGTAATCGGTCAAGCCACCTGGACGTTCTATAAAAGAAACTGTTAAAAACACGCAAGAAACGTTTTCTGTTGATGCGAGGGTAATGGATGTTGAACATACCCGCTCTAGCAGTAGGTCTGAATATCCAGTACTTACTTGCATCCAGCCTAAGTTCTTTACGCAGGAGTCGAAATGCAAAAATGAGATCGTGATACATACGTCTGTGTTCCAAGGTTTTCATAGCCAAATGTTTCAAACGACTTTCGTATCTTGGCATTTCGGTGTAACTTATGCTTTTGCGGCATCTTAGAAACAAAATACGAGTGAAAGTCTGCTGGACTTTTTCTAATTTTGAAATGTTCTTTTTCAAAAAAGGATTCCAAACTATAGAGCAGTATTCTAAATGGGGTAACACATAAGATTTGTAAAGGCGTTTCAAAACAAAGGGGTTATCTACGTGGAAAGGCAATTTCGAAACTTTTACTTGGAATATAGCCAGGTTTAAAAACGGAAACCTGTTATTCATCTACTACAACATCCGCTGTAAAAAAATTCTGTACTATATTCATACCACAACAACTCAGTCACAATTTGCAACCGTGGACATTTTCCTGCATCAGACAATTTCAGAATTGTTTTTAGGCAGAATAAAAATTTGTCATTACAATTAAAAAGATTTGAAAATGAGCTTTTCTTCAAGCTTGAAAAATCAAATATCTTAGGCTTGTCAAACTCTTTTTTATCTGCGCTGAATTTTTTGTATTTATCATATTATCAAATTTCCTTCAGCTGGAGTTTCGTCAAATTGATTTGCCAAGCATTTATTTATATCTACCATATTTATTAGACTCATATGAACAACTTCATACATCAGAAATTTACACACAACTTCATAGAAGATTGTCTCAAACAATTCGGAATTAGTGTAGCGTGCATTGGCGCATCGTAGCCATGAATTCCCATACTTTACTTGTCACTGCTGAATGGGTGTGTAATTTTGTGCAGAATTCCGTGTTTTTCGTGTTCTTCATGATGTGGCTCTTCGAAATGATGGACTTCTTTTACTATCACCTAAAAAAGGCAGTTCAGTGTACAACGACATCATTTAAGGGGGGGGGGGGTAATAAATTTTAAACTTACTGGTTGCACTATAGGTGCTTGATGCGTCATTGGTGGGGTTTGTTCTGGTCGAAATTCATTATGAGTTGGTTCCGGTTGATACTCTTGGTACGGTAACTCCTGAGGACCACTTGGTAGCTTTGATGGGCACTGCAACGATTACAATATGGGTAAGGATTACGGTATGGGTTAATATACCAAGGAGACAAACCCAGCTACTTACCTGATTGGAATAGGACATTTTAGCAGAGAGCTGCGTGGATCGGTCTGGATTTGAGCTATTTATTGGGGAAAAGCTGTTCCATTGAACGGGCGTGGACATCACAGACCAATAGATGCTCACTCACTTGTTTACACGCGGGAACTGATGTTTACCCGCTGATGCCTATGTTTCACCGGGGGGAGGGGAGGGGGGGGGGGAGCTGGGTAAGCACGGCTCAATCTTAGGGAATTTCTTCGGCGCAGATAAGCTGTTTGCAGTTGATAAAACGTCTTTTAGTATGTTTTATGATCGTTTCTTTGATCAATCGTTGGTTTTTGATGTTCAGAATTTTATGGCTGGTTATTCAGGTCGTAAGCTACGTTTATGTACATAGACGAATAGAGAATTGGGTCACTCCATATCCTGACGGTAGTGGCGTACCAGGATTTCCGCTCGGGGGGGGGGGGGGCGACAAAAAAATTTTTCGAATGAAGGTGCGTGGTGTTAGCCACGCACTCGGAAAAAATTTTAGGGGTGCTTCTCAAAATTTTTGCGGGTTCCCAAACCTTAAAATCTGGAAAAAGGAGGCGTGGCTTCAGCCAGCCCCGAAAAATTTTTTTTACAAGACTAACTTGAATTTTTAAAAATTTTTAAAAATTATTTTAATTATTTGCAAGTATAAACAAGTCATTTGCACATTTTCATTAACCCTTATAAGTAACTTTCAAAAATTTCGCAACCCATTCTCGGGGGGGGGGCGCCCCGAGAATGGGTTGCGAAATTTTTGAAAGTACGCCACTGGATGACGGGTTTTTGGTTGATAAACTGGTAGTACGCTGATATCCATGTTATCAGGGGCAACTATGATTCTTTCACTTTTTAATATCTTGAAAAAACTTCTTACTGACATTTTAGCAAAAATCCCCTCGCACCTTGTAATTGTGGACGGGGCTCGGCACAGATGGCTTGGGAGGGGGGGGGGAGCACAACATAGGTCACGTTTTTTGTCGAGGTTTCCTTTTTTTCAAGGGTTTTTACGTCTAGGGTTTGGGCTCAAGGGGGACACCGTAAAATTTTGCGAACGGCAGGGGGAGGGGGGGGCATTGTTTTTTGCATTTTCAGAAAGCTACCTCGTGTCGAGCCCTGGTTGTGAGATCCAAAAAACAGAAATTTATTAACTGTTTATTTATCTAATTAATCAATTATTTATTCATTTATTTTTTGCACCTAAAATCAGAATCGAAAACTGTAGATATTCAATCGACATTGCTCTACCAAAATTGTCATTGTGTTTCTTTTCTCTTAAAACAAATAACCTGTATAAATATTCAACTTATTTCGTTGTTAAATTTTTCTGAATGGATTTTTGTAGATGTTTTAGTTCCCGTTTTGGAGCATTGTTTTCTCTAGCTTCTTATGTATGCCTCTGCTCGTAGATTTGATATCATTCCCACTGACAAGTTTCGAAAAATAAAAGATGCAGTTTTTTTTCTCAAAAAAGATTCATTTCCGAAGTCTTTGAAGGTTTTTCTTCGAAAAAGAAGGCAATTTCTGAAAATGTGCACAATGATAGAAAGAGTTGTGCTAGAAGTCCGAGCTGATCCATTACAATTTTTCGAATTAAATTTTCTCGACCCGCCAGTCGTTTGCTATTTGTTTGCGAAGTAAAGAGCCGGGCATACTTCACGCGATTTGGCAAAATTCCAACTGTCCATAACTACTGCAGGCACATTTTAGATGTACGGAAGGTAGGCCATTTTATCAATCTACGTAAGTTATACACATTATGCATGTGCTTTGCTAGTGTTGGACCTGAAGACTTCTGGCGAATTGCCAAATCGCGTTGCGACTGAAATCGCGTGAAGTATGCCTGGCCCTTAAGAAAAATTTGATCGCAAGCTATTACACGACTTCTGTCACAAAAAAAACTTGGGAAATTTTTTGGTACGAGAAAAAAAAGCTGGATCCGTTTTTAGCGTAAACAGAATATGTAATGTCCCGTATGCCTTGAAGGCACCGTCCACCCAGATTTTGTTATCATGCCACTAACTTCGATCAAGTCGAGAATCCGCAAAAACTCCGA
The DNA here is from genome assembly GCA_958299035.1 of Cylicocyclus nassatus. NCBI lineage: Eukaryota > Metazoa > Nematoda > Chromadorea > Rhabditida > Strongylidae > Cylicocyclus > Cylicocyclus nassatus. The sequence continues at coordinate 75,667,511 of CATQJL010000112.1, forward strand.
CAATCCCCGTTCCGGAGAACCCGCAAGGACCCTCCAAAACGGCGATTGGGTGAGCGCGCACGGTGGGCGGGCGTTACTGTAGACGGCGGTGCCGACTTGGGGTACTCAGGCCTATTCGCTATTCCGGAGCAATCTTCTCGTTTCCAAAGCGACATTTTGTACCGCGACTTGGGCACTGGCTTGGGAGGAGGAGGGAGTAGGGGGGGGGGGAGTGAGTCCCACTATATTAAATTGCAAAAAGCTCAGGACCCTTAACATAGGGTGGAAGGTGCCTTTGAACAAAACAAGTGGTTCCTTTCGAATATTCTGCAGTATCTTGCAGCGTGAAGCTTTCTTTTTTTTTGAACGATTTACAAAACCAAAGCGCTCAAGAATTCTCAAGAATTCATGTTCGATGTAATTCAGGCCACAAGTTTCCAAACAACCTATATTTTCGAGTCTTACCGCTTTTTCACCTCTCTGCAATTCACAAAACTGACAGTAGACAAATCCCAGACGTTGTTGACTTAGCAACTAGGTGACCGAACGGTTTTTTGCAGTTGTGGAAGTAATAGCTGGCCTTTGACTCCTTATTTAGTCTCTGCCAAACTTTAAAATTGTTTCTGAACCCTAGGAGATTCAATGACAAGCAGATACAGCTATTTTTACCGAAGCACTGCTATTCCAACTTGTCAAATGTTTATTTTGATATCTGAAATGATTTTAATGTTCTCGAACTCAAAGAAAAACTAGTTAACCATCATCTCACCAAATAAAATTTCAAGCGGTATCTATCCAAAATTGAACGAAGACTTGGTCTAAGGCGTACAACAAAGTATAACACCAGATATTTATCAACCCTCGACGACGTTGTGGACCACGGGTCGTCCATGCACTTTTTGCTGCCAGGGACAATATGGACCACCGGTGGCCCACAGCTCTTGCAAATTCATATTATTTGTAGGTCTACAGTTTTGGTTTTTTTTCCAATTTTTGCACTCTTGGGACTTGTAGGCTCTATCGTTCAAGAAAATGTTCATAGTCGTTTACAAAACAACTTTGCATTTCGTAAATAACCACAAAACCTTCCCACGTGTTGTGCAAAATCGCGTCGTCCCACAGCGCTGCCACGCAAAATTAGGCGTCATGGTAAAAGTTTGGTAGTGATGGAATAGACCAAAAAAGGAAAAAAATCAAGAATCTAACTAGAGAACGAAGTGAAGTTTCGCAATGAGAAAAATTTGCTTTGTTTTGCATGTTAGCATATTTTCGGAAAATTTGCGAAGATTTCAAAAATTGGAGCTATAAAGTGCATAAAAATTTTGAATTCAAAAGTATTTTTACAAGCTAGATACCGAAAAAGGAAGAAAAACTGCTTCGGTTGTTGTTGAAAATAACTGTCCAAAATTATTTCATGCAATTTGAGAATATCTTTGAAATAACGTATAAAAAGGAATTATCCGAATTGTGAGTCTTGAAAAACCAAATTTAGAACTTCAAGAGTTCGCATCAAATTGGTCCGCATTGGTTTTAAGCAAAATAAAAAAATCCTTATCCCGAACAAACGAAAATAATCATATATCTCAGTCTAAAACAACTGCAAATTTCCTACTTCCTCAAGCATATACGGATCCCATCAACTATTTATGCATATCCTTTTCAAACGAGATTGGTAGCTGAGAGGCGACCGCTCGCGCCGGCGACGCAGTCTGCGTCTCCATCGCGAAAATGCTCTCTGATCACTCCTTAGCACTCCCTAGGTCCGAAACTCCACCTTCCAGCCGCCAATCCAGTTGAATCAAAGGATACATTTTTTTTCATTTTTCTGATAGCTAGAGGTCAAGAAAAAAATTATGAGCTGAATTTTAAAAATTTGCCTTTAGCGATTCCAATCCCGCAAAAGTGTTATTATATAGCTTAATCAATTACAAATACTGCCACAAATTTGCAAACTTATAGGTGCCCTAGTTCCTAGAAAATATCAACTCGAAAAAGACTTATGGAACAACCGATAAATTTGAATAAAAACGCGATAAGTTTTATGATAACTGAAGTCCTGAAATTTCTAGAAAATTCATCAGGAGGCAGTTAAGAAGAGGCTAAATTTGATAGTCTTCCCGACATCGTCTCATTTTTTGCTTGATTTCATATTTCTTTTTTTTTCATTACGATCTTTCGTACTAACGTCAGCGTTGATATTTTTCAAGAAAAAATAAATAAAATTAGCCGCCTTTTACAAAATGAGATAAGAAATCTATATGTACATCTTTTTATTATAATTTTACAAATTATACAAAACTCATACAGACGTAAGTTGTAATGTTGTTGTTCAAAGTAGATCCAGCGATTATTAGTGATGACCGTGATGATGATCATGGTGATGATCGTGATGATCGTGATGACCGTGATGATGATCGTGGTGGGGTTCATGATGATGGGAATCATGGTGATGATTGTCATGGACCACTACCTACAAACAAAGAAAAATATTTTTTTTTCGGATTTTCCATTTTTAAAAAATGTGACCTACCGGTGGTGGCACATGAACATGTGGTGGTGCACCATAGGGTTGTGGTGGAACATGCTGTGGATATTGATGTCCTTGTGGTGGGTAGCCTCCACCGGGGTACTGTAACGCCAATAGGGTAAAAACACAAAGATCAGCTGGGTAACACAAGGAACTAACCTGATTCGGGTAATATGACATTTTAGGTTTGATAGCGAAGCTGCGCCGTAGATTAGCGCTACGTTTGCCTATTTATCGCCGTTTTGTTGTCGGTGAAGGCGTGCCATAGATAAGCTTTGGAACGCCCTTTTCGAAAGGGTTACGTTTTTTATGACTAACAGGCGTGGTGGAGGGGGAGGGGGGCGGGGGGGGGGGGGGAGCTGGGTCTTACTACGTGTGCTGGCAAGTTCTGAACTATTCTAAAGTGGTTCAAAAAAAGCAAAACAAATTTCAGCCCCGGCAATTATTGGACGAAAGGATTGGATGGGGGGGGGGGGGTAAAAATTGTCTAAAGGCTGTAGCCCAGTTAGTTAAATGTCACCATCGATTATAATGTTTGACAAAACGTGAGAATAAAAACGAAAGCAATTATTCTGCCAATCAAAAAAAACGGTATAAAAAGCTTTTCCAAAAAATTTTCGAATAATTTTCTCGAGTAATTCAATTACAAAATAACATTTGTTTTCCAATGATACAAATTTTTTTTCTGCACCATGTCATATTTCAACTATTTTGAACCAACCAATTTATGTTTTTGTCTTCTCTCCCATGCCCTCTCCCGTTCAAATACCAGTTTTTTATCTAGATTCTCAATTAAGAAGAGTTGTTTTGTCCCCAATTTCACCCACATTTTTATAGAACCAATTTTTTTGTATTTTCTGCATAATGGGAACTAATGTTTGGTAACCTGAGTAAGAGGTTCTAAATTTTTGCGAGATTTGCTGCGTAAGAAGCAACTATCAAGACTAATGTTAAAAATTGAGATTCTTCCTTTACGAGGATCAATTTTCGTCACAAAAGCTCGTGAGGATCAGTTATATCTAATTGTAAGAAAAATATTGGCAGAAAAGTGTGCAAGTATAACTATGGCGAAAACTGGTCTCCAAAATTATGTCTAAAGCCTAACTGTGCATTGATTTGAGTGATTTCCATTATTGATATGATTACGTTGATACGTCGAGGACCACACAGGATTATACTTCGACGTGGTAGGGGCACGTCGAGATGGGCAGCTTGCTCTTTCAAAAGAGCACGCTATTTTCCGTGCTGTCTGACCTGCTGGCAGCTGCCACCTCCTATAGAAACTTCCACTGAAATTTGCGATTCCAGAAATCCTCCTGTAGGAAAATATCTGGAAGCGCAGGAGGAGCTGCCGGCAACTAACCTCGCGAAGTTGCCGGCAGCTCCTCCTGCGATTCCAGATATTTTCCTACAGGAGGATTTCTGGAATCGCAAATTTTAGTGGAGGTTTCTATAGGGTCGAGGTGGCAGCTTCGTCGAGGAATTTTTTTTTTGAAAAAAGGCCTGGGACGGCCTAAATTTGGGAGCTTATTTTCTGGCCACCTCACGGAAAGGTGCCAGCGACCTGCCGACGAGACCTGCCGCCAGGTCCGAGGGATTACTACCGGCCCAGCAAAAATTACGAAAAGCTTGTCTGAGTGCCATTTGACTTTTTTACAAGGGCTATCATTACGTTTTGTTCCCTCTTCTTCTTCCTTGCTGATGTATAAACACCAACGAAATGTAGCTAGACTGAAAAACTTCTGAGATGGTCTAAGAAGTAATTTATTATGAGCTTGCGGTAGTGAAAACTGTGAAATTCTTCGTCGTAATTTCACTGAGTAACTTACGAAATTTGAAAGGCTCTGAAAAAGATCTGGTTACTAGAAAATTTTTCAAAACTAGTACGAGCATAGAGATGTGGACTCGTCTCAAGATTTTCAATTTTTCAGAATATTCTCTATTGTATAAAATTGACTTAGTAGAAATTGTACCGTCTTTTATCTGCCCGTAAATCACAAAAGTAGCGATAACAGGTCATTTAGATTTGGTTATTAATGCAAGCTTTATTATTTATTACACATGTATCATTTGTTTTGAGCCAATTTTTTTCGACGATCGTAGAAAAGGTCGCTGATTTTCTATTTGAACTTTTTTGCCTTATTCAAATTTAGCTAAACTTCAAAATTTTCGTTCTAGGTTTTTAGAAAATCAAGTTACAGCTTGAACAATCCATTTCCATTGCATTCTTACCGCCCCTTCCCAGATAACTTTTTGGATTTTTTTAAAATGGTTTTTGCAAGTCTTGAATCCAAAAGAAGTCCTGCACTACAAAGTTTGGTAAATCCTAAGGGGCATCCGAAATTCGAAGGAGAGCATCAGTCGCAAACAGAGTTGAGCAAGAGGTCAGGCACAAAAAAACGATCACCCTCCCCCCCCCCCCCCTAACGAAAGCCCACAAACGATCCCTTCTTCCTCCCCTTGACCTCGGAACCTCAGGGTGTGACATTTTGGAGGGCATCTTCATTTTCTAGAGAGTTTTCAGATTTTCAAGATTTGTACGTCCGATTTTTTGCCGCCCTTTACAATCACACGTAATTTGACGGCTGATTTTGATCTAAAACGGGCCTATTGCAAGAGCCATAATTTTTCGAGGGGTGGGACATTCGGCTCCAAATTTTTAGTGCAGGAAGAAGAAGCTATGAGCTCGATACTCATACAAGAAATGGAGCGATCTCTGGACTACAAAGGCAAGTTAAGGGGGTCAGGCGCAACCGCTCAGAAGCTCAGGCAGCCTGACCTTTTGAGGGGTTGCGCCCTCGATAAACTTTATCACCAAAGAGCCTTTTTTTTTAATTCTTATATCTATGATTCGCTAGCATAAACCTCAAAGATTCCATGAGAGGTCTTTGAGCTTACCTCGACTTGTTTTGGCTTTGCGGTGATCGGTGGAGTTGAAGCACTCGAGGTAAAAAACGCGGTGACTAACATTTTGGCAGCACTTCTCAATCCATTATTTGCAAGCAATATGAAGTCCGATTCCTACCATGGACTGATAAAGGGTAATACTTTGTTATGATAACAAAAAGCTGACTTCTTTCACCTTTATGACCAAGTTAATCATGTTTGAAATCATGTTTTTTAGACGTCTGGAAACACTAGAAAATGTAATAGTTTTTGGCATGCTGATTACGGAAATCATACCTAATTTACATATAAAGCTTCTTTGGTTACCTTACGGTATGTGTAAAGTAGGAGGAAGAATTGAAATTTGGCCCAGAATTCGTTAGTCGAGTTAATCAGCATGCTGTCCACAGTCATTCCCCTCTGGTGAAGTTGTGAGAATCACGGTTGAGCGCGCTTTTCCTCTTCACCTTACTCGATCGTAGTATTTCCTCAATTTTTTGAACAAATTCGCTTCTTGATACGACCCCTCCACTCCCCCCCCTTGCTCTTACTTCAAACGACCCCCCAGGTCAGGCGCTCTTGCTCCACGCTCAACTCTGGTCGGAAGGTTATGAGGATCAGGCGACAAGTACCAAATCCAATAAATTTTCGAAAAATCAAAAATTTATATGGTCAGAAAACGGAAGGAGTTTTGCAATATGAAAGGTTTGTCTATATGCTCTTATCACATCTTTGCAAAAGTCTGCCAAAGTCCCGAAAGTGGACTGAAGTGATGAAGTGCATGAGAATTTGTAATCTCGAAACTTCGACGATCATTAAACGTTATCAAAAAATTATTTGTTGAACCTTTAGAATACCAAGCGTAAAATAAATTAAATCCAGTTTTTCAATCGATGAAAGAGAGAAATAGATTTTTAACGAGAATCGGGCACACAGTTAGAATAGGGCGATAGATATTTTGGGAAGTAAAGTCTTAGAGATTGAAATCGAAACAGAAGGAAAGAAAAGACTGTCTTCATTTTTCTTTCATCTTTTGATTTTTTCATGTTATTAAATTTCTTTTTATACTACAACGATCTTCCGAGCATTTGTCTGCGTTAATCTGCCTCAGCAAAGAAACAGCTCTTTTTTCCAACATCATTATGAGAACGGGTCATGTAGATAGTTTTATTGTAATTTTCCAAATTTTACAAAATTCATAAAAATTTAAGCGGTCAAACAATATCGATCATATTATATATAGCAGCCATTGCTAATGATGACCATGGTGATGATCATGATGATGTTGATCGTGATGATCGTGATGATGATCATGATGGGGTACATGATGATGAGAATCATGATGATGATTGTCATGAACCACTACCTACAAACAAAAAATGATTTTTTCCAAGATTTTCCAGTTTCAAAAAAAAAAATTTGACCTACCGCTGGTGGCACATGAACATGTGGTGGTGCACCATAGGGTTGTGGTGGAACATGCTGTGGATACTGATGTCCTTGTGGTGGGTAGCCTCCACCGGGGTACTGTAACGCAAATAAGGTAAAAAAAGCAAAGATCAGCTGGGTAGCACAAGGAACTAACCTGATTCGGGTAATATGACATTTTAGGTTTGATAGCGAAGCTGCGCCGTAGATTAGCGCTACGTTTGCCTATTTATCGCCGTTTTGTTGTCGGTGAAGGCGTGGTGACGATAGATAAGCTTTTGGAACGCCCCTTTCCAAAGGTCTAGGTTTTTTTATGACTAACAAGACGGGGGAGATGGAGGAAGGGGGGGGGGGGGGGAGAGAGGAGGGTAGTGGGGGAGTCATACGTAACAATACTATGTTGGCAAATTCTGATCTGTTAAAGTACTCTGAAGAAAGCAAATATCTCTGCGCCCACATTTCCGTTTGGGAAAGGGGGTGTGGAATTATTTTTCAAAACCGTAGTAATGTCAGTTTTCTGAAATATCCACTCGAATAACATGTCATCCACTAATTGACTCCGTAAAACTATGAATATAAGCAATTAATTCGCAACTAAGATAATCGAGATTTCTGAAAATCCTTCAAAAACTTTTTTTCGAATATTTGCACCATGACATATTCTAAATATTTTAGAATCGTCACCACTTTTCTTCATTTTCTGTCCCCACCCTTGCGTACCATTCTTTCTCTCTGATACCTCATATCCAAATGAAATTGTTGTCGCTTTCTTTTTCTGGGGACCAGTTTTCGCTAGAAATTTGTTTGCAAGAATATTTGATATTCATCGAAACATGAACAGAAAGTATGCCTCGACGTAAAATGTCCATTGCTTTGTAAGTGGACATACCAGTAGTTGTGATGCCAAGGACCAGTTTTCGTTCCATAAATACATGTGTATAACTGCTGTTGTTTGTGAGGAAGTAATGTTGAGAACCATGAAATCTTGTAGGGAAATTGACTTTTTTCCGGAGGGGGGGGGGGGTGGGAGGAGAGGATCACTTTTTGCGAGGAATTTTCTTGCTAGGACAGTTATTAATTTATCAGAAACTAAACCAAAATATGCCATAGGTTTATTGCTCTAAATATGAATATCTCAGTACGATGTCGATAAGCCGGGGACCAGTTCTCGTTCGATAATTTTATTTACAAGTTCTTTACATAGACAAGACTTGAAGAAAAAGCTTATGTACAAATAACAATAATTGATTTTATCGGTTTTTCTCAACAGTGATGATGGTGATGCCCGTGGTGATGGTGGTGGTGGCCATGAATCAGGCGATGAAGAAATCCGTGGTGGTGATGGTGGTGTCCGTGATGGTGGTGATGATCATCGTAGATGATTACCTGAGAGAAACAAAAGTTTTTATATGGCCTTTTTATGTGTCTGGGTTACGGTAGTGCAAATGTACCGGTGGCTGATAAACAACAGGTGCGGATGATGCATTTACATATGCTGGTGGAGGATGCTGTGCTCCATAGGGCGAGTATGCCGGTGGGGCAGGTGGATACTGTAAAAATCACTTTGGCTAACGCAGATCAGACTAGTAATCGATAGTCAAAATTTTTGACCCACCTGAGTTGTGTGATTAGACATACCAGGATCGAAGCGATGATAGCAAACAAATGCGATCGCTCCTTTGAGCTAACGGCTATTTATCGCAAGCCTGTGAGTGTGATTTCTGTGCAAATAGACGTCATCGCCGACGCGCTTTCACAGAATGAGTCATTTTTTTCGGTTTCATTTGTGGCGGAAATGATAAGGCAGATTCCAATTTACAACCAAGGGCATGCCAGATTTGTGGTTTCACAAAGTTTTTGAATTTGGCGCTACATAGGAAGAATACTGATGACGTCACTTTTGATTAGATGATATACTGACTTTATAGTCATCATGGCTATTATCCTTCAACTTTGCGTTCGTTGTTTTCTAACTATAAAAGGCCCTTTGGACACTGAAAACAGAAAAAAGTTTTTTGCTAGGGGCTTTTGAGAATTTTTCATTCATTCTTACACTTTTCTCTTTTTCTCTTTTTCTTTTCTCTTTTTGGCGGCTAGAGTACAGTTCCTAGACATTTTAAAGATCACACTTTTACATCAAAAAGTCTCTCTTCTTCTCCTCGTTCCTTTCGAATACTCCAAAATGAATTTCGAATTGTGCTTATAGAAAGGACGTTGCATAATTGACAAGACAATTTGTGCTGAAAAGAGTACTTAATGTTAAATGAGTAAAAAATTTTATGCTTTATATAGTACAATCATTTGGTTAGCTTCCATAAACTACCAAAGTGGACATTTTCTAAAAAAAAAACGCGTGTCCAAATAGAATGCTTATGGCTTCTATGGCTCTACTATCTACATTTTCTAGTGTAAGTTCGGACTCAAATTTAAGCTTCTCAAGTCATGCTATCACATTTCGGTGTAAAGGCTGCTGCATGACGAAGGCGCAATGGCGATATTAGTTGAGCGGGCGCTAACGCGACGCGCATATCCTCACCGTTGTAGATTCCGCACCTCATGCGCACTGCGGCTAATAAAGCCGCGTTTGCGCCCGAAGATATTGCGCCTTCGTCATGCAGCAGCCTATACATTTAAGAGAGGTCTTCCGGCTCCTCTCAAACTGATACCTTATTAAGAAATTTTACTAAAATGCGACCTGAGTGAGACCGGCCTAAATGCAATCCGGGTAATTCTTGTGGAAAGATGTGACCTGATCTGAAAGTTTTTGTATGAAATTGGCTCTACGATCGAAATTACATGCACTGCCAGAGATGTATAGTATGTTTGGACAAAAATAAGATTTTTTCGATTTTTCAGGCGTTTGGCTTTTTTTAAGATTTCTACTTCGAAATTTGTTTGAAACAGCCTTAGTAAGGAATAATAACGCAGAACCTACTCGAAAAACAAGAATAATAGAAGCCATTGTGAATGAAAGTATTAGGTGGGTCCGAAAGTTCTGTCGTTTCATTTTCAAAAATTTGTAACTTCGCGAAACCTAAGCGGTTTTGTTTTGCTTTTAATTTTGTTAGAAAGAAAAAGTCTTTAGCTTTCAAACGCTGTTTTGAAGAGCCTTGGTTTCACACTGAATGCAGAAATTAAATTGAAAAAGTAAGACCATATAATCTTTGACCATTTTTTAGGTCACCAAAAATCTAGAACGCTGCGAAAAAATCTGAAATCGTCAGTACATATGTTTTTGGCCTACCCTTCACAACTGTGAGGAGTTTGTGCCGCATGGACGTCTCTGTGAGAAGTTAAAATTTTCGCGAAAATTGACAAATTAATTAATTTTGGCGTTTTCCATAGTAAACTCGATATTCATAACTTTTCACAGAGACGCCCAAACATCGCAAACTTTTTACAGATGCAAAGGGTAGGCCAAAAAACATATGTACTGACGATTTCAGATTTTTCTGCAGCATTCCAGATTTTTGACCTAACCTAAAATGGTCAAAGCTTATACGGTCTTAGTTTTCCATTTTCATCTCCGCACCCAGTATGAGACAGAAGCTCCGCAAAATAGCACTCAAAGCGAAAGACTTATTCTTTCTAACAAAATTAAAAGCAAGCAAATCCGTTCAAATTTTGCGAAGATACAATTTTTCAAAAATAAAACGACAGAACTTTCGGACCCACCTAATAAAAACAATAAAAATCATGGGAAACCCTTATACTAGTCCGTTAGTAAAAAATCCTTCTAGCGCAACAAACTATCGAAATGTGTACCCTCTTTTTCATTGGTAATGTCGCCAACCCGGCGTCTTGACGGGGCTTGGGCTTCGGACCGCGTTCTCGAACGCGTCATTTATCATATCTCCATGCAGTAGAGTAGGTGACACTACCACTGAAACAGAGAATACTTCTTTCAGTAATCGAGAATGTTAGGCTGGTACATTTGATTCAAATCCAAGCTCGATTACAATCTTGGCATGAGTTGGTTATTTAATACGTATTCTATAGCCGATAACGAAGATCGTTAACACGATTTATTCAGAAAGGCTAATTTCGCTGCCTTCACCTTCGTCGGAGCCTCGAATCTTCGAATCAAGGTTGAGCAACCACCAGACACAGTGTCTGTACAGTTAGTAGTTTAGTTATCAGTGTTTTGCAAACCTCTACGGGGCTAAGAGTTGGCACGGAGGGTTAGTTGGGTACGATGATAACGACTGTTACACTGGTTCGGAAAAATATCCAACTTATTGAATTTATTGATTTTTGCACAGTTTGGCTCAAAATCGGATTAGAAACAAGTAATTCAAGATTTTAAGGCTGCACTCGACAATGGATAGCTTATCATTTGAATCTAAATGCTTAGTGACGGGTTGTATACTACAGCAGCTAAAGATTTACGGTTTTCTACTGAATTGGCTTAGAAATATAAAGTCTAGCATAAGACTCTTAGCCATTTTGATAAAAATTACGTAGTTATTAGAACTGAAGCTTCATTATTCCTTTATTTATTGCTTCAGAGAAAATTTTCAATTGCTTTTTTTTTGAAACTACAGAATTTTTAACTGTGAACGCATATATGTACATGTTTATTATTCCAGCATATATATTATGTACAAAAATGGAAAGCACCAATGTTGCCTTTTCTACCGAATTTTTTTCCTAACAATGTTGATGATGCCCATAGTGATGATGGTGGCCGTGGAAGAAACTGTGCATTCCATAATGATGTGGATAATAATCGTGATGATGATGATGATCGTCATAAATAATTACCTAGAATCACCTAAATTTATTGAAAAACATGCTCCATGGCTAGATTATGCCTCAATGCAAAAATCATTGTAATGACCTACCGGGGGTTGATAAACAACTGGCGGAGGGGCTTGGATGTATGGTGCCTGAGTGGGATATTGTTGTCCATAGGGCGCAAGATATCCTGGATAGGCGGCTGGATACTGTAAGGGGATTACGGTAGATCATATAGCCAATCAGCGATTAGTATGTATTTTTTACCTGATTAGGATAGTAAGACATATTGACTAAGACGGAGGAAAAGGGGAAATGATTAGGGGCACTGGCCTATCTATCCGATAGCGATAGGCGTGGAAATTCTTGAGCAAACAAACGTCATCGCTCATGTGCTTTTGAATTATGAGTCATTCCTTAAAAGATCATTGTTCTGAATCGAAAATCGGTCTTGTATGAGACAATCCTGACTCATTTGATTCAAGCATTGCTATTGTAAGCACAGAATTTTGATGCTGTGAATTAACCAATCAATACATCTTTATCGGAGCAAGAATAAGAAACTGCTGAACTTTTTAGATTTCTATTTTTATAATTCAATCATTTCTCTAAAGCAGGCAAAGCTAGAAATTCGGCTACATTCCCCAATTTTCCGCGGCGCTGTGGACCGACGCGATTTTGCACAACAATTTCGGCGTGGAAAGGTTTGTATGGTTACGAATGCAAGGTTGTTTTTTAAACAACTATGAACATTTTCTTGAACGGCGGGATCTACAGGTCCCAAGAGTACAAAAAAATGGATTATATCATTCTATGGAAGAAGTACTAGACATACAAAGAATTTGACTTCGCAACAGGTGTGGGCCACCGATGGTCCACATCGTCGTCAGTGGGTTGAAAACACAGCTAGAACATGGTTTTATATTGAAGTTTACGTGTATGAATCCTGAATCCATTTTCCATTAGAATTTTCAACTTTCATTATGTTCACTTTTACCTACTATCTCACTGATGTAGTTCTATGTTCCTCTCGGACCAATACATTGTTTCCACCTCCTGAAGAGATCATTTAAAACTACCTTGTCAGTGGCGGTTCCAGAATTTTTATTCAGGGAGGAAGGAGACAGTTGAAATTTTTTCGAGTGAAGGTGCCCCGTCAGCCACTCTCCCAGATTTTTTGTCGGCCTATACCAAGAATTTCTCTTACAAGGAAAGCTTGTTTAGTCGAAGTGGTTTTTTTTTGAATGAGATGTATACCAGGTGTATCAAAGGGCATAAAACTGATTTTAAAATAGCCTTCCCTATCTGCAAAACGTTTATGGACGAGGAGTTATAAGCGTTTTTTGAAGCCAAAAACTGGATGTGCATTTTGAATAGAATGAGTTGTTAAAATCTTACTACCCCTGAAATAATGCAAGTGTGGTATATTTTTTCTTTTAAAGTTTTAGAATCATTTAAATAAAGTGCTCTGATGATTATCACTGCTCCATTGCAGAGCTAGAAAAACTATTACGGCTGTTTTTGCCCTAACTGCACACTAAATTTTTTGCTCCAATAAGCACCATAATTCGTCTTCCATAAATGTTCTGCTTGTAAAGAAGGTAGATTTGGATCAACATCTTATGCTTTTCAGCATGGTATATATCCCATCTAAAAAGACCACTTCGACTAAATATTCCTTGTTAAGAAGAAATTTTCTTTTCTGAGGGCCAGCATCTAACGCAATATTTTATTCGCCCATCAAATTTTTGTGCATTCACTTTCTACATTGGAAATTTTTTAGGATAAAAGCCAATAAATTTATGTTAAGGGTTTGATTCGTTCGCGACACTAACGTGATTACGGTGATCCTATTTCCGCAAATTTTCTTCTGCAAGTATATTGATTATTCTTGATCAAAGAAAGTGGAAACCCTGTGTGCAAGCATAGATATATTCATTTATTTATTTATTCAATACATTACTATAGTGTAATGTGCTAGATAGGTCGCCAAAATAGAAATGATGCATAATACATAATACATACGAAGAAAAATCTATAGATGGTTTGCTTTCATTTTCACCTCGCTAAATCTTCTGCTTAAGAATCATAAAAAGGTTAAAAAGTTTTATTTGTAGTAAATCAATTTGAAAAGATGGTATGTCAATATGCGAAGTTATCTGCGCAAAAAGATTCTTTCAAACATTATTGAAAGCTTCGATCGCAAGCATGAAGAATAGGTAGTAGAATGTGTGCCCAAAATAACGGAGCATGATGGGATACCCTAGTGCGAGTAATAGATCACTTTCGAGTGGCATGCTTTGGTGGTATAGGAGCCTGCAGGATCGCGAGAGTCGGACGTGCGTACGGCCATTGCGCCGCGCACGTCAGAACTGCGTGCGACGGCCCAGGTAAGTGCCAGACTTATCCTGTTGAACAGGTTCATTCGGTTCACCACCTTTGCTGTTGGACAGTGTAGTGATTTGACCTATGAACCGAACGAACGGCTGAAGTGGATAAGTCTGGCACTTGCCTTAGTGACATCGGACGTGCGCGGCGCAATGGCCGTACGCACGTCCGACTCTCGCGATCCTGCAGGCCCCTATAGTACGTAGGCGATATGGCAAATCCACTCGTACCTAGGCGTTCATTACACTACCGACCGCCTCCAGTTCCTCCGTGTTTGAGCATATGAATGTAACATGCAAGATAAAAGCTTTCAATAATGTAAAGATGCGGAATAATAACAAAAGCAGAAAACGAGTAGGTATAAGATCTGGTAAATTCACGTAGATACTCAACTAATGATTTTAATCCGGCAGGAGATTATTTGCCACAATGCGAAACAGAAAGCTAGATAAACACCAAAGAGATTTCACACTGCATACAAACTTAGTTTCCTAATTCAGAAACTAGCATAGGATCGATAAAACAGAGCGTTTTGAGCAGAAAAATTAGAACAGTAGTCTTTTTGAGAAGGTGTACGAAAATGTATTTAAAAAGTCAGCTATTGTTGTATGATTTCTTTGAAGATAGAATGGTGGATAGATTCAGCTCGCCAAATATCTGAAAGAAGTAAAACAGGGAGGGAAGAATTGAAGTAAGTAGCTTTTTTTTAGATAGTCAGTGGGTTTTGTCTCTTGAAAGGTGATCAAGCAGACGAAGCATTATTCCATATTTTACCTAAAAAGAACAGAAGCCAGGAAAGAAGAGTAAGAGGGTTGCCTTCAAAAATATGTTTTCATCAATTCCTATCAATGATAATACATTGTATTTTATAAGTAGATGAGAGCGTCTACTTTGTTTATTACGAAAAAACATTGAAATACTCATTTGCTTTTACAAAATTAATTTATTTCAATAATTCGAGATTTGGAAATAGTGATACAAATACATACAATGGATCGACATTACTATCAAACAGTCCTTTAATCAGTGATGGTGTTCATTATGATGATTATGATGATGGAATGGATGTGTGATTTTATGCATAATGCCATGATGATGATGGTGATCATCGTGATGGGGCTCCTCATGGTGATGCTCTTGGATTATCACCTAAAATGGGCATAATCTGAACTACCGTAATCCTACAGTAATAGCTGTAAGAACGCACTGGTGGTGGTGGTGCTTGATGCATCATTGGTGGCGGCGGTGGTGCTGAGTACTGTGGATATTGTGGTCCATAGGCATTGTAACCTGGTGCTCCTTGTTCGGGGCACTTGAAAAAATATTCAAATAAACTGGGATAATACTCCGCACTTTAAAATCAAAAATTATCATAAAAAATGTCAAGAAACCAATCGATAATTTGCAAATGGCATACCTGATGGTGATAAGACATTGTGGCGGAGAGATAGCTGCCTGCCATGATCCACCCTATTTATTCGCAAAATTTCTCCATTGTGTGGGCGTGGCCGCCGTACACAAACACTGCCAATGTCGCAATTGCGGAATGAATCAGCTTTCTCATAAGCGATGACTCTTCACCTTTTCACTTCATTCTTATTTTTCTGCACAGGTCATAGGTAAAGCTGACCATAGATAAGGCTGATTTTAAAAAAGAACTATATTATATATTATTTTAAAGTAATTTTTCACTCTAGCGAAAATCTCAGACGTGTTAATCCAAAATTAGCTTTTGTCAAACCAGCTAGTGCAGAATATTAGCGCGAAAGAAATTTTGATTTCGCTTTTCTCAAAGGAGGAAATTTTTATTAATTTTTGCTTTCATCCTTCAGCCAATTTTTGATTTTTTAGTTTGGCATGCAAGGGATTTTTTTCCTCTATAATCTGATGTGAGATCGTAAACATTAACGCAAACGAAAAACTCTTCAGATTTCATGATTCCGGATAAGCCTTCGCACCATTACTATATTAATTTGATATCATATTTTTTTAACTTTTTTTGCTTATACTGAGTTCTTCCTCAAAAAATAACAAGACAAAAAAATTCAACACTTGCAATTAGGCAGAATACTCTAATTCAGACAAGTGACCGGAACTTCCGCAGGACGTTTAGGGAAGTTCCGCTGCATCAACTGCGGAAGTTCCCAAACGAAGTGCTGCAGAAGTTCCGAACAATGTGAACCACAACAGCAAAAGAGAACACCTAAGCGAAATCTGAACCTTACTCAATCGACTGTGAGACTCACCAACTATCCTCTCCACTACCGCTGCCATATTCGATAATGCAATCTAGTTCTTGGCGAGGCAGCCTCATACGGGACAACACATTTAAAAAACCTGCGGAAGTACTGGCAGGCCAAACTGCTGCCAGTCAATGGCTTTACGCGATTTCCGCAGCGTTTTGTAGCAAGTCCCATGGAATTGCCGTTTTTTTAACCAGTCTGACTTGAAAATCACGCGGAAGTCCCCATTTCCAACGTCCACTTTTGTAATGGTAAAGAAAATCCTGCGGAACCGCTGCAAATTTTGCTTGTCCTGTGGAAGTTCTCGTGAATTGTCAGAGATGGATTTTAGATAACAACAAATATTTCTCAGAGTGTTGATTGTTGAATGACGCATGAAAAAGCGCACGAGCCAACCTCTTTTTATTAATTATCAGCTCACTCGGAAATGGCGAAATCAAGAGATACTATTTTTGATTCAACTGACTTGGCGGCTGGAAGGCGGAGCTTTGTTGTAGATGAGGCCGCTCGGGCCCGCGACGCAGTCTGCGTCTCTCTCGCTCCCGTGCTCTCTGGTCTTTCTTTAGCCTTAACTAGGTCACGTACGTCCGCCTTCCAGCCGCCAAACCCAGTTGAATCGCAATACTTAGAGGTAATATGTTTTATTAAAGTCTATTTACTCCGGGAAGATCAAGAAAATCCTAACTTATAGAGTGCGCTGTCTTCGACTCATTCCTTTTTTTAGCTTTTGCTTGGATGCAATTTTTATCTTTGATTGTTTCACAGACTTTACCTTTTGTGTTAAAAATACTGTCAAAAAAATTCAAAGAATTCAAAAAATCCCTGTAAATCCACTAAAAGACTACTTTTCTTACCAATAGTTTTATGTGGATTAATAACCTTGACCTAAATTTGAAGCCTAGCCAATTAATCATTGGTGTTTGGCTTCTATTTAGATTCTTTCCGTGGCGCGCAAAAAGCTTCCCGATAATCTAAGGTCCTTCGCTTAGATAGGATTTTTGACTCTGAGTTCTGTTTCATTAAACCATCAGTTTTCAGAATCATCTGAATAAATATCAACAACTAAATAAATATCGTTTATCGTTATGTGTTGTTATTTATTTAAAAAATTAGAGACATTGTTTTATCAGTCAGGTGAGTGATATTCAATTATTTTTGGTCATTAAGATACCTTATAAAGTCGTGTAAATAAGCATAAGTAAGAACGATATAGAAGATAGAGAGGAGAGCCGCGGTGACAACATCGAAATAGCTATACTCATCGGGATATTCGTGGGTGATTACCTAAATTTAGCGTTTAAATCGTATTTTATAAAAATTCAAAAAAAAATCTGTCTTACCACTGGTTTGTCACGGAGGTAGAGATGCAGGTCCTGTTGCCTATCGGAAGAATGCGACTCAGCGCTTCCTGGATACTGTAAAAACAAGAACAAATTGCATCAATCAATAAATCGATTTATGAAACAACGCAGGGCTCATCACAGCTGGCATCGAGTCAAGTCAAGTTGTATATCTTTTTGGAACAAAAAGACACAATGATTGCGGCGTTTTTTCAAGTGTTTTTTTACTGTTAAAGTTCAGGGTCAAAGGGGAATTTGTTTTGAAATTTCCCTGGTGCCAGCTCGTGCCGAGCCCTGATGGAGAAAAAACAAACCCGTCTTGGGTAGTAAGACATTTTTGCTCCGACAGCAGAGCTGCGACGATAGGCTCTGTACTTGCCTATTTATCGCCCCTTTTTCCACGGGAAAGCGTAATTTTGGAAGATAAGCCTCAAAACGCTTACCATGAGTGCGTCACTTTCAACGACAAATTCAAAACTTACTGATTGACAGTTTTATTGGCGGGAGATAAGCAGAGTGAAAAAGAAACTAGGCTACCTAATTCGGTCCACTTACAGGGGAAGGATACTTGGATGCCGTAGCCATTTTCAATGATTTGTATACAAAAAAATGCGCTTTTGAATGCTGGTTCGTAGACTGTCTTTCATATCTGCAAAACGATAATCTGAATGGAGTTATGATTTTTTTTCATTAAAAAATTGCGTTCTTGCGGAGGGTCAGAATCATCAATAAAAAAATTTTCTCTCCTTTCCAGATGCTGAGTATGATCCAGATAGTCTAAATAAATATTACTATGTCTAGAATTTTCTTCAGTAGCATCAAACGGTAGGCTAGATCAAATCTGGTGATTTTTACTATCCAAAAGTAGGCTAAATTTTCAAGAAAAAAAGTTCATAACTTTCTTCAAAAGATCGTTTCGCAGATTTCGAGCACAGATTCAGAATCTGCATTCGAAGACGCATTTTTTGGTATACAAATCATTAGGAATGGCCGCGGCATCCAACTATCCTTCCCTTGTTAGACACTGCAAAGCGTTTGTAACCCCTAAAAAGCGTAAAACTACTCAGACAATTCACCGGAACTTCCGCAGGGTAAGCAAAATTTGCAGCGCTTCCGCAAGATTATGTTTACTATTGCAAAAGTGGAAACGTTGAAAACGGGAACTTCCGCAGAATTTTCACGTTAGACAGGATGAAAACAGGAGCTTCCTTAGGGATTTATACAAAGCGCTGCGGAACTTCCAAAGAGTCACTAGAGTAAGGTTCAAATCTCGCTTCGGTGTTCTCCTTTGCTGTTGTGGTTCGCACTGTTCGGAACTTCCGCAGCACGTTTACGGAACTTTCGAAGGTGACCCGGCGGAACTACCCCAAAACGTTCTGCGGAAGTTCCGGTCAGTTGTCTGAGTAATTGAATACAAGGTTAAGATTACTTGTCTATCCATCTTGGTAGTATATAGTTTTTCAGATGGATTACTGAAGTATGAACTCTGCGCGCAATCGCTTACGCTTTTATCATAAAAATTTGCACTGGAGCAAGCCGGTGTCTGATTATGTTAGAGAAGCTGCAAAAAATGAAATAGAAGTAATGCGAAGCAGTAATATGATGTGACTTTTTGGATTGTAGATACTCAGAATGATTTTAGAGATTCTCAAAATTACAGAAAATTTCGGCAAATGACTGGGATTTACCTAAAACTCTTCGCAAGATATTTTTGTTACATCCCCTCGGAGTAAATTCGTGCCGCACCGCACCTTACTAACGGATGAGAAACCAAAATAAATTACTCAGTTTTTGTGGCGCACTACTAAACGAGTAGTGTATGTTTTTACTCCCCCCCCCTGAAAAGAAAAATAATTTTCTGAAGAAAAAAAATAGTTCGATGTGGTCGGAACCAATATTGTTGGAGTGGCAATAACTAATCTGACCTTTGATTAAAATGGCTTGGCGGCTGAAAGGCGGAGCTTTGTGACCTAGTGAATGCCGCCCGCGCCCGCGACGCAGTCTGCGTCTCTCCCGCGCGCGTGCTCTCTGATAATTACCTAGCCTTAATTAGTCACGAAGTCCCGATTTTCAACCACTAAGTCAGCTGAATCAGAAGGTAGGACTTTCTAGCGGGGCCTTTCAAAGCTTATAAAAATAAATTCAGACCTAGACACTGCTCTATGTACAAAATTTATCATCACAGAAAATTATTTACATAGGAAATCAAATGAAATATTTATCAACAAAATGGGGGGGGGGACTTTTGCTGCCCATTTAGTAGTGATGACCATGATGATGATGGTGATGATGATCATAGTGATGATCGTGATGATAGCCATGATGGTGATGATCATAGTGGCCATGATGACCTTCGTGATGATGATTTTCGTGGATGATTACCTAAAAAGGAAGCATAAGTTGTAAATCACCCAAAATCAAGAAAAATTTGACCTACCGGGGGTGGGACATGAACATGTGCTGGTGGACCATATGGCTGTTGATAACCATGGGGATATTGTTGTCCATAAGGAGAGTAAGGAGCGCCTCCGCCTGGATACTGTAAAAACGAGATCAAAATGCGTTAATCAATAAAATAATCGACAAAAAATACCTACCTGGTTTGGGTAATAAGACATGATCGCTTTGATAGCAGAGCTGCAGCCGTTGATAGGCGCTATGCTTGCCTATTTATCGCCGCTTTTTCTTTCGGGAAGGCGTGGTCTGGAAGATAAACCTTAGAACGCCTACCTTGTGTGCGTCATTTCAACAAGGAAGACTTTCTTACAACTTGCTGAATTGGCAATTTTATTGGATAAAGATACGCAGTGTGAAAAAGGAAGTAGGCTATCTAGTTTGGTCCGTTTGGACAGCTGCGCGCTTGGGACCTTATAAACGTAAAACTAATTATGTATGAAGTTTCAAGGCTAAGCTACGAGACTACCTACTCTCCTTGGCAGTGTGTAGTCCTTCTTACGTTAATTAAGGAATTATGAGCTTTGCTCACAATTGCTCACAGTCATCTCTTCCCGTAGTCATTGACTGCACCATTATTGAAACGTAATGAAGCAGCCCGGTAACGAATTATGTCAAAGAAACGTTAAAAAATAACGTAAAAGTTATAATAAGTGGTACGAAAAAAGCCTAAGTGGATTTTTTGATTTATGCTGCACTCTATTCTCCCTTTCAAATGTTTAAACTTTATTAATGAACCAGTATTTAAAGGTACCAGATTGTATTCGCGCGCTTCTGGACCGCACCGCGGTTTCCCGCTATCTGATGATTTTCAAAATGGCGTTACGATTCTTTGTATATTAGATGTAACCTATGATTCAACTGGCCTGGCGTCTAGAAGGCGAGATTTTGTGACCTGTTTAAGGCCGCTCGCTCCCGCGACGCAGTCTGCGTCTCTACCGCGCGCGTGCTCTCTGACCATTACCTACCCATAATTGGGTCAGAGGCCTCGCCTTCCAGCTGCTAAGCCAGTTGAATCAAAGGGTAATCCGAAAATAACTTCGATTTTTTATATTTTGCTTTCAGACATGCAACAATTTTTATGTAACTTTTATTATTTAGAACATTATACCGTATACATAATGTATACAATACCAGCTTTTGAACTGCTTATAGATTTTTTCTCAACAGTGGTGATGGTGATGACCATGGTGATGATGGTGGTTACGGTCACGGGTATCATCATAAACGATACCATGATGGTCACCATGGTGACGATGACAGCCTTCATAGGTGGTCACCTAAAAGAGAAGCAAAAATTGCTAAAATTTGAAAAAAAGGTCAAGGTGCCTCATACCGTAGCTTGGTGATGATGACGGGAAACTGAACATGGTCCCTGTGGCGCTGGATTTTGCTGTGCAGAGGAAGATTGAACTGTACTTCCATTTGGACCCTGTAAAATGCTGTTGATAGTGTTGTAAATCCTTTTTTTTTCTGAGCAAATAAGGTTATTGACATTAATGCGCTTTGCCTTTTTGCATCAGAATTATGTAATAAAAATCTCAAACAACTTCTCTGTTTAACATCAAGGGTGCCCTGAGAGAGATTTCTTCTTTGGGAGGAAAGATAAAAAAATTTATTGATTGAAGGGATTTCAAATCATGCTTCGTGGACGTTTTTCAAACGTTTTCCAAATCGTTGACAAGCTTATAACTCCAAAAATTTGAAAAAGAGGTGTGGCCTAAGCATGCCCTCAAAAAGTTTTTTTTGATATTTCAAATTTGTTAACATTTTTTTTACCTGTCGAACTCCATTTCTTTCAGGACGTATTATAAACCTTTCTTACAAATTTTTCAGGGGCACTGTCCTATTTTTCGACTACTCAACTTTCATGGGAAATCAATTACACGCTGTTATCTCCATATCTAGATATCCTGATCTTAATTTAAACATTTTACCAGCATCAAATGATTCAAAGTTCTAAAAAATCTGGAAAATGGTGTGTTCTCGCCCTTTAGAATTGGTTCTCTGGGTCTTTTAGAATGACGTTAAGAAGACTAAAAGGTGTGAATTCCATTCCAATAATGCTTTATTTAGAAAATATTTCTGCTTTGAGTGAAGGAGCCTAAGCAATTGCGAATTAGCCCTTCAAATTGTTCGAATTTTTGCCCACTGAGACGTTGAAGCTTCCAGGGAGCTAGTATTGTAGCCAAAAATTGAGAAATATTGCTTACATGGCAAGAATAATCAGACATTTTGCTTGATTAGAGATTGTGAAGTCGAAGGTTGTTGGCGATACCAATTTCAACACAGGGACCAGAAAAATTGTCATTCGTTGTGCAAACATACGTCTACCTTTAGCGCAATCTCACAGAATTAGTCTTCTGAGTCAGCCTTCATTCGAAATGCGTCAGGAAAGCTAGAAATTGTCGGAAATCTTGCATTTTATGTATCGTATCTGAATTTTTTCTGTTTTTGATTCCCTGAAGATCATAACTGATCTACAGACAATTTTTGGAAAAAAATAGTTCATTGATCCTTCGAAAAGAGCAAAAAATAGCTAAACTTTTTCTTTCTCACACTTTCCTTGCGGGGAACCGCTTCGATATTAGACCTGCAATCAACAAAGTCTTTTTTTTTATTGATTACATATCCTATGAGTTGTTTTTATACAGTAAATTTCAAATCCCCAAATTTTTTCTAGTATTCATATTGTCCTTCTTCATACTCTTGCGCATGCAAAAAGACTTTCAATGAGAATTTTTATTATTGAGCACATATATACAAACATGACATATTTACAACACAGCTCAATAGCTGCTATACAGAAGATTTTATTGATTATTTGTGATGATGGTGGTGACCGTGGTGATGATGGTGATTACGATCACGGAAGAGATCATGCGCAATACCATGGTGATGATGGCGATGACCATCATGGTGATGATGTCGATCATCATGAACGATCATCTGAAATTATTTTTATTAAAAAATCCAGCTAAAATTGAAGCTGTTGAGATTTTGTACACAAATCGCCCAATTCCCGCGGCGAAAAGTGAACTCCGAAGCGAGAAATTCGCTCCAGAAGGTGGAAGTGGCCAAGGCTGCACCGCCCATCAATGTGGGTGGTCTGAAGATGATAAGATCAAAATTGGGCTCAAACGTATCTAGGATGTCATAAATTTGTCCATGGTTATGATTATCAAATTTTCGACACTTCTATCTACTCTGACAAACAAATTTGGACTCATTATCTCCAGGCCACCCACACTGATGGGCGGAGCCGCCTGAGCCGCCTCTATCTTCTGAAGCAATTTTCTCGCTTCGGAATTCACCTTTTGCAGCGGGTCTCGGACACTTTTTTAGTTTGGGGCCTTCTATTATGCAACATCAAAAATTCATCAACCTCAGTCTGGGTGGATGTTGCCTTCAGCATCCAATAAGGTAAATATTAACATAACAGAAAACATGCTCCAATGCCAAAATCTGTTCAAAAAATAATAGGAGTGCAACCAACCGTTGTGTGATGGCGATGAGAGCTTGAAGAAGGTTGTTGTGGCGCACAATTTTGCTGTTCAGAAGTGGATTGATGTGAATTTCCATCTGGTTCCTGAAAAAATAAAAAGCTGTCAATTATTGGTATTTTATTAGATATGAAGAGCTTAAGCCAAAATCGCTTTTTCTTTACTCCAAAACAGATTGCACGTAGGGTATTGATGCGAAAGTACTACAGTCTATTTCAATTTCATAGTTCTTTTCCATTGGCGACATAGCCATGCTAAAGCCTCGTGACACGTCGCGTGCATGTGGTCGTCGCGCTGAGCATGCGTGCACACTTGGAAAACGAATTGCTCCTTGACACAGACCGTAGCAGTATAATTTTCTTTGCAGAAGAGAAAAATTTTCAAGAATTTTTACAAGGATTTTTCTGCAATTAATATTCAATGATTGCTAATTTTATCAGCTAACATAATCTCTCCAATTTTCTTTTTGTATGTTATTGTTTCCCATTCATTTCTGACAATTTGTAAATGCAGAGGAACAATTGCCCAAACTCTATCTCGAATATTTTATCAAACTTTACTAATTTCTTTAGCAAGCAGACTTTGCTAAAGTGGTTACAATTATTGAAAAAAAAAAACTCAAATATCCAGAAAAATTCTATTTATATTCGTACTTTAATTCCTTATAACGTTCAAGTAAACATTTACTAGTTTAAGCTTCACCAAAAGCCAAAAACTTTGATATGGGATCCTTCCTGGATTGAATCAGAAAGTTTTCAAAGAGGATGATTTGAGCTTTTGTTTTAATTGCATCTCAGACTTTTTCCAAGTTTTGGTGCTCCAAGAAGATTTATTTCGGAAAAAAACAACTTTCTTCAACGATAACGGTACTTATGACTCGCACAACTTCATAAGCCGCTTGCGAAATGATTTGCTAAAAAATTACAACCTTTCGAAGGAATCAAACTTATGGATAATCATATTTGATCGTTATAAAAGGATTTTTTGGAAATTTCAAAGTGATTGCTTACCTGGCTTGAATAACCAGACATTTAAATAAATCGATTGCCGCAACAGAAGTCGATAGCGTCTGGGCGCTGCCAATTTACTGCTGAAACAAGAAGAGCGTGACACAATCGTTGTGCAAATATACGTCATCAACACCGCGCTTTCACAGAATTAGTCATCGTGGGCGCATGCTTTCTTAAAATGACATCAGAAAGCTAAGAATGGAAATGCTCGGTTTTTATCTATCACGTGCGGTGTTATGAAAACATGCTGATGAGCATTCTTCACATGCATTTTGATCACTGATCCTTCAAAAGAGCAAAGATTAGCAAAAATTTCCTCTCTCTTCAAAAGCAAAAATATCTCCAAAAATATAAGAACGAGTTGACTGCACAATTTTGTATCTTGCGACTCGCGCATATGTTCTAGAAACTCTTCACAGCCTATTATAAGAATGTTAATTCTTTAGTAAGCATGATACTCCATGATACCCCCCGCACGGACATCCTGGCGTTCCAGGATGTCCGTGCGGGGGCGGTGGGAGAGCGGCAAAAAGACTTCTTTGAATGAAGGTTGCGTGGCGATAGCCACACAGTCCGAAAAATTTTTTGAGGTGCTTCTTAGTTAGGATCTTTGCGGGTCCATGACTTTTTGAAAAGCTTTTTCTAAAACGTTTCAGTAATTTACAAGAACAAACAAATTACTTGCACATTTTTATAACCATGTAAGTAAATTTCAAAATTTTCACGACCCTTTCTCGGGGGGGGGGGCATCCTCACGCTGATTGGTCGGCTCAGTTTGAGATTTCCTGAGGAGAATCTTATGTGCTTCCTATTGAAATCAAATTCTGAAAATATGTATATGGCTCTTTTGCGACCAGAACATACAATTGAAGTTTCGTCCAATACCGTATACCGTATTCGGGGTCGCAGGTTTGTCAGCCCTTAAAGTGCGGTCTGGGCGACATTTTATACTTGAATATTTCTACTCGGTGATGCATCCTGCTGCTTGGGAAAGGGCTTAGTTAAACTGTGTAACTGTGCCAGCGTCGTACTGGCTCTAAAACGCGTTCATTATCGATCGCTCGACGACGCTGGCACGGCAGTGACACGGCGTTGGCACACGGTTGACTCTACCAGTCTTAAGACTCCACAATTAGATTGCATCTAAGACTTGGAAATTGCCTTTATGCCATAAAAAAGTCTTATCAGCTAAATGCAGCCATTTAATCTATGTGACTATCTCAAATATTGCAACACTAATTGCTTTTTCCTCAAGCCTCTTATCATTTCCCATATCGAAAACCAAATGTTCTAGATACTAGTGCTCACCACTTTAGTCATATGATCTTTGTTGAGCGTACACATTGTTTATGAACTTTCAAAATAAACTTTGAAGTTTATGGCGGATAGACTAGGCCAACAAACCATAGGGCAGATGTTTATTTTTATCATAAAGTTTACAGAATGTTTTTGAAATGGGGAAATTTGCACGTGCTGCTTGAACGTAAAATTTTTGATTTTTTTTGATATTCTCATATTTCAGCGAGATTTATAGCAAACACTTGATTTGCACATGATTCATTAAGCAGGAACATTTTTTTACAAGAAATATATGTTATATATAATTACACGTACACGCAAAAATGCACCAATTAATGTGTGATTTTTCTTTTTCTTAATGTTGTGATTTTTCTTTAGTTTTGTCCTTGCTTTGTTCGTTTTTCTGATTTTCCTCTTGCTTTTGCTGGTTTTCATTCTCAGTCTGCTTGGGAGGTACAGGAACGACCTGTAATTACCTACTTATTTCTGTCATTTGGCTACAATCGCGCTCTAACCAAGATAGATGACCTATTCAACCTACCTTGGGAATATACGCTTCTTCTTCCGGTGCTACAAATGGTGGCGGATGATTAGGCAATCGTCTTCCGATAGAAGAATATCCGGGATACTGTAAATCATGTAAATATTCACAGTTTTAAACATGTTCTGACACGTTCCACCAATTCTGACATGACGAACAAAAAACAAAGCATGCATATCGATTGATTCTAACATGTCAAATGTGGAACTCACCTGATCAGACATGGTTTTGATCAGAGTAACTGATAACAGACAACACAACCAAAATAGGTGTGACATCCTGTTATTCTAGTACGGACAAAGTGCGAAAGAGGCGTGGTCTAATGGGGCACTGACTCATCCGGATGTGCGTGCTGTTGCTAAATTTGTACAAGAACTTTGTTCCAGAAAATTACGGTATGGTTACAGCAGCAAATCAGATTACGGTATGGTTACGGTAGTAAGTAGGGACATTATTGTTCGATTATTACTTATTCATGATTATTATTAACTACCAAAGATCACTGCATCAAATTCAACTTGTTTGTTGCATTCATCATGGGTAAATATGAAAAAATATCAACGCTCTTGCAACGTGGTTCACCGAAATAACATGCAATTACGGTAAGGATACGGTAGCAAAACAAGAAGCAAGTAGGAGCGTTAATAGCGAATTGTCATATTTCGTAGCTTCTGTCTGTTTTACGTATTTATCCCTGAAAACAAAAAAATACGCAAACGCCCACAACTAATTAATTGACATAGTGCTCATTACGGTATGTGTAGCAAATTAAAAAACAAATAGCAAGAGCATAGGCTGGTTGTTATGACAATTTCGTAACTTCTGTCTGCTGTCCTATTTATCATATGCGTGAATGTGAAAAATATAAGCACAAATCTTCGTCGAAATTTACGTGGTTACGGTATAGATACGGTAGCAGTTCAGGAATCAGGATCAATATTGACTAATTATCATTCCAAATCATAGTTTCTGTTTGTTGTATTATGAGAACAATTTTTAGACGCCTGCACTAATTTGTTGAAATATTGCACCTATTAGGATATAGGATTACGGTATTATTACGGTGGCGAAATAATAAGCAGTAATAACGATGCTAACTACCAGATATTTAACGTGCATGAGTGTAAAAATCGTATACGTTTACAAATTATTTATCAGTTATGCCATTACGGTATGGATACGGTAGCAGCTGAGGAAGCAAAAAAAAACTTGATGGCTGCCTATTCACCAATTTTCGCAGTTTTTGTCTCTCTAACGATGATCACTAGCTCCACAGAAGAACAATTGCATCATTTCCAATCAATCGATATATCGATTTTCAGATTGTGTCCACACTTGACAAAGATGATCGTTTAACAAATGTTGTACATGAACAACTGCTACGTCGTCTTATTGGTTGGATCGAAGTGCCATTCTCTACCGTATACGGTAGAGGAAAAATCGATGGATGGTTACGGTTACAGCGTCCGCTATTCTTTACGGGTTATAGGTGACTTTATAAATTACTTATCTACAGTATTTTGGAAAGGTTGCTCCAAAACCTTCTGATTCAAAATTACTAGAAAAAGTATCTATGCCCACTACCGTATGTATTAATACAGTATGCCCGATCGGCCCTCTTACCTGAAAGTATTGATTGCTTTTGACCCACCTTTGGCTCCACCACGTATGCAACCTCCAGATCGTGTGGAATCCGTCGAAAATGAAAAAGTTAGTCAATTATTGATTATCGATTGATTGTCTCTTGAGATCTGTAAATTTCAGATTGTGGCACAGTGCCAAGCATGGACCAGAGCTTGCACTGCAGTAGATGATAGTCGGCGCTATGCTGCACTTGTTACTGACATCAACGGCAAGGCTGTATTAGCTTGCAGGTAATCAATGATTTAATTGATTGAGCTTTGCATGCTGCTTACCCATGTGTTTATGTTGATTTTCTAGATTCCTCGCTCCAGTGCGACCTCCGCAATCCGTGCCGCATCCGGGCGCAAATCCGCGGCGTACTGTAGAAGTTGCCGCTCGACTAGTCAGTCAAATTCCATTCGTTGCCGATCCAGCCTTGTTTCCTGGCTCCACTGATCTTTGGACTACAATCGAGAAGGTTCTGCAGCGACTTGACGTATACTATATAGAAGTATAGAACAGTTATTGATTGAAACCGATGGTCGCTAATTTTACTGTAAGAGGATGGAATATCACGAAAATTTTCGTTTTTTTTTTCTTGCTGTAGTCACAGCTGTGATGTCGAGAAGGTCCCGTAGCGATCTACTATGTATAAATATCGATTAGTACTGATTGACATGCACTAACGCTAATAATTTGTAGTAACTTCCACATTTTTACTATTTATACTTTCGAAGATTTTTAATGAGTAGCAGGTAAAAATTGTCAAAATTTCCTAAAATTGTTTCTTCTAGTTCCTCTCCCTTGGCTGTGGTGACGAAGAAGAACACGCAGTGTTGCTCTGCTGTTGGTTGCTTTCCCTGCAAATTCCGAGCTGCTTAGTGCTAGGTACCTTCAAAAACTGAATCGATAATCGATTTTCATACTATTTTGTTTAGGTTTCGCGCTTCCGGAAGGCTCCAAGGCTGCATACGTCTTCATCAATCTCCCGGATGGGATCTATTTGGTAAATCCTTGCGATGGTCAGTAAATTTCTTTGCAGTAGTATTTTTCATTCCATCGATCAATAATCGATTGCCAGGCTCCGTCTACCCATCAACAGATGCAATGTGTCCATTGGCCAGTGTCGGTACAGTAATCACACCAAAAAATGCTTACGGTAACATACAGTCCTATGGACATCCAAGCCAGCTACAGTTCGACTTAAATGTGAGTTCAAAGTTGAATTTAGCAATTATTGATCAACAGGTTCGGCTAAGAATCGAAACAGTAGCTCGTTCACACAACGTTACCTCGGCTTTCAATTAGTGTTCTTTCCTGGTTTGGTAAGTTGTAACTTCAAAAGGTATAGGTGAGTTATGAAGTAAGCATATGAGATCTTTATAAAATAAAATCGATTTTTTTGGTATTCGGCGCCATCCAATCAACCTGAGGACCCTTTGATTCAATTGGCTTGGCGGCTGAAGGGTGGGGCTTCATGACCTACTTAAAGGCAGCGTCCAGGCAGGTCCGAGCTCGACGACTACGCCCACTTTCCTCGGACGGCCAATCCCTTATGAACGAAATCTCCCCAGTCTTGACGTGTTTTCAGATGACCAACACAGTCGAACCTACAGCGTTTACCTGTTACCTGTTAATACTTGCTTTTGACAAGGATAACATCAGAAGCGTCCGGGTTTTCCCAAAATAGCCCCGAAAGGTAGTTTTCTGAAAAATTCACGCTTTTTGAGTTCCATATTCGGAATCAGCGCCATGGAAAGGCCTGAACATAAAAACATAGAAGTCGAGAATCTGCCTGGACGCTGCCTTTAAGTAACTTTCAAAAATTTCGCGACCCATTCTCGACCCCCCCCCCTCAGTACGCCACTGGTAGGATGCAGTAATTGAAGGGAAAGGAATCATCGGAATAAATTCGTCTATTTTTTGGACAGCAAATTTACATAAAAAATCCATAGAAATTGTGGAAAATTTGTAATTTCAAAGCAATATTCGAAATGCGTTGTTATTGATTTCATCGATTACTGAAATGATGCTTTTTGTGTTTTTGGACCCAAAGCGACTGCACAAAACGGCAACTTACACCGAATTAACCTAACATAAAAATATAGAAGTCGAGAATCTGCCTGGACGCTGCCTTCAAGGCTATATAGTTACAAGAAAGCACGCGCATGGAGAGAAACGCAGAGACTGCGTCGCGGGCGCGAGCGGCCTTAATTAGGTCACAAAGCCCCGCCTTCCAGTGCCAAACCAATCGAATCAAAGGTTACGCCTATCGCTAGTGTTCATCTTCATGGAGCAGATACAAAAACCCGATCCCCATTCATTTCAGTTGACCTAGAGAAAAATATCTCAAAATTTGAATTAATTAAGTACACATTTTTTGGAGGCTTTTCTCCGTCATGCCCTTTTTCCTGTAATTTTTGGGGTTGTAGGCCTGCAAAATAATTGAAAGGTATCCAGAAATTTTCTCCAAAGCCTGGTTTTCGCCATGCCCCTTAATTCCAAAAAAATTTCGTCACCCTTATCCTCGAAAAAAATGCCGGACTGCCATTGTTACTTGGTAGTTGTGAAGTCCCGCGAGTAGTGTGCAGTCTCACGTATAAATTTACAAGTGAATCCTCTCAACAGATACTTTTTTTACCGTAAGCTTCCCGATAGACTTCAAAAAATTGCCAAGAGTCGTCCTGTTACAGAGAACAAGCGATTGGAAACCGTTATTTGACCGAGAGTTGGATGAAGTTCAGTCAATACAGGCTCCAGTTGTGAATTATGCTGAGGTACATAAACTATTGATTCGAGAGCCAATCCTAATTTATTTGCTTAGGTTTCGGAAGATGCGCTCATCGAATTGCGCTCTTCAATCGAACGCGAGATCAAAGTACGGTTCGACGAGGCCAGGAAGTACGGTATACCGCAGTGGAATCTTATGGCATCCAGGTAAGTCTTGCTTATTTCTCTGGGTAAGTGGTCAGGTAATCACAACCTTTTCTTCAGGCTTTTCCGAGAAATCCTCCAGGACGAGAATGTCTCACTAGACACACGTCTTGCCCGTTTACGAGATTCATATACGGTTACCGTAACTGCATTCTCGATGCCCTATAAAAGCGTACAGGTATATGGCTCTCATACAATCAATACCGATCGATACTTATACCTTCCCTTTCAGGACTGCGTCGCCGCTGTGCTGCGCTGCGGTCTTCATGCGACAACTTCGTCGTCGTCACAATTCGCTCTAGCTGTTCATCTCCAACCTGCATTTGGTCATGTAATTGGTTGTAGCATTGCTCTTGGTTTGCTCACATTACGAATGTGATCGATTTATCGATTTTTGACTGGAAATCACTTATTTGTAAGTAAAGAATTTTGACCACTCTTCTTATACAAGCCTTAGTAGTTATTCTCGCAGATATAACACTCGCCCATTACCGTAATCGTTTGATCCCGGCTGAAAAATATGAAAATGTTCCTTCCCAATGTGAATGTGAGTGTCTGCTTGTAAGTTTCTTATATGGAAATTGGTTGGAGTGCCTCAGTCAAAACATCATTCAGCAGCAGCTAATAGAATTCGTTGGGCAAGAAAATGATTTTTGATTTTGATATTCGCCCAGTACCGTACTCTCTCCACGCCGATCAGTCAGCTTTCTCATGGGTCAGCCTTTGATGTTTTCCTATAGCTAGACTTTTTTTTATGGGAGATTGAAAAGACCTGACCAAGCCACTGCTCATGTAATCTATTCATGGCCAAGAAATTTCAGCTCTCGCCCAGTACCATACTCCTTCAGAGCCCACCAGACGCCAAGTACGGTAATGAGCAAGCTTTTGTTGCTTTCCTTCTTTGAGAGAAATCTGATTATTTTAGCTTCTTATGTGGAAAATGGCAGAGACTCAACTATGTCATATTTCATACAACGTAAAATTTCAGTAGAGATCATGATGGTGCTGACAAACGCTGTAAACGCTTGTCCAGTGCCGAGTCGAGGAAGCTGATTGGTCCTCCTAGAAGGAGTGTCTTTCAGTGCCGTATTCTTTTCATGTCGGCCAATCAGCGTTCCCGTGTACGGTACTGGGCGAGAATCACTCAGAATCAAATCACCCGGCTACGAATAAATCAAATGAGCCGCCGCCTCAAAAATGGCTCAGTCAAGATCTCTTCCCCTCCACTAATCACAAGAGGGCCAGGCACCCAAGTCCACCTGCATGTAAATTGTGAACACCCAAAAAGAATTTTCAGAATCGATAAAGAGGATTTTAGATATAATCATTTCTATCCAGCAATGCTATAAATTGGCTGTTTCTAAACTATGGCAGAAAAACAATATTGAAGAAACATATCATTGGCACTGCCCTAACCACGCCCACTTGAAACATAAATCTTGATTTTTTGACTCAGGCACCTTCACCCGAAAATTACAAGCAACATTTATTTAACTTCTACCACACATAAAACATCATCGTTACATATTGATCAGTATCAACAGTCAGTAAATCAATAATCGATTAGCAATGATGATGGTGATGACCATGATGGTCGTGGTGATGATGGTGATGATGGTGTGGATGTATCAATTCATGTAGAAGGCTGTGATGGTGGTGATGGTGGTGATGCCCATGGTGATGATTATCTACGACGACCACCTAGAATGAGAAGAATTACGGTAGTTGCAGAAGTCCGTAAAACGCAAAACCGAATGAAACGTGTTTGACATGTCATTCTGAATCACTGTGTACATAGTGTAATACTGTATAGGCAGCATACTGTAACAGTAACTCACCGGTGGAACATGAACAGGTGGTTGATGGTAAACTGGGGTAACATGTGGGGCACCATTACCATAGGGTTGGTAACCGCCGTACTAAAACAAAAGCTTTTTGATAGATTTTTAAATCGTCAAAAAGGGTAACTTACCGGATTTCCTTGGAAAGACATACTGAATGTCAAAATGTCAGAGCAAGCGCTTGCCGAGAGATCAGCGATAGAACGTGGCTTCACTGTTTATTTATGCTGAACGAGAGCCTTCTTATCAAACAATGATGACGTATTCGTTTCGAAAACGCGTAACCATGTTAACGACCTAGTGAGTCAGAAAAAAAGGCCAGCACTGATGTGGTTTTTCGGAATACAACGGTCACCTCACGGAATGAAAAATTATCCGAAATTTTTCGAAAAATAAAAAAATCCCACTAATTCTACCACTTTCAAAATGCCACTTACAAAAGAAAACACCCACTGCTACCACATCGTAGTGATGAAACAAAATTCCTATTGTGCTTCACATGATGCATCACCAAGGTTATATCGCTTTCCTATATTATCACAGCATTTTGTATAACGCCATATCCAAAAACCCTCACCCTGCTTTCGTTTGAGGTACAGAAGCTTCTGGTTGACAGAACTGTACTCCAGTTCCCTCGTGCTACACATGGTGAAGCACGCTATTTTACCTCGCGAATATACGCAACGTGTGATTCGAGTGCTGCTATTTTTTTTCTATTTTTTTCTACCTCGCAATTAATACACAAAATCATACGCAAACGTCCAAACGCAGCGCGATTTGGCTATTTGCCATACTGTCAGTGAGTCATAATCATAAACTATTTATTCTGATGACAGACAACTGATTCAATCAGATATCACAACTCAACAAAATGTTTCATGATGAGGTTTCTGAAGGATATGATTTTCAACAATGAACAGCCAAACAAAGGATAACAACGGTCTAGACCAAACAACATTAGCCCGGAACAGCACAACAGTGGAAGTAGACGGACCAATCATGCTCAATGTTTCGGTTTTTGTTTGAACGTAAACGCTTTCGGCCTTTTTCGATATCCAGCTCCCGACAACTGTGATCTTATTTGCACCTAAACCAAAGTCTATTTCGTGCGCCATATAACTATGAATTGATGTAGAGCAAGCCTTTACAAAAAACGTGTAGGCTAGTGGATCTAACGGTAAGTATAATGCTTCTGCGGTGCCGACAACATTTGCGCATGTGTAACTTGCTACGCCTGCAATGCCGGCAATATGCGAGCGCAAATGGCCGCAGAGCCAACATTTCCATGTGTTGCGCTTGCAGGCAATTTGTTCACGCGCAGATGCTGTTGGCAAATGTCGGCACTGCAAGAACACTATATTTACCGTCAGGACTACCAGCCCAAACACATATGTGTTCCCAAAACAATTTTTTTACAATAACAAAATTAGTAGATTAAAGTAAACATACCTTCGGCTTGTGTGATATAGGCAGATCCACGAATGGCGGCACAGAAAAACCAAATGATTTGCATACCGCCACTAAGTCCAAATTGTTCACATCAAAGATATCCTAAAACTTACAAATCAACTTTCACTTCGCTAATACATTCATCGTTTCTAATCGTACCTTCAGTGAATGTGAGTCATATGCTCTGACATAACATTTGTACGCTTCTTTAGCTGATTTATTGAGGTAATAGTTCTTGTCTATGAGATTTTCAAGTTGGGATTGAATATTGGCGATCTGTAAAACAATAGGCAATGCATTTGGGAGAAAAATGAATGGCGAATATCAAATGTTAAAAGTTCAAAGCATACCTTTGACCAAGAGAACTCAAATTCATTGAGGACAACTTTTGCAGCTCGTAAGTACCGCAAAAATCCAAGCTCTTCTGGCCGAAGTACTAGCAGTGCGTTTCCACTATAAATAACTGATTATATGCGCTTCACTTTCTCAGATAATATGCTTTAAATGATGAACAAAAATCTCAAAAATAACTGCAAAAAAGTCCTACCGTCCATCCTTTCCTCTAGCAGTTCGTCCCACTCGATGGATGTACTCTCTTGGTTCGTCTGGTGGGTCATATTGTACAATCCAATCTACTGCGGGAATATCAAGACCTCTAGAAAAGGAAAAAATACGAGATATGGTTGAAACCAGACACAATGTGAGAATCAAGATTACCTAGCTGCCACATCAGTACATAATAAAATGCCTGTTTCTGCTTGGCAAAATTGGAAAAAGGTTGACGTCCGCTTCGCTTGTTTTTGTTTTCCCTAAATAGAGGCATACGACCTAAAAGTCCCAAGGTTGGATGAGCAAAACTTACATGTATAGACATACACGGGATATCTATATAGTTAAGCAATTCATGATGATATTTTACGGAATTACATGATGAGAAAAATACCATAACCTAAAACAGAGATAAGAAACGATGAAAAAGCGAAGCAAGCAACTTTCGAAATGTAAAAAGAAGCCGGAGGATTACCTTCTTATTTTTGTTCTTCTTTAAAAACGTGAACAACATCAAAAACCGCTTTTCAGACGGACATACAACATAACCCTAAACAATACTTTCATACAAACTCCCAAAAAGCCATAATGTACCAAAAATGCATTCTCAAAAGGATATAACTAACCTGTTGCAATCCTTCTACCGTAGCAACCTCATCTTTCTCTGCGACAGACAATTTTACTGGATTGGAATGTAACGAAAGCTTCACAAGCTCATCCACCTAGAAATATGACCGACCAATCACAAATTCAGAAAAGAGTGCTTACATATTCCAAAAAAAAAGGCTGAATTATAAGGAACCGCCCTTACCTTTGGTGTATGGGTAGCCGAAAACAGCATTGTTTGTCGCTTTTTCGGCAGATGACGGAGAATCTAAAACACTCACTTGCATATGTCTTAACCCCGAGCAACACAACATTTCATACCTGTTGCATTTCAATTTCAAACCCAATATCCAATATTCTATCAGCTTCATCAATAACAAGACATTTGAGATTCTTGATAACGAACGGATCCGTATTCTGGAGATGATCTAGCAAACGACCAGGAGTAGCAACAACAACAGATATTCCCTAAAATCATGGGTCATCAAATATAGAAAAGCATCAGTTTATGGAAGGTTTACGCTGACTCATATAGAGTCTCCAGCGGCAAAAAAAAACAGCAAATCGGAATGTAAGAGTATGTTTTAACTTCACATACCTTTGCCAGCTTATCCGCTTCAGCACTTCGATTCGATCCACCCATTACCAAACCGTGCGTGAGAGAAGTCCCTAAAAAAGGGTCATTCCTCAATCCAGGAACAAAGAAATTAAAATCAAAAACAACACATAATGCATGCGCTCAACTATTTACGACAAAAATGATTTGAAATAATTTCCCCGATGACTTTGAAAATCGGTCTACTTACGCTTTCTTCTGAACCAAGGGTCAAAATATGTTACCAGTTTCATCAAAAACAATTTGAGCTATGAAAAATCCAAAAAAAATCATGCCCACCTTCTAAGAGCTCCGTAAGCACGCCATACGTTTGCATCGATAACTCTCTCGTCGGTGACACGATAATGACACCTGTTCCATTGTATTGCTTCCAATCTAGCTTCAACAAAAGTTCAATGGCTGGGATTAGAAACGCTAACGTCTTTCCAGAGCCAGTTTTGGCTGATGCCAGGATGTCACGACCCTGCAAAACGAAATGATACGAGAGGACGACCGCGATTCAATGAGCTTACCTCAAGCAGTGGCTCAATGCTTTTCGCTTGAACTTCGGTCATCGAAGTAAAGCCCATCTTTTTGACAGCGTCTAGTATTCTATCGTTTACTTTGCCTCTCAATCCTTCAAAAGTCTTTGCAGAAAGATAAGAAGACACATCTTCTATGACAGGAGTAGGATGGGACTCCGCAGGTTTTCCATTCTGGAACCATTGATCGTTGACGAAAATAACCAAAAATGAAAAAAAAAACACACTGCATACCTGTTCATTTTTGACATCGCCATTATCATGCTCATCTTCCTCATTTTCAACTTCCTCTTTGATCTCATTTTCTTCTTTTGCCGCTCGAGCTGCTAATTCTTTCTTCCTCATTTTGGCCTGAAGCTTTGTTGATCAAAACATAATACAGAAAAAGTCAGAATTAGAGTTTGAGAAATGAAACAGTAAGACTAGGAAACGACAGACATCGGCCTCAACTAGCCATGCGGAGAAAAGGGAAAGATTTAGAGCTAACAAGAGGTAAGTTTAGCAACTTTCCAAAGCTGTACGTTCAAATTCAAGATATCATTCAAACAGACAAAAACGCAAGTCTGGAAAAGGTATCTATCAAAGAATAAATAGAGACGAAAGAATATAAAGAAATCAAATTAAAAAAAGTATCAAAGACAAGCTAAAAGTCGAAAGAAAAGAAATGAAAACGGACACAATTTACCTGAGTGGCCTTCATCTTCTCGAGTTTCCTCTTCAAGACCTTCTTTTGAACGTCGACACCCATCTAAAACATTTATTTTGTCATATATAATCTATACACCTTTTGATGCAGACGAATCATAACGAACAGAGGTATTTGTGACCAATTAATTACAACAAAGAAAACTTCAATATGAGAGAAGCTGATTCAGGAAAACAAAGAAAACAAGAACGGCTTATATTGCGCTACTCAATATTGAGCGGAAATGCTAAAGAAGTTATAGTGAAAGGATATTACAAACGTCAAATGATCCTTCTGCTGCATAGATTATCAGATTCGAAAATCACGGCGTGTCATAAAATCATTTCGATAAATTTTGAAACTGCAAAAATTCCCAAACTTGCATTTGCACTCACACGGAAAGGAAAGTTCGAAGTGGCCTTTTTATACTAGATACTGCCTTGAAAAGTATAAAAAGGTGATTCCGAATCTACCTTCCTTATCTGCTGCGGGTTCCTAGGCGAGGAGTTACGAAGGTTTTTATGGGCAAAAATTTGAACATGCAGCTAGGATGAAATGAGTCGTAATTTTCCTACGTCTCAAATGATTTTCGGGTTATTCTGTGCAACAAATAATGTTAGGTATCCACTTAACTCTGCCACTTGGAACGCTAGAAAAAGCCAACGATTGATTTTACACTGAACATGCATTTTTTGCCCACAAACCCTTCGAATTCCTTGCTCATCAGCAGCATATAACAAAGGTATACTCGGAACCAGCATTTGTACTCTTCAAGTCAGTATACAACCCATACAGAAAGGTCACTTCGACTAATATTTCTTCCCTTGTCAGTTTCCCGAACAAAAATGCGGTGCAGCAAAACATGTTTAGAAGAAACTTTTTGCGCCCATCCAATTATCAAAATGTGACAGAGAAGTAAAAGACTTCAGTGCTGATAATAACTATCTAGATGTAGCTGCTCAACGGTAAGGCCAAGACAGATCACAAGCGATTCACCGCACGCAGAGACAGGGCGCCAGTGCAGACTCAAATGAAGCGTACGCTCACCTCTCTTCCGTCTGCTGCCTCTTCAAAAAAATTACTCTCCTAATCAGACGCAACTGCGACTATCTCTGCATGCGCTGTCTCATCTATAGAGATAGAAATCATGTTCGAAAGGTAAAAGCAATCATCTGGGCGTGACTGCTAACGATAAGGCCATGAAAAATCAGGGAATATAACAGTGTACAAAATAGAGAATGAAAGAACACCGAAGTTTAGATGTCAAGAATCACATAAATATCACATCGCTCAGCAGTTTGATGTACCTGCATGTTCGAATAAGTTATAGCTTTCACATCTGTAAGCTGAGGATGTTTATGAAGGTCAAAACACTCTCCGCCTACTTGAAATTCAGCTGTGAAATTTTTCAAGTCCAATTTGTCCATGACCACTCTCCGCCCAACAAAGAACGGCTCGGACTGGAATCCACACAGCGCCTCTTCCATGACAGCATGTACCAGACCATACAGATCGTTAGCTTGAGCTGTGTAGTACATAGTGAACTGCTCTTCAACTCTGTCCAACTCCGTCATATAGCCATATATGGCGGTAACAGCTTGTGCCAGTGCTTTCGCAAAATCCGGACCCCACGCGTGCACTTGGACATCGGCTGGATGTTCAAGGTAACGATAACCACAGTCACCAGTGGTGACACCTTCCGACATCTGCTCGGCTAATCCATCGTAATTCATGACAGCTTCGAATTCTTCTGAGTGTCGTGGACGTTTTGCTAGATGTAGGTCTGCAACGTCGTCTGATATTGATTCTGGTCTTCGATCTTTGCGGTCAGTAGGAATCATAACATTGATGACGCCTAAGAATCAACTTATGACACTGTTAAATGAGGCTCACAACATTTTTAGTACAAGATCTTCAAGACTGTCGACTCAAAGGCATTATCCAGCAAGTCTTGTACCCCTACCCAGTCGACAAGTCATATAACGCATTCTTAGTCAAGAAACC
Organism: Cylicocyclus nassatus; assembly: GCA_958299035.1. Lineage (NCBI taxonomy): Eukaryota > Metazoa > Nematoda > Chromadorea > Rhabditida > Strongylidae > Cylicocyclus > Cylicocyclus nassatus. The sequence goes on from CATQJL010000112.1 coordinate 75,706,674, forward strand.
CATCTGCGAACTCTCGCCCAGCACCGTATTCGGCGCCCTTGAGTACGGTACTGGTCGAGAGTTTACAGCTAAATTCCCGACCACGAATGAATCGTATGACTTGTCGCTTGAACAGTGGCTTACTCAAAAGATCCCAATCATTCCCCATACAAGAGTTGAGGTTCTCAATTCCCCCCCCCCCCCCCGCGCAAAACATTAGCAACTACAGGACCCCGCGCAAAAACCAAAGTTCTTCGCAAACTGCTCTAGACGATCGACAAAAATCAAGCAGAGTACTTCCAAAGCGTATTGTTCAAGATTTGTCTTACGACCTATAACGGTCAAGAACAAAACCTATCTCCCGCATCATTGGTTATTTGCTATAAACAAAACTGAATTAAGGAAAAAGCAGCTTTTCGCAGAAGTTTTTAGATGGTATGGATAGGGGTGACAATTGACCAATATTACGCACAACAAACATGCAACATTATTCGGATGCGAAAACCGCTGCTTCACTTCGTAAGCACAAAAATCAGAAACCATTCATCACACAATAATTACAGCAATCTATCAGCTTCTAGCTAACACGGCAGTGTGACTAATGAAAATCTACAATTTGTACAATTTTGTATACATAATGCGAATTGGTCTGACCTTTAAATGCTCCAGCACAGAAAAAAAAATATAAAGCCTAACTACCGACATAAGCGATTCATGGAAAAAAGAACGAGTAACTTGAAGATTACAAGGGGATCAAAAGGAATACAGAGTATAATGGGCATGCAAAAATGTGCAAGACTATGGCTAAGAGTGACCTTCAATACAAAAAATCTCTAGAATGTTCAACATTCATTCTGTTTGCATATTTATATTATGCAAAACACTAGCAAATCGAGGTTATGTATGAGGTTCTATATGAAACGCATGCAAAACCGGAAGAGATAAGTGCTTAAGTATGTGGTGCAGTGGAAATGTTCAAGTTGCCTTATTCACTCACAGTGACACAGACTCTAATCATCTAGGTCCCAAAGTGGGTCTTCACCGGGAACAGCTCCATTTTGAGATAGCGCTCGACATGAGAGCAACATCAATCGTTTGAGACCTTTGTTGTGGAAAAAGAAGTTGAGACACCAAAGACATCCATCTTCCGAAAACGGGTCGTCCTTGTAATTGGGCTTGAAGCTGGAAAAAGGACAAATTTTCTTCGAAAAAAGTGATTCTCGAAGATTTTTTGCGCTTCTAAATACCAGGAAAGGAAAAATAGGTTCAACTTTTGGTGGGCATCATTCAGAGAATACAAGAAGAGAACAATGGGAAAGTCTGGCTCAATTATGAGCTTCCTGCAACTGAAACCCCTTACCCCTTTCTTTCTACTCTTCCATTAGCAAGGTTCTCGCCCAGAAAAGCTAATCCCGATTCAGCTAAAGAGCAGTCTCTAAATCTCCATTCACTTTTCAAAAACAGAGCTATGCTGGACTTTTGCGCACTGCCCCTATAGTAGAATCTAGACGGAAAACCTCGAAGATACACAAGAACCCGTGATGAGTCTCCAACCATAATAGTCATATGCATCTTCATAATCTATATCTTATGCAAATTTCTCCCGTCTCTTCATATCAAAATTCAAAAAAAAAGATCAAACCCAAAGTACCTGTATATCCGACAATCCTTCGGCTCAATTTCATCCTCAATTGCATGCCATAATTCCTCGCGTATTCTTGTGTAATTGTTCACCGTTGCAAAGAACTTGCTGTCCACCGCTTCCATGACAACCTAGACATGTATCATACAAATTGCTGGATGAAGAATAATCCAATCGTGTATAATGGTGGTGCAATTATCTGAGCAATGGCATTTCACTTCCTAGAACAATTACCGTAGCTTACCATCTAGCATACCTAAGTAACTACGTGTTTATTGTGGCCATACTCATCAACGAACTTTAGAGTTGAATATACCTTCAAAGTGTATACCTGCATTAACAACAAACAGGGTTTGTTCAAATTTGCAGATACCAGACAAAGCTTGATGTCAAAAATTCTATTTCAAGACACTCTCTGAAGCTGGGACGACAACGTGACCCACAGGTCGGTCATGCAATGGCTGTCACGTGGGACAATGTGATCCAAATGATGGGTCACGGCCTACATTTTGTTAGAATGATTATAATTATTGGGTACCTTCGTTTCATGAGGTTTTTTACGCTCTGACCCTAGAAGATACTTTGACGTTTCTTGTCTGCTTTTCGGAATTTGTGTAGGTATAGTATAAGTGAACGATCTGCGTGATTTTAGCTAGAGTTATTCGACTTATTGGTGAAAGGCACTGTCCCACAAAGCAGACAACTAGGAATCACGTTGTCGTCAACGTGTTAATAAATACGGCCAACTCGCGCAAGTGATATTAGAAAAAGGTCAAAAGAAGATGGCACCCTCAGATACAATAGCCTCGTTTCGGCAGCCACTCTATGTGATTGCGCTACGCTTCAGCAACACGAAAATGGTGTAAATGATTATCCGCCATGAATTGGCGTGCCACTGCAGATTCAATAAATAGCGCAACCTAGGTGACGGCAATGTAGACGACTATGCAAAATGGGACTACCAAAAAGGAAAAAGCGGAAAGCAAGTCGATATACTAATAAAAAATAACCAGATACATAATAAAGCTGCTAACCAATGCAACTCACCTCAATACCAGGTATCAACGAGAAGCAACTGCTCTTCACATCACTAAAATCGTAGTCAGGATAGGCTATATTCAAAGCACCGATGAGATCGAAAAGCGTCCGCTTCGATATGGAGTCCAGCAAAACAAACTGAAATACCAATCAATAAGGTAAGTATACGAAACTGAGATCTAGATAGTCCACATCTGGTCATGTGTGCAAATGCACACAAGCACTCTAGTTCAATTGAACGCACTTATTTCAGCTGTTGCTTATGCACATACGGTAACACAGTCACTTGAAAAATGTGCTTTTGTCTGAAAAGTGTTCTCTGAAGTTGTTCTAATCTAGCGTTGGCTCCTAAATAAACATTCACGGGAAACTGCAGCTAGCAGTATCGGAAGTGCAACAGCTCGAAATTCTACAATAGACTCAATAGCAAAACACGAATGATGGTATTCAAAATAACCGTCAAATACGTAAAAGAACGGTTATGGGTAGAAAATGTATCGTAAGTGATTTTGAAAATATGTACAAAAAGTGTTTTTTTGAGCGGCCTTCCAAAATAAGTCCCATACCTGTCCAAGAGCGTGGGACGCCGTTTCAAATCTGTCTTGGATGTTTGCTGTGTGCTTCCGGGAGCTGTGTTATAAAATTCTTTAGGGGGAAATGGAAAATGAAAGGAAAATCTAGGCAAAATCAATTGCTGCTGTTATTTCAGCGCTCATATTGAGCATTACCAGCACATTTGAGCGATCAGTGATTCTCCCGGCAAAGCCTTCATTCTCTAAACCCAAAAAACCGCTCATAACTCAGCGTCCAAAAGTGCACAAAGATACCAAAGACAGATTTGGAATCAGCTTCATCACTCTTCACAGTGAAGAAATTTTCTGGAAAGGTCACTTTGACTATAGACTTTCTTTGTTATTATATTAGAGTGATTAAGCAAAAATAAAAATCACAAATGCGTTGCTCAAAAAGGGCTCTGATCAATAAGCTGATTAAACCAGCTACAAAACCACATGACAGAATGACAAAATGGCAAGCGTGAATTGTGTCTGTTTTATGACTGTTGTAGCAACGTGACTAACCTTCCACAATAAAAACATTAAAGCTACTAAAGTAAACAAAAGCACAAACGAAAAACTTACATCATCAGCATCAGTTTCGGAACCGGAGTGTGCCTCGGAAAGATGACGCATTCTGGCAGAGTGCCCAATCGGTGACGGCGATATGCATAAAAAGTCGTCAGGTGGAGAGAGCGGCTAAACAGATAGTGATTGATAACGTTTTTCTTGTTAAGATCGTTCCAGTATGATGACTGATCGAACTATAGATGTGTGTAGGTTATTAGAAAGTACTACTTTTCGAAAACGAGAAAAAACGGAATCCCAGACTGTCAGCACGATAATTACAGTATTTAGCGACAAAAAATTGCCGTAACTTATGCATAATTGATAAATTACTTGTACATGCTGAAGGAAATATTTTCCAAGAAAGAAAACGTAACAAATAATTGGAATAACCACGAAAATTTCTAAAAAATAATCATAGCAGCAAGCTACAAAAATTCGTCAAACTTCTACATAATTGCTTGAATTACTTGTTTATGTTAGAGAAATTTGATGGAACTGCAACAAAGCATTCAAATTTTTTTCTTTTGTAAATGCAAACAAAAAGATACTGAGTGATGAGTTACCTGTCTACTGTTGGCATTATTCGACTCATTCGATCCTCCATATGCTTTCCATTGCTTTTTGTCACTTTGTACCATTTTACATGAATAGGACTCAAGCCTAAAAGAACACGTTATAAACCGTTATTTCGCAGACATCGTGCAAAAGCACTTTGTGAAGATTAGATCTTAATTGTGTAAAAATCTGGAAAGCGGAGCATTCGTCATGGACAGGGCCGAAAGTGCACTGTCTTTATCAAGTACAGAGCGTTGAAAACTTAGTGCAAAGCGATGAAAATACACCAGATTCATAGATCGCTTGGGTGCTGCAAATGCAAGAAGACTGCCAAACTGACAAAGACGATAGTGCTACAGTACAGATAGTACAATGAAATTGCAGAAAGATTCCAAATGACATGTGCCTCCAAGATTTGATTCCGGGATTCAAATGGAATGCTTATCATGGAAAATGTTCAATTTCAAGATCGTACAGAAGCTAAAAACGTAGGATACGTAGATAAAGATCATGAATTGTCTCAAAATAGAATATAAAGATTAGTCGATAAAGCCAATACTTTCAATTTTGAAAGATTTACCATTAAAGATGTAGGGTCGCTAGTTCGTGATGAAAACTCTTTGCCCACAGACAACATCGTAATCATGAACGGTATCACCATGTAAACAAGTTCTCAAAACAAAGTAGCAGTAGACTGGGATTTTTTCTCAGCTACCATTTGCCAAATCACCTCTACCCAAGAACCTATGATCAAGCAGAAACGTTAGCCAAAAAAACATTCTAAACACTTCCTCATATATAGTTTTAGCAAAAGTAGACTCTGCGAGACGAAATACATCACATAAGCCAAAAACATCACAAGAACATGTGTTACGATATGAATGTGTTCACGATCAAAGGAAATGTAATGGATCTGAAGAAGTTAAGTTAGAAGGCAAGAAGTGATTCAATTCCTTTGATTTTTGCATCGTATGTCGCCTATGAGTCTTATGAGAGTTTCGGACGATTAAATTATGTAGATGAAGATCATTAGTGATTTTAAGAGATAGATGATGAACGGGAAATCTCAAATGCTGGATGGAGATACGCCGGATACATGCTATCAATATGATTTGATCCAAATTGAAATAAAAGATACTCCAGCGTCTTAAGAAAGGAGCATATTAGCAAGTACTTATTGTTAGTCAAAAACCTACATTCCATCACTAACACAAAATTTTTGCAGGATTTGTAATTCTGAGAACTGTGTTATTAACTCAAACAAAACCAGAAAGTTTGAGAGAAAAAGGAAAGTTCTAAAACCTAGAAAAACTACTTACTTCACATCCAATATGCAGTCGATAGCTCCTATACTCAAATTCGACGACAACGTCTCTAACGTGGAATTTTCCAAATACTTCATCTCGCACTCTAAATAAATATGATTATCGTCAACAACAGACGAGCAGGTGAACAAAGAGAAAGAAAAGCAAAAGAAAAACAATACGTAAATGTGGAAAAACCTTCACGTTGATGAAAGATGTACCGAAGAGAAATGAACAAGTATGAATCGAGACTGTGTAAACAAGTTTGACAAAAACAGGATAAAAGTCACGTGATAGGATGAAGAGCAGAGCACTTTATGAAAATGGGGGAGGGTGGGAAAAATCGATAAATGTCAATGGCATGCACTATGGGGGCCACGCCCATTTTTGCTGTCACGCAGCCATTCCTCGACAGTTTTGTGTAAACCAACGATTTCAGTGAATTCTCTCGTTTTTACATGTCAAAAGTCTGGAAAAACGGCTGAGAAAAAAAGAAAAGTTCATTAGTCTGCTCCTTTATTTGCACACTTTTTTGACAGCTGGGTGGAAGTCGACGGATTTTCAATTCCAGCAGAATTACGCCACAGTGCAGAGAGTTTCCCCCTCCAACTATTTTTTTGCAAAAAAAAAGAAAAAAAAGTAAAGCAACGAGACGGCGCGGCTATGGACGAGTTCGTGCCTAGATCCTCTTTCACCTTGGGACCAAATCTTTTTCATTCCTAACATCCTATAATCAATCCGTCTAGACATTTTCTGATTTTTTGTTTTCCTGAACTTTTCACGTGTTCAAACCAGTAAAAGCTCGGCTCTCATACTTATCGATACATTCCAGCAACTTCACGCATTTTCACTTCCTAGTTTTTGCACGGCTGACGAATTTCCTTCAGGTAATTCGTCAGTTTTAAGGTCTGTGTCGAAATAAGTCCGAACTGAGTCATTCAGGTTTTGCGTCGTTTCCGCTCGGTTTGCCGAAACAAACTCGATTATCACACATGCTTTCGGTTTCTCATCTTGCAGCAGTCGGTGATGTGGAATGAGTTATTCGAACACATATCAAGGTAAGTTCTTGTGTTATATGTGTCAATAACGTTTGTTTACCTACTTGATATTTACGTCGCTCTTCAAGTGGTACTAGTTACTTCCATTATTCGAGGATTTTCGCACAGTTTTCAAGCTTACAAGATTTTTTGTACGAATTATGTGGTGCATCAATGATATCGAAAATTAATCTATTCATGTTGTTATTTGATTGATGTACAGTTTTGACATTATGGTGACGCTGTCAAAAAATGCTTTCAGATTACCTTAAAGATCTTCCTATGGAGATTGGACGAAGGTTTTATCCACCACCTGCTATAAACTTGCCAACATTACCCCTACCTCAACCACTCAAAGACGTTCAGGTTAGATAACTGATTTTTTTTAGTGTCGTTCACAGTATCAGAAAAGACATGAGAAAATAATCAATTTTCTGGCTGTTTTATCACTATAGTTTTACATTTCAAAGATATCTGTTCATTTTCTGACTAGGGGAGGCAAGCACGCTTTGCGTACATTTCATCAACAAGTTCATGAATGAGTTTCAATGTGTTTTGGTTGATTTATTATCAGAATTCGTGGAAGACATGTTTGAGCTCGTTAATTCAACTGGTTTGAACGCGTTCTTTTGCGAATTTTTGATAGTAATTAACCAAAACTCGTTAAAACTCATTCATAAACTTGTTGAGCGTCTCTCAATCAGAGAATGAATTATCTTTGAAGAAGTGTTCCGATCATTTAGTCGCCAAAACCTGGACTGAAATATCATTGGAAGCTTACCAAATAGAAAAGTAAACCTTCCATCGTTTGTGCTTGTCTTTGAGAGACCTGTGAATTTTGGTCTGGCATTTTGTCCCGGGATCTTGACTAGATGGGAGAGAATTTTCACTAACTTATTAAATTACGATAAACCTCTCTTGCAAACTTGCATACTAAATGCAAATTAAGTAGATCAGACTATAAGTTTTGATATGGGGATGCTTTGAAGATACTATCCTCTCCCTTCCCCTCCCCAATGATAAACATGCTCATGTAGAGCTGGCTGATGCATTTTGCAAGCCATTTTTTCAAGCTTTGCTCTTGTAGCTCAGCCCTATTATAATTCTAATCACAGCTTGCTTATAGTATGCTTTTCTTGCTGAGAAACGCGCTCGTCAGCAATATGACGAAGCGAATGCTCCTCCAGAAGCCAAGCCAGATCCTCCGCCTCGAACTCATGTGAATGGTGTTGTTACTACAAATTCTCAAACTTCTTCCTCTACGTCATTGACCAATGTAAGTTTGTCGGTTTTACTTGTGCTTTGGTAACGACAATCATCTTGTAGCTGTAAAACTTTTCTCTTACCTCCGACTCTACGCTTATAACGACATCTTATCATGCTCTTATAGTGCTTTTGATAGAAATTCGAGTGAAACGATAATTGTTAGATAGATGTTTTCTTTGTAAGATGAGGTTTGTCTTCCATATCAGACGGTTTAAATAATCCCGTTCAACTTCCAAACAACTTTGAGCCATCAGCTGTTCACTTGGGTGATTCTCTGAGATTTTTTGATTTCACGATACCTCATTTGATTCACTCCTAGCATATTTCAATAGTGCGATGAACGATATTTTCCTTCTAGGAAGTTCTCCAACCATGTGCACCCCCTCCAGCTACCGCATCTCAACCGAAACCACAACAATCTGCAATGAAAGATGTGAATTTCCAAGAATTCGAAAATCGTGGTACAGTGTTTGATGAGCTGGAGTGGAGCACCATCGATGACAAAGAGGCCTTGAGTCAAGTGAGTTCCAAGATTTTGTTGTGATATTAGGCCTAAATTAGTTTCATTTAAGATTCTGGGCAATGTAAGTCTGAACTCTCGTCCAGAATCAACTTCATCGGTGAGTTCTCTTCCTGTCGTCACCGAGGCAAGTTTGAAACCTCTGCATTCTTTGACAAATGGAGGCAAATCGGCTACGCTTTCGTCTATACCACCCTATCCGGTTTTGGATTTTGGAGTAAGCAATTTTCCTCGTTCTTCTTCCTTCCTGCGTTGAGGCTTAATACTCACATTTTGGTTCTCGCGTTCGCGATCTGAAGAGCCAGCTGTCACTCTCAGTGCAACGGGTGCCATTGGCAGAGCTGTTTTCAGTAAACCAGTAAATTCCGGTGACTTTTCTCTTCGTATTCGCCTCATTATTAATTGTTATTGATTTCCATTTGCAGTGCCACCTCCTGTTAACCATGTTACACATTCTACGTCAACTCGCCATGACTCACCTTTGCGAGTTCGTCTTCTCACCAAAGGCTATCGAGAAAACCTAGTGAGCGTAGCGATGGAACGACTACCCAGGGAACGGCTTCCACATGTAAGGCTATCTACAATTTATGAATGCTTGCTTCATCCTCCTTTCTTTTTACCATGTACTGTAGAGCTGACTCAGAAGCTTTTCTTGTTTCTGAATATCAAATTGCTTCAGTAATGAAGTTACGCGAAGATTTGTAGCTCAATCAAATGAACTCCGAAAGTGTCAGACACTGCTTTAGCGTTGTGCTTCCTTAACTTTGCACTAATAAATGGCAAAGCGAGCCAATGCTGAATAAATTTCTCTATGATATCCATAATCTCACCGAAAAGCTCGCAAATAGGATGTTTTCAGAAACAATCCTATAAGCTTTCACTTTTTTGCTAGTATCAGTAACAAGGAAGTAAGTACTCGCCCATGATAAAGCGATTTATCAGAATTTGTTATTCAATGCATAAAAAATGTCTAAATTTTTTGTTGTCGTTAGTTTGAGCTTTATTGGGTAAAGACCTGTTTTAGCCTTACCTGAGCTCTAGAGAACAAAAAAGTGAAGTCCTCTTTTCCTCTGCATTGTTCTGCCTCACGTTTTTCTTTTCAGATCGAATATTATATGAAAGGCATGAGTATCCTGGAAAAGAAAGGTGTCGATGTGGCAATGACGGTAAAATTCCTGCTGGATAGCAGTTTGACGGATAAACAGGTGAATTCGGATGTCTGATATGTTTTCGAGGTTTCTGTATTCTTTTTCATTTGTGTTGATCTGGGCTTCAAGGCGTTCCTCTTTTTTGTGTCTTTCGCGATGTTTTGCAATTTTTTTTATTACAAGAACAAGTTCTGTTCTGTTCACCTTATGTCTGCCTTTACGTCCCCTCATTTTTCTTTGTCTTCCTTCAGTTTGACGTATCCACTAATCTCCAAACATTGTGCTGCTGTGTGCAGATGACACGCCTAAGACATTGCTTGTGTGTGCTCATGACATATCAGCGCAATGACCCTAGGTCACAACGCATATCGTTTCGATTAACCTTAACAGGTGTGCCGAGTGGCTGTTAATTGATTGCAATTAGCAGCCAAGATAAGGTATGGGAAAACGGAGACTTGAATGCTAATTCTATGAGTATTTTTTTCTGTCAGATTGATGCAAACGAAACTGAGTGCCCATTTTCTTATTGGAGTAGCAAGGGGGGGGGGCAGCAGACAACATGAACGATAGCTTTTGCCAGTCATATGCGTTGCATAGGTTAAATCTTCCTTCAAATACGCCATGATGTTATCCAAATATCTAAAAAAAAAGGCTGGCAGCTTAGTATGTCCTTATTTCTGCCTTTCTACAACGTTTTCAATCCAGCGAATGACCTAATGCACAACCGCAGTGGTAAGTATGCTTGCTTGCAGCTATCGTCCATCTAAACTAGCAGAAAATCCAGTATGCTTGCTTGCAGCTATCGTCTATTCAAACTAGCAGAAAATCTAGAATTTTATAATGAAAATGTTCCGAGCATAGTTAAGGACAGGTTCCGCACACTGCCATTTTGTCGTAATTTTATGACCGTTTGGGTTAGGCTAAGTATGGGTAATAAAACGCAATGTTGAATTGCGATCCTTTATGTCTTCTGGAACGGAGTCCGTGCATTTTCAGTTGTGCTAGCAGTCCGCAAGAAGTACTGTTGAAGGCGAATCAACACCATAAGTAGAAAAGTACACTCGCTAATGTTTCTGACTAGCTCAAACAGTAGAAAGAAAATGAGCTTGAACGATTGGCAAACATTGCAAATCACATTTTTTGAGAAGTGATTTTGTATGAGTGAAACCTTCTATAAATTTGCTGACGCCATTTTTATATAAATAGCTGCTACAGCTTATCGACTTGTTTTTATCAAGATTATTGCCGTTTTATGTCCTGAATGACTTTTATGCTCTGTTCATGAAAAAAGAGAAAAAATTGTTCAGCTTCAGTATCACCTGTAGTATTACCTGTAGAATTTTTGGTTAGAATTTTGAATCGTACTAATTTATTTGCTGTTTTTCTCAAGATGTTGTAGTTATTGTTCTAAATGGTGCAGTTTATTGTGGGAAACACTTTCCTTGGCTTTTTTGTCTTTTTTGGTGAAGGAAATCCGGAATTTTTATCACTAAGTTTCTTGTTCAGGCTGTCATCCAACGTGCGCACACAGCCGAGCAGCTGATTGGTATGGGATTCACTGCTGAGCAAGTGTTCCCGGCTCTTTTGAAAAGCCAAGGAGATCGCGTCAAAGCTTTGGATACCCTGCTTGGATCCCGTTGAAGTCATTCTTCTCAGAAATTCCTTACGAAAACTAGCTTCTGTACTCACACGGGTGCTAAACGTAGTAAATTTATTTGGTCAAATTGAGGGTCAATTCAAATTTGTTGAAAAACTCCAAATATAAAGCTACAGGCTGCTTATCAGTGCTTACATTATTCTTTCTTGAAATTTCGATGCCCTAATTCCAGGAGCTTTTTACTTTTGCCTTTTTTGCGATATGATTACGTGTCTCAAGCGTTAATTACTCTTACAGTAATGCCTCCATTCTTCCAAAGTATAGTGCCGAGTACATGTTATATTGCGATTTAGTACTTTTTCTGTCTTTTCGCTTTTCGGTAAGGTGAAACTTTCACATTTTCTAGGTACTAGACCCTTTAGAAGATCCTTATCAATCGCTTCATCTCAATCTCGAAGCGTTAAGGAATTGTACTTATTGATTTATTGATTTTCTTTGCTGTGATTTCCATTCTTGCTTGCAGAAGATATCGGCTTTGTTTACGCCATGGTTATTTATTGTTGCATGGCTTATTCAGATAAATATATATAGCGTATGTTATTGATAATTGGGATCCATACTTCGCGGTAAATTATGGAATCTTGGGTACCTGGTATTTTTAAATTTGATTACCCTGGTTTCTTTTGTGCGAAAGTGACTGGTTGGCAGCAATCAAGCCACCGCTCAGCAAAGAGCTCATATTAATCACTTGAGTCCAGAAATTCAACTCTATTTTTCGGCTAGACCAACCTACCGTGTCCCATTGGCTTGCTCGGAAAGATTATGGTATGGGTTTGAGTACAGTGTTGGATATCTTGGCTAAGAATAAAAAAAGTGAGCTACTGATCGGGCAATGGCTTATTAGGACTTATAGCCCTCCAAAGTAGCGTGATACTAGGACTAGCTTGGACAAGGTTTCCGAGTGAATATTGCGAGAAAAGGTCCCTAAGTGACGGAGAAGGAATACTATGAGAAAAGGTCACAAAATCAGAGGAGGAAGTTGTTATGGGAAGGTATTGGAAGCTGCTGAATGCCGATATTGTGATGACGTGCAAAAATGTCCAGGGGACCAGTTTTCGCAAATTTTCCTGTTTTTTTTTCGGTTTTTCTTTCTTAGGTCAATGATAGAATGATTAAGCACAGAGTTTGAGGGATGTTTGTGTGTGTGGTCTTACGGACTCAGGGCGGGATTGATTTACAGGCTTAATTGTTTACAAAGGGGGCGGAATTTTCCACGAAGGAAGGGGGAGGGCTGACTTTTGCAGTGAATTTTTATGCTAAATTTGCTATTTCCCAAATCAAATTTTATTGAAAGATGAATATGCTGTGATCTCCCTTTCATCTTTCTCTCTCTCCCCCCCTCTCCCCTCCCTTTCTCTCTTTTCTAGGCCCGCTCGCACTCAGACGCCTTCGTCAATAGAATTACAAGAGGATAATCCGATTAAGCATGCATCGTTTGTAGCTTAGCATTTTGTTCATGGATAATCAATACATCAAATGTACTCAGCTCTCAAAATTTTTCGCCGAGTAGGATGCAGTGGCGTATTCAAGATATCCGTTCGGGGGGGGGGGGAGGGGAGAGGCGGGACAAAATGTTTTTTTGATGAAGGTGCGTGGCGTCAATCACGCACTCCAAAAAATTTTTTTGGAATACTTCCTAAAATTCTTCCGGGCCCCTGACCCCAGAATTTCAGAAAAGGGGGGGGGGCGTGACGGCAGCCAAGAGATTTTTTAACAACGTTGATTTGAATTTTTTAAAAGCAAAGATTTTTTTAAATTATTTACGAGTAAAAATAAGTCCTCCGCACACTTTTATTACACATTTAAGTACCTTCAAAAAATTTCGGGACCCATTCTTGGGGGGGGGGGGGGGGGACAATTAAAGGGAAAGGAATCGAATAAATTGGTCTATTTTTTGGAACAGTAAATTTACATAAAAAATCCATAAAATTTGTGGAAAAATTTGCAATTTCAAGGCAGGATTCGAAATGCGTTGTTATTATTTCATCGATTGCTGAAATGATGCTTTTTGTGCGTTTTGGACTCAAAGCGACACAAAACGACAATTTACAGTGAATTAACCTTATTGTTAATGATTTTATTTTCTGCATATGAGTGCTTTGGGGCTTATGATATTTTTAGGCCAAAAGCGACTTACTATAGTAATTTTAGCCAAAGATTCAATTACTCAAGAAAAAACGATGTTTGAAGCTTAAATGACCAACATGCGTACTTATTGATTTTATTGATTGTTGCACATATGTTTTCCGGCGTTTATGATGTTTTTGGTGCAGAGCTGTACTGATTACAATAATTATAAGCCTACTTCAATGTTGCAATAATGGATATGGATAGCTATTGATTGTATTGATTAATGAAGATGGATTCCTTTGTCGTGTATAGTGGCTTTAAGCAATAATGACTGAGAGCAATAAATAGAAGCCAGAAAAAAGTCATTAATTGATTTTTGACAGTTCAAAGTTCTGGTGTAATGCTTGTTACTGATTTTATTGATTGCTGTAAAAGACTTCTTTCGGTCTATGATATTTTCGGACCAAACTACACTGACTAGTGATCTAAAGTCATGAATTGAACTGTTCAAAAATCAACACGATTCGTTATCGATTTTATCGATTGCTAGATATGATTGCTTTTAACTTATCCTGAGAAGAATAACAAAAGTTTTCATTACGCAGTAAAAAAGGCTAATTCAAAGTTTTCAACAGAAGCCCCGCCCCCGCGTCCATATGTGCCACCACAGCTGGACCTTGCGGTCATTACCGCCTTGCATCCAAATGTCCATGCGTGTGGTTTTTTCGGCGGTTTAGCCCCCCCCCCCCCCCGCTAGCCTCGTCGACGAATCAATACGTCCAGAGAGGACGGGGTGGTGGGGGCCATCCAGGCTCCGACGACGAGGCGACCGCCATAGCCCGCCTCTATTGTCCATTCGGCTGCGTTTGTGGTACCCCTCCCCTCCCCTCGTCTTACCAGCATTCGAAGGCCCAGCGCTGAACATTACGACTACTAATCATTTCCTGGCTATTTCTACATTTTGAGGAAGTCTGGATTACTGTAATTCACGTCAGCGTCTATTGGTTACGGGTACTGTAGATCGAAGTAGATCAAAATGCGTCTGTTAAAGACGTTGTTGATTCACTGGCTTAGTCAGCTATGTTGGTGCAGCATTGATCGACGTCCAGGTAAGCAAGCAAATTTATTCTTTTCTATAACATCTGTGTTATTTAATTCCTTTATTGTGAATCGTTGAGTCAAATTATTATTGCAAATTGATATTAAATTGAATTCTCGGTGGCAAAATGGACAAATTGAAGATCTTTCTAATTTTTTTCATTTTTTAATTTAATGCTCTCAAAAGCTATTTGCTTTTTTTCTGATAATTTTGGACTGTAAGATTGTTTTGATTTATCATTTCTTTGTTCTGCCTTTTCATTCCACTCAATTATCCAATTATTTACCCGTTTATCTATCCATTTACCTCTTTTCCCTTACCCTCACTATTAAACTTTGTTCTTTCACCATTGCAGTAATATAAAGCTGAAGCCGTACTTCATTTATCTTGGTTTTTAAGAAGTTGTTTTTATTTATTTATTTGTTCCGTTTACTTTATTTTTTATATGTTTTACTTTTTGTTTTTATTTTAGAATATTATGTTTACAAAATTCGAGAGAAATTTCGATTTTACCAACCTTCCTCTCCTCTCTTCTTGTATCGCTTTCTCATAAAAGAATCTTTCTTTGCTTTTAATTGTTATACCGTTATGCAAGTGTTCGCAGTTTTATGCAATTAAAATTATAAATCAAATTTTATTGAGTATTCAATTGCTTATCCAATCGCTATTTGATTTATTCATTCGATACACCTTAATTCTTTCAAAAAATTGGCTCCATCTACCCTAAGCTTGTAGTCGAACGCGGTTGGTTTGTAATTGAGAAGTAAAGACCCTTTTTGTTCTTTCCATGTTCTCGTTTTCTAAGATGGCATAGGATAACGAACACATCATTTTTGTTGTGCACAGATTTTTTATCAGTGGATTTCTGGTGTAATTTCCTTTTGCTAATTAACATGCGTTCAGTATTACCCTGAAGAAATACTGGTCGAAAAACCGCTCTGGAAACTTATTTTTCCTTGACAAAGTTCGCATACGCAAAAAAAATCTTCATAAAAACTGCTCAGGAAATTTTGCAACCTACAGCACTTTCTTGTTTCGCAAATTTCGGACGGATTATCCTATGTCGCCGTTGCTTCTCCCTACATTCTTTGTAAAATTTTGTTTTGTCTCTAAACTAACACAAAAGGCTTTTGAACTACAACCGAAAATAACATTGTTGTCGCTGTATTGTGTCCAGGGCCCGGCACGCGTTGGTTTGGAGGTTTTTAGGAAACGAAGTCCCCCGTGACTTCGCGAAAATTTACGAAGTCCCTCTCGACGCGAAAATCAGCAGGGAAACCCTTATTCAACCACAATAGCAACAAAAAGGCGAAAAAAGCGCATTTTGAGGTATGTAATATAACAAAAAAGCAAAAGAAAACATTTCGAGTCGATTAAAGGCTCTGCCATTGGGTGTAGTACCATTTTGATGCTGGGAATGTCGAAAATCTCCTAGGCCAACCAAATCTATAGCCACAACAATCCTGCGATGCATTTTTCGCCACATATTTCAAAGGACACCGCAAGTGATTGGAGCGCGATATCTATCAACGCGTAGAATTATACCACTTTTGACTCAAAAAAAAGGAGAGGCAACGGTTTGATCCGCTCTCTTCACTATATGATAGATTTTTGACCGTTCTAATCGTCCAAATCAAAAAGGTCCAAAACTTATGTGAACTCTCCGATATTTATGCTCCGAACCAACCCAGTTGGTTTGGCAGTTGGTTTAGAAACCAACAAATTCGAGAACGGATATTAGGACACATAAGTTTTGAAAAATTTTTACATAACATAGTTTGGAGTAATATTGTATACACATAGCCCAATTTCGGAGCCATGTGATTGTTTGTGCGCTGTAAACAAGCCATTTGTTTGTTTGAGTCTTGCATTTGAAATTCGCGCGCTTGCGAAGGAACACGTTCAACTCGTGAAACCTGACATGTTCGTCGTGTTTTCTGGCGCTTCCTCCAGGACCTCATAAAAACGATATCCCCGTTGCTTCTAAGTCCAAAAACGAAGTCCAGTTTGACCCCAAACCATCGGTGCCGGGCCCTGATTGTGTCACATCGCCAACACATTCTATTATTATCTTCCACGTTTGTACAAAGTCGAAAGGGGGTGAGATTCGAGCCGCTTTGTTTTTGTTATCTGCAAAATCCAACGGAGATTACACGAAAATAATAGAAGATGAGTAACGTACCTAAGATTTGTTGTTCCATGCTGGCCAACCACTGCGAACAGTCAACCATACTAAATGTAAAATTAACCTCTTAACCAATGCAAGAAAAAAACTAATTATGAGTTCAGGGCTTGGCACAGGTGGCTTATTAGCAAGCTGGATATCATTTTAGGGACAAAAATCGAAGGAGATATCGTTTTTGTGGCCTAAAAATACGACCTTTTTTAGTCGACGTTTCGTGTTTTGAGGATTTTTTACGTTTATGGTTTAGGGTCAAAGGGGATTCGTGAAATTTTGAGAAAGTCAAGGGGGACTTCGTTTTTGCAATTTCGGAGAGCCACCTCGTGCTGAGCCCTGCATGAAATTTTATCTCAACCTACTCTAGCTAGGAAAATAGTCTGTTCAAAAATTTGTCGAAACCCAGCTTTCCCAACTTCTTTTCGGTGGAAAAAGAATTGGCTGAAAATAACACTGACAGTAGAGGCTAGAGATCAGCATAAATACCAGAATTTTAATGTTCACTTTTCTAAATCGTCTATTGAGCAAATTTACCTAAATGGACAAGCTACTTTGCCTTATGGAACTCAAATCTCTACCAAATATATCATTTAACTGTAGCTGGCTTTTTAGAATGTAGTTACTCAGAAAATTAGATGGCTGGTCCACATGGCGTGTTGGCTCAATTAGAAAATTTTTCAGAAGGTAGAAAGACTATGAAATGGAGTAAGCAGGTTCTTCAGTTCCTTCAATTCCTTGTTCAGTTTGTCATCACATCGTACAATATTGTTCTATTCAACAGTGCTCCTTGTTAAGTCAATAGTCCCATTGACATCTATTTTATCCATTGTTTGCTTTGAAGTAGTCAGCGCACCCCATTTTGGATTAGATTCTGAAGGTTTTTCTCCAATGCCGAATTTTGCATAGAGGGTTCGGCACAGTTGGCACTGGGCCAAGCTGGATATCGTTTTTGGGACAAAAAGCAAAGGGGATATCGTTTTTGTGGACGAAAAGACACAAAAATTGCGAGGTTTTTAGTCGACTTTTTTTGTTTTGAGGGTTGAAAGGGGATTTCGTACGAAATTTTCAAGATCAAACGGGACTTCGTTTTGAAATTTTCCCATTTTCAGCTTTTCCCGCGCCCTGTTTGCATATGTTCCTCTGCCAAAAGTTCTTGTTTGACGAGTAAAAGAAGCCTGTCCTTGTTTGGTAACTTGCTGGAAAGTGCAAAATTCTCCACTTGCAAGTGTATCGCATGGAAATGTCCTTGCTTGCTTGGGTTTTTTCTCCGATACTCCACCGCACTTCCGTGGTCATAACCGCCAGCAATTTCCTCATGACCTTGTCATACCTCTGGTGTGCGCGTAGACGTACGATTGAGGTCTAAAATGACCTTTATGTATGACAGCCAGATATTCGGCGGTTCCTTTTTTGATCCGGCAAGGAACGAAGGAGAGGACCGGTCAGGAAAGGCGGGGGGGGGGAGTGGGATTGAGGGGGTAGAGTTTCAAAAATGCATTAAGTCACAAAATTGAGAATCAGTTTGGGAATAAACATTGCTTGGCTGCATAGTTTCGGTTTGTGAATTCTAAATTCGAAATCAAGAGTCATTTCCTTATTTTACTCAAGTTGTCAATTATTTCACTGATTTTTTACTAAAAAGACTTTTTGCGATTTACTCATGCCCAATAAATAATACATAACCATGATACTGAGGCCAGGACAGGCTGCTACCATGTTTAGTTTCAAATTATCGTTTGTATTTGATCTCCTCATCTTTACTGGTGCATCGAGTGTAAAAAATTCCAAAAAATAAAAAATAATTCGGAGTAGTTAAGTGACTGTTTTGTAATGTGCGTTCGAGATGTACTTGTAAGTGTGAAGTATACAAAATAAAAAATTGCACCTTTATTACATTATTTGAAAAGATTTGACTTTGAGCTGTTCCAGAATAAGTTGTAGCAGTTAAGTAATCATTCTCATTTTTTATTTTCGAAAATTTTCAATTTTTGTTTATATGTTTTCTCACATGTTTGTATTGTTTATGGTGGTATTATAATATGATTTTATTCGCGATGGCATAGTTTCAATTTTCACATTTAGACAATTTTTTCTCACGAGGAGATCTCGATTACCGTAATCTTGTGCTTGATGCCAACTCCGCGTCCTTATTTGTTGGTGCTCGAGGACGAATTTTCCGATTATGGGCTTACAATGTAAACGATACCTCGGAAAACTTGGTATATCGATTTATTGATTTTCACATGGTATCAAGAGCTCCGTGCACTGATTTGCTGGTTATAGTTTGTGGATTTGCGAGCTACAGTACCACCAGCCGAATTGTCAGAATGTCGGGCATTGGGAAACTCGGCCGAAGACTGTCAACCTTCGACGAGATTCATGGCGTTACAGGATAATAAGGAACGTCTATATGTAAGTTTTCGATTTTCCGAAAAATTGCTGTGATTGCACGCTATCGTATGATTTTAATCAATATATCGATCGTGGCGAGAGCAGTGCGTCAATCGATATATCGATCTCAACAAAAAACAATCAATTTATTGATTTTTCTGGAGATAAAGTGAATCCCTATGTTATAGGTTTGCTCATCTGTCGGTATGCGTCCGGAAATTCGTGTGCTTGACGCGGTCACCCTCCGGGATCGGCAGGAACCGCGCACGGAAATCGGAATCTGTGCTCCTGATCCATCAGTAAATGCTACGGCTGTGATAGTTGGTAAGTATCAGGCAATTCTGGGGTTATAAAGGTAACGGGTATCATTTCAGAGTGGGGTAATCCAAGCGAGCTACCATCCGTTTATTCGGGTATCAGGACAGGAATGGCTGGAGAGAATCATTTAATCTACAGGCCGGCTTTGATCGAGAAGGGGAAGGAGGTGTATTCGAGCATGAGGACTGTCTATACGGATAATCGTTGGCTATACGGTAGGTATACGGCTTAAACTACACAACAGTCTTAATCTCAAGGAAAGAAGAAGGGAAGGGGACCGTATTTGAAAGTTTATATTTTTATTCCCATCTACCCGTGGCAATTCGAGGACACATCCGAAAAATAATTTTGCCGTCTCACACCCCCTAAGGGAGTGCAAAATTATTTTTCGGATGTGTAGGGGGAGAAGTTAGGCGCAATTTCCTAAAAAAATTTGGATGTTTTACAAAGGCTTTTCTGACTTTGAACGTGTTACTTACAAACTTGTTTGGTAAAAAAAAATACCACTGGCGATCTGAGGTTTTTTTTCGCGGCGAGAAGGGGAGGGGGGGGGAAATAAAAATTCTCTTGGATTAATGGTGAATGTCAGTTACGCACTCCGGGAAATCATTTGGGATGCTTTCCGAAGTGGCGACTCATAGATCTGAAATTTGAAAAAGAGGCGTGGAGGGAGCCGAACTCCGAAATTATTCTGCAAGCTAATTTGAATTAAAAGCTGTAAATTATATTCAACAGAAACTAATTAACTGCACATTTTTTAAATTCGCAGCTACTTTCGAAATTATTGGGACCTTTTTTGAAAAGAACAGCCTCAAAATCTTCTTCCAATTTCTACCTCCATCCATCTCTGCTTTTTAAATATACAGCTTTTGCTTCCTAATGGCGAATATTGATTACCCTTCTCCCCAGCTCTAACGAACGCCTATAGAATGCAGCGATCGAATTAAGCTTGCCACACAAATTACGTTATGTCCCATTTCTCGCGTGGAAGGTTGTTCAACAGGAAATTGTGCAATTTCCCATTGCAGCAAATTCGAGGGCGCAGTTATGAATACTGCTCTTGAGAACATGTACATATTGCACTTTAGAGCGTTTGCAGCGTGCAAAGCAAATATAGAATTTTGGGGGTAAAAAAGGAGGGATAGCCGTTGGTGGAGGAGGTGGTGTTGGAGGGAGTGGGAAACTGTTCAGAGATAGCTGCTAAGTTTCTATTCTTTCTTCACATTAAGTGGAATAAATGAAACGGCACTGGGAAGAGGGCTGTTGGTATTTCCTTTCTTTTCTCTTTTGTTTTGAACTTTTTGAGATGTAAAATCGACCTTGGCGAATAGATAATTTATGGAATCTCTAGCCATACTGTGGTACATCCCCTTGATTTTAACGAATTCCTAGATCACGAAAAATTTTATATTGCTTAGGTTCAAATACAGTTTCTCTCTATAAAGCTTGCTGGGATTACAAAAAATAAATTTTGCCCCTTTTCATCCACATCTCCATTCTTAGCAAAGGAACCTAACGATAGGTATTGGGTTGGATAAAAATTTTACTGGAGTATTTTTTGTTTCTTTTCTTGTTTTGTTCGTTTGTTATATACATGATTTGAATTAAATTTAACTAATTATTCTGCTTAAAATAGTTTTTGCTTACTCTTCGTTATACGCTTATAATTTTTCTGTGAAAAATTGAAACCTGTGATTGTTTTTTGAATTAGCAGATTTTAGGAATCACTCGAGTAAAAGTGCGACACTTTGGCAATTTTACTTCCCTAAATTTTCCGAAGAAAATAGGAAAATAAAGCAGTTTCTTTGTTGTTCTCTGGCCTAATGCTGATAAAAATCGTACTATATTGAGCGGGAAAATTTCAAGTGATGAAATAGCAAAGAAAAGTGGTGCAGTAAAACCAGTTGTTTTTGCAGAACCCCAGTTTGTCGGCTCATTTGACGTTGGAGAGCATGTGTACTTTTTCTTCCGAGAGATCGCCATAGAAAGTGGTGGTTTGGAACGAAATGTCTATAGTCGAGTGGCTAGGGTATGCAAGGTAAGTTCATATCAGGAATTTTATAATACTGAATTATGGGGTAAATTGTAGAAAGATATTGGTGGACGGGTTGTCTTGCGCCAAG
Source organism: Cylicocyclus nassatus (assembly GCA_958299035.1). Taxonomy (NCBI): domain Eukaryota; kingdom Metazoa; phylum Nematoda; class Chromadorea; order Rhabditida; family Strongylidae; genus Cylicocyclus; species Cylicocyclus nassatus. The sequence continues at coordinate 75,728,124 of CATQJL010000112.1, forward strand.
TATGGACCTCTTTCCTAAAAGCACGTTTGAATTGCTCAATATCAGCACAATATCCCTATTATTTTGACAGGATCCGTAAGTTTTTGCACACGTTTCTTTGCAGTGGGCGGGGCTATCACCATGTGTGTGACAGCCCCGTCCCTTCTCCACAGCTTTTCCCACTTAAGGTACAAATTCTAGAAGCCGTAACTAGAGTCGAAACTTCCGATGATACCCTATTCTATGCGACAATGAGCACTTCAGAAACAGCATTTGTAACTTCAGCAGTTTGTGTGTTCTCATTCAAACATATCAATCAGGTGGGCGGTCTGTCCCAAATTTCTGTCCCAGTCATTTTTTTGTCAAAAATCGTATTCTAGCTCTTCCATCATGGTTTCTTCCTTGATCCTACTAGCCCTACATGGTTGCCACTACCAGCCGATGCAGTCCCTGAACATCGTCCTGGAACGGTAATTAATCCAACAACTGTGCAATTGGCAAAAATTATGTTTTCATTTTAGTGCGTTCCAAATTCTCACACACTGTCCGATTCTGATCTGCATTTTGCAAAATCGCATTTGATGATGGCTGAGCCCGTGTCAGGTTAGTAGTATCCCTGGTAGCTGAATAAAATCAATAAGATGTTTTCCTCTGCGTCTCTCACCTAATCAATAATTTTAGGAGGAGTACCTATCTTACCTACTCGCGACGTGGTCTTTACTCACATTGCGGTCGACGTAAGAAGTGAACAAAATGTGATTTTCGCGTTGGACGGAAGGTAAGTGTAGAACGCAGAGAAGCAGGGCGGTAATGTCTGCGTCTCTGACATCACAGGTGCCAGTACCGTAATCTACCATACACCGCTGATTTAGAACCAGTACGTTGTGGAAAGTTTCGCACTGGCGTGAGGGAAGTACTTGGAAATGGACGGAACTTGAAAGGAGAAATATTGTAGCTGGAGGACCAATCAAAGCGATGGCGTTGTTACCAGGAGGTTTGGGACTGTCCCAAATTGGCATGAGCCTAAGTGACTTTTTTAGAATTCCTTTACTTCGCCTCACGCTCGGCTGTGAGCCAATTTACTCTGGCTGGTTGCTCAAACTACCCATCGTGTGCCCTATGCGCTATAGATCCATACTGTAGCTGGAACGTGGCCCGATCAACCTGCTACCCTCGGGAAAAAGCCCATGGGCAGAGTTTGGGGTAGGGTCTCCCTTCTACATACAGGAAATGTCACTTTCTCAAAAGAACATGCTTTTTAGGTGGATCTCGTCCTGGGCTGGACGAGGCTCGTCTGAATGCTCAGCTTCGGCCAAACCACGTACCCAGTCGGCCTATCCGGGAGATACCGTACACTTCCAGGGAACACCCAATGGTGTCTGGAGGCGGGACGGGAACGAGTAAGAAAGCTCCATTGTTTCTCTCCCTATAGTGGGAAAGCCATACCCCCTACACAAGCCACGCCCATTTTTCAGAATCCTCCCGAATAATCGTATTCTGTTCACTAACGATGGTGGATTGATTCTGATGAATGTGTCGAAAGAAGACAATGCCGACTATGAATGCACTGCAAATGGGAAACAACTTGTAAAATATCGATTGGTTGTAGATCATGGTATGTCCCCCCCCCCATTAGTGAAATATACACAATATTCCGTGCAATTTTGCAGAAGAATGCACACAGCCACGATCCGTGCAGGCTTATAAGTCTTGTCAACGTGAATGGTGCAAAAAAGCCGACCAATACAAAGCTGCCCTAGCGGATTGGCATGATGCCAAGAAAAGAAATGTGAGTTTAATTTTATCTGCTTCCTCATAAAAGAAAAAGATAAGCTTATTAACGCGAAAAATCTTGAAGAAGTTGTTTTTCAGTCTTGTCCCGCAAAGCTTGCTGGGCGGGGCTTAGACTGCCTTGCGGCCGCAACGCACGCGCCACTCATGAGCACTCATAGAATTTTTTTGCGCTATTAGAAATCTGAATGCCTCGTTTTTTGAGGTAAATGCTTACCAACCCGCGTATCTCAAACATTTTCTTTAATTTCAGGCTCAATGCCTCGTGAACGACTCAACCAGCCATCTACACAATCGTATCGAATGAGCCAGCCAATCGATATATTGATTTTTCTTTCGTTCAATGTCACTTGTTAGTACTTGTATGTGCATGTTAAGCTACAGCACCGCCGTTACTTGAGCTCATTGATCTCGTCATCGCCGTTGTACATTTTGTACTTATTCACTTCTAGTGTTCTTTATGGTTATTGCTATTTATGGTTATAGCTAGGAGCTTGTGTTTATTTTGCGGTATTCACTTGTCCGTAAAGCCTAGACCTGATAAAAAAAATTCTTGCATTTCCATTCATTTAGAGAGCTACCTGGTTACAACGGTGTCAAGAAATGTAATTTTTAATTCAGTTGGCTTGGCGGCCGAAAGGCGGGGCTTTGTGACATAATAAGGCAGCTCGCGCCCGCGAAGCAGTCTGCGTTGCTCCCGCGCGCGTGCTTTCTGTATTACCTAGGTCACGAAGCCCCGCCTTCCTCAATTAGGTCACGAAGCCCCGCCTTTCGGCAAGCCAGTTGAATCAAAGGGTAATCAGGAAAATCAAAGCTGTTCATTGAGGTTCGTAAAATTTTCAAACAAACTCAATTTGAAAATCTGATGAGACGTAACTCCATATCCTTGATCCAACTGACTGATTTATGTTCCTACCTAGAAATTTGTTTTTTATGACAAAGAAGAGTAGTGGTATAAATGTGACATCGACCCCCCCCCCCCTTAGCATATTTTAGAAATTACCTAATTGACGTAGAAAGTCTTTTCACCACTTTGTAACCAACCTCGAAGTGGCAGTCGTTTCATTTGTGTATCGACTGGAATTCTTTCGGCACCATTGATGTTTATTTATTTATTTATTCATAATCTGCACTCGTAGGCGCCGAGAAAAAGAATATAGAGTAGGACATTTTGAACATGACAATTACGTTCCCGCGGTGAAGTAAGAGCAAGTCAAAGTTGTCTCTTTGGGTGGTCAGGACGTTCTCCATCTGCAAACGGTATGACGTTCTAGACCGAAATCCTGGTCCCCGTCTCGAACGCAGGTTTGAATAATGGAACCAGGGCTTAACGATGACCGACTTAACCCTGAATGAACGAGTTTGTCGGGACCGTGGGCGAGCGAATGAGAAGGATCTTAAGGTAGTGGGACTACCAATCGTTAATTTTCTTAAACGTCCATTCCCAGCGGAGACGGATTAAAAACAACAGAAGGTTCTCGGAAACATGGGCGTAAAATCAACCAGTCAAAAAACAACAAGAAACCGAAATGCAATCACAAAATGGAAGAACTTCCAAAAACTTCTAAGATGGAAATATTAGAGAATATGACATACTAAGTGGAAATATCACTGAGTCCTAGCAGACTCAACTAGTTAGTCCTAGCAAATCTGACCAGCCTCAGCTGCTGTTATACGCCGATCCAGTTCTTGCGGCGTTATGACAAATTCTCCACCTTTGTCGCTTACAGATAGACGCACGGAGCCATTCAAATTGAGCTCACGTATCTCTTTGAAACCTCGCCTTTTCAGGTGCCATAATGTTCTGTTATTGTCGTTTTGACTTAGTCAGTACTTCTAATATACCAGAATACAAGATACGGAACTTTATGTTTACGTTCAATACTGGCTCTGGCTGTCTGTAGAAAGATGGGCGAAATGGAATCGCCGGTAACCGATTTGGCTCTTGAGCAGCATGTGTGTTACCTTCGCATAGCTCTTTTATCCTGAGAGAGTTTCTGAGTTTGTGCAGGCTGCCTACACTTTGTGGCATATTATAGCGTTGACATTTTCAGGGGAGAAGGTGGGACCAAGGCTGAGAAGCTTTATAACATCAGAATGTACGTGAGTGTTACCAATAACTGTGACTTTCATCGGCTCTTCATTGCAAGACAAATGATAGAGCAGTGGTTCCCTCTGTCACTTCTAGCATCCGAGCGTTTTCTATGGCATTCAATGAAAAGCTGGTCGAACTTTGCAAGAAGTTTGGATTCAACCCTCGATCGAATCGAGCTACAGATTAGCTTAGAACCATCCTCGATCCTCCTCCAATTTTCACAAGACAAAAGAACTTTACAAGCCTGTTCTTTCGCACAATATTCAAACAAGGTACTGTACAATGACCTCTGCTTTTCTTCAATACGTTCAAAATGATCTGATATATTTTCGTTATCTTGGAATTATTCTCGTCGAAGCCACAGGTGTATCCCAACTTCTTGTCCTTGATGAAACTTGGAACGACGTTCGATCTCTTGCACCTTTGGAGGAATTTCAAGGACTGGCGCGCCACTACCACTTTTTGTCGAAGTGATAGTGCTTCACTTGCCAAACGGAACACTTTCTGCGGTATGTTTTCAAGCAGCTTCCAAGTCCCGTTTTCATGAAACCTTGGCATATGTCGTAAGTTCGAATTTCTTTCGTGCCGTACAGGTTTGAGAAGTGGTCTTTATTTCATCCAATCACGGCCTTGCATTTTGACGCCTTTCGTCTTCCTCAGAGACAGTGGTTCTAAGTGTCATTCGTAATTCCAGACCACCAAGCCATACCTTCGATAGTCTAGAGACAGGGCGCCAAAAGTGAAGGTTGTTTGAACATCTGACATCATAAATAGTGAAGGTTGTTCAAAAAAGACCAGAGAAGAGAAAATGACGTAAAACAGATAAAAAAAGCAAAAGAAACTGCTGAAAACCGGATAAAAACGCTGCAATGAGGTTTGCTCTTTCATTTGGCGGCTTTTCAAAGTGCAAGTTTTCGCTCCAGGACCAGCAATTCGCAACACGAGGTTTCGATTTTAGATGCGTCCTTTAAATTTTTACCCCCGCATTGACGTTCCTGTTTTTGGGACGTTGTCTAGATTGTTGCGCTTATTGTTCTGAGCAACAATGGCCCAAACTGGAAAAAATCGATGTGAAAGCACTGAAACAGAACGAGGTAAAGAAAAACGCACTTTTTACGATTTTTTGCAAAAATTCCACCATAATCGAAGAGGTAAGGGCTGGGTGGTTGTCTGCATTATGAACAGAAGCAAGATCTATAGAATGCTCGAAAAAACCGCGTGAAAAGAGTTAAACTGGGAGAAAAACAAGAGATTTTCGAAAACAAGGTTTTTGCCGGATTTCTCGATCAGATCAAAAAATGTGATTATGGGACGTTGTCAGGGTGAATGTAGAGATCAAGAGCTTCAATTTGATATATAGCTTGCTAAAATTGGTTTTGAAACAACGAAGAAAGGGGTACCAGAGCCAAATGCCCGCGCCCCGCGTTTGGGGTAGCGAGGTAGCGCGCAGCGCGCGGAGACGCAGACGAGCAGCGGAAACAGACCAGAGCCGACGGGGCATTTGGTCGTCGTAGATCTCTGCTGAGTCTCAACGAAACCCTGCAAATCATATATCATTCTGATCGTCATGACACGTCAAGGAGAACTGGCAACGTCCCAAGTTTTGAAAGTCACTCATTAACGAGATAGACCAGCGTTTTCGTGCGCGATTCTCTGCGCAAGAATCAAGCGCAGTTTCTCGTTTTTATTTAGCTCCAACATCTTTCCCAAATTTTCTAAACACGATTTTGGTCAAATTAGGTTAACTGAGAAATTTTGTCCTAAATTCTGGCGAAAATCCCACAGAAACCTTCTTTTCAACGCAAAAAAGGCTATGAAAACGCAAATCCTCGGTTTCGCTGAGATACTAAAGATATTATTTCCTTATCTTTGCTCCATCAACATTCGTTTCGATATAGTTAGGATAATAACATCCGAGGCGAAGCCCTGGATGACTTCTGTTTTTTTTCAGGTGAAGGTTGTATCCCCTCATAGCATTTAAAGTGAAGGTTACCAGAGTACATGGCTCTATGTATCGAGAGTATGCACCAAGCGCTTCCTCCTACTCTGTTAGTTTTCGACCTTCTGACAATCTCGCTACCAAATAAAATGTTAGTGTAGAGGACATACCGGAAGACCAATACTACTCGAGTAACTTTACCCGTCTCTCCTACATATATTGCTTTGCAGTCAAGGGCGGGCATACTATGGATTGCTCTGTTGTACAGTATCGGTCGTACAGCCTATTTCGGATTAGCTGCTTTTTGATATTGTCGTTGGGGATGTCAACTAGAACAACATTTTGCTGCTGGGCTCAAAAAATGCATTGTTGAAACGCCGCGGTTCTTATCTGAGGTGAAGGGAAGGCAAAGTAGGAGCTTGTTGGTACTATGAATGCTGTTACCATCCCTAGATTGTCGAGGACGAGATGAGTCATGGTAACCATAAAAGCGCTTTTTTCGAAATTGAATAATAATGCTGAGTGAATTTGAGCTCCTTTTCGACTAAAACACCGAGATCCTTAGTAAATTCACCTAAAGACGCCTGTAACTCGGCGTCTAGAGGCGCTTGGCAGAATGAAGGAAGATTTGGAATCTGCAATCTATTTCTAAGTAGTACGGGTCTCATCTAGAAAGGCCACTTCGACTGAACATTCTTCCCTTGTCAGCATACGTCAGAGATTTTAATTGGGGAAAATAAGCTACTATCCCGTCATCCGGACCCTTTTTTTCAAGAGGCTCTCATGAAATACACTATTTAGTTCAAACACAATTTTTCATAGATTCTACGAGGACAGCCTCCCTTGCCACGTGTCAAGAAAAAATAATTATCACGTTCTATTCCATTTTGACACGTTTTTCTTGAATCATTTCCGGTAGAATAAAAACCACTTGTAATCTCCTGAAAACTGTAACTGTTTTCTATAAGAGCAAAATAATCCAGAAGTTATTAGTTTCCACCAAACTTCTTTCTGATTCTTTGTTGATGCTGCAGAAAAAGACAAAGTTCAAGTTTACTACTGAAACCTAGAAGATGTGGCCAAGGAAATTATACGCGGAGAAAACTGTACTGGCAATTATGGTATTATCCGTTCCTCTAGGTATCCTGTTATCCAATTCAAGGTGTCCAGTAAAGTGTTGGGTTTATCCACCAGTTTAGGAAAAACCTTGAAAATCTCTTTGAAACGAAAATGGATGGGTTCCACGAAGTGCTTGATGATCAGGAACAACTGAAGCAGGTTGATCAAATTGGAACATGAATCATGCAATAAAATTTTGAGAATTCTATTGAAAGCTGCTTGGAAATTTTTCCGACGATAGCTCACTCTCCGTAATAAAATTGAAATTGCCAATCATTTAAAACTATCCTTTGATTCAAGGAGATTGGCTGCTGGAAGGCGGGGCTTTGCGACCTAATCAGGGTCGCGACGCAGTCTGCGTTACCTAATTGAGGCCACGACGATGTCTGCGTCTATCTCGCGAGCGTGCTCTTTGATCACTTCCTAGCCTTAATTAGGTCACAAGGCCCCGCCTTTTAGTCGCAAATCAGTTGTGTAAGGGTAACAGAGGGTAACAAAAGGCTAAAATGCGAGAGTTTTTTTTTCTATCAGCTTGTGTCGCCGCAATGTGCTAATAATGATAATTGCATTACTAATAAAATACATATATTTTTTGTAAAAGTTTTAAAGAAACGACCATATCTAAGCATAGATCCGCATCTTCCAGTTTTGATGCGCGACTTCTGTTCAAGGTCATCCAGGGGAACCGAGAATGATGAACATCCCAAAGTTGTCATTCTACCGAAGCAGCTGCCTTCAAGTCAGGCCCCATCCATCCAGTATTTTTATATATATCATACTCAAATCTTCCTATAACTCATTTTTGTACACTTTATTTATATATCCATTCATCGTTATTTATGTCGTTACTTACATGCATATACTCCCATTCAATCTTTTGCACTTCCTTGGGAACTACTGATGAAGGGGCGATGAGTCCGGGGTACCGCGCAAATCATTACTGTAAAAATTACTATTCTGAGCAGATCAGATATACATTATGCTCAAAAACTATTACCGCCTACCTCTTTACGTATTCGTTTCTTTAGGAGCAAAGCACTGACTTCGTAATCGGCTGACCAGGTCACTTTGATAGGCCCGCTCGCATTCATTAGCCTCTTCGACTATGAAGTAGAGTGCGTTCTGCGCATCCCCTTGGAGGGTACTTGAAGCTGCCGAATACTTATCCTTTATCATTTGTGTAGTATCAACACTGTGAAGTATCTCAATCATCAACAGCAGCTCTCTGAATTTAAGTGGCTATTAATCTACATCTTGTCCAACTCTCCCAGGGTAACGCAAGAAGCTGAAAAGGGTGACTGAAATGCTTATATGCATCGTGATTTTTATAAGAGTTGAAATAAATGTAGTACTTCCTTTACAGAAAGGTGCTGCATTGCTCGAATAAGCTCACAGGAAAAGGAAAAGATATTCGCCGAAAGTGCATGATATTAGGTCGATCCAAAAGGTTTTTTCCGTTTTTCAACCTGTTGTAAACACACGTGGCACAAAGGCAGGCAAATGCTCTATTTACTATCAGACGCAGTTTTTCTTCTTCCTTCCACCAGTCATGTTTTTTGGGACCTTTTTTGGTGGTTTCTGAGATAATTGTCGAATTCAAACCGATGGTTTACCATGCCCAAATTTAGCAAATTTTCCAAACCTTCATTTTGGAGAAGCTTTGCTAGCAGTTAGATAGAGTAAACAAAGTGCAATGCAATGCAATTTTTTTTCATCTCCAGTTAGCTTTTTAGCTTTTTTATTATTACTTTTTAGGATATTTTTTCCAAAAGTCTTCATTTTCGCGAAGTCGCAAAATATACAAAGGCTCCAAACACTAACAAATCGTCGGAATTCGAAACTTGCAAAGATCGGTTATGACAATATACCACTAACTTTACAAAGCATCAGAGCGCTTCGAAATATCAAATCTCGCTTTCTACGGTTACATCATGAGGAGACTTTGGAATCAAAAATTATGGTAATTTTATCGCCAAATTCTCCACGAATTCGGAAGGTAAAAGGCCGATCAGAAAGGGGAAAAAAGCTGCATTGAATGATCCTTAGTTGTGCTCCGTTTGATGTTCTGTGAGTTTTAGGATGACCAAAAGTGAAATATTTGATAGCATCAGAAATATAATTTTGAAAGTTTCAGAAAATCAGCTATAGGTACCAAAAAATTTCACTGCATTGCACTTTGTTTACGCTATCTAAATGCTATCAAAGCTCTTCCAGAAATTCAAAATGAGTATTTTTAAAAATTGCTAAATTTGGGCATGATAAAAATTATGGGTTTGTAATTTCGGCAATTATCTTAGAAAACACCATAACAAATGGTCCCAAAACATGAGTGTTGGAAAGAGAAAGAAAAACTGCCTGAAAACGCTTAGAGCAGTTGCCTCCTTTCCACGTGGTTCTATGACAAGTTGGAAAAACGGAAAGAACTTTCGGACCGACCTAATATTTAAATTATCAAGTAAATCATGATAGTTTCATAAATTAGGGCCGGCAAACCCGGCTCCGTCCGGCTCCGTCAGTATATCTTCGTAATCAGCATGCTCATTTACCTCATGTGCCAACTCCCGCCCTCGTAAGTGAAACTTTGCAAACAGATAGAAATTAATACTACAGTGCTGGCCAAAACTATAATTCCACCCTGAAAACTGCCGTAACTCATCTGCTTCTCAACGAATTAATGTAAGATTTGGTACAGTTGTGTGTTCAACAGGCTAACATCAGTAACTAGAAAGGATCCCGTTTTTGTTTGATTATTCAGGAAAAAAAAACAAAATTTCAAAAAAGCAGCCTTGAAGGTTGGCCAAAACTATAATTTCACCTAAGGTTTCTGTCCACTAAAGTGATTCTCGGCTATCAAAGTTTTTTGTGCATATGCATAATCAGAAGTCGAAACAGTCGCTCTAGTTCAGCTGTGTCATATCTTTACAAGAAACGCTTATCTGCTTTTTTTTCGCTCAAAAATACTTTCATGCGTATTTTGTTCCCGAGAATGTGTTTTTATGGGTGGTTCCGCAGTTTTTTGTCTGGTTTAAAAACGATAGGGCTCCATCTATCTTATAGATGCTTGGCGAAGTGAGAACTAGAGAAAAAAATTTGAGCTCTCTTATTTAAAGCGTATCCGACATAGACCTAACCGCAGGCCTGCGCTCAAATTTTTGCCTTCAAAATTCGTTTATGTTATGTTTGTAAGCTCAAAATGATGTAAAGCATTATTTATATAAAAAGAAGTTTGTACACTATACTTACGATTGTTCGCCAAGTCACATTTTGCTTCGTTTTCAAAGCATAAATCTTTGCTTCAATGATAATATTTAGACAATCCCAAAATACTTACCAAGTGGTACCTTTCCCGATTTTTTGCCGCTATTTAGCTGCTAGATAGTGAAAACACCTGTATTGTATGTTGTCTTGTGCCTCACATGAGCATTATGGTCAGAATCAAAAAAAGTTCAAGGCTTTTGCAAATCAGTTTTTGCAGGATGTATTCCTCAATTACATGCTAGGATCTGCGGAATCTGCAATCACTGCATCCGGACTCTCATACGTAGAACAATGTTATTACTCTACTTCACGCTTATGAGAACATTGCAGAAAGAGTCTGGGGGCATAAATGTGAGCGCAGGCCTGCGGTTAGGTCTATGTCGGGTACGCTTTGAATAAGAGAACTCAAATTTTTTTCTCTAGTTCTCACTTCGCTAAGCATCTACAAGATAGATAGAGCCCTATCGTTTCCAAACCAGACAAAAAACTTTAATGGACAGAAACCTTAGGTGAGATTATAGTTTTGGCCAACCTTTAAGCCTGCTTTTTCGAAATTTTTGTTTTTTTCCTGAATAATCAAACAAAAACGGGATCCTTTTTAGTTATTGATGTTATCTTGTTGAACACACAACTGCACCAAATTTTACATTAATTCGTTGAGAAGCAGATGAGTTACGGCAGTTTTCAGGGTGAAATTATAGTTTTGGCCAGCACTGTATAAATAAAAATTTCTATACGGAATACATACACATACACATACACATGCCCATACACACATGCCCATACACACATACACATACACACATACACACATACACATACACACATACACCACACATACACATACACACATACATACATACATACATACACATGCACACATACGCACATACATACACAGACACACATACACATACATACATTTAACTTTATTTATACAGATTGCCAGCAGTGAGAAAAGGATGCTTGCAAAACTTTGAATCGCATCAATAACACTGTCAAGTATTATGTACTTGAACGGACTCTTGAAGGAAGCATTTGATGCGCTCCTTCACATTCTTGAATGTTTTTGGCATGCCTATAAGGACGTTTGTGTGGTATGTTTTAATGAGGGTTCTTGAGAAAGGTTAGTACCTCAGTACAGAAACGGCAATACTTCGAATAAAACGTGATTCAGAAAAATTTGTGTCGAATTTGTCGAGCTACCCTCTTGTATTTGTCGAGCTACCCTCTTGTAAGTCCCTCCTTAATGAGGTATGTAAAATGTTGTTCCTCAGTCATTCTTATGATTTCATTAAAGGTGCGCGATTCTTATTAAGTTGTTGTTCATCTATTCAGCACTCTACTTCTCTGCCCAATCAGCTGTCCAGAGAATAATTGTGCTTGCGAGGTATAGCTTTTTCTGTAAATAATATTAGGTTTATGCAAATCAATGCGTAATCCTAATTCTGAAGAGGTACCATTCGATAGAGTGAAGCAACTCTGCAAGATACTATTTGAAGAGTCACAAAAAGATCTGATTCGTGGAAAAAATTTAGAACTTGAACACTCAAAAACCAGATCCGTCCTACTCAGACAAATCACCGGAACTTCCGCTGGACAAGCCAAATTTGCAGAAGTTCCGCAGAACTTTGTTCATTATTGCAAAAATGAAAACGTTGAAAATCGGAACTTCCGCGGGATTTTCACGCCAAACTGGTTGAAGACCGAAACTTCCGCAGGACCTTTTTCAAAGTCCTGTGGAAATTCCGAAAAATGCCAGAGGTTCCGCAGCATTTTGGCCTGCCAGAACTTCCGCAAGACTTTGATGTGTTGTCTAATATGATGTTGCCTCGACAACAACTAGAGTGCATAACTGAACATGTCACTCGTAGTGCAGAAAATAGTATATGAGTCTCACAGTCAATAGAGTAAGGTTCAAATCTCGCTTCGGTGTTCTCTTTTGCTGTTGTAGTTCGCATTTTCGGAACTTCCGCAACACTTTTACAGAACTTGCGCAGGTGACCCGGCGGAACTTCCGCAAGCGCTCTGCGGAAGCTCCGGTCATTTATCTGAGTAAAAGACTGTGCGAGCTCCCGACTTGGGCAAGCATATACTATACACATAAGATTTTCATATGTATAGTTGCCGTAATTCTTCGTTACTGGAAATCGAAAAATAAAAGAGGTCAAATGAAAATAGCGTCCTTTCAAGTTTATTATGTTAGACTTGAATTTGATAACTAAAGTTCGAAGAAGACGGAAAATGTCTTTTTTTTTGTTACTAACCAAATCACGCCTTCACTAACGTTCTATACCGCCATTTTTATTCTGCAGAGATTATCTACCATCTTTAGACCCTTTCATTCGCTTTTTCGTACTCATCCGAGCATTGTATAGAGGTGTCTATTTTTACCAAACAGTTTCAGACTAGAATCTTGTTATCCTTCAAAACAAATTATTCTTAAACTCAGCTAGCTTTTACCATGGGGCTCGCTGGCTCCCAAAAACGGGTTCATCGTGAGTTTTGAGGGTGCAAGATTCCTGGATTATGTTTTCTGACATAGTACACGTCTCTTTTTTTCTTCTTGCTAGCTAGAGCTTCGTGTCTTTTATCTACCTCTTATTTTATTCTACTTTGCCTTAAGAGTGTGGATTGGCTGGCATCGTGTCACTTTTTGATTTTTCTCTTTGGTGTTCTTCCTCTTTGATGCACCTTGTGTGTACTTGTAAATTAATAAATAAAAATCTGAAGGATTTTTCTGAGCAGAGATTCTACCCTTGTGTTAAAAATTTTCTTTTCATTCTAGCCTCACATGCATCAAACTTTTCAAGATAGTTTGAACTCCATCTCGTAGGGTGCGCTTTGCTCTGTCAAAAGTATGCTTTGTGAATTTTTATACCTTTATTGCCGCTCAAGATCAAGCAACATTATTCATTGTGCTTGAGGTCAATAGGTGATTAGACGAATTCTTTCGAATATACCTGATTTGCACGCAGGATTATCACGTTTGGTAAAACAGGGGTGAAGTCCTCTGACAGCAGAATCATTTGGCTGAAAATGGTTATTACAGCTCCTTCCGCCTTTCTAGTTTTGGTATGGATTATACACTTACAAATTTTCCTCCATAAACAGCTACATTTGAGGCTCTCCAGCTTATCGACACAGTTGCAAGCGCCTCCACTATTGATAATTATGCTGGTATGAGAACCCGCTTGAATTTTTGGCTCACGGTGATTACACTCTTTCATAGATAAAAACTGCTTCTTACCTCCAAAATACAGAACCGAACTCACAAAAGCGCACAATGGTCTACGTATATTCGTTGCCAGAGGTGAACTGGATGAATCTCACAAGAAACATCTCATGTATGGAGTAGTAAGTTTTTTCTTCTCGATATTTATCATGTTGCGGTCCTTGAACAATGTTAGAAAACTTATAAAGGAAATGTGGGAAAAAGTAAGGACATAACCTTCGATTCAACTTACTTGGCTTTGGGAAGGCGCGACTTTGTGGCCTAATTAAAGCCGCCCGAGCTCGCGACGCATCTGCGTCTCTCTCGCTCGAGTGCTCCCTGATGATTAACCTTTGATTCAACAGACTTGGCTTCGGCAAGGCGGGGCTTTGTGACGCAATTGAGGCCGCTCGCGCTCGCGAAGCACTTGTGTCGCTCTCGTGCGGGTGCTCTCTGATTACTAGCTAGTCTTAGTTAGGTCACGGAGCCCCGCCTTTTCGAAGCCAAGCCAGTTGAATCAAATGGTACCTAGCTTAAATTAGGTCACGAAGCCCCGCTTTCCGAATCCAAGCCAGCTGAAGCAAATGGTACCCTTTGATTCAACTGGATAAGCGCAGGGTCCGGCATAGATCGTCTGGAAGCAGGCTGGACTTCGTTTTTAGAGCAAAAAGCAAAGGAGATATAGTTTTTGACGAGTTGGGGCCCAGCACCAAGAATGAGCGCCATTTAGTCGAATAAATTCTTCGGACAGGTTATCACACGAATGACATTCTCTATCGTGTATGGCGAAAAGTGCACGCGATTTGAAAGCAAGGCTAAAATAATCAAATCGCTTGTTTACAGCGCACACAGAATCATATGACATTAAAACTGAACTGTGTACAAAGAAAATCATTTGCAAAAGAATTATGTAAAAAGATTTGAAAACTTATGTGAAGTAATACGTTTTCCAAAATTAGATCGTTTTCAGACGGCCACCAGACGATCTGAGATCGTCTGGAGCATATATTTCTGTCACTTCACGTGAGCTTTGGATTTTTCTATCACGGACAGATTTCCCGGTCAAGAATCTATCCCTAAGCATGAAGACATTTTCATATCATTGCCATTCCTTTGTTTTTTGCCGTAATTTCTACAATCGCCTTGTTGAATATCGCGTCCAAGGCCGAACTTTGTGCATGCGTAGTATTCAACTAAAATTTGGATTTTCACTCTTATCTTACGTTTTTTCTTTCAAACTAGTAAGTCTTTCTTGTTTCATCCTCTCAAGCAAATAGGTCGAAGGGGACTTCGTATAACTTCCGAAAGTGAGGAAAGACTTCGTTTTCAGAAACCCTAGAAACCGACTCGTGCCGGGCCCTGTATAGGCGGCCGGAAGGCGGCGCTTCGTGACTTAGTTAAGGCCAGAGAATGATCAGAGAGCATGCGCGCGAGGGGTCTTGAAAGCCACAACGCCCGCCTTTCAGTCGCCAAACCAGTCAAATCAGAGGTTACACAAAAATTTTGAAGTGTTTCGCGGAATTCTCGCGGGGTAAGGCCGAGCAAATTTCCTCATAAAAGTCTTTTAGCTCATCTTTAGCACTGTAGAACCGTTTTTGGCCTACACCACTAAATTTCGTTCTTTTTTCTTTATCGATGCTGCAGAAAAAAAAAGACGAAGTTCAGGTTTACGACTGTAGCTTGGAAGATGTGACCAAAACAATTATACACGGAGAAAACTCTACTGATAATTATGGTATTATCCGTTCCTCTAGGTATCCTGTTATTCAGTTTAAGATGTCTTATAAAGTGTTGTGTTTATCCACTAATTCAGAATGAACTTCAAAAGTCTTCATGAATCGATAATCGATGGGTTCTATGAAGTGCTTGATGATCAGGAACAATTGAAGCAGGTGTTTGCCTATACAAATGGAACATGAGTCATGCACTAAAATTTTGAGAAACCAGTACAAGCTGCTTAGAAACCTTTTCAATAATAGCGTCATTCTCCGCTGTATACTATATGCTGCTTGTGTTAAGAATATCGCTTAAGTAAAAAATTGAAACATGCTAAAATTAGCACAAAATCAAAATTCGAGTGTTTTTCTTTATCAGCTTGTGTCGCCGCAATGTGCTAAGAATGATATTTGCTTCAAGAATTACTGATAAAACATATATATATATTTATGTTTTCTGGTTTTTATATATTTTTATATTCAAAATTATACAGAGTGTCCCAAAAAGACGTGCACACTGTTTGATCGTTGATAACTCACTTTCTTTCATGTCTCTTGCCAAGCTTGAAGTACCATTCTGTAGAGCGAGGTCCAACTTAGATTTACAGTATGGAGCGAATCACTAATCTCTCTTCATTGCTGTAAAATTACGGTATGAACTTGCAGCATACATCGTCACTGTGAAATAGGCTTTTCGACGAAATAATTCCAAAAAATCTGAAAATTTGTGTGGCAAGGTTTTCAAGCGTGCTGATTTTGTTGCATAAGTTTTCATGACTTTTTCGAGCTTTCTTGATGGCGTATTCACATTTCTAACGAACATTGGAAAAACAGTTATTACCTTAAATCCGAAATAATTTATGAAGGAAGCACTGTACTGAATTACAATCTTCATATTTAGAGTCAACAACTTTGACTAGTCCAGTACAAAAGTTTTTGGCTTGCTTAGTTTCTTTTCTTAGGCAGAAACCGGCAAAAAACCGCTTTCAATGGTTTAACATCCTCCTCGAAGTATCTACCGTAATCTTACAATAATGAAGAGCTATCGATCATTCGCTCCACACTGCAAATCTAAGTTGAACCTCGTTCTACAAAAAGGCGCTTCATGCTCAGCAAAAGACACGAAAGCAGGAGAGTTAATAACGATCAAACAGTGTGCACATCTTTTTGGGACACCCTGTATACTATGTCGGTCCGAAAGTTCGTGCCGTTTTCCACACTCACGCTTAAACGACTTAAAATAAGGATAAACAAAAGCTGTAGGAATTGTCTGGTGTAGAATTTCATCCTCTTTCTAACGATTATGTTTATGTTTAGATTCCCTTGATGCCCTCTCAACAATCTGCAGAGAACCCAACCCATGATTCTTATTTATCTTGAGTTTGGCTATTTTTTTAAATTTCAAAGTTCAACTTTGGATTAACTTTGATAACAGTTGGGTGAAACAAAAAAATACAATATTTCTGGTATCTCTATCCGGCTTCTTAAAAAACTGGAAAATTTTTTTGTGATGCTATCAAACTCCATATTTAGGCATTTAAATCACAGAACAAGAAGCGACGAACAACCAAGGTTGAGTGGATGCACTTTTGCCTCCTCTTTCTGATGGCTTCTTTTCTTCCTGGTTTATATAGGCTGTATCAGCCGGCATCGGTTCCGCGCCAGCAGGCCTTGCGACGACGCACCGTCGCATGCGGCGTGCTATAACGCGTGGCAGAGTTCGCGCGCGCCAGATCGCATCGTCGCAAGTCGCCGCATGCGCGACGTCGCATGACCGATGCTGGTTGGTACAGCCTATACAATATATGAGGATAAAATCATTATAATTCTTGTTTCCAGACTCGTCCCGGGCTGTACCATTGGTACAGCCCGGGGCGAGTCTGGAAACAAGAATTGGCTGACGAGTCTGGAAACAAGAATTATAATGATTCCATCCTCATATATTGTATAGGCTGTACCAATCTTCGAAATCCAATATTTTGAACGACTAACGCTTACTAAAATCAGCGTTAAGTAATAAGCTGTTTTTGGAAGCCTCAAATTCCTAAGATTTATCAGTGTTTGAAGCGATTGTGTATTTCACGACTTCGCGAGAATGAGGGCTTTTGGGAAAATTTTAAGAAATACTGAAAATTTATTTGATGAAGCCAAAAAACTTCATTGAATTGTTTGCTGTATTTGTTTGTTTTATCCAACTGTTATCAAAGTTAATCCAAAATTTGCAAATGGAAATTTTAAAAAAAATCGCCAAACTTAAGATGGGTAAAAATCATGGGTTGAACTTCCCTGCAGATTGTTGAGAGGACATCAAGGGAATCTGAACATACACATAACCGTTAGAAAAAGGAAGAAATTCTATACCGGATAGTTCCTACAGCTTTTGTCTATCTTTATTCTGAGTCGTTTGAGCGTGAGTCTGAAAAACGGCACGAACTTTCGGATCGATCTAAATCTATTTTTTGATTGATTTATTTAATTTATTTATTTTTTGAAGATATTTGTAAATCTTTTTTTTTCAAATCTTTTTTGCAAGAGATTCTCAAAGAAATAACCAAAGTCCAACTAAAAGAGATTAGCAGCTTTCAAAGATTTTTATGTGCGACTTGTGTTCCAGTTCAAGACGTATTCTACTCATATTTATGCTTTCATAAATATTTTCAGGCAATTTATCCACCAATCACTCGTTTTGGCTGCTATTCGGAGGTAAAATCTGGAAACGAAACAGTAGAAGCTGCATGCGTCTACGATGCAAAGTCGGCAAAATTTCTTATTATTTAATATTAAGTATCTTGATTTCTTTTGAAGGTACGATTCGAAATTTCAAGAGAAAGGTCAAGGTCCATGCACGAAGAACGACGATTGCATTTATCACAAATCATCAGATTGTATAAGTGGTCTATGCTTCGTTGGTAAATGAATGCTATTGTTCTTGATCCACAATTTTGTGACATTATTCTCCCAAATATGAGTTGTACGTATCAAAAATGATCCATTCAGAGAATATGCAACTTATTGAAAACTTGGGTTTAAGGTTCCAGAGTCAAATCAGCTTTGAAAGAACTCGTTAGACTTCTACAAGACTTTGAAGGACCTGACTAGCTTCATA
The DNA here is from genome assembly GCA_958299035.1 of Cylicocyclus nassatus. Taxonomy (NCBI): domain Eukaryota; kingdom Metazoa; phylum Nematoda; class Chromadorea; order Rhabditida; family Strongylidae; genus Cylicocyclus; species Cylicocyclus nassatus. The sequence continues at coordinate 75,746,340 of CATQJL010000112.1, forward strand.
TTTCCTCCGCAGTAAAAAAAATTGTGTCATTTCCCACATCGACAAAATTTCTACAAGCAACTTCCTATGGTATGTAGCAACAGAAAAGGGCGTAGAAATGAGTGCAAAGATGATTTCACGCAATTTTTAGGCGGTTAACGCATATATTTTATGAAATCTCATACAAAATTTAGTCTAAAAGTAATTTGCTGACTGGGATGAGTAGTCAAATTTTCCGATAATAAAAATGATGTATAAATTTCTGTTTTTTATTACAGACTACTTTAAAAAAAGCTGTACATTTTTACAAGTAGTTCTGCCATTATTTAATATGATGTTTTTTTGGTATAATTCATTTTTTCTATGATTCGCTTGGAAAGAAGATTGCTAAGCAACTTAAAGAATTTTCAGCGAGGCGAAAAGTAGAAAAATTCTGAAACATGGCTTTTTTGCGTTTAGACCGGCCGGACATTATTTTGCCATTGAAGTTTTGTAATTTTCATATAGTCCACAAAAAGCCATAGCTCTCTTTGTTTTTATAAAAAATTCCTGTTTCATCAGTTTCACTAAAAGGACCTTCGCATTGGAAATGTTCATCCATAGTAATTCCATAGTAATAATTATGAAAACCAGTGAATGACATGGAAATGTTAATGTGGGGACAGTATCGATTTTTTTTTGGAATTTTGTAATTTTCATATAGTCCACAAAAAGCCATAGCTCTCTTTGTTTCTGTACTGTCCCCACATTAGCATTTCCATGTCATTCACTGGTTTTCATAATTATTACTATGAAATTACTATGGATGAACATTTCCAATGCGAAGGTCCTGTTATTGTAAAACTGATAAAACAGGAATTTTTCTACAGAAACAAAGAGAGCTATGGCTTTTTGTGGATTATATGAAAATTACAAAAATTAATTAAAATAATTATGAAAACCAGTGAATGACATGGAAATGTTAATGTGGGGACAGTATCGATTTTTTTGTTCTTGGTTGTTTGCTACCTTTCCTCTGTCCTGTCTGGAAACGTGATACCAATCTCAAAGAAAGGAAAACACGGAGCTGGACAAATAGAGATTTTTGGAAAAAATCAATACTCTGGAACTTGTTGTGAAAGTCCCGCACATACAACTCAATAAAAATCTTTGTGTACCCCACGCCACGCTGATAATTGGCGCCTGGCAATGCCTGATCGTTCGTGTCCTCTGCGCTGCGTGCACTGTTCAAATAGAACCCGCGCGGGATACGGCGCGCCGCAGCGGGCGGTGGTGAGCCGTGCACACGTCGCTGAAATCTCTTAAATGCTTCTGGGCCTTTGCTAAGACCCTGAGTACGAATTTTTGGAGGCCTTTGCGAATGCAAAGGTCATAAGATGGTGGGTGCTCTGTGGATAAGGAGTTTGTGGTTCAGCGTTTTCTACAAATTCTTACACAAATGTAATTTTCAGAATAACTAACGAATTCTTACACAAATGTAATTTTCAGAATAACTATTTTTTTAGATTGTATTAGTCCATGATTCCTTCGCTTGATGTTCATATCTGTGGTTTTTTACGCATAATATTAGTAGGCTGTAGATGTAAAAAGAAGCTGGAAAGCTCTTCAAATACAGTCAAAATACTTTACTGCATGTTGGTCTTCAACACAATTAAAATAAATACTTGAATGCATTGTAAAGTTTCATGTAATCATAACAGAATGACATAGGCAGTTGAAAAACCTCTAACCTAGATTTATTTTTGTAGAACGCTGTGATGTATTAGGTTGGTGCAAAAGTAGTAGCCGATTTGCGAATTCTCACTTTGACGTACTATAACTTTTGGAAGAATTCACATTTCCGCATGCGGTAAAAACTATCAGAAGCAGCAAACCTTCTGCAATGCAGCGCACATTTATTTATACTCATATCACGAACGGGCAGAAAAATATGGATTGAAAAATAAAAAAGGTTCTTCTGCTAGAACCTTGTCTTTGACAATTCATATCTTCCTTCAAAGTTTGTAAGTATAAATGGTAAGTAGCCTATCTTGTAGCCGCAAGTCAGTAGTACAAAACGCAATAAAAAGAGTTCGGACAGAAAGTTTGCGAAAAAGAAAAAAATTGAAATTTGAAATTTCTCACTTTTTTGAACATTTTTTCAGTGTGCGTCAAAGTTCCGAGTATAGAATTTTTTGATTTTCTAGGTGCTGGACAGCTGGATATTTTTGCAAAAACTGCTAACAGGATGCCCTAGCCCTGCGCTTACAGAATTGAGCAAAGCTCCGGCGATTGACTTCTTCAGAAGAAAATTATGGGTCATAAAATGCCCGCAACAGCTACCCATGTTTAGGCGCCGTTATCCCAGTCTGGATAGCCTCAAAGAACACAGTTGAGTGTAGACAATTTCTATTACATACAATAGTTAAATTTTCGAAGAAATCCCATTGATACGCGCTTGAATTCTGGCCGGAAAAGTGAAAGCAATGAAATTCTGAATTTGGATGCGGTTATTTGAAGCTCAGTAACTTTACAAGAAATGACGATGAGAGCATGTTTCAAGCACCGTTAGATAGAGCATGGAAACAGCATCGCGATGGTATACTACATCCACTGTAAAGAAGAAGTATTGATGGAAAAAAGTTGCCCTGAAAAAAGTTTGGAAAATCGGCCATTACTTTTGCACCAACCTAATAGATAACGTTCGAGCATAGAAAATATTTATGAAATACGAGGTTCCAAAATATTCCAAGTATAATTTACATCTCTTGCATTCTATTATATATGTATTTACACAAAAAAGCTACCATCTTATAGTACCTGCACGGAATAAATTTTTTTTGTTGAAACCGTGAAACTGAACAATCACCGAAGAGAAACGGGAGAAGAAAGACATAAACGTCAAAAATGCCCTATAAAGCCAGCATGAGCGCTCCGAGTACTTTTTTGAGGGGCTAAGGAAATATTTTCCAAATAAAGGGCCGTAACATATAGCCATGAATAATTTTTTACAAAGGAAATTGCAAGTTTTCCTCTGAAAATTTAGTAAAATTAGCGCAAATTTTTCAGGTGAAAACAAATCACCAAACAAATCAAAACACTCTACCCCGTCTCCTCATTGGTCAGTCATTGGAAAACAGGTAATCAAGTTATGCACATACTCGTTTCGATTATCTACAATTACAAATTTTCAACAATACAATATTTCAAAAATTGGACTCAAGTTCTCAAAAAAGCTGATACCTCTGGTCCGTAAATTTTCAGTTCATCAAATTTTGAAGAAGAACAGTCATATTAGCGAAATTTTTCTATAATGGCTGACCAGAGTTTTAACTGTTTTTCCAGTTTCTAAAAATGTCCGTTCCTCTCCATGACAATTTGGATTTCTGCGAACGTCATTGTGCATCAGGGCTCGGCACGAGGTGGCTAGATGAAAATGGAAAAAACGAAGTCCCCCTTGACTTTTGGGAATTTTTACGAAGTCCCCTTTGACCCTCAACCAAATTTCCAATCCCCCAAAAAACGAAACGTCGACTAAAAAAAAAGGTCGCCGTCGCCAATTTTCCGTGTCTCTTCGGTCACAAAAGCGAAACCCCCTTTGCTTTTCGTCCCAAAAACGATATCCAGCTTGCTTGTAAGCCACCTCGTGCCGAGCCCTGTTGTGCATGCAGCGATTCTCTTGTGCACTTTACAAAAGCTTAATCAATCAGTCAGCTGGCATTGCATCATTGTCGTGCTTACATTCAAAGAATATCACTCCTAACTCTTCTTTGTGATAGTTGCTGTTTATTACCTTCTGACTTTTGCGAACCTCTTGTAATTGATTCATTTTGAATGACAACTAAAGGGGATTAAACGTATCAAATCGCGACAAGAAAGATGCAGAATGCACCGAGGTTTGCAAGTCATTTGTCGGTCAAAAAAGTATTGCATTCTTGAGTGATGGGACTTAGTGGGATATTAGGTTGTTGCAAAAATAATGTCCGTTTTTCTAGGCCTACAATTCAAACAACTTTTTTTCTATCAAAGGTTCTTCTTTTCGATGCAGAATCTGCATATCATTGGAAAGCTCTCTTCATGCACTTTCTAACGGTAGTGGAATTAGGCTGCTATCCTATCTGTGAGAATTTCACCAGCACTTTGCGCATCCGTACTCAAAATCGGAATCTCATAGCTTTCACTTCCCTGACCACAATTGAAAAGCAAATAAACGAATTCTTCTAAAAACGTAGCAATTGTATTGAATGAAGATTGTTTACCTATTGCATGCTTATGTAGATTTCTGGAGATATCTGGACTGAGAAATTGACGCCTCGAAATAGATACTTGCTGCTGGCATTCTGTGGGTCAGAAATCTTATATATAAAGCTGAATGTCTGTCTGTATGTATGTCTGTCTGTACGTATGTGCGGAATAGAAATTTTTATTGAACCGATTTGGACCAAACTTGGCACACATATACTTCGGGGCAGGGAGCGTGTCATAGGCTACTTTTCGTTATCGATCGATATCGATTTTATCGATTTTTTGCAAAATTTGAGCTAGGGGGCTAGGATTTTGCACAGGGGGGTAATCGAGCATGCTGATCACCCCGGAGGGGTTGATTTGCAAAAAATCGGTAAAATCGACATCGATCGATAACGAAAAGTGGACTATGACACGCTCCCTGCCCCGAAGTGTATGTGTGCAAAGTTTGGTCCCGGGCGGAGCCGGGTTTGCCATCTAGTTTCCCATAAATAAGACAATCGCCAAAGCTTCGCCCATTTTTGTAAACTCGAAATTAGCACACCTTAACTGCAATATTTGAAGAGAAACTTAGCTATTTAGTGCGCGAGGAATTCCAAATTTTCATAATTTGGCACTTACAAGCCTACAACAATTAGGCTTAAAAAAGTCAACTTTTTTGAATTTTTATCTTTTCTTTTCGCAGAACTCCTTCGTTGGAGTTTTTTCTATACACTCGTAAACTCATGGCTTGCGGCTACAAAATAAGCTGATTGCCAGCCATAGGAACAAAATTTGAAGAAAGTTGTAAGCTCTTAAAGACGAGGTTTTCAAGAAAAAACTTCCAGTTTTTTGACACATGGTTTCCTTCTCGTCTGCGATATTAGTATGAGCAGGTGAGCGCTAAATTGCGAAAGGTTTGCTGTTTCTGATGGTCTTGATCGGATTCAAAAATATGAAGAGTGAACGAAGTTATAGCTCTCCAGATTGAAAATTTGCAAAACGGGCATTATTTTTGCAACAACCTAATATTTTTCAGGGTCGCATCCAAGAGTTCTACTGATCATCGAACCCAACTGTGCCAATCATGTTTCTGATAACAAGTAAGTTTCGAGTCCACGAAATTTGCGGTGAACCACAACTTGAAAGTTGGGGTTTGCCGAAAATTTCGATGTTCCAGAAACTCATTCAATCTCATCAGCAACATGCTTAGCAGTATTGGGTTTAATTAGTACAACTATGGAAGGTTTTCGTTAACTTTGAAGGAAGAAAAATGAATGAAGAAAAGATGGTCGGCCGCGGGGATCATCAAGGATCATACAAAAAGCTGGAAATGTGGTTTGTACAGGTTCTCGTTCGCACCCGATATGCTCTTAAAGGATGATGGGATTACTCACGGATAGGTAGACAGCGTGAAATCCACATATAGCTCCATATATCTTACCTTACCTCCTACCTTCGATAGTCAAGAGACAAGGGCTAGAAAGTGGTAGTTGTTTGAGTTCTTGCCCCCTATAAAAAGTGAAGGTTGTTTCAGAAAAATAGCGAAAATTTGGAGATACAAATTAAATTAGAAAACTTAGAAAATTCATATAAAGCAGAGGTTAGCACATCACCAAATCTGAAACCTTAACTTGGTGGTTTTACGCAGAGTTTCGTCTCCAGGATTGCCGGTAAAATTGGGTGGCAACAACAACAAAGTTCTTTTCCAGTCAAAAAAAGCGCTGTTTAGCTGTGGCGTTAGTTGGGAGACCGAAAGAAGAAGAACTTGTCAACAACTGAATTGAACATGTTAAACTTGTCTGTAAAGTCGTGTTGCACATCGACGCCAATCTGATTTTTGATGCGTCCTTTAAATTTTCACCCCCGCATAGTCGTTTCGTACGCTGCGACGTTGTCTGGATTCTTCCGCTCATCATTCTGCGCAAGTATCGTCCAAGCTGGAAAAAATTCGCTGCAAAAGCACAGAAAGAGAACAAGGTAAAGAAAAACGCACTTTTTTGTATTTTTCAAAGAAAAAACCGGCATAAGCAAAGAAGTAAGCTCGGCGACGTTGTCTACATCATAGACAGAAACAAGACCTATCGAATGCACAAAAAAACCGAGTGAAAAAGTTAAACTGAAGAAAAAACAAGAGGTCGAAAACGCCGTTTCTCGAGGATTTCTCGTTTAAATCCTAAAAAGAAGTTCCGCGACGTTGTCAGCGTGAAAATAGAGATCAAGAGCTTTGATATGATATATAGGTTATCAAAATTGGGCTCCGAACAACGAAGAAAAGGGTACCAGAGCCAAATGCCCCGCGCCCCGCATTTGAGGTAGCGAGGTAGCGCGCAGCGCGCGGAGACGCAGACGAGCAGCGGAGACAGACCAGAGCCGACGGGGCATTTGGCTCTGGTCGTGGATCTTCGCAGGGTCTCAACGAAACCCTGCAAAATTATATATCGTTGTGATCCTCATGAGACGGCCAGGAGCACTGACAACGTCTCGGGTCTTGAAAATCACTCCATAACGGGATAGACCAGCATTCATATGGCGACTCTTTGCGCAAAATTTGAGCGCAGTTTTTGTTTTTATTGAACTCTAGCGGCTTTAGTGAACTTCCAACATTCAACCGCAGTTCAGAGAAAGGTAATTGAGAAATTTTGCCCTAGTTTTTGATTGAATGTTTAAATAAAAACCTTCTTCTCAACAAAAAAGGCCATAAAAACGCAATCCTTCGGTTTTTTGAGCTTCTTTTGAATGTCACTGCTATATTTGCCTCATTTAAATTCATCCCTATACGGTTATGTCATTAATTATGTCATAATTTCCGGGACTTCGCCACGGATGACTTCTGTACTTCTCCCCAGGTGAAGGTTGTGTTCTATCATGACGCTCAAAGTGAAGGTTACCAGAGTACATGGCTCTATGTATCGAAGGTATGTATGGAGCATCAGAATATGAAATTTTCTTTTTGAGCTGCGATACCCTATCCAGTGGGGATGTTAGTGCAGCGGCCCTTACAGGGTTCGACACCTTAAACTATGCATGAGTAGCTGGGTCAATGAAAAAAAGGTGCACTTCCGGGAAATAATTTTCATTGTTGATAAAATAATATTATTAGGTTGAAAAAAAATTAATGTTGTTTTTTACAGCAGAGCAATATGACAGATTGAAAAAAATATGTAGAGGGTATCATTCGTTAGAGCAAAGCATGTTCTACAAGATGAAATCTGGACATTAACACAAGAGCAACTCATAGTGCCAAAAATTGGATCTTCGCTCCAAAAAATCACACAAAACTCTCACTTGCTCCAGCATGTAGCAGATGTTGCATTTATACATTTGCGAACTTGCCGTATTTTTTTGCGATTGAAAATCAGGAAAAAATTGAGAAATGAAAAATAGCAAGCTCCACCTCTAACTCTCCTTGGCTCCGCCCGTGTATGCAATTGTGCACTACAAGCGTTTGACACTTTAATTATGGAATTTAGGCACTGATATGCTCTGGTCCCTGAAAAATACCAATTTTAGCTAAGCTGAAAAAAACCCGGAAAAAGCGACATCCTTCGCTTTCCAACCTGGTACTTTGCGGTGTTACTATTTTCTGCAGCTAGCAAATCTTTGAGCGTATGCTGAGTTCCTTATGTTGGATATTTGTGTTCGACATGGGTGGAGCAACTTGGCTGTAACTTTTCCTGATCAGAAATATGGTTGTTATTTAAGATGTGGATTAAAATTCTTATCTTCTAAGCCAACAGTGACTTACCTTCAAGCTATTGAATTTGAGTTAATGGCAATGAAATCACGATAAGTCTAACTAAATTACAGACACCCCCCCCCCCTTTCCCCCGAAATTAGAATTACAACTGAATGCAGAGTAATATTTCAGCTACATGCTGAACGAATTTTGTTGCACTTTTCACAATAAAAATGTTAGAATGCGACTAAATTGATGTCAACACATTTGTACGAGAGTTTGTATTCATAATCATTTACAAATATATCTTAAAATCATATTTTTCAAGGATATCAAATGGTCTCGCAACTATTAATTTATATGAAGATTGCATCCTAAAATAAATTCTGTTGAAGTTGAGTAGGAAGAAGGTGAGAGGAAGCAACTCGAAACAAAAACAGTTTTCCATTCATTTTCTGAAGGGAAGCCTACTATCAATGAGAAAAAATCTTGCACTTTGGCAGCTGCAGCGCAAAACAGAAAGAGGTGTTCTCTTTAGCCACTATGAAAAGAAAAGTTTTTATCTTTTTATAAATATTTTTTATGACAGTTCAATCACATTGGATTTCGATCTTCTAGGATAGAAGAGCAAACTATCAGACTGTAACATAAGTCTTGCATCAAAAATTTCAAAATCATATAAAATTGCTCAGAGATTTTTTTTATAACATCCAGCCTTAGCAACATATTTAAATAGAACATTTTTGTCCTTTTTGACTCAAGGCTCTACGAGGTGGCCCTAGCAGTTCTCAACATAAGAAATCTTCCTTGACTTCACAGCGCTTCTACGGCATGCCCTATGGTGTGGTCACAGAAAAAAGGGACATAAAATTAGATAGAACACTGACACCTCAAACTTGAAAAATTACCCGTGCCGTTCGAATGGATTGCTTTGGCGGTATGCTGTGTACGCCGCGCACCACCGCGCGCTTAGAGCAGCATTGCTGCACTCATTTAAAAACTTTGGGGGCTGTAACTAAGCGGAGAAGAGCATATTTGCGGCAAATCAAGAATGCATAGATAGCTAAGGCGATGTAGAGCAGATTCATGTAGAAAGTTTGAAAGGAAGTACGCGAGGGGGAAAAATTTGTTTTTCTACGGTCACTTCAGGCGGCAGTCCAGCTGGCCGTAAACCAGCTAACTCTGAAAAATTTTTGCCACGGATTCACTTCAAATAAGTTCTTCGTAATTTTTTACACATGGTTCCAACTCTCTAATGCGCACCCACACATCAAGTTTGGTGCCATATCATTGCGTTGGTTGTAAAAACTTTATAGGATACCGCTGTGAGCGGTATCCTATAAAGCTTAGAGCGTGCTGCCTGCACGGCAATGGCATGTCTTGCGTCTCTTCTCCGCTCATACTTGCAAAAACGATACCTCATGTGCTTGTTACCCCCAAAAAGATATCCAGCCTGTCCTTTAGGCCACTTGTGTGAGCCCCGATTGTACTTTGGTACTCGAAGCAACCAGAATTTGCGGGCAAGCTCGGAAAGAAGCATGTGAAAATGATGCTTCTCCTCGAAGAATTGCTTAATAGTAACACTAAACTACTTTATTTTGCAACTTTTCAAAAGTTCGCATTTGAAGAGGAAGGAACAACTTGGAATAATGACATTCAAATACAGTTCTAGAAGAAAGGAAAATGTTTCATAGAAAACCCGATTGGCAGGAGGAGCGGACCCGCTCGCGATGCCATGATAGAATTTCCTCAAATGTTGTGTTCCCCAATCTCGCTCACTCAACTTGAGCGCGCGAGATTGGAAATGCGGGAATAATATGACTGTGAGCAGTTAGATGGTTAAATTAGCAGGTTGTATACTGTCGATATCAGTGCAAATAACTACACTGTTTCGCTCTTTGTCAATTGAATCTCTAAAAATGCCGTTTTCAAAAAACTGAGTGAAAAAAGAGCGAATTTATCGCACGACCTACTGGTGCAGTTATTCATTCGAGAAGGAATGATTATGTTAGGGGATGGATTTCTGTTACTTGACAGTATAAACGGAAACAGTTGCTCAGGAGACAGCATAAAAATCGTGAGCCGTTTGGAAAATTGAGTGTTCAGAAGGAGAAATGGAATCAAGACCAAGTTAAGTCCTGAACATTCCAAGGAAACATTTAAAAATCTTTATTTGCAACATAGATCGGTTAAAGTTTAATCATCCGTTTGAATGGAGAGAAAACTGGAAGATCAGATCCCGTATGTTTATTTGTGGTGCATTGTTGTATAACGGGCCATAATGGCACAAAATTGGTGGATTAAAGTACATGCTTGCTTTGTTCGGTTATCCTCTACACTCACAGGCTGTTCTGTGTATTGAAAAGAGTACAATAATGGGTTGCAATCCCTGCAGCTCTTACTTTTTATGTTCTTGATACATAAAAGTCCCTAGCGTTCCAGTGTCAGCGATTCCTGCTAGTCATGCTTCTTGCAGCACTTTCAGTACTAATGGTGAGCTTCCCCACTTATTCCCTTTCGATTTTGATAAAGCAGTTTCAAGGTCGCTATGGCTACTTTTGAAACGGACTACGACGGGTACGGCGCGCAAAAGGAAGACGACCTGACGATGTCACTTGAACAAAAATCTGTTGGGTTTATTAAAGCAGAATGCAGTAAGAAAATGAAATATGTTAAACAAGGTGCCGAACCCATTCTTGTAGATGAATTCAAGTTATGCACAGAGAATGCACCGACGAAAACATCCAATTGGCGCCTTGTAGCACAAAAATATATCTGTCCAGCGCTCGAAAAACTGCATCGCTTTTTTGCGGTAAGTTCAAGGTGTTTCGTCGACCAGGCTAGCTAGTTTTTTCGTACTAGATTACATCACTGTTTTAGACATACGGTTGCACCATGGAGCCCATAGTTTCGCAATATATGCAGCATCCTAGTGCGATACCAAAAGAATTATGCACCCTTAGCTGGCGGAGGTAAGTATTGGCAGGAATGCAAGCTATTCTGCTCTTGACTCTCACTTTCCAGCAATCACCCGAACGAGAACGAAACCAATGAAGAAAAAGTGGAGCGCTCTTTTATGTCTGGAAGAGATTTTATACTTTCTACATTGCAGGTAATTCATATTACATCTGCTAATGCTTCAATCATGGCCCTGTGTGCAGAGCTGCGATTCAGTAGCCTTTTATGCTTGCGGTCTGCAACTTGTTGAAAATGATCGTAAGAGTACGACAGGAGTGGATGTGCTCTGCATCTTCAGTGAGAAGTTTTTGCAATTTTCGGCTCATCTTTTTTTCTGAGTAGCTATATGTTTAGTATAAAGAATATGGAGCAGATTATGGTCGAATAACAGCAACTTCAGAAACCTTGGACTTCTGCATATCCTCAAATTGTATCAAACGTTATAGTTTAGAGTGGCGAAGCCACAAACACGATGTTTATATTGCTTACTACTAAGTAAAGGGTTTTTTTTGCAGTTTTTTCTCCACATGATTATGTAAGTCTGACTGAAACTTTATTTCACAAAGTTATGCTTGCTCAACAAGTAATCATATACACTTCCTTGGACGGTCAGCAAGCTGTGACGGGACAATAGGGCTAAATTTTTGCAAGCTACAAAGAGTAGAAGGCTTATTTGAATTCATATGTTTCAAGCTGATTTCTTTCCTGTCAAAACATCAAGTTACTCCGAAAGTAATTTCGCTTTTTTCATACGAGCATAAGATTCACAGAACAAACGTCCTTAGAGGAATTTTGGCGCATTGATGCAGGTTTTCGTCTTCTTTCAAAGGGTCACTTACTCATTTCTGTTCACTACACTTGGGTTGTAATCGAATAAAAAGTCGATCATACGAATACATTCGAATATGTTCGTATTCGAAATTCGAAACTCACAATTTTCCATTTTTGAATAAATTTCAAAAACACGATAAATCAAAAAACGATGTTTTGAATAACATTCGAAATCGAATAATCAAAAAGCGGGGTTTCGAATGAATTTTATTGAAAAGTTATATTCAATCATATTCTAATGAAATCGCATTCGATTTATTTGAGTTTGGTGCAGCGCCAATTCCTGAGTCATCAAGGTCTCTTCGTTTTTTTGCAAAACTCGATAATGCACCTTTTCAAGCCTGTGATCGCTTTGACCTTTATGGGAACTCGCATTCCTCAACTACATGAATGTGGATTTAGACTAATCGCTTTTCCGATCAATCAGATTGTTCGCACAGCTTTTGACATCAAAGCAGCAAAAAAATAGCTAGCGAATTGAAGCTCATGGTCCGAGTCCACACGCTGAGTGTGTTTTTGTGTTTTTCAAGCCTTTGGTCCGTAAAGGTCCACACAAATAAAAGTACTCTTGCTTGTAGTCATTTTGCACAAGTGTCTCTATTCTATGTTTCCGAGGTTTTTCTTGAGTGACATGTCTATTTTGATTAGAGGACACTGCAGTTGTAGTAGAAGATGGCGGTGCTGATGACAGTGCGCTCAGGATTTATTCAGAGGCTTGGCATTTTAACACCGGGTGCTATCAGCCTACCAACTATGGTAAAGGCAAAGCACGTTGCTGCATGCAAACTAGTTTTCTTTTCAGAAAGGGACTACACCAAAAACCACCACCGGGGATGGCACATCAGTCTTTAGGAGTTTCTTTCACCACGAATGAGGTCAGACAGTCCAACATTGTTCTGCTGTGTAGTGCGGTGATACTTCTAGAAACGTATATTAAGGAGCTCCTTAAAAATCTAAATCTAAGGAATGTAAAGAAGAATCTAAAGTTTAAACTACAAAACTTTAGACAAGGAGCGATTTTTATCGAATGGAGATCGGATCAACTTGAATTAAAAAATGTCGAATAAAAACCGAATTCCAAAAACAAAAGTTTCGAGTAAAGGACTAACATATAGGGGGAACGGAACTTAGGTCCCCTGACAGCCAACAGAGATGTAATTTCGGAGGTCATGAGTTGTCAATAACGATAATTAACACATCTGCGGAGCGCATGCTAGGCCCCGCCTCTATCCAGATACCTTTCTCAACCTAGCAGAGGTCCACCAGGACGCGCCCCGTGATAATGAAACGGGAATTTCAAACGAAATTGAAATGCAAAGTTCAGTATCGAAATTCCGCCAAACAAAGTGAAAACTTGGATTTGGGGGTTCTCAAGTACGCTCTTTTCAAATATGGAAACCCCATCTGCCTCAAAGCTCACCACGGACCGCTTACTAAGAATGAAACAGGGAATTTCATACAAATTGCATTTGAAAATTCAGTATTGCAGTTTCACCAAACAAAGTGAAAACTTGGACTTAGGGGTTTTCAAGTACGCTCTTTCCAAATATGTAGAGAATTTTTTCATAAGAACATGTACAAGGTTTGTAAAAAAAATTCAATTTTTTTTGTATCAAATTTCAACCAATTCAAAAAAACATGTCGTAGATATCAGAGAATTTCATCGTATTCGCTAGTGGAATTATTTTGATGCTTCACCGTTCCGAGTATCAAAATTTTTACAGTGGCAAATTCCATGAAAACAAAATTATGCTCAGGTAAGTGATAATGGAGAACAAAGACATAGAGATACCATGATCACAGTTAGTCCAGCCATGGACAAAGAGATACCATGATCACAGTTCGTCCAGCCATGGACAATAATTTGAGGTGTGAACAGGAATCCGATCTTACTGCCTGTAGCAATGAGCAGTTACTCATGGCAAAACAAGGTTAAAAACGTGAAATTAGGCGATTTTATGCCAAAGAAAGGCTGAAAAGGCTGATTCAGGCGACAGTTTTCGTATAAATAGCAGAAGGATTTGACAATCAAGTCACTTATCGTGCAGATAATCTTATCATGTCGTATGATAGCTTTTTCAACTTACAAATGCTGCAATCTATGCAGCAATTCTATCTAAGTGTGGATTCCAGCCTATCATTGCCATCGGAATCCCAGGTAAAAATTATCGATTAAACTCCTTATTTCATAAATACAATCTCAACTGAAATTCCAGCCTTTGTAAAATCTGTTTGTGTTTTTTTTGAATTGGTTGAAATTTGATACAAAAAATTGAATTTTTTTTACAAACCTTGTACATGTTCTTATGAAAAAATTCTCTACATATTTGAAAAGAGCGTACTTGAAAACCCCTAAGTCTAAGTTTTCACTTTGTTTGGTGAACTTCAATACTGAATTTTTAAATGCAATTTGTATGAAATTCCCTGTTTCATTCTTAGTAAGCGATCCGTGGTGAGCTTTGAGGCAGATGGGATTTCCATATTTGAAAAGAGCGTACTTGAAAACCCCTAAGTCTAAGTTTTCACTTTGTTTGGTGAAACTTCAATACTGAATTTTTAAATGCAATTTGTATGAAATTCCCTGTTTCATTCTTAGTAAGCGATCCGTGGTGAGCTTTGAGGCAGATGGGATTTCCATATTTGAAAAGAGCGTACTTGAAAACCCCTAAATCCAAGTTTTCACTTTGTTTGGCGAAATTTCGATACTGAACTTTGCATTTCGATTTCGTTTGAAATCCCCGTTTCATTATCACGGGGCGCGTCCTGGTGGACCTCTGCTAGGTTGCGAAAGGTATCTGGATAGAGGCGGGGCCTAGCATGCGCTCCGCAGAGTTAATTATCGTTATTGACAACTCATGACCTCCGAGATTACATCTCAGTTGGCTGTCAGGGGAGCTAAGTTCCCTCACCCAACATATAGGATTCAGAAGCTGAAAATTGATGAGTAATCTAGTAGAACGCGTTGAGTCGTTGACGATTTCTTAAAAAAACACAAAAGTTCCACCTCTGCCTATCGGCGTACATGCCGAGGGTTCACTAGGAATAGCTAGAGAACAACACACAAATATATCAAAGTTGCGGCGGGTACGCCGCAACCACAGAGACCATATCGACCTAGCCTATAGTGAGCGAGCAAGTTCCAATATAAGGGACGGCTCTATAACACCTCCCTCCTAAGATGAACAGCGGTACATCCTACAATAAGGATCTACTCTTAGACGTTCTGGTGGGCGACGATGGCGACTTGGTCTGGTTGAAGTCGGCGGCGTAGACGAGATGCTTGGTGTTCAGCAGCATCCATACCATTGTTATATCGGCCTTCGTCGGGGATGGACGGTGTTGAGTCATGATGTCGATCCATACTTGCGGCGCGGCGCATCTGGTTCGCAGACGTCTCCATAACTGGCCATCTTCCGTAAGCACGTCATAGAGCGCTTCTCCATAGCGTTTCTTCACTCGTGCTGGAATCCATTTTTCACATCCAGAGCGAAAATCACGTACCCACACGGCTTCTTCTGGCTGGTACGCTTTCCTTCGTGTTCCATGGTGGCGGTTAAACTGCTTCTCCATGGTTTGGTTGCCCACCTTTCCTTCTTCTTTGGAATCTTCATTCAACAGCGACAGCGGTGTCCTTATCTGACGTCCCAGCAGCAGTTCGGCAGGTGAACGTTGTCCTGGAGCAGTTGTACAAGGCGTTCGTCGATACGACTGCAGGAACTCGGCAAGCTTCTCTGTCGTTCCTCCCTCCTTAATTTTCTGGAGGGATCTCTTGAAGATATCCACAAACCTTTCCGCTTGTCCATTTGATTGTGGATGGAATGGGGGCGAACGCATGTGCTGGATTCCTCGCTCTTCACAAAAGTTTTAAAACTCCTTTGCTGTGAACTGAGTTCCGTTATCCGACACGATTACTCGCGGATTCCCGAATCTTGCGAATAGAGATCTGAGTTCCTTCAAAGTAGCTGTAGTTGACGATGAAGGCATCTCAAATACTTCTGGCCATTTCGAGTAAGCGTCAACTACGACGAGATACACCTTGCCATTCAGCGGCCCTGCATAGTTAATGTGAAGCCGATTCCATGGTTTTTCTTCCATTTTCCATGAATGCAGTACAGTCTTCACTGGCATCTTGGCTGCTTTTTGACATGCCCTATAGCGGCGCACTGAGTCCTTGATGTCTCTGTTGATGCCCTTACTCTTCATGCACTTTCCTAGGTCGGTGTTGAAGACTTTTCCATGCTTCGTCTTCAAGTCGGCGACCACTTCGGCTCGAAATTTTTCTTCGGTAGTCACCTTCCTGCAGTGGTAGTTGTCCTTTAGCTTCTTGTATGCCGGCAGCTGAATACACCACTCCAATCCAAGTAAGTTCGAGCTTCGGTGACGTAGCATGTGCCCTTTCCATGAACCATCTTTCCTGTATGTCGATCTTTTACTGAGAAATCGGTTTGAAATTTACCGTAAATCTGCATTGACGTCCCGCCTGCAGTTTTGACTGGCATACTACAGGTTTCCAGAGCAGGAGATCCCATCCTCTTCCAAGCTCTACACGATATTCAGAGTTATGTCCGCGCCTGTATCTAGCTGGAGTTTGAGATTATATCCTCTAACTACGACGTCGAGGTAGGTTCGCGCGCTCTCGGTGTCGAATGCGACCACATTCTCGCACTGTCCTTTGCGACCAGAATGTTTTGCACCTGTCTTCCGTCGCTTCTTCCGACCAGTGCTGCCAGATTGAAAGCACTCTCTTCTGAAATGTGGTCCTCCGCAGATGAAGCAATTTACCTTCTTCTTCCACACTGCATGGATGTCGCGCGTGCCTTCCATGTCCGTGTTATCCATTTTCAAAGCAGTGAAATTCTCACATTCCGCGACTAGGTCCTCGATTGTCAACGGTGCTTCGTCCCTGTGAGCGTCTAGTCGACGAATCATCCGAAGGCGAACTTCCCTGAGTGAAGGACCTTGAAGACCTGCTACAAATTGCAGCGTCTTCATCGCCGTGTAGTCGACCTCCTTGAGCCGGGCATCCTCGTCCATCCGCTTGATAGTGTTGGCGTACTCGCGAAGGTACGTACGCTGGCGTAAGCGGAGGGCAGGTTATCCTTAGGCACTCATACCGTCTTCTGATGAGAGTCTTCTTGGAGGCGAACAGCTTCTGGAGATTCGCGACGGTGGTATCGAAGTCCAGGTCGCTTGGTTGTGCAGGCGAAACCTCATCTGCATACTTCCGGTATGCTTCTTCATCCAGCTTCATGAGGATCAAGTCGCGCTTCTTCTGATCCGGAAGCTGGGAGTCGCGAATGACCGGTCCATACCTGCCATACCAGTAAGCAAATGTGTTACCTGTTTCTTCGTCTGAGGTAAATCTCTGCACGTCCTTGCTCAGCTGGACCTGACAGGACCTTTTCCAGAGAATCGCCATGCCGCTCTTCACTGGCTTTCGGCATGGTAGACTCCTCTGGTGTCGACGAAGCCTTCTGCTAAATCGATAACTTTTTAGCAAACCTTACTTCCTTGCTCCTCGACCAGTGGTAACTTCCTCCTCGACTTGAGTTGCAGCACTTCTTCTTGTCCTTGATCGATGGAGGCTTCTGGTCCTTGATCGTTGGAGCTTCTTCTGGTCCTTGGTCGGTGGAGGTCTTCTTGTCCTTGATCCTGATCGCCAGTTGTAGTAGAACGCGTTGAGTCGTTGACGATTTATCAGAAAAACACAAAAGTTCCCCCTCTGCCTATCGGCGTACATGCCGAGGGTTCACTAGGAATAGCTAGAGAACAACACACAAATATATCAAAGTTGCGGCGGGTACGCCGCAACCACAGAGACCATATCGACCTAGCCTATAGTGAGCGAGCAAGTTCCAATATAAGGGACGGCTCTACAACAAGTAACAACAAAGAATAAACAATTATTCTCGAACATTGAGGGTTGAATTCCTATTCGAGTAGCTAAACATTCGGATATACTCGTACATTCACGTATTCGAATGAATCATCTGAATTGCTGGAACAAACATATTCAGAATTTGCTAACATACTCGGTTACAGTTGAAATATCCTGACGACTTTATCATTCCCTCACCTAACAACCGACAATTGGCTAAGTGACTATGCTGATTACAAAAAGGAGGGAAGCCGCTTCAGCAAAGGTTGCAAAAAGATCAATGGCTAAATACATAGTTTCTTGAGTCAGTCTTCTTACATCTCTTCTTAACTTAATGCTTACTTAGCCCCTCCCCTCTATCGACTGCCAAAATCTCAGCTCAGTCTTTCGGGAAGTCGATGAAAAGAATGACAATTTCTTGTTCATAATCAACACCTTGCAAGAATGCAGATGGGAGACCCCAACTACCAGCACGGTATTGACGAAATCATAAAAGAATAACTCAGAATAACAATAGACTGTGTTACACTTAGACATGGAGAAACACATCACTAGATGCTCTTTGATACGTTGTTTTCAAAATCTGCTTTCGCACTGTCTGAAGTAAGCTACAAAGGTTTTTTTTCGTAAAAAATTGGCGTTGTCAACTGACAAGAGAGGAGCATGTTTAGTCAAAGCGGCTTTTTTGGATGAGATGTGTACCATATTGGAGGGCATAAACACTGATTTCGAATCTGTCTTCCTTATCTGCGAAACATTTATGGACCAAGAGTTATGATTGTGCATTTGGTTTAAAATGAGTTGCTAAAATCTTATTAGCCGTCAAAAGCACCAAGCGTGATATATTTGTTTTGTTCTAGAGTATTTATTGAATAAAGTGCTTTCATAGATATCACCCCTCCATTAAACCGTTAGGAAAAGTATCACGACTACTTTGTCCCATATGCGCAGCTAATTTTCTGCTCTAAACGCCCATAGTCCCTCGTTCGCAGATAAGGAAGGTAGATTTGAAACAGCCTTTTATGCCTTTTAATATGGTATATATTTTATCTGGAAAGGTCACTCCGAGTAAACAGCTTTCCTTGTAAGAATTCAAAGTATTATGAACATGCTTGATTTCTTGGTTCGCTCCTCGGAACAACATCTGAAGAAAACTGCTATGCTTCGCTTGGATCTTAATCTGTCTCAGTTGCGTTCATCTCCAAAAGAATTGGAGATCAATGATTCTGACTATGCTCTAGTGTGCAAAAACTCTGCGGAAAAAGTCCCCCAGCTTTTTTCAGACAATCGTTTGGCAGATAGCGAAGGCAGATTAGTAATCAGTTATTAAGGCGCATCTAATGATACGTCTCATTATAAATGGTCACGGCCAACTAGTATCCATTCCTTGCTAGTATGCTTTGCCAGTCTTCCTTCCAGGGCGGTATATCAGGATCCTCCAAAGGCCTGCAACTTCCTCTCCAGGCGCGCCCTTGGAAGGCAATAATCTCTTCGCACTTACCTCGCGCTTACTTCGCACTTGTCTTGCACATTATTGCGACAGCTCCGCTCCGGACAATCGTCTTGTTTCTCCTAGCATTAATTAGAAGGTTCACCTCGTGAACATTGATTCTTCAATGATAACAAGAAAGGAAAAAACTGTCTGATAGAATAATAAAAGTAGAATGACAACGAAAGTGCCTCTTGCCAGGATTCACCTGGTTGAAGTAAGTTGGAAGTTGATGCATACCAATATATAGAGTTCGAAATGCTGACTTATACCTGCAAAGCGTTTACCGAAAGGAAGTTATGAATTTTTTCGTATTTGTTAACGAAAGTGTAGCCAAGAAAGAAAAGGCTGGGACAGTAGCATGGCCGGAAAACACTTGAAAACGTACGAATGACATCAGAGTATGTACGATACTTAACAGGTATTTTAACTGAGTCTGCATCGTTTTGGTGGAAATTATTTTGCAGCTCGGGATGCATTCAATTTGGCGAGAAGAAAAGCTCAAAACTTTCCCAGAAGGAAACTTCGCAGAAACATGGCATCTATGAGAGAAACCAGTCAAAAAAGAATTTTCATCAACAACTTTTGCTGTGCCTGTGGTCCTGCTGAATTACATATCCATTCGAAGCGTCGGTTCCCTAGGACAAAAGTTTAGGTACAAGGGGCCCATTAAACTGCCAGAAAATGATGTACAATGTATTTTGAAGTCATAATTCCAAAAATATGCTCATGACTTTACTCGGCTGATAAGAAAACATGATCAACGTCTTGTTTCTTTTTATTTACCACATCTCAATAGCTACACTGAATGTAACAGGTTAACTCAAATAAGTTTTGCAACTATTTTTGTAACTTTCCTCTTTTCGGATTAATGGTAGGAGGAACAAGACGCTTGTTCGTAGAGGAACTGTTGCAGGAATATGCGAGACAAGGGAGGGCGTGCAGGAGTTCCTAGCACCTTTCCTCGCACCACGTTCGCACCAGCATTCGCACCCAGGAGGGTTCTAGCGCCTCCGCACCTCAGAGGTCAGGCCCGCCCATTGCTCTACCCATTTACTGGTCCCATTGTGAGGTGTGCAAGCAGCGAGAACATAGGTTCAGGTATCATGGTGATAAGAGAGGAAAGTGGAGAAAAAACGAAGAACACAGTTATCATTTCTCAAGTGAAACTTCCGCTGTACCATCATTCAAAAATAAGCATGAACATTATTCTCAAAGATAAATTACAGGTTTTTGATTAGGAAACCCAGTCATTCGTAATAGTGTAAGATCCAGTTGTCCCATTGTGAAGTACTGGTCATGTTGGAAGTAAGGCATCAATTTGAATGACTGAGTGACCAAAAGTGGTTAAGAACCAATGTACCTTCTCAATTTAAAACATTGGCGACCGCTTGACACACATGTGTTTTAAGGCTTGACATACCACGTGTATCGTTGAAATGGCTACTATTTTATGTTAAACCTCTCCGGGAGTTTTCTTATGTGCTGGATCTAGACAAAACCTCTACTGTTTTTGCCAGCATCCCAGAGTTACGGTGGGTGTACTGTAGATGAAATTGCGCGTGATTTTATCTAAAAAATGTTGACCGGTCCGTGAAACGCCTTGGTCGGCAATGTGTTCAAAGGACCTATTTTGAGAAGGGTATAACAAAATTTTGGACAACCAGCCTGAGTCTTTCCCAGCAATTAGGACATTTGGACACACATACTTTCCTACTTTCGTCTGCCATCATATATTCATGTGAGTTTCTCATTTTGAGTTTAATGATCAATAAGATAAGAATAATTTTAGAATTTTCAAGGAGGAGGTCCTACAATTGATGTATAGGATACCAAACGTCGGTCGCATGTATTATTTGAAGAGTTGGCTAATTACAGACAAGACGCTAAATTTGCAAGATATTCCACTTCGCTGTACTATACTTGGGTAATTCGAAAATTTTACATCGAATGAATGAATATCGAATAAATTCAAAAATAAAAAATTTCGAATAAACGAATATCGAATAAATTCAAAAATAAAAAATCTCGAATAAACGAATATCGAATAAATTTGAGGTTTGAAAATTCTCGAATGAATGAATTTCGAATAAATTCGGAAAATCAAAAATATCGAATGAATGAATATCGAATATATTCGAACATTGGAAGTCGAATTTCGAATAAATATTCGAATGATTCATCGAATAGAGCAACCATATCTCAAACTTGCCGATATATCTGGCTAAAGCCGATCCATTTATAATCAGCACCCTTGTATCCCCTATACCAACTCCTAGCTCAAAATTTTCCAAAAATCGCTGAAATCGATAAAATAGACTTCGGTTTTAATGACCATCCTCATTTACTCCCCTATATCAACTCCCAACCTCGTAGCTCGAGACTTTCCAAAAATTGACAAAAACGATAAAGTAAATCTTTATTCATAATCAGTGCCCTCACTTAACCCCCTGTACCAACTCTCAGCCCCCCAGCTCAAACTTCTCCAGTAATCGATAAAATCGATAAAGTAAATTTTTATCCATAATCAGCACCCTCACTTACCCCTTTGTACCAACTCCCAGCCCCGCAGCTCAAACTTCTCCAAAATTCGATGAAGTTGGTCGGTTGGCAACTAGTCTACAGGGTGTCCGTAAAGTATGTATACACTGTTTGATCGTTAATATCTCCTTTCCCAAGAAGTCTTTTGCCTTGCTTCAGGTACCATTTTGTAGAGTTGGCTTCAACTTAGACTTGCGGTATAGGACGAAGCACCCATCTCTCTTCATTACTGTAGGATTACGGTAGAAACTTGAAACATATGGTGCCAATGTGGAAAAAGCTGCCGTTACAAAATTTTTCAAAAAAATGTGGAAACTTGTGTAATAGGGTTTTTATAGACGCTGAGTTCAATACTCAACTATTTACAAGATTGTGAAGCTTTTCAAACGGTGTAACCGCACTTTTTAGGAACATTGAAAAAATGGCCGCTACCTCTTACCTGGCATAACTCTTTAATGAAGCGTCATAATAAGTTGGGAACTTTACATTAGAATCAGCAATTTTAATCAGCCTAGTGTAAAAGTTTTCAGGCTGTTTTGTTTCCTTTCTGAGGCAAAATATGGCCATTCATGGCTCAAAACCCCCTTTGAAGTTTCCACCGTAATCCTACAGTAATGAAGAAAGATGGGTGATTCGTTCTATACTGCAAATCTAAGTTGAAGCCAGCTCTACAAAATGGTACCGGAACCAAGGCAAGAGACTTCTTGGGAAAAGAGATATTGACGATCAAACAGTGTATACATACTTTACGGACACCCTGTACACATCAGCAAGAAGTATTTTACCCATTATTGGACGATCTAAAAAAGCAGTCGATATAAATTTTGATTAAAACTTATTCTAGAAGTACAGAATGCAGGGCATTTATCTTTTTAGTAAGCTGTACACGCTAAACATTTGTGGTAAGCTGGCGTTATATTTGAAGACATCTCACTGGCAAATCGAGTAATATCTCCTCCATGACGAAGGCGGTCGCCCAAATAGGTTGAGATCATGCAAGGCTGACGCGCACGCGGCGCGCGGGCAATTGTCAACCACAGGGCGCGCGCACGCTCGCGTGGATGACCGCTGACCGAGCGTGCGCGCGCCCTGTGGTTGACAATTGCCCGTGCGCGGCAGCCTTGCATGCTTTCAACCTATTTGGGCGACCGCCTTCGTCTTGGAGCAGATATTACGGCAGTCTAAACCGTCTGATCCTCCACTAAAACTGCGATGTCCTTTACTCAAAATACACCAATGCAAAAATTCTCTAAGGTATATAGCGAATAGAGGCAATATAATGAGCGAGAGTGCGAGCAAGAGTGCGCATTAGTGTGGGCTTCGTGTACCACAAGCATGAGCAATGCAAAGAAAGAAAAACAGGCATTTCAAAACACTTTCAATAAATGAACTCGGAACATGAGCTTGAATTTGATAGCTTCTTTGATCAACTAAAATCCACATATGATTTTTTACTGTGCAGTCGAAAGAATGCGACTCTCCGTACAGTTCAGAGGTCATAACAGTTGCAAAAGATGCATTACCTAGTTTTGCGAAAAAAAAATCGCGGACGAAGTGAGCTTGACAATACTCAGCAGATGGCTCTGCAACAAAGTCGAATAATTTGAATACGGAGTTCATTCGAATACGAATTCGAATAAACATTCGAATAAAACATTCGAGTAAAATCTATTCGAAACCCCGTTTTTTGATTATTCGAGTTTTCGAATAATATTCGAATCCTCGTTTTTTGATTATTCGAGTTTTCGAATTTTATTCGAAACTCTGTTTTTTGATTATTCGAGTTTCGAATATTATTCGAAAACGGAAGAACGCCGAATATCGAATTTCGAATACGAATATATTCGAATGTTTTATTCGAATGATCGAATTTCTATTCGATTCGGACCCAAGTATAAGAGTCACTAGTGATGGGCGGAGCCGCCCTTTGCCCTCGAGAAGATGTGATGTCCTTCAAGGGATTTCTGGAGGTGCCAAGTACCTCTGCGAGGAAAAGCGGCCAGGCTTTGGGAACTCCTGCCACGCCGCCCGAGACAAGTGCGCTTGTCCGTAGGGAACTGTCGCAGGATTATGCGAGACAAGTGCGAAGTAAGCGCGAGGTAGGCGCGAAGGGATTATTGACAGGGTCAAGCGTGGGGTGGGCACGCCACACCTGTGGTTGCCACAGCTCTGAAGGAGGTGTGCCACACCCCATTAACTATATAAAAAAACGAATCGATAGCCTAAACCTTGTAGATTCCATAGGAATGTTCTAAGCCTGATTCTTCTTCTTAGCTCAGTAATATTTGGTGAAAGCACAGCCATTAAAAGCGAAAAATGGGAAAAATGAGAATTTGGTTGGCTTTTAATTCCACAGTGGAGGTCTTTTGAAGCGATGGAGATGGACCAAGAAGGAGCAGTGCTTTGTCTTGAGTGCAAAAACGGATAGCTAATTTACCTTTGAAACAAAGTTAATCATGTTGGAAAATGACCATTTCACTTAGGTAACCTAGTGTCTTGAATCTTCAGAATTCGCTCAAACTTTGTTTACAGGGGCTAATTGACATGCTCATTATGGATATGTTGCCCATTACGTTTGACAGGTCCTTCAGGTAATGCTACCTTAGGTATATAATTCAGGGGGTCTTATTAAGACAGCAATCAGGGGGAGGGGAAGGGTCGTAACCAGCGATCGTGTGTCACACCCCTTGCTTGATTCTGATTATTGTCTCTTATGGGCGCGCCTGGAGAGGAAAAGGGGGTTTTTGGAGGATTCTGCAAGCCCTCATCCTTCCAGGCGCACGATCTACCAGATTTGGATAGTCCACTACAGCTGAGTTTCACGCTTTTCTTCTTCTAATCGCAAATAAAATGCAAGACCTAGTCAAATACATATGCATTGAGTAATCTCTCCTCCGCACGATTCGAATACGAATTTGAGTGAAACATCCAAATGAAACTCTCGAATAATATTTGTACAAAATCTCAAGTTCTAATAATGTGAGTTTTCAAATTTTACTTGGAACTCCATTTGAGACTTTTCCTTATTTATCACTCAAATTTTCGGATTTCAGTTGTAAATGGGAAACTCTGAGCGAGTTTGAATGCGAATTTCGAATGTATTGTTTGATCAAATTTTTGTTCGATGACGAAGTACAATGCCGCCCATAGAATGTGCAAAATTTCCGTGATAGAATTCAAGGAATTCCGCGGAATCAAGCGATTTACGCGAACTACGCCGCGCCATAACCTAGTTTGGAATGAATATATTCTGTATCATTGTGTTCAGCTTGTCAAGTCCAATCTCTTGATTTTGGGCAGTCCTCGATATTCCGTTTTCAGTTTTCTCAAGTTCTTCTGTGGAGGTCTTTTTTCAAGGATCAACATCCTATTTGACGTAAAAGACACGAGTACTTACTTACTTAGATACTTAGATGGTCCGTCTTCACGTGGCGTGCGGGCCTCAGCACAAGAGTTTCCATCAGTCCCTGTCCCTCGCTTCAGACATCGACGATCTTCTTGGTTGCCGTCGGTGGCTGCGTCCACGAATTCCAGGTGCAAAAATCGCATCCAGCTGATTTCTCAGCTGGTCCATCCATTCCAGATCACGCCTACCCATCTCGTTGATGGTCTTCCTCGGGAACGTTTGGCTTCGCGGGAAATCCACTCAGATGTTCTTAGCGTCCATCTATCGTCTGTCTGTTCTTCTCATTATGTGACCGGCCCATCGGTGTTTCGCTTTCGCAACGTATTCCGCTGGGTCACGAAGACGGGACACTCTTCTCATATCCGTGCTGCGATGTCCGACTAGATGTTGCTTTCGTCGGGTCATCTTCGAAGACTGCGCTCGAGCGCTCTGTGGCTGGTCCGTAAAGCTTTCGAAGTGGCTACGGTATCAGCCCAAGTCTCAGCTGCGTAGCAGAGCGCTGGGAGAACGGTTGAGTCGAACAGATGGGCACGAAGCTCCGGGTCCGTCAGTTGGTCGGTGGCTTCCTTCAGAGGCCCGAAGGCGGCCCAGGCTGCTCTTCTTCTTCTGTTAAGTTCTTCCCTCAAGTCGTTCTCCATGTTTATCGAACGTCCGAGATACACGTAAGAAGACGTCTTCATGATAGGGGTGCCTTCCAGTTCCATTTCTGCATCTTCGCAAAGGGCGTTCCTCATGAACAGAATCTTCTTCCGATTTATTCGCAATCCGATCTTCTTCCCCACTTCGTTCAGTTCCTCCAGCATCGTCTCTGCTTCAGTGATACTGCTCGAGAAGAGCGATGTCGTTCGCAAAAGAAGGTTGGACAGGAATTTCCCGTCAACTCGTATGCCTCTCTCGTAACTACTATTCGATAGTACTGTTCTTGCAGATTATATTGCGCTAAAAAGTAGGCGCAGATTTCTTTCCAAAAGAAATGGAAGCGTTGGCGAATCCTGGAAAAATTGCGCGTGTCCAATTTCTACTCGTCGCTTCCTTCAGAACGAATATATTTTGAATCCGAAAAATGGTTAGCTCATCAAGACAAATCTTGCAAAGTACATGTCCGCAATCTGTTCACATCGATGACATTGATCAGCGTTTATACAACCACTCTCGTTGGAATTTCGACAAAGTACTCGATCTTTACACTTTGGGCAAAATTCATGAGGACGTATTTTCGTATTCTCGTAACTCGGCAATTTTCATAGACTGGAGCTCGGGACATGCACTATTCTATGGCACAGCTCCTAGTAATTTTATCCTATAAAAGCAAGCAGGCAAGTCTTCTGACAAATACGCGAGAAGTGGAGGCGAATCTACGAACTTTCTTGACTCAGTTACAGTTAACTCACCGTATCTCTGCAAAAAAATCCTGTATCCCTCGAAGACTACGATTTTCGTTAAAAGCGTTTCCGAAAAACTCTATGAGTAAAGTTTCTCCACAATCCAGGATCATCAACATTTTGACCAAAATCTATCGGCGAGCCTGTGAGCGTAAAACGAGAAAAAAAATTTAGAAAAAAACCTGAACATCTTGAAAAACTTGCCCATAGAGGTTATCCGACCTGCTAATTACGAAAATCACAACTGCTCAGCAAGAGAGCTTCATAGTTTAGGATGGTGGGTAAAATTTAGAACGACATGATTTTTCCAGAAAACAGCCCTTGTTCTATCTTCTTTGGAAAGAAGTCTGCTATAGCGTTTCCACAAAAGAAGTACTTTCCAAAAATCCTTACTGGAGTCTACAAGGGGCAATGCGCCCAACTTTACACATCTTTGCGAAAAGACATTAGCAGAAACATTCATGAATACTGAATTCGGAACATAGAGGATACACTGTACATCAGAAGATTCGCTTTGACGAGCTAAACATAATGCTGCTTCCGAATTCAGCATACATTCATTCCCAAGGAAGTTATGACGTTGTGTAATTTGCGTTATTTGCGTGATTCCGAGAAACTCCGGGAATTTGAAAATGTCGCGGAATTCCGAAAATGTTGCAGACTTTCGCAACTTCCCGGATCTGCGACATTCACTTCCCGGAATTCTGCGACATTCACGGAACTTTCGCACATTCTGTGAGCAGTATTGTATGTATATCGAGCACAATGAGTCAAATTGAAATTTGGTCTGCTTTCATACAAGAACTTGTTTTGGCATTTGGTGATCGAAGAAAATTAGTATTGAATCAAAGCCCGATTTTTCTCAGCAGTTTCTTCAGTAAGAACCCTAAAATCGTTATCAAAACTCCGATAAGCAAAAGCAATTCTTCTTTCTAATGTACATCTAAATGTGTGCTACGAAATACTTTTATTCTTAAATCAAATGTACTTTTTGTGTTACATACGAAAAAAGAGCAGTTGTAAAAGTCGCTTCCAAGTATCATCCCTGCAGATAATCTGTACAAAACTTTGCATCTCAGTATTGTTACGCATCGATGCCCATATTTTGTTATCGAGTAGATTAAAAGACAGCAAGTGCAGCGTAAGATACAAATACTTGAGTCGAGCATATAAGCAAGCTTTTTTTGTAGGCAACATCTTATTAAACTTTCTGTGTTTTAATCTTCACTGCACTTAGGACCCGCACAAGTGCGGCAAGCGTCAAGCAGAAAATCGTCTCACTGCAGTTAATATGCATATCGTTTCGTCAAAAAAAGCTAGTGGATTCGTTCGAAAAGCACGATAACTATAAAGTACTGAATTTGGTGTGTGAATAGACAAAGGAGCAGGAACTCACTAGAATTACTATGGAAAAGTTTAGAGATGAAGGTGCGGCGAGGCTTCCTTTCAGAACTTTCACTCTCTTGAAAAATGGCTCAATTGCAAACACAGGGAACAGTATGCCAAATATGGTCAATATCCGCGCAGTAGGGGGGCAGAGCTGGCCGAGAGGATAGTGCCCTTGACCACAGCGAGGAAGGTCACAGGTTCGGTTCCGCGGCGGGCCCAATTTCCTTGGCAAAGCTCTTGCCCCAGGAATCCAGCGTCAGGCTGCTCATCGACAGAGGAAGCAAGCGACAAGCCGGCTGAAGAAGAAACCCCGTCGCATCAGATTCTCTTTTATGTCTCATAGTAAACTTCAAGTCAAAGCTATGGCGTTCCCCGGAGGCGATCCACATTCAACCCCGACGAATGTGGACGGTAGGCGAGGGTTATTGTCTCAGCAAGATGAGCGGGGACGGCTAAAGAAGCTAGCTCATCACAAGAAAACATCCAAGTTCTCGGCATTACGTCTAGTTACTATCAACGTCGGTTCACTCACAGCTCGACACCGCAATCTGGCCGATCTTCTCAGACGAAAAGTAGACATCGCATGTATTCAGGAGACCAAATGGAAAGGTGAAAGGGCGCGTGACATCGGAGATGGCTACAAACTTCTGTGCAAAGGAACGACGAAAAACAGGAACGGTGTTGGCATAGTCGTCTCTGAAGCTCAAAGAGATAGGATTACCAGTGTAGATAGAATGAGTGACCGTCTCATGAGTGTAAGACTGGATACTGGGAAAAAGTGCTTCGAGTAGTAACGGCCTACGCACCGCAAGTGGGATGTGAAGAAGCGGAGAAGGAAGAATTCTGGCAGCTGCTTGATGACTACATCGGTTCAATACCAGAAGAAGAGAGGTTACTGATCTGTGCGGATCTCAATGGGCATGTCGGAGAACAACGAAGTGGTCTACAGAAGTGCCATGGAATTCACGGTTACGGAACACGTAACGACGAAGGAGAACGTATTCTGGAGTTCGCTACAGCCCACGACCTAGCCTTGGCGAATACGTACTTCATCAAGAAGAGCAACCATCTCGTCACGTACGCCAGCGGAGACCACAAATCGCAGATAGACTTCTGGAGCGTACGGTACAGCTAGCTCAAATATGCAAAAGATAACAAAATCATCCCAGGTGAACAATGCGTGTCACAACATCGGCCACTGATACTGGATCTCAATATCCCAGTCGACAGGAGGAGAAGGGCGATGACTCAACAAGAAGTACGCATCAAATGGTGGAAGATTGAAAACGACGCCCGAATCAGAACATCGATGGAATCTGCCCTGCCGATACTGCAAAGTGATCCAAACCACTCCTGGATGCTTCTGAAGGACAACATCCATCAGATAGCTGCGAACCTACTAGGCCGCACGAAGCCCGGAAGACGGAAGCTCGAGAAAGAAACATGGTGGTGGAGTGACGAAGTGCAGATCGTGGTAAAGAACAAGAAGACGGCATACAAAACATGGCAGAAGACACGATCAGAAGATGCTCACCACAGATGACTGGAAGCGAAACGAGAAGCCAAGAGAAGTGTCAGAGAAGCAAAAGAAGCGTACGTAGTCGAGCTGTGTCGCGGCTCGCGCGATGCAAGCCAATCCTCGAAACAGGAGGCCGGGAGCGCTGGCTATCGCGTTACTTGGCGCGCTATCAAGATCGCGCCAAGGCCTCTCCTGCTGGGCGCGTTGCCAAGTCTCAGGGTATATAAGGGCGCGTGGGCTGCGGTCCACGCCTCCTCGAGCTTCGTTCGTTATCGATTTTTTGATGATATCAACCCGCTGGCAGCGCCTCCAGTAGCTCCCGCAGATGATCAACGGTTTCGAGCGGTTGAGCCTTTGTTGTTCTTCTTGTGTATGGAGACGCGCAGCTAGTATTGTAGTCTAACGAGCAGCGGACCGGATTGCGGGGGTGGAGAGGGGACTCACTGTCCCGTAAGGGCTAGGGTCTTGCGGTTGACCCTTCGGAGAACCCGGAACTATCCGTTAGAGTTGATCTTCACCAGGCATCGGCAGCACGGGACGAGGCGGCTCGTCCCGTGCGTATTCTTCTTGATCCTGGAGTAGTAGTGTAGTAGTTTGAGTGGTGTTTAGTGTCGCGGATTCGCGACTTCCTTCAAAGGTTGCCGCCGCCGCGCTGCGAAGGGGTCCCAAAACGCCGTCCTCGCGCTGTCCCGCCTCTCACCTCTCTCACCTGCGCAGCGTTTAAATAAGTCACGTAGTCATTCTTCGCTGCTGTCGCCATCGTGAGCGGTCGGGTTCCATTCGTCTCAAGCCATCGATCAATCAGCGCTACCCCATCTCACGCGTCGCTTCCATCAACGCCACGGAGGACTGGCTCCCACGCTACGAGGTAACCCCGAGCGCGCTCGCGCCTGGCACACGCCGGCGACGCCGCCTCGGGGGGTTTCCGATATTGCCGATCCCTAGGCTAACATCTGGTCGGTTGTGCTCATCCTGTATGTTTGAGTGTAGGGATAAGTTGCGGATAAATGGTGGGCATTGTGCAGGTGTGATATGTGTTGGAGCGGTGACCACAGCTCGACTGTGGCTCCGGAGTAGTGTTATCATTTTATGTGTACTTCGTAATCAAGCTTAGTGGGTAACATCCGTAGGACGGCTGGCACGATCCATGGTAGTGCCACGGTTATGAGTACACGCCCCAGCTGTCGATGGCTGGAAGCATAGGTCGAGTCCCAAGTGACGAGTCGCTACTAAGCAGGCTGGTGGCAAGGGCCCCTAAGTGTGTATGGAGTTCCCGTGTGGCAGGCACAAGCATCGTTACACAGGTAGCCACCTCACACGTTACGCTTCACTGTTCTCACGGAGCGGACCCCTGGCTCTCCTCGTCGATGCAGGAGAGCAATGGTACCACTGACTTTGGGAGCTGGGGGCCCAATCCGCGACATTTAGTGCCTTTTTAGTAGTTTTAGTATTCTTGTTTGTTTTAGTAGTTGTTGTTATTTTGTGTAATTTTAGATAAATGTAATGTAACCTAGTCGTGCGTGTGATGTTCGTGTGGTACGGGTTAGAGGGGTGTTGGCGTCGAGCAGACGCGCTAGAGTGCGCGCACTAGCGCCGAAGCAGTAGATCCTGGAGTCAGGAGTTGCGGAGTCAGGCGGACGAGCACTAGGTGAGGTGCTGAGCACACCGAGCCGCAACAAGCTGTACAGGAAGCGGCATACTCGCGAAGGCGAGCGAGAAGTCTACCGAATCGCCAGAAGAAGAGCAAACGCTACAAAAGACATCGAACACTTCTACAACATCAAAGATGCACACGGAAGGATGCTGAGGAAGCCACAGGAGATAAACGAAAGATGAAGAGCTCACTTCGCAAAGATGGCGTCCGCTAACTCCGAATACGAATCCACCGTAACAGCCGACCCTGTGAATGGACCAGTACCAGCTATCACAGAAGTAGAAGTCCGTACCGCCGTAATGAAGACGAAGAACAGCAAGGCTGCAGGTCCAGACGATATCCCCAGCGACTTCTGGAAGAAGTGCGGGCAAGCTGGAGTCTCGTGGCTTACTTCTGAATCAAATAATAGAGTGCGGGAATATGCCAGATGAGTGATACAGAAGCACGACGATACCAGTATGGAAGAACAAAGGCGACATAGCCGACTGCTTCACATACAGGCCAATTCGACTCATGTTCCATACGTTGAAGATCTTCGAAAGATTACTGGAGACGCGGCTTTGAAATATCATACAACTGCCCCCCCCCACCAATGCGGCTTCGTAAAGGGATGCAGTACAACCGACGCCATCCACACAGTGAGAATAATGGTGGAAAGAAGCAGGGAAAAGCAGTGTGAGCTTCATGCGGCATTCCTCGATCTGGAGAAAGCGTTCGATAGAATACCGCACTACGTAATATGGTGGGCACTGCGGAAGCACGAGGTACCAGAAGAATATGTTCGGTGGATCAGAATGATATACAAAGGAGCCACCAGTCACGTACGAACAGCAGCAGGACGCTCAGACGACTTCCAGATAAACGCCGGCGTGCATCATGGTTCCGTACTGTCGCCGCTTCTCTTCATCACAGTCGTGGACACGATAGTAAGAGACTTCATACGCCCGCTCCCATGGTCCGTCATGTACGCAGACGATGTGATCTTGATGGCTAGAAGCAGGAAATTGGAGGTTGACGTGCAGACGTGGAAAACGCAATTTGAGCTACATGGTCTGAAGATTAGTACCGCCAAGACGGATTACATGGAGCTGGAACCTCAAATGCCAAGAACGATCAAGCTCGCGGACACGGTAACCAAGAAGACCACGTCGTTCAAGTACTTGGAAAGTTGCATATCAGCAGATGGTTCACTTTACGACGGATAAATGGCCGAATAAACGCAGCTTGGATGAAATGGAGGAGCCTTACAGGAATTCTGTACGACAAACGGATGCCAATGAAGCTGAAGTCACAGATATCGCACTGTAATCCGTCCAACCGCGTTGTATGGAGGCGAATGCACGGGCCAAGCACGCGTAAACGACGAGCGGAAGCTTGGTGTGATGGAAACACGTATGCTGCGATGGACGATGGGCGTAACGATGCTCGACCACGTCACGAACGATACAATACGATCCACCATGAAAGTAGTTCTGATAGTCAAGAAGCTGCAAGAAAGACGACTGCGATGATACGGGCACGTGAGAAGACGAGAAGAACAACACATCACAAGGTTAGCAATGACAGTAGAGGTTCTTGGGAAAAGACCACGAGGAAGACCAAAGCTAAGATGGACCGATCGAGTGAAAGCAGACTTGAGAGAACTTGAATTAGATGAAAGACAAGTCGTAGATCGAGAAGAATGAAAGAGACTGACAAAAGCGGCAGACCCCAAGTAGGAACAGATGCAAGGATAAAAAAAATTTGCGCAGTAGAACTTATAAAGAAAGAACATGAAGTCAAGGTGGCTAAGCTAAAGCGCATATCGAGCTCACGGGACAACATGACTACAGTCCTCAAGCGTTGTTGTGACTGTAGAGCTGGAAGATGTCTAAAATCGGACTTCCTATAGTAAATATCTGCACGCGTTAAAGGCAGTGGGTCGGCAGGATGAGATCCGTGGCAAAACAAGGTCACAGGGTAGGAGCCCCCATAATGGAGCCTATGGGCCAAAGTTCGGTCTTTCTCTGCCACTTTTAACCCCCACAATTTCAAAGCGAAAGCAGCGCTCATTTCCTGTCCTCTCCGAACCCGCCCACCCCATGGACGAGTGACTTCCACGGTCAGAGCGCGCAGCCGCAATGCTATAAGCATGAGGTCCCGCAACGACTCTGCGTCTTCGCCATGACGGACTTCTCGTTCACTCGTCCATGGGGTGGGCGGGTTTGGAGAGGACAGAAGATGAGCGCTGCTCTCGCTTTGAAGTTTCGGGGTTAGGAGTGGCAGAGAAAGACCGCACTTTGGCCCATAGGCATTATGGGGGCTCCTACCCTGTGACCTTGTTTTGCTACGGGTCTCATTCTGCCCACTCACTGCCTTTGAGGCTTTTTCTTGTCACTATCCTTGGAACTACAGAGCAATATTGATGTTTTTGACAAGAGGTACATGAGAGCCCCAGCAAGAGGCAGGAATAGAAAGAAAACACCTAAATAACTAGTTTAGGAAGTCACAGAAGATGAATAGTATTCGACCTACATTTATGGATTAATGAAAACATACCATTTGATTCAACTGGCTTGGCTTCGGCATAGGCGGGGCTTCGTGACCTAATTAAGGCTAAATAATGATCTGAGAGCACTCGCGCGAGAGACGCAGATGCGTCGCGGGCGCGAGCGGCCTCAATTGGATCACAAAACCCCGCCCTAACGGAGCCAAGCCAGTTGAACCAAATGTTACACCAAGATTAGAGTGTTTTTGGGGGGGGGGGGGGGGCAGAGCAAATTTCCTGTTGAAACTTGTTTAATTTATCGTTAGTGCTGTAGAACGGTTTTGAGATTCCATTAAAAGCTGCTTGAAAACCTTTTTAATGACAGCGTCATTCTCCGTACTAAAACTAAAATCGCCAATTATTTAGGAATTAGCAAAAGGCTGTATCTCAAAACTTTTTCTGTCAGCTTGGAGTAGAGGACTAATTCCGAAATGGGGCGGCCCCCGGTCATCTGCAACAAATACGCATGCTTTCACATGCATACAAGGTGCGTTTTTGCAAGAAGTCCGCGCGGGACCCTCCTACATTCGTCGACATTTACATAATCGTGTTCCCATCAGCTCGTATTGCAGCAATGTGCAAATAAGGGCGACTTTAATTTTAATGGGCGACTCATGTACCTTCAAAACGTATTCTACTCACACTTATGTTTTCTCAAATATTTTCAGGCAATCTGTCCACCAATAACTCATTTTGGCTGCTATTCTGAGGTGAAAGGAAATGTAGAAGCTGCACATCTACGATGCAAAGTTGGCACCCTCCTATTATTTAATATTAGCTAATTTGATTTTTTTTTGAAGGCACGATTCGGAATTCCAAGAGAAAGGTCAGGGTCCATGCACGAATAATGACGATTAGTAAGCGTAGCAGCAGTGAAGGCGAGCTTCTGGCTGGCAAGAACAGAACACCGATCAGTACTAAGTAGTTTATCGTTAAGGCATCAATATTGACAGGTAACAGTATATGAATGGTCGGCAATAGGAGGTTATCAGTGGAGTGGTTGAGCATGGAGATCGGATGTAGCACTGGATCGGGACAGCATCAGCCAGAGTCGTGGAGGGGTACGGTAGCGGCGACCGGTCGGTGTCGGGGCGAAGGAGCAACTCCTGGAGGCTTCGTATCGTCGGTCACGCCCTAAACATATGTATCACATCTTCTGGCATTCCATCGGAGATGCAACGGAGATGCGGAAACACCTCCCTTACAGATTGTATTTATCACAAATCATCAGATTGTACAGGTGGTCTGTGTTTTACTGGTAAATGAATGCGATCGTTCTTGGATCTCACGATGTTGTGTCATTATTAACCTAAATAAGAGGTGTGCGTTTCAAAAATGGTCCATTCTGAGGATAAGCGAAGAAATCATCATAACATGTGTAGAATTTCTAAGGTTCATGATAGTCAAATCAGCTTTGAAAAACTCTCTACAAGAATTTGAAAAACCTGACTAGCTTCATATTTCCTCCATAGTAAAAAAAATTGTGTCATTTCCCACATCGACAAAAAATTCTACAATTTCAGCAATTTTCTGTGCTGTGTAGCAACAGGAAAGGTGTAGAATTGAGTGCAAAAATGATTTTATTCGATTTTGAAATTTTAAATAACAATAACATGAAGGAGAACACCACAACTACCACACTAATTCTAAAACAAATTACTCAAGGCCTTTTATCGTACAAATTCGATGAGATCTCATAGAGAGTTTAGTCTGAGATCCCTGCGTTTTTTTTTTGCAAATTTTGAAAGTTTCTAGTCTACAGGAAAATAAAATTTGATAAATAATTGGAATTTTTTGTTACGAAAATGGCTTGCACAGTTCAACTATTTTGATCAGAGCGCATGAGATGGCTCTCTGAATATGCAAAAAACGAAATCCCCTCTGACTTTTGCAAAATTTTAGGAAGCCCCTTTGACCCAAAATAATCGGAAACATCAACCAAAAAAATTTTAACCTAATTTGTGTTTTTTCACACCGCAAAACGATATCCTCTTTTCAGTGGCGGTCCGAGGGGGGGACGGGGGGGGGGGGGCGCCCCCCCCCCCTCTGAGAATGGGTCGCGAAATTTTGAAACTTACCTATGTGGGTTATAAAAGTGTGAATTCAAATTAGCCTCATAAAAAAATTTTTTTCGGGGGCGTGGGGACCC
Source organism: Cylicocyclus nassatus (assembly GCA_958299035.1). NCBI lineage: Eukaryota > Metazoa > Nematoda > Chromadorea > Rhabditida > Strongylidae > Cylicocyclus > Cylicocyclus nassatus. The sequence continues at coordinate 75,781,924 of CATQJL010000112.1, forward strand.
GCAAAAACTTTGAGAAGTACCCCCAAAATTTTCGGAGTGCGTGGCTAAGGCCACGCACCTTCATTTGAGAAAAATGTTTTCGGCGCCTCCCCCCCCCCCGGTCCGAAATCCTGCGACCGCCGCTGCCTCTTTCTTTTTGTCCCAAAAACAATTTTCAGATTGCTTATAAGCCACGTGAATCCAGATTCAAATTACTTTGAAAGAGTAGCACCTCAACAATCCTAATTTTGAGAGTCAAGTTCGAAATTTCTTACTGTCGCTATTTTATTTTAGATTTTTTTTGAGAAATTTAATTTTAACTTTCTTGGAAGATTGCTAAACTAAACGATTTTCAAAGCTGCGAAAAATTGGGAAAATCTCAAAACTTGGCCTTTCTTGCATTTATACCGAGCTGACTAATGTATTCAAATTTTCAATAAAAGAAATATCCGCATACAAAGCCACAGCTCCCTTTGTTTTTGTAGGAATTTCTGTTTCAACAACTTTACAATAATAGGACTTCTCATTAGAAAAGTTCACTATAGCATAATTACGAAAACCAGTGAATAGGCATAGAATTGCAGATACGAGAACAGTATCAATTTTTTCCTTCTTGGTCGTTTGTTACCTTTCTTCCGTTCCGTATGGAAAGAACGTGATAACAAATTGAAGACAGAGAAATACAGAGCTGAACAAGAAGAAATTCTTGGGAAAAGTCAATAATCCGACTAGTGAGAATTTTCCGCACAGACAACTCAATGAAAATATTTGTGTAACCCCACGCCACGCTGATAATTGGCGCCTGGCAGTGCCTGATCGTTCGTGTCCTCTGCGCTGCGTGCATCGTTCAAATGGGACCCGTGCGGAATACGGCGCGCCGCAGCGGGCGGTGGCGAGCCATGTCTTAATTGTTTCTGGGCCTTTGCTAAGACCCTGAGTACGAATTTTTGGGGAACTTTGCGAATGCAAAGGCCATAAAATGGTGATTGGTTCGCAACGTAGGTGCTCGTTCGTTCTTTCACGTAGTTTCTAAGTATACGATTTTTTATACAGCAAATTATTGTCTATACGGTCCGAAAATAATTAGTGGTCGAGTATGTGACATATGTTTTTTGAGCATGATAAATTAGTTAACCTTTACAAATGAAAATATCAAGTGGAAAAGATTTCAAATAATATCCTTCAAATAAGATATGTATGACAAGTACTGAGTCATAACGCGTGATAAGGACATCAAAAATTCGTTAAAAAATCTTAGTTAGAGGCTGTACATCTTATATATAAAGCTGAATGTCTGTTTGTCTGTCTGTATGTATGTGTGTACGTATGTTCCGAATAGAAAATTCCATTTCTGAACCGATCCGGACCAAACTTGGCACACATACACTTCGGGCCCCGGCGGGTGTCATAGGCTACTTTTCATCATCGATCGATATCGATTTTATCGATTTTTATCGATTTTTTTGCTGAGTTCACCTACGGGGCTGGGAGTTGGCACAGGGGGGTAATCGAGCATGGGGATTCCAAATACAATATTGGTTTTTAGGATTATCGATTACTTTTATCGATTTTATCGATTTTTTTGCAAAGTTTGAGCTACGGGGCTGGGAGTTCGCACAGGGGGGTAATCGAGCATGGGGATTCCGAATACAGTATTGGTTTTCGGGATTATCGATTACTTTTATCGATTTTATCGATTTTTTGCAAAGTTTGAGCTAGGGAGCTGGGAGTTGGCACAGGGGGGTAATCGAGCATGCTGATCATTCCCAAGGGGGGTGATCTGCATGCTCGATTACCCCCTGTGCAAACTCCCAGCCCCGCAGGTCAAATTTTACAAAAAAAAATCGATAAAATCGATAAAAGTAATGGACGATCCTGAAAACTAATATTGTGTTCGTAATCAGCATGCTCAATTACCCCCCTGTGCAAAATCCCAGCCTCGCATGTCAAAATTTACAAAAAATCGATAAAATCAATAAAAGTAATGGACGATCCTGAAAACTAATATTGTATTCGAAATCCCCATGCTCACTTCCCCCTGTGCCAACTCCTAGCCCTGTAGGTGAACTCTGCAAAAAAATCGATAAAAAACGGTAAAATCGACATCGATCGATAACGAAAAGTGGACTGTGACACCCGCCGGGGCCCGAAGTGTATGTGTGCCAAGTTTGGTCCGGATACGGCGGAGCCGGGTAAGCCAGCTAGTAATCATTATAAAACACTGTAACTGAGTTGCAGGCAAGGATTCTCGTCACAATGAGTTCTTGTATACATGGTTTTAAAAATTCCTAGGGTAAATTATATTTCTTGCGATACAAACCGCAAGTACATTGGAAAAATTGCGATTTATGATCGCATACTTGCATTCAAAAACTTCTGAAATGTGTAGCGAGGAGGGGTGGGGGGGAACCAATGTATGAGAAAATGGCCTGGGTGATGTGCAGCGTCAGCCATGAAAATTCACAAAATATTTTTACATGATTCTTTTAAGAATTTACTAGGTGGATGTAAAAGTTAGTTCGTTTTATTTTTGAAAAATGGTAACTCTCTACTATCCGCCGCAATTTTCCTGGGCTAAATATTTTTTTAGAATGAAGAGGTCATGTTAGAACTATAGCTGAAATGCGTTGTATTAAGCACAAGTCGCAGAGTTAAAAATGCAAAAAGAAGTTCACTTGAATTTTGGTAATTTCAAAAAAGCTCACAAAAATCCAGAAACGTTACAAAAAATGCCGAATCTTATATTAGGTCGTTCCGAAAGTAATGTCGCTTTTTTCAAATGAACGCTACATCTCATGGAATCAAGATTCCCAAGAGATCTTAGGAGCATTCGATGCATCATTTCATCCTCTTTCTAATGCTTTTAATTTCACTACGTAACATTCAATGAGCTCTCAAAAAATTATCAAAATCTACGACTCATGCTTTCTGCTATGGTCAAGTTCTGCTATTTTTCTAAATTTTTGTACCTGTTCTTCGAAGAAGTACAATTGACAAGTAGATAGAGCAAACCCTATAGGACACCGAGTAACTTTTTTCTTTTCCTTAGCTTGCTTCTTAGAGTTTCTTGAATGAATTTTTCAATCGCATCAAATTCCAAATTTGGTCAACTCAAACCACTCAGAACAACAATCGGCAAGCAATTCGGGTGTCATTCGACGCAGCTTTTTCTTCTCTTTCTACCAGTTGTTTTTTGTCTCCGATTCATCAAGTTTTCCGGAAAAAATCACCATAATTCAGGTTCTCCAGGGCGCCCCAAACTGAACCCGGAATTATAGAAAGTTGCAAATCTAAAGCGGTGAATGCTCATTTGGTTTGTAAAATTAGTGTCAAACCATAATCCATCTTTGTAAGTTTCAAAATCCGAAGATTTCTTGGTGTTTGATGCATTTGTGTCTGAGACGAGTCTGCTAAAATTCGGTTGTTCTATCAAAAAATCTATACAAAAATTATGACAAGCTCTGGAAAGTAGAAAAAAGTTGTGCTGTTTCCTGTAGGGTTTGCTCTATCCATCCGTTACTTGGACTGCTTCCGAGGGTTGTTGTGAAAATAAAGAAAAATTATGAAACTGGGCCTTCTTAAAAAGCATGGCTCGCAGATTGTGATTATTTTTTCGAAAAGTTATTGAATTTTGTACGGTGGTTATATAACCTTTAGAAAGAGAACGAAATGCTGCATCAAATGTTACCAGAATCTCTTACATATCTTTGTTCCTCGAGATGTGGCATACGTTTGAAAAAAGCGACATTACTTTCGGAACGACCTAATATATAAAGCTGAATGTCTGTTTGTCTGTCTGTATGTATGTATGTATGTGTGTACGTATGTTCCGAATAGAAAATTCCATTTCTGAACCGATCCGGACCAAACTTGGCACACATACACTTCGGGCCCTGGCGGGTGTCATAGGCTACTTTTCGTCATCGATCGATATCGATTTTATCGATTTTTATCGATTTTTTTGCTGAGTTCACCTACGGGGCTGGGAGTTGGCACAGGGGGGTAATCGAGCATGGGGATTCCAAATACAATATTGGTTTTTAGGATTATCGATTACTTTTATCGATTTTATCGATTTTTTTGCAAAGTTTGAGCTACGAGGCTGGGAGTTGGCACAGGGGGGTAATCGAGCATGGAGATTCCGAATACAATATTGGTTTTCAGGATTATCGATTACTTTTATCGATTTTATCGATTTTTTTGCAAAGTTTGAGCTACGGGGCTGGGAGTTCGCACAGGGGGGTAATCGAGCATGGGGATTCCGAATACAGTATTGGTTTTCGGGATTATCGATTACTTTTATCGATTTTATCGATTTTTGCAAAGTTTGAGCTAGGGAGCTGGGAGTTGGCACAGGGGGGTAATCGAGCATGCTGATCATTCCCAAGGGGGGTGATCTGCATGCTCGATTACCCCCTGTGCAAACTCCCAGCCCCGCAGGTCAAATTTTACAAAAAAAAATCGATAAAATCGATAAAAGTAATGGACGATCCTGAAAACTAATATTGTGTTCGTAATCAGCATGCTCAATTACCCCCCTGTGCAAAATCCCAGCCTCGCATGTCAAAATTTACAAAAAATCGATAAAATCAATAAAAGTAATGGACGATCCTGAAAACTAATATTGTATTCGAAATCCCCATGCTCACTTCCCCCTGTGCCAACTCCCAGCCCTGTAGGTGAACTCTGCAAAAAAATCGATAAAAAACGGTAAAATCGACATCGATCGATAACGAAAAGTGGACTGTGACACCCGCCGGGGCCCGAAGTGTATGTGTGCCAAGTTTGGTCCGGATACGGCGGAGCCGGGTAAGCCAGCTAGTAATCATTATAAAACACTGTAACTGAGTTGCAGGCAAGGATTCTCGTCACAATGAGTTCTTGTATACATGGTTTTAAAAATTCCTAGGGTAAATTATATTTCTTGCGATACAAACCGCAAGTACATTGGAAAAATTGCGATTTATGATCGCATACTTGCATTCAAAAACTTCTGAAATGTGTAGCGAGGAGGGGTGGGGGGGAACCAATGTATGAGAAAATGGCCTGGGTGATGTGCAGCGTCAGCCATGAAAATTCACAAAATATTTTTACATGATTCTTTTAAGAATTTACTAGGTCAATGTAAAAGTTAGTTCGTTTTATTTTTGAAAAATGGTAACTCTCTACTATCCGCCGCAATTTTCCTGGGCTAAATATTTTTTTAGAATGAAGAGGTCATGTTAGAACTATAGCTGAAATGCGTTGTATTAAGCACAAGTCGCAGAGTTAAAAATGCAAAAAGAAGTTCACTTGAATTTTGGTAATTTCAAAAAAGCTCACAAAAATCCAGAAACGTTACAAAAAATGCCGAATCTTATATTAGGTCGTTCCGAAAGTAATGTCGCTTTTTTCAAATGAACGCTACATCTCATGGAATCAAGATTCCCAAGAGATCTTAGGAGCATTCGATGCATCATTTCATCCTCTTTCTAATGCTTTTAATTTCACTACGTAACATTCAATGAGCTCTCAAAAAATTATCAAAATCTACGACTCATGCTTTCTGCTATGGTCAAGTTCTGCTATTTTTCTAAATTTTTGTACCTGTTCTTCGAAGAAGTACAATTGACAAGTAGATAGAGCAAACCCTATAGGACACCGAGTAACTTTTTTCTTTTCCTTAGCTTGCTTCTTAGAGTTTCTTGAATGAATTTTTCAATCGCATCAAATTCCAAATTTGGTCAACTCAAACCACTCAGAACAACAATCGGCAAGCAATTCGGGTGTCATTCGACGCAGCTTTTTCTTCTCTTTCTACCAGTTGTTTTTTGTCTCCGATTCATCAAGTTTTCCGGAAAAAATCACCATAATTCAGGTTCTCCAGGGCGCCCCAAACTGAACCCGGAATTATAGAAAGTTGCAAATCTAAAGCGGTGAATGCTCATTTGGTTTGTAAAATTAGTGTCAAACCATAATCCATCTTTGTAAGTTTCAAAATCCGAAGATTTCTTGGTGTTTGATGCATTTGTGTCTGAGACGAGTCTGCTAAAATTCGGTTGTTCTATCAAAAAATCTATACAAAAATTATGACAAGCTCTGGAAAGTAGAAAAAAGTTGTGCTGTTTCCTGTAGGGTTTGCTCTATCCATCCGTTACTTGGACTGCTTCCGAGGGTTGTTGTGAAAATAAAGAAAAATTATGAAACTGGGCCTTCTTAAAAAGCATGGCTCGCAGATTGTGATTATTTTTTCGAAAAGTTATTGAATTTTGTACGGTGGTTATATAACCTTTAGAAAGAGAACGAAATGCTGCATCAAATGTTACCAGAATCTCTTACATATCTTTGTTCCTCGAGATGTGGCATACGTTTGAAAAAAGCGACATTACTTTCGGAACGACCTAATATATAAAGCTGAATGTCTGTTTGTCTGTCTGTATGTATGTATGTATGTGTGTACGTATGTTCCGAATAGAAAATTCCATTTCTGAACCGATCCGGACCAAACTTGGCACACATACACTTCGGGCCCTGGCGGGTGTCATAGGCTACTTTTCGTCATCGATCGATATCGATTTTATCGATTTTTATCGATTTTTTTGCTGAGTTCACCTACGGGGCTGGGAGTTGGCACAGGGGGGTAATCGAGCATGGGGATTCCAAATACAATATTGGTTTTTAGGATTATCGATTACTTTTATCGATTTTATCGATTTTTTTGCAAAGTTTGAGCTACGAGGCTGGGAGTTGGCACAGGGGGGTAATCGAGCATGGAGATTCCGAATACAATATTGGTTTTCAGGATTATCGATTACTTTTATCGATTTTATCGATTTTTTTGCAAAGTTTGAGCTACGGGGCTGGGAGTTCGCACAGGGGGGTAATCGAGCATGGGGATTCCGAATACAGTATTGGTTTTCGGGATTATCGATTACTTTTATCGATTTTATCGATTTTTGCAAAGTTTGAGCTAGGGAGCTGGGAGTTGGCACAGGGGGGTAATCGAGCATGCTGATCATTCCCAAGGGGGGTGATCTGCATGCTCGATTACCCCCTGTGCAAACTCCCAGCCCCGCAGGTCAAATTTTACAAAAAAAAATCGATAAAATCGATAAAAGTAATGGACGATCCTGAAAACTAATATTGTGTTCGTAATCAGCATGCTCAATTACCCCCCTGTGCAAAATCCCAGCCTCGCATGTCAAAATTTACAAAAAATCGATAAAATCAATAAAAGTAATGGACGATCCTGAAAACTAATATTGTATTCGAAATCCCCATGCTCACTTCCCCCTGTGCCAACTCCCAGCCCTGTAGGTGAACTCTGCAAAAAAATCGATAAAAAACGGTAAAATCGACATCGATCGATAACGAAAAGTGGACTGTGACACCCGCCGGGGCCCGAAGTGTATGTGTGCCAAGTTTGGTCCGGATACGGCGGAGCCGGGTAAGCCAGCTAGTAATCATTATAAAACACTGTAACTGAGTTGCAGGCAAGGATTCTCGTCACAATGAGTTCTTGTATACATGGTTTTAAAAATTCCTAGGGTAAATTATATTTCTTGCGATACAAACCGCAAGTACATTGGAAAAATTGCGATTTATGATCGCATACTTGCATTCAAAAACTTCTGAAATGTGTAGCGAGGAGGGGTGGGGGGGAACCAATGTATGAGAAAATGGCCTGGGTGATGTGCAGCGTCAGCCATGAAAATTCACAAAATATTTTTACATGATTCTTTTAAGAATTTACTAGGTCAATGTAAAAGTTAGTTCGTTTTATTTTTGAAAAATGGTAACTCTCTACTATCCGCCGCAATTTTCCTGGGCTAAATATTTTTTTAGAATGAAGAGGTCATGTTAGAACTATAGCTGAAATGCGTTGTATTAAGCACAAGTCGCAGAGTTAAAAATGCAAAAAGAAGTTCACTTGAATTTTGGTAATTTCAAAAAAGCTCACAAAAATCCAGAAACGTTACAAAAAATGCCGAATCTTATATTAGGTCGTTCCGAAAGTAATGTCGCTTTTTTCAAATGAACGCTACATCTCATGGAATCAAGATTCCCAAGAGATCTTAGGAGCATTCGATGCATCATTTCATCCTCTTTCTAATGCTTTTAATTTCACTACGTAACATTCAATGAGCTCTCAAAAAATTATCAAAATCTACGACTCATGCTTTCTGCTATGGTCAAGTTCTGCTATTTTTCTAAATTTTTGTACCTGTTCTTCGAAGAAGTACAATTGACAAGTAGATAGAGCAAACCCTATAGGACACCGAGTAACTTTTTTCTTTTCCTTAGCTTGCTTCTTAGAGTTTCTTGAATGAATTTTTCAATCCCATCAAATTCCAAATTTGGTCAACTCAAACCACTCAGAACAACAATCGGCAAGCAATTCGGGTGTCATTCGACGCAGCTTTTTCTTCTCTTTCTACCAGTTGTTTTTTGTCTCCGATTCATCAAGTTTTCCGGAAAAAATCACCATAATTCAGGTTCTCCAGGGCGCCCCAAACTGAACCCGGAATTATAGAAAGTTGCAAATCTAAAGCGGTGAATGCTCATTTGGTTTGTAAAATTAGTGTCAAACCATAATCCATCTTTGTAAGTTTCAAAATCCGAAGATTTCTTGGTGTTTGATGCATTTGTGTCTGAGACGAGTCTGCTAAAATTCGGTTGTTCTATCAAAAAATCTATACAAAAATTATGACAAGCTCTGGAAAGTAGAAAAAAGTTGTGCTGTTTCCTGTAGGGTTTGCTCTATCCATCCGTTACTTGGACTGCTTCCGAGGGTTGTTGTGAAAATAAAGAAAAATTATGAAACTGGGCCTTCTTAAAAAGCATGGCTCGCAGATTGTGATTATTTTTCGAAAAGTTATTGAATTTTGTACGGTGGTTATATAACCTTAAGAAAGAGAACGAAATGCTGCATCAAATGTTACCAGAATCTCTTACATATCTTTGTTCCTCGAGATGTGGCATACGTTTGAAAAAAGCGACATTACTTTCGGAACGACCTAATATATAAAGCTGAATGTCTGTTTGTCTGTCTGTATGTATGTATGTATGTATGTGTGTACGTATGTTCCGAATAGAAAATTCCATTTCTGAACCGATCCGGACCAAACTTGGCACACATACACTTCGGGCCCCGGCGGGTGTCATAGGCTACTTTTCGTCATCGATCGATATCGATTTTATCGATTTTTATCGATTTTTTTGCTGAGTTCACCTACGGGGCTGGGAGTTGGCACAGGGGGGTAATCGAGCATGGGGATTCCAAATACAATATTGGTTTTTAGGATTATCGATTACTTTTATCGATTTTATCGATTTTTTTGCAAAGTTTGAGCTACGAGGCTGGGAGTTGGCACAGGGGGGTAATCGAGCATGGAGATTCCGAATACAATATTGGTTTTCAGGATTATCGATTACTTTTATCGATTTTATCGATTTTTTTGCAAAGTTTGAGCTACGGGGCTGGGAGTTCGCACAGGGGGGTAATCGAGCATGGGGATTCCGAATACAGTATTGGTTTTCGGGATTATCGATTACTTTTATCGATTTTATCGATTTTTGCAAAGTTTGAGCTAGGGAGCTGGGAGTTGGCACAGGGGGGTAATCGAGCATGCTGATCATTCCCAAGGGGGGTGATCTGCATGCTCGATTACCCCCTGTGCAAACTCCCAGCCCCGCAGGTCAAATTTTACAAAAAAAAATCGATAAAATCGATAAAAGTAATGGACGATCCTGAAAACTAATATTGTGTTCGTAATCAGCATGCTCGATTACCCCCCTGTGCAAAATCCCAGCCTCGCATGTCAAAATTTACAAAAAATCGATAAAATCAATAAAAGTAATGGACGATCCTGAAAACTAATATTGTATTCGAAATCCCCATGCTCACTTCCCCCTGTGCCAACTCCCAGCCCTGTAGGTGAACTCTGCAAAAAAATCGATAAAAAACGGTAAAATCGACATCGATCGATAACGAAAAGTGGACTGTGACACCCGCCGGGGCCCGAAGTGTATGTGTGCCAAGTTTGGTCCGGATACGGCGGAGCCGGGTAAGCCAGCTAGTAATCATTATAAAACACTGTAACTGAGTTGCAGGCAAGGATTCTCGTCACAATGAGTTCTTGTATACATGGTTTTAAAAATTCCTAGGGTAAATTATATTTCTTGCGATACAAACCGCAAGTACATTGGAAAAATTGCGATTTATGATCGCATACTTGCATTCAAAAACTTCTGAAATGTGTAGCGAGGAGGGGTGGGGGGGAACCAATGTATGAGAAAATGGCCTGGGTGATGTGCAGCGTCAGCCATGAAAATTCACAAAATATTTTTACATGATTCTTTTAAGAATTTACTAGGTCAATGTAAAAGTTAGTTCGTTTTATTTTTGAAAAATGGTAACTCTCTACTATCCGCCGCAATTTTCCTGGGCTAAATATTTTTTTAGAATGAAGAGGTCATGTTAGAACTATAGCTGAAATGCGTTGTATTAAGCACAAGTCGCAGAGTTAAAAATGCAAAAAGAAGTTCACTTGAATTTTGGTAATTTCAAAAAAGCTCACAAAAATCCAGAAACGTTACAAAAAATGCCGAATCTTATATTAGGTCGTTCCGAAAGTAATGTCGCTTTTTTCAAATGAACGCTACATCTCATGGAATCAAGATTCCCAAGAGATCTTAGGAGCATTCGATGCATCATTTCATCCTCTTTCTAATGCTTTTAATTTCACTACGTAACATTCAATGAGCTCTCAAAAAATTATCAAAATCTACGACTCATGCTTTCTGCTATGGTCAAGTTCTGCTATTTTTCTAAATTTTTGTACCTGTTCTTCGAAGAAGTACAATTGACAAGTAGATAGAGCAAACCCTATAGGACACCGAGTAACTTTTTTCTTTTCCTTAGCTTGCTTCTTAGAGTTTCTTGAATGAATTTTTCAATCCCATCAAATTCCAAATTTGGTCAACTCAAACCACTCAGAACAACAATCGGCAAGCAATTCGGGTGTCATTCGACGCAGCTTTTTCTTCTCTTTCTACCAGTTGTTTTTTGTCTCCGATTCATCAAGTTTTCCGGAAAAAATCACCATAATTCAGGTTCTCCAGGGCGCCCCAAACTGAACCCGGAATTATAGAAAGTTGCAAATCTAAAGCGGTGAATGCTCATTTGGTTTGTAAAATTAGTGTCAAACCATAATCCATCTTTGTAAGTTTCAAAATCCGAAGATTTCTTGGTGTTTGATGCATTTGTGTCTGAGACGAGTCTGCTAAAATTCGGTTGTTCTATCAAAAAATCTATACAAAAATTATGACAAGCTCTGGAAAGTAGAAAAAAGTTGTGCTGTTTCCTGTAGGGTTTGCTCTATCCATCCGTTACTTGGACTGCTTCCGAGGGTTGTTGTGAAAATAAAGAAAAATTATGAAACTGGGCCTTCTTAAAAAGCATGGCTCGCAGATTGTGATTATTTTTCGAAAAGTTATTGAATTTTGTACGGTGGTTATATAACCTTAAGAAAGAGAACGAAATGCTGCATCAAATGTTACCAGAATCTCTTACATATCTTTGTTCCTCGAGATGTGGCATACGTTTGAAAAAAGCGACATTACTTTCGGAACGACCTAATATATAAAGCTGAATGTCTGTTTGTCTGTCTGTATGTATGTATGTATGTATGTGTGTACGTATGTTCCGAATAGAAAATTCCATTTCTGAACCGATCCGGACCAAACTTGGCACACATACACTTCGGGCCCCGGCGGGTGTCATAGGCTACTTTTCGTCATCGATCGATATCGATTTTATCGATTTTTATCGATTTTTTTGCTGAGTTCACCTACGGGGCTGGGAGTTGGCACAGGGGGGTAATCGAGCATGGGGATTCCAAATACAATATTGGTTTTTAGGATTATCGATTACTTTTATCGATTTTATCGATTTTTTTGCAAAGTTTGAGCTACGAGGCTGGGAGTTGGCACAGGGGGGTAATCGAGCATGGAGATTCCGAATACAATATTGGTTTTCAGGATTATCGATTACTTTTATCGATTTTATCGATTTTTTTGCAAAGTTTGAGCTACGGGGCTGGGAGTTCGCACAGGGGGGTAATCGAGCATGGGGATTCCGAATACAGTATTGGTTTTCGGGATTATCGATTACTTTTATCGATTTTATCGATTTTTTGCAAAGTTTGAGCTAGGGAGCTGGGAGTTGGCACAGGGGGGTAATCGAGCATGCTGATCATTCCCAAGGGGGGTGATCTGCATGCTCGATTACCCCCTGTGCAAACTCCCAGCCCCGCAGGTCAAATTTTACAAAAAAAAATCGATAAAATCGATAAAAGTAATGGACGATCCTGAAAACTAATATTGTGTTCGTAATCAGCATGCTCGATTACCCCCCTGTGCAAAATCCCAGCCTCGCATGTCAAAATTTACAAAAAATCGATAAAATCAATAAAAGTAATGGACGATCCTGAAAACTAATATTGTATTCGAAATCCCCATGCTCACTTCCCCCTGTGCCAACTCCTAGCCCTGTAGGTGAACTCTGCAAAAAAATCGATAAAAAACGGTAAAATCGACATCGATCGATAACGAAAAGTGGACTGTGACACCCGCCGGGGCCCGAAGTGTATGTGTGCCAAGTTTGGTCCGGATACGGCGGAGCCGGGTAAGCCAGCTAGTAATCATTATAAAACACTGTAACTGAGTTGCAGGCAAGGATTCTCGTCACAATGAGTTCTTGTATACATGGTTTTAAAAATTCCTAGGGTAAATTATATTTCTTGCGATACAAACCGCAAGTACATTGGAAAAATTGCGATTTATGATCGCATACTTGCATTCAAAAACTTCTGAAATGTGTAGCGAGGAGGGGTGGGGGGGAACCAATGTATGAGAAAATGGCCTGGGTGATGTGCAGCGTCAGCCATGAAAATTCACAAAATATTTTTACATGATTCTTTTAAGAATTTACTAGGTGGATGTAAAAGTTAGTTCGTTTTATTTTTGAAAAATGGTAACTCTCTACTATCCGCCGCAATTTTCCTGGGCTAAATATTTTTTTAGAATGAAGAGGTCATGTTAGAACTATAGCTGAAATGCGTTGTATTAAGCACAAGTCGCAGAGTTAAAAATGCAAAAAGAAGTTCACTTGAATTTTGGTAATTTCAAAAAAGCTCACAAAAATCCAGAAACGTTACAAAAAATGCCGAATCTTATATTAGGTCGTTCCGAAAGTAATGTCGCTTTTTTCAAATGAACGCTACATCTCATGGAATCAAGATTCCCAAGAGATCTTAGGAGCATTCGATGCATCATTTCATCCTCTTTCTAATGCTTTTAATTTCACTACGTAACATTCAATGAGCTCTCAAAAAATTATCAAAATCTACGACTCATGCTTTCTGCTATGGTCAAGTTCTGCTATTTTTCTAAATTTTTGTACCTGTTCTTCGAAGAAGTACAATTGACAAGTAGATAGAGCAAACCCTATAGGACACCGAGTAACTTTTTTCTTTTCCTTAGCTTGCTTCTTAGAGTTTCTTGAATGAATTTTTCAATCCCATCAAATTCCAAATTTGGTCAACTCAAACCACTCAGAACAACAATCGGCAAGCAATTCGGGTGTCATTCGACGCAGCTTTTTCTTCTCTTTCTACCAGTTGTTTTTTGTCTCCGATTCATCAAGTTTTCCGGAAAAAATCACCATAATTCAGGTTCTCCAGGGCGCCCCAAACTGAACCCGGAATTATAGAAAGTTGCAAATCTAAAGCGGTGAATGCTCATTTGGTTTGTAAAATTAGTGTCAAACCATAATCCATCTTTGTAAGTTTCAAAATCCGAAGATTTCTTGGTGTTTGATGCATTTGTGTCTGAGACGAGTCTGCTAAAATTCGGTTGTTCTATCAAAAAATCTATACAAAAATTATGACAAGCTCTGGAAAGTAGAAAAAAGTTGTGCTGTTTCCTGTAGGGTTTGCTCTATCCATCCGTTACTTGGACTGCTTCCGAGGGTTGTTGTGAAAATAAAGAAAAATTATGAAACTGGGCCTTCTTAAAAAGCATGGCTCGCAGATTGTGATTATTTTTCGAAAAGTTATTGAATTTTGTACGGTGGTTATATAACCTTTAGAAAGAGAACGAAATGCTGCATCAAATGTTACCAGAATCTCTTACATATCTTTGTTCCTCGAGATGTGGCATACGTTTGAAAAAAGCGACATTACTTTCGGAACGACCTAATATATAAAGCTGAATGTCTGTTTGTCTGTCTGTATGTATGTATGTATGTATGTGTGTACGTATGTTCCGAATAGAAAATTCCATTTCTGAACCGATCCGGACCAAACTTGGCACACATACACTTCGGGCCCCGGCGGGTGTCATAGGCTACTTTTCGTTATCGATCGATATCGATTTTATCGATTTTTATCGATTTTTTTGCTGAGTTCACCTACGGGGCTGGGAGTTGGCACAGAGGGGTAATCGAGCATGGGGATTCCGAATACAATATTGGTTTTCGGGATTATCGATTACTTTTATCGATTTTATCGATTTTTTGCAAAGTTTGAGCTAGGGAGCTGGGAGTTGGCACAGGGGGGTAATCGAGCATGCTGATCATTCCCAAGGGGGGTGATCTGCATGCTCGATTACCCCCTGTGCAAACTCCCAGCCCCGCAGGTCAAATTTTACAAAAAAAAATCGATAAAATCGATAAAAGTAATGGACGATCCTGAAAACTAATATTGTGTTCGTAATCAGCATGCTCAATTACCCCCCTGTGCAAAATCCCAGCCTCGCATGTCAAAATTTACAAAAAATCGATAAAATCAATAAAAGTAATGGACGATCCTGAAAACTAATATTGTATTCGAAATCCCCATGCTCACTTCCCCCTGTGCCAACTCCCAGCCCTGTAGGTGAACTCTGCAAAAAAATCGATAAAAAACGGTAAAATCGACATCGATCGATAACGAAAAGTGGACTGTGACACCCGCCGGGGCCCGAAGTGTATGTGTGCCAAGTTTGGTCCGGATACGGCGGAGCCGGGTAAGCCAGCTAGTAATCATTATAAAACACTGTAACTGAGTTGCAGGCAAGGATTCTCGTCACAATGAGTTCTTGTATACATGGTTTTAAAAATTCCTAGGGTAAATTATATTTCTTGCGATACAAACCGCAAGTACATTGGAAAAATTGCGATTTATGATCGCATACTTGCATTCAAAAACTTCTGAAATGTGTAGCGAGGAGGGGTGGGGGGGAACCAATGTATGAGAAAATGGCCTGGGTCATGTGCAGCGTCAGCCATGAAAATTCACAAAATATTTTTACATGATTCTTTTAAGAATTTACTAGGTGGATGTAAAAGTTAGTTCGTTTTATTTTTGAAAAATGGTAACTCTCTACTATCCGCCGCAATTTTCCTGGGCTAAATATTTTTTTAGAATGAAGAGGTCATGTTAGAACTATAGCTGAAATGCGTTGTATTAAGCACAAGTCGCAGAGTTAAAAATGCAAAAAGAAGTTCACTTGAATTTTGGTAATTTCAAAAAAGCTCACAAAAATCCAGAAACGTTACAAAAAATGCCGAATCTTATATTAGGTCGTTCCGAAAGTAATGTCGCTTTTTTCAAATGAACGCTACATCTCATGGAATCAAGATTCCCAAGAGATCTTAGGAGCATTCGATGCATCATTTCATCCTCTTTCTAATGCTTTTAATTTCACTACGTAACATTCAATGAGCTCTCAAAAAATTATCAAAATCTACGACTCATGCTTTCTGCTATGGTCAAGTTCTGCTATTTTTCTAAATTTTTGTACCTGTTCTTCGAAGAAGTACAATTGACAAGTAGATAGAGCAAACCCTATAGGACACCGAGTAACTTTTTTCTTTTCCTTAGCTTGCTTCTTAGAGTTTCTTGAATGAATTTTTCAATCCCATCAAATTCCAAATTTGGTCAACTCAAACCACTCAGAACAACAATCGGCAAGCAATTCGGGTGTCATTCGACGCAGCTTTTTCTTCTCTTTCTACCAGTTGTTTTTTGTCTCCGATTCATCAAGTTTTCCGGAAAAAATCACCATAATTCAGGTTCTCCAGGGCGCCCCAAACTGAACCCGGAATTATAGAAAGTTGCAAATCTAAAGCGGTGAATGCTCATTTGGTTTGTAAAATTAGTGTCAAACCATAATCCATCTTTGTAAGTTTCAAAATCCGAAGATTTCTTGGTGTTTGATGCATTTGTGTCTGAGACGAGTCTGCTAAAATTCGGTTGTTCTATCAAAAAATCTATACAAAAATTATGACAAGCTCTGGAAAGTAGAAAAAAGTTGTGCTGTTTCCTGTAGGGTTTGCTCTATCCATCCGTTACTTGGACTGCTTCCGAGGGTTGTTGTGAAAATAAAGAAAAATTATGAAACTGGGCCTTCTTAAAAAGCATGGCTCGCAGATTGTGATTATTTTTCGAAAAGTTATTGAATTTTGTACGGTGGTTATATAACCTTTAAAAAGAGAACGAAATGCTGCATCAAATGTTACCAGAATCTCTTACATATCTTTGTTCCTCGAGATGTGGCATACGTTTGAAAAAAGCGACATTACTTTCGGAACGACCTAATATATAAAGCTGAATGTCTGTTTGTCTGTCTGTATGTATGTATGTATGTATGTGTGTACGTATGTTCCGAATAGAAAATTCCATTTCTGAACCGATCCGGACCAAACTTGGCACACATACACTTCGGGCCCCGGCGGGTGTCATAGGCTACTTTTCGTCATCGATCGATATCGATTTTATCGATTTTTATCGATTTTTTTGCTGAGTTCACCTACGGGGCTGGGAGTTGGCACAGAGGGGTAATCGAGCATGGGGATTCCGAATACAATATTGGTTTTCAGGATTACCGATTACTTTTATCGATTTTATCGATTTTTTTGCAAAGTTTGAGCTACGGGGCTGGGAGTTGGCACAGGGGGGTAATCGAGCATGGGGATTCCGAATACAATATTGGTTTTCGGGATTATCGATTACTTTTATCGATTTTATCGATTTTTTGCAAAGTTTGAGCTAGGGAGCTGGGAGTTGGCACAGGGGGGTAATCGAGCATGCTGATCATTCCCAAGGGGGGTGATCTGCATGCTCGATTACCCCCTGTGCAAACTCCCAGCCCCGCAGGTCAAATTTTACAAAAAAAAATCGATAAAATCGATAAAAGTAATGGACGATCCTGAAAACTAATATTGTGTTCGTAATCAGCATGCTCAATTACCCCCCTGTGCAAAATCCCAGCCTCGCATGTCAAAATTTACAAAAAATCGATAAAATCAATAAAAGTAATGGACGATCCTGAAAACTAATATTGTATTCGAAATCCCCATGCTCACTTCCCCCTGTGCCAACTCCCAGCCCTGTAGGTGAACTCTGCAAAAAAATCGATAAAAAACGGTAAAATCGACATCGATCGATAACGAAAAGTGGACTGTGACACCCGCCGGGGCCCGAAGTGTATGTGTGCCAAGTTTGGTCCGGATACGGCGGAGCCGGGTAAGCCAGCTAGTAATCATTATAAAACACTGTAACTGAGTTGCAGGCAAGGATTCTCGTCACAATGAGTTCTTGTATACATGGTTTTAAAAATTCCTAGGGTAAATTATATTTCTTGCGATACAAACCGCAAGTACATTGGAAAAATTGCGATTTATGATCGCATACTTGCATTCAAAAACTTCTGAAATGTGTAGCGAGGAGGGGTGGGGGG
The DNA here is from genome assembly GCA_958299035.1 of Cylicocyclus nassatus. Taxonomy (NCBI): domain Eukaryota; kingdom Metazoa; phylum Nematoda; class Chromadorea; order Rhabditida; family Strongylidae; genus Cylicocyclus; species Cylicocyclus nassatus. The sequence continues at coordinate 75,799,666 of CATQJL010000112.1, forward strand.
GAACCAATGTATGAGAAAATGGCCTGGGTGATGTGCAGCGTCAGCCATGAAAATTCACAAAATATTTTTACATGATTCTTTTAAGAATTTACTAGGTGGATGTAAAAGTTAGTTCGTTTTATTTTTGAAAAATGGTAACTCTCTACTATCCGCCGCAATTTTCCTGGGCTAATTATTTTTTTAGAATGAAGAGGTCATGTTAGAACTATAGCTGAAATGCGTTGTATTAAGCACAAGTCGCAGAGTTAAAAATGCAAAAAGAAGTTCACTTGAATTTTGGTAATTTCAAAAAAGCTCACAAAAATCCAGAAACGTTACAAAAAATGCCGAATCTTATATTAGGTCGTTCCGAAAGTAATGTCGCTTTTTTCAAATGAACGCTACATCTCATGGAATCAAGATTCCCAAGAGATCTTAGGAGCATTCGATGCATCATTTCATCCTCTTTCTAATGCTTTTAATTTCACTACGTAACATTCAATGAGCTCTCAAAAAATTATCAAAATCTACGACTCATGCTTTCTGCTATGGTCAAGTTCTGCTATTTTTCTAAATTTTTGTACCTGTTCTTCGAAGAAGTACAATTGACAAGTAGATAGAGCAAACCCTATAGGACACCGAGTAACTTTTTTCTTTTCCTTAGCTTGCTTCTTAGAGTTTCTTGAATGAATTTTTCAATCCCATCAAATTCCAAATTTGGTCAACTCAAACCACTCAGAACAACAATCGGCAAGCAATTCGGGTGTCATTCGACGCAGCTTTTTCTTCTCTTTCTACCAGTTGTTTTTTGTCTCCGATTCATCAAGTTTTCCGGAAAAAATCACCATAATTCAGGTTCTCCAGGGCGCCCCAAACTGAACCCGGAATTATAGAAAGTTGCAAATCTAAAGCGGTGAATGCTCATTTGGTTTGTAAAATTAGTGTCAAACCATAATCCATCTTTGTAAGTTTCAAAATCCGAAGATTTCTTGGTGTTTGATGCATTTGTGTCTGAGACGAGTCTGCTAAAATTCGGTTGTTCTATCAAAAAATCTATACAAAAATTATGACAAGCTCTGGAAAGTAGAAAAAAGTTGTGCTGTTTCCTGTAGGGTTTGCTCTATCCATCCGTTACTTGGACTGCTTCCGAGGGTTGTTGTGAAAATAAAGAAAATTTATGAAACTGGGCCTTCTTAAAAAGCATGGCTCGCAGATTGTGATTATTTTTCGAAAAGTTATTGAATTTTGTACGGTGGTTATATAACCTTTAGAAAGAGAACGAAATGCTGCATCAAATGTTACCAGAATCTCTTACATATCTTTGTTCCTCGAGATGTGGCATACGTTTGAAAAAAGCGACATTACTTTCGGAACGACCTAATATATAAAGCTGAATGTCTGTTTGTCTGTCTGTATGTACGTATGTATGTATGTGTGTACGTATGTTCCGAATAGAAAATTCCATTTCTGAACCGATCCGGACCAAACTTGGCACACATACACTTCGGGCCCCGGCGGGTGTCATAGGCTACTTTTCGTCATCGATCGATATCGATTTTATCGATTTTTATCGATTTTTTTGCTGAGTTCACCTACGGGGCTGGGAGTTGGCACAGGGGGGTAATCGAGCATGGGGATTCCGAATACAATATTGGTTTTCGGGATTATCGATTACTTTTATCGATTTTATCGATTTTTTGCAAAGTTTGAGCTAGGGAGCTGGGAGTTGGCACAGGGGGGTAATCGAGCATGCTGATCATTCCCAAGGGGGGTGATCTGCATGCTCGATTACCCCCTGTGCAAACTCCCAGCCCCGCAGGTCAAACTTTACAAAAAAATCGATAAAATCGATAAAAGTAATGGACGATCCTGAAAACTAATATTGTGTTCGTAATCAGCATGCTCGATTACCCCCCTGTGCAAAATCCCAGCCTCGCATGTCAAAATTTACAAAAAATCGATAAAATCAATAAAAGTAATGGACGATCCTGAAAACTAATATTGTATTCGAAATCCCCATGCTCACTTCCCCCTGTGCCAACTCCTAGCCCTGTAGGTGAACTCTGCAAAAAAATCGATAAAAAACGGTAAAATCGACATCGATCGATAACGAAAAGTGGACTGTGACACCCGCCGGGGCCCGAAGTGTATGTGTGCCAAGTTTGGTCCGGATACGGCGGAGCCGGGTAAGCCAGCTAGTTAAATATAAATATACGTTCTATGAGCTCGCATCTCTCTAGCTAGCTATAATTCTTGCTGAACGAACATACCTATGAAAAGTATTGATTTTTAGAAAACTGTTCTTTCGTGAAAAAATGCTTTCTAACGAAAGTCAACCTGCTTTCGATCGGCTCGAATTCCGCTTAACTAAAAAGAGGAGGTCATAAAACCGTTGTCTATGACTGTTTCGGCTTCCGCTGTGATGTTTTTAGATTTTTGCGCTTGCTTGAAAATTGCAAAATTAAAGTAACACTCATTATTTGATTCCTAACTGTCTCCTACTAACTATGGCAAAGTACCGCTGTAATAGACCAAATTTCCTCTTTCAGGAAAAAAATACTCAGGGTCGGTAGTAAACCTATCAAAACTCAGAGTTATAACTCAGAGTTAACTCTGAGTTATCTCTGAGCTAACGCGCAACTTTTTGACCCCTTTAACAGGTGTTTGAACAGATCAAATCCGGAAAGCGATGATATGGCAGGATTTTCCTCAACACGTAGTTTATTCCTAATAGCACAACATTGTCCAAATCGTCCTGCACAAGAAACAGCGCCACCAAACGCGCAACTAGTGTCTGCGATAACTTTGAGTTTGATGCGCGTTCCAGTCTATCGTGGAACTCAGAGATAACTCTGAGTTTGGTCAGAGAAAGAGAAATAGTGCGCAAAAAAGAGAGGCAGCTAAAAAGTCCTCCGGGGTACATTTTGCTCGTAGTTTAAGCAGGCATGATGGGGGTATCGTGGTGCGCAGTGATTTACAAAATTTTGAAATTTTGTAAAAACTTGGCCCAGGGGATTATTCGGTGCGCTGGTCACGCACATGGTATCCATATTTCACTATGGGGTCATGTGGAGGTGTTACGGTAGGTTTACGGTAAATGGGAGAAAATCACGAAACTGATCGAAACTTGGTACACTGGGGTTATTCGGGGCGCCGATAACGAATATGGCATGCAGATTATACTGTGGTGTCATCTGACGGGGTTACGGTAGGTCTACGGTAGATAGGAGAAAATCACGAAACTGATCGAAACTTGGTACACTGGGGTTATTCGGGGCGCTGATAACGAATATGACATGCAGATTATACTGTAGTGTCATCTGACGAGGTTACGGTAGGTTTGCGTAGATAGGAGAAAATCACGAAACTGATCGAAACTTGGTACACTGGGGTTATTCGGGGCTCCGATAACGAATATGACATGCAGATTATACTGTGGTGTCATCTGACGGGGTTACGGTGGGTTTACGGATAGGAGAAAATCACGAGACTGATCGAAACTTGGTACACTGGGGTTATTCGGGGCGCCGATAACGAATATGACATGCAGATTATACTGTGCTGTCATCTGACGAGGTTACGGTAGGTTTACGGTAGATGAATTAAAGCGGCGGAATTAGACGAAATTTGCTACACTGGAGTTATTCGGGATGCAGATTACGGACAATTTATCTGCTACATACACTGGTGGCATATGAACGGTTACGGTAGGTATACGGTAAGTAAGACGAATCATGGAAGGGCAAACTTTGCCCGGAGGGTTTATTCTGTGCGCGAATCCCAATAGTCAATTCTTATCATTGCGTATGTCATCCGCTTTCTCTATCGATTGAAGCTTTCAGCTGCGCAAAAGACCAATCCTCGTGATGAACCATCACTGCCCGATAGAAATGGAAATGAGTGAGGCTTTGGTATAACTTGTTTTGACCTGCTAAGTGTTAATGGAATGAGTGAGTACATTATGGCAAAGCAATTTTAGGGTTCATGGGTGTGTCATGGTCTAGCGGTTTAGTGATAGGATCTTTACGCTAGACCATACAGGTTCGAGTCCCTACTTCAACGTCGCTTTTGCAGCAAAGTGCTTAACAGCTCCTCAAAGCAAAACTCCGAGCTTGAGAGTTGGAAGCCGGAATAACGAAAGCAGAACTCAGAGTTTCAATAAGCGTATGATCGGCTCCCAGATTCGTGTGAAGGTGTGTTGCAGACTTTGCCTGATTACACATGTAAACTTGCTAAACCTCCACGTCATAGCATTGCTTTTCGTAATCTCTTGCTAGCAAAAACCGCCACGCGGTGAGTTGGCAAGACTCCACCTCCACACGAATCTGGGAGCCGATGATAACTCAGAGTTTCAAAAACGGAACTCAGGCTTATCTTTGAGTTAACGCGGAGCTTCAAACTCGGAGTTTCGACCAGATTACTACCGACCCAGAATTTTTCGAAATCTGCTTGAAGAATGCCAGTCTTGAGTAATTTCCTTCAATTGCTTCTAACTCTCGGATATTCTCATATCTTTCATGAATGAGGAACCGCTGTAAAAAGCATTGTGTCCCCTTCCAGATAAAATTAATTTCGGGATTGAGAAGAAACAAAGTTGTGATTTTTTGAAACTGGTGAACGAACTTTTGCACCCACCTAATAGAAAATTTCTTTGCTCTTTGGAAGTTCTTTGCGTAAAAAAAAGAATCTTTCTGGCTCCGCACTGATCAGCCAGTAGGCTATAGAATTATGCAAGCTTCTTGCTTGCATTATCTAAATTTATGAAATTGATGGATCAAAAAACTTTAATTGGCTGTTAAAAGTTATTTTAAATGAAAGCTGACGTTATGCGCTCTTCAACGAAAATCTTGGGTTTGATATTTCTAGGGAATTCATGTTTGCACATAATTTGTGAAGCAGCGTAGTTGGTGTTGCTCCCCATCATTTCGGTTTTTTGAAACATATTAGGTTAGTTAATAGATAAGTTCGGTCGCTTTGCGGCTTCTACAATTGCTGCAGACATATTTTTGTTCAGTTTTTGATGTTTCTAGAAAGAGTACTTCGAAGGGAATTGATATGAATTCTGCTTGAGAAGAAATAATCTTTCAAAAAAAAAGCCGCAAAAAGTGCAAAACCCCATTTTCTCAGTGAGCAAATACGAGGATTCCTGGCTTTTTTGATGAAAAGTTTTCAAAACGGTAGATCACAACTTTTATCGTTATTCACCAAATAGGGAAAACTCCTCTTTGTTTAAATACAAAATTGCTGTTCTTTACATCCATTACAGCAATATGAAGCTTGAGAAGTCAAAGAATTGAGCTTCTAGAAATTTAGACATGTTGAGGCTTAACTGTTTTCGCTGATGATGAAATATCCTAATATCTGACATGTGACTGACATTGACGAAGGACTCGAGCTACTTTTTCACAAAAATTCATGGATAGAAAACAACAAGAAAAATCTCTATACAGATTTATATGCAAAAAAAACTTATTTTTCAGCCAACCTAATAATAGATCCCCTCCCTCAGTGGCAAAGTTGATTTCTGCGTTTGTCATTGCTACAGCATGTGCACAGTTATTTGGTCGTACACTCCACAAAAAGTGCGATCAAACAATAACTTACATCATTACTTCTCGGCTTATTTTCAAAGAATTTCACTCTCACCGCTCTTAATGAAATAGTCTATTTATATTGTTTACAAAAAAGCAGAGGTCAAAGGCATGGAGGTGAAGAGAGGCAATTAGGGGGCCAGTGTTCTTTTGAATGCTCAATTATCTGCAGTGCTCAATAATGCAAAAAAGAAAGTGCACTCTCTGAGACCCCGTGCCACATTTGGTGAAGTATCTGCGCGAAAAATAGCGTAAATCCACAAAATTATGAATGCACCGAAATCGGTGAGCCAAAATTAGCTGCAAAGCAATTTCAGTTATCGGCTTTGTTGAATTGCATTCAGAGAAAGCGTGTTGCACTTTACCTGCGAGATAATTTGATTCAGTACATTCAAAAGTATTGAAACCAAATATCTATTGTATTACGCAAATAGGTGTAGATTCTGAGCTATGATGCAAGCAGCCTACTTTTTCAGCGATTTCTCCAGTTAAAGTGATTCTTTGACTTTCGATGCGCGCGCTTTGTTATTTGGTGTATAAGGTGAGATTGCATAAATCGTGGATTCCGCGGTAAACAAGTCCATTTTTATCTTTTAAATATATCGCTGTAGTGTAGGTCCAGCAAACGTACGAACTTTCAGGATGGTCATTCAGCCACGTTTTTGACACTACTGTTCTGTCATTTACAACGTCATGTGCGATCACCTTTCAAACAAAATAAGGATTTATGCTAAAATTGGGAAACTTAGGCATTCTTTGACGCGTTGTTTGGAAATCTCGAGCTTGCTCCCCTTTTGACGCTAGTTTTAAAATGTCCATTAGATGCCATAGATATAACAATTATAAAGTTACCAATCACAACTTTGCAAAGCGCACTCATGTCTCAGTTTTAAAGTAAATAATGAATTATAGACTACCTACCGTATTTAGTGACTTTGTACTTGTGTTTTGTACGCATTTCTCAAACCAAACATATCTCGTATTGTTTGCCGTTTTGGATTCACAAAGAGGACTGCTAGCTGGCAGCTCTTTTAAACACTTAAATGGGCCAGTTGAGAATGAAACGAAGGTGGAGAACCGAGCATTGGCACTGTCTGTAGAGTATTAGCCGGAGAACCCGGCCTTTAGTTAAAGGGATTTGTTTGAGCTGTGTTAGTAGAAGCCTATTAGAAAAACTAACCATTGAGGCCTCCAGCATCTATGTTGATTATATACGTTTACTCACTGCCAACCGATCCTTGAGAATGAATTCATTCTTCATGGTTAGAAATGATACAAACAATTTGGTACGAAGGATTTTATACTGATAACAGGAAGGCAAAAACAATGTTTACCGCGAAATCCTCGGTTTATGCAATTTCGCGTTACGAGACACCAAATGACAAAGCGCCCGCAAGTGCTGCGCATCGGAATTCGAGGAGCGAAGGAACTGCAGAATTCACAGAAATCGCAAGAATAATTTGACCGCTCCCGATGGAAACTTTCTTCAGTAGAACAGCGGATCTTACTAGCTGTCAAACGCGATACACAGTTTAGTAGATAAGACGGAAAATATATGTAACTAGCCGGCTTACCCGGCTCCGCCGTATGTTCCGAATAGAAAATTCCATTTCTTAACCGATCCGGACCAAACTTGGCACACATACACTTCGGGCCCCGCCGGGTGTCACAGTTCACTTTTCGTTATCGATCGATGTCGATTTTATCGATTTTTTGCAAAATTTGAGCTACGGGGCTGGGAGTTGGCACAGGGGTGTAACCAGGGTAAAGCGGGGGGTGCGGCACGCGACCGCCGGATACGACCCCCCCCCCCCTTGGGCCGGACCTCGGCACGACCCCCCCCCATTCCCTACCCCCCCCCCCCCTCCTCCCTCCCGAACTCCCAAGCTAGCTCTTGAGCTTCGGATTATGTGCAGACCAGTGCGTCACCTCTGCTTGGCAGAGGCTCGCACTGGCCCCACTGTCTGTACGCCTTACTATTTCCCGCACATTAATGACATTGAAACTCACCGCGCTATGCGGAAGATTCCCTTTACAATACTTACCGAAGCCATGCAGGAAGTTTCTTCTCGTTCATGGCAGCAGATACAAACGCTTTCCATTGAGCATCTTTGGATCGACGCAGACGTGCGTGCGATGACACAATGTTCTCTATTGTAGTCAGCAAAATCTGTAAACATACTTCATTTGAGGATAAAAAAGAAGTATCAATACAAAAATATTAAAGACAGCGTCCAGGCAAATCGAGACATACGGGTTTCTTACGTGGAAAGTAATTTTGGGGCCCTAACTAAGACACTGCCCGAGCGGTAGATCAAATGGTGAACTCAAAGTTGAGATATTCGCCTCCAAACTGGACCCCGAAATCGTTCGCATGGATTCATGGCGCGACACGCTTGGTCCTCGCGCGAAACTGATGCGTCGCGCCTTGAATCCATGCGAATACGATCCCGGGGTCCGGGGAGGCGAATATCTCAACTGTGAGCTCACCATTTGAGCTGCCGCTTGGGCAGTGTTTTGATTAGACCTCCATTACCCTCCAAGTGAGATCTCCATAGGCCCAGATTTGCATGCACGCTGCCTTTAAGTTTCTCGACGAAGATAAAAATAGGAGAGTACAGCGATTTATGACAGACTTGGAGGCTCAAAATCAAGCACAGACCAAAAAGATATAAAAAGCAATCACGAAAGGAACAATAATATTACGAAAAGAAAAATAATATAAATAACGCTCCTTACTCAAAGAATACTAGCAAAAAGCTAAATAACCAGTGTGCATAAAAATGAAAAATGAAAAGTTCACCTGTTTTGAAGTTATGCTTTTACCAGCCACATTTTCCAACTTGAAGGACTGACTCAGTTTCCTAACTGGTGCATCTTCTAATTCTCGTCCGCTTTTCGAACCGTAAAAGAACAGCACAACATCCCATATGTGTTGAAGAGGTATGGCCTTGTTGAGATCTGTAAAGAAGCATCAAGCCCCTACAGCACCAACAATTATAGAATGAAATGAACCTACGTCCACTTCCATTTTTCGCTACAAAACAGCCAAATCCAAACGATGCTGGTAGAGAACGAATGGTAGGTGTTACCTTCAACATTCCGTGTTTCAGTATCTCCTATAAGGAATTTTGAACCTACCAAATTTTCTACATCATTGCACTTACCTTCAAAACTTCTGCGAAGTACTTTCCCTGTATGTAATTGTCAGCAGTCTTGATGAAAATCTCTCGCAAGGTGGACTCTCCAACAGGATTTTACCTGAGGAACGGCCACAGGTAGTCGGTGTTGTCGACGTTGTCGGGGTTGTCGGGTTCAGAGACAGTTTAGAGAGCGAGCGAAACTTGGAGGCTATCATGAGGTACAACGACCGGCAACATCGGCGCTCCGACAACACTGACAACACCGCGAACACCGACAACCTATGGCCGTTCCCTAAGACTTGAAAATTTGAAGGTATTTCTCAAGAGATACATCTGCGCTCATCATCAGAATAAGGCGCACTGAACGCACAAGATAATCTCTCAAAAGCAGAAAACATAAGGAAAATACAAGTTTAAAGTATGTCCCACCTTAAACAAACTAGCATGAACTCGTCATTGATATCATTCCCATCTTGTGGGAATGATATCCATATCAAGGTATCCATAACAAGGTCCATATCCCACTCGTCATCACCGCCAGCATGTTGCTCAGCAGCACCAAGCTGGAAAAGTACTCATTTATGATGAAAATGGTAGCAATCATGTATTTACAGTAACAAGGCTAAGACCAAAAGTTCCACAGCTAATTGAAAATAGTCTACCTGAATGCCTGCACTGGTTGGAAATACCATAATGTGAGTGATAGTGGTATCATCCGCTCCAGCCGATCGAGATTTTTTGCTGAAAAAGAATGATCATTACATTTTCTAAGAATAGTTAAGAATAGGTACAAACCTATATGCGTCAATAGAAGCATTCCGGGGAACATTCTCAGATACGGCTCGGGTTCTGTAGATAAAAGGCATGCAGACAGAATGGTTGGTGTTCCGGTACAGCCTGGCATTTGGGCGCATAAAGTGCACACTTCCTTTAGGCGAGCTAAGTGCCGCTTCAAAGACGTCTTGTTCAGCAGATAAGTCCACGCTGAAGAGCATAGCAAATATAGCAAATCGAACAAAGTGCAAAAATATTGGAAAAATCAATAGGAAGATGCTGACCTCAAGATGCACCTGAAAGCTCCTCGTCTTAAGTAAGAAACTTTGTCTCCAATCTAGGTGCCTTGTAGGACACATTCGGACCATTTCGTTCCCATTGTCAAGTGATTCTAGCAGACTGCTTCCTGGTCCAAATTTGGTCATACATTTTGCTTGGACACTTTTGATACAATCAGCTGCCAGAACGGGTTGCATATACACCGACAACCCGGTTGCCTACAAGATGCACTGTTTAACACCTGTCCAAGTGCGCATTAGAGCATGTGAATATATCAGGCAACTCACTCTCACGATTCCACTGCGACACAGTCAACTTGCTAACGTACACTTCCACCTAAATCTGACTTAGACACGGAAGCGAGTGCCGACTTTGAAACATCCATCTCGTCCATCAGCTCCCGTAGGCCATGCTATGTGACGCCCAAGCCGCATCCGCATCCGCATCCATCCATCCAAGTTTTCTGAAAGAACAATGAGAGAAACAAGTGATGAAAAAGAACAAAAAGGCGAGAATCACAGCGCATAACGAGAGTGGGGTTCAAAGGCGCGTATCTCGCGCTTCTGTGTGTTTTGACAATCTTTCGAGCGCTACCGTAACCCAATATTTTTTGGCCACACTTCCCAGCATATGGTTCGCAAAAACCATATGTATTTCCTTCTAAAGAAAAAGGTTCGAGGGGAAACAGCTACTACGGAGAGAGGAAGGATGAATCTATAGGATGATATGAAAAAGGCAGCTGTTTGAACGATTTGAAGGTAAGTTAATGGCCTGCGGCACCCCCCCCTCAAAACCTGCGGCAGCCGCAGGTTTTGAGGGGGGGGGGTGCCGCAGGCCATTAACTATATCAAAAAAACATTTTTAGCGGACAACATTTATATGAATCAATAGCCTAAACCTCATAGATTCCATAGGGATGTTTTGAGCCTGATTCGTCTTCTTAGCTCTGAGTAATATTTGGTGAAAGCACAGCGATCAAAAGCTAAAAGCGATTTTGGTTGGCTTCTAATTCAATAGTTTGGAGGTCTTCTGAAGCGGGATTCCTGAGGTGGACAAAGAAGGAGTAGTGCTTTGTATTGAGTGCAAGAAGAGGTAGCTTACTCACCGTTAAGATGAAGTTAATCATGTTTTAAATTACTGCTTTCTACAAGGTTGTTTACTGCTCGGAGACCTCAGAGTTCGCTGAAACTTGGCGCATAGGGGTTATTCGACACGCGGATTACGACAATTATGCTTGATTAGAGGTACGGGAGGTTACGGTAGGCATACGGTATCTGCAAGTTTGTGTCGTTGAACTTGAATTTTGCAGGATTTCAACAGCGTGGCACGTCTAAGAACTTAGCTGCAGTCATTTCCCCTTAGAAACCGCTTTTGACCTTGGGTCGATACGACCCCCCCCCCTACACCCCCCCTCCCTTACGACCCCCCCTTGCGGCGTGCCGCACCCCCCGCTTTACCCTGGGTGTAACCCCTGTGCCAACTCCCAGCCAAATCAAGCAACTCCCAGTCTAATCACTGCCAACTCCCAGTCTAATCAAGCATGCTGATTACCCCCACGGGGGTAATCAGCATGCTTGATTACCCCCCTGTGCCAACTCCCAGCCCCGTAGCTCAAATTTTGCAAAAAATCGATAAAATCGATATCGATCGATGACGAAAAGTAGCCTATGACACCCGCCGGGGCCCGAAGTGTACGTGTGCCAAGTTTGGTCCCGATCGGTTCAGAAATGGAATTTTCTATTCGGAACATACGTACACACAGACATACATACATACAGACAAACAGACATTCAGCTTTATATATAAGATGTTCTCGCGGTGCAAAGGCTGGGAGACAGAATTTGCGCGTAAAATACATTGTTATCGTCACCCATACATAGTTATCTAGTGACCCACCTAATTTATCATCTATAAGGTGAGCGCTAGCTTGACCTGCGACTTGGTTGATACTGTTGTTTTTCTAGGGGATGGGGTTTTTATATGTAATCGACAAGGTCTTCGATCGGATGCTTTACTTATGTGTCTTCAACTTTCAGACTCTGAAGAAGGCAAATTTCCAAAACGCCATTCTGTACAGTAATGTAATGTACCAGTCTTGCTCTGCTGCTGAAAAAACAACAACTGCAAATTATTTCAACGACAGACGGAATTTTTGCTATAGCACAATGGTTCTCACCTCCCTCTTGAAAAAAGCATTGTTAAAATAAATCCCTATCGCTGAGTTAAAAGAAATTTGGAGTACGCTTTGCCATCGGAAATTGGTTGAGTTTCATAAAATTTATTCTCAAAATTGGTCTTGCTAGTCTTGAAAATCAGCGTGATGTAGAATGAGCTACCTTTTTATTCACAATCTTCGCCAGTAACTAAAGAATTTAGACTGAAGGACTTGTAGAATTTCGCGACTTAAAATTTCTTTGTTTCATGTTCCAGTCTTACAATCTACGTTTTTTTAAAATACAACATCTATCAGAAAGCGTGTTTCAAATTCCCACAGCTCGGCTAAACAGGTGTTCGACAAAGACCAAAATGAATGGAAGAAAATCTTACTGGAAATGAGATGCGAACGATTTTTGAACCGGTGTAGGATTAATGTAGAAGGCCAGTTTGCAACATTATTACTTCGACATAAACTTTGCCTGAGTCAATAACATTAAGCCGTATATACAGCTCACAAAAACATAAGTAGTAAGTGAGAAATGCATTACAAAAACAATCAAAACAGCCAGTCAAAACAAAGTCAATGAATTATCACTTTAACGCTAGTCATGTGCTCAAAACTGAACGGCGCTGTAAGAGTCTTGCAATTGCGAGCTTTTCATGCCTCCTTAGCCTTCTGGATGCGCTGAGTCTAGGGCTGTGCTTGAAAAGTCGAAAAGTGCTTTTTATGGCGTTTTCCGGTCTTGAAGATTGCTGGAGGTTAAGGGCGAGCTATCGCCCACTGAGTCGCGATTGGCTGCCTGCGCCAATCAGCCAACTGCCGCCAAAATGGGTGGAGTTACAGTATCCTGCAGACAGTCGCTGTTTTTGGCGGGGATTTTAATGCCAATTAGCGATTTTTTTAACAAGATATTTTCCCCCAGCCTGCTCACATTTACAAAGTCCTAAATTTCCCCTTAAATGCCTTCATAATGTTGGGACTTTTTGGCCAATCTCCTGCTTAATGAACTCCACTAGTCTTCAATAATCTAAACTTTATCAACGGGCAAAGCACAATGGAAGCAAAAAAACAATGCCCACCTTAATGAGTGCTTTCCTGGCGTTTCCCACTTTTAAATAGTGTGTGCGGTAGCTAGTTGTCAAGGAGGAATACTCTATACGGCTTCAATACTTCAAGCTTGTTGTGCTTCCTCTGTCAAGCGAGAACCGCTCTCTTTATAAGGTCGGGTAACAATGCAGAGAATACTGTCCCAAGCATCGTTGTACGAATGGACTTTGCGGGGAATTATCAAGTTCTCGATATCATCGATTTGAGAAAAACTTCTCAGCTTCAATGTTTTGTTTTGTTACTTTCCACATTTATTTTGCTCAAGTTCGTTTTTGTAGTATCCGAGCCATTTGGAAGTTCAATGAACATGACGGGGCTCATTTGCCACGCTCGGCTTTCAAAGAATCATTGCATCTCGCTTCCAGTAAGCTTCTCTTCCATTTCGATTTTTGTTGAACTTCTGTTACATGTACAAATTTTGGGAATTTCTCTTATGTGAGATATTGTGGAAGATGTAAATGATTTGCGAGAAATGTGAACAGCTATTTGAAGGTTCTAACAAGTTGTAAGTTGTACGTAAACCTGTTTCCAAGACCAGCAAGAGCGAGCCTGATAACATGGATTTTGATCAATTTTCTAAGGGTAAATTTCCATTAAAAACAGCTATTTTTTCGCGTAAGTATGTCCGAGGTCGAATCATTTTGCAATAGTTTCGTAAATCAAGCGGATTTCATAAAATTTTGTTGCAGAGATCTTGGATAGAAAATTTTGAGGACCAAAAGATTTGCTTCTACTTTCAATGTTTGATATTTTTTCTCCGTTCGAAATCCGTTGTTTAACTCAACTTTGTGTAAATGCACTGTTTTCATTGTGAATACTGATAGATCTGACGGTAAAAGCTAGCTAGCTAATCTAGAACACTGCAGGGTTTCTCTCCATAAAAACTTTTCTCAATCGTGACTGAATTTTCGCAACTTGGATTTAGGGCTTGAAATCCATCACTGGGAAGTTGCTTCATCAAAAATTAGTAAGCGCTGGAAAGAGGAAGAAAAGTGGTTCTACTGTGTTCATAACATTGCAATAAGTCAAAACTCTGGAAAATGGCTGCGTTGAATTAAGGCAACTAAAAATCGGACAGAACCTTCGGAACAAAAGATAAATGAATAACAATGAATAAATGAAGTAACGTATACTACGAATAATTTTGTGGAGGTTTGGAAAAACTTGTTAAGTAGGGAAACTAGTTACAGAGTTTCGGCAATTCACAAACAGATAATTTTGATGAAGTTTTACAGACACCTTTTCAGAAGTGAGTTAGTAGAAGAACTTAGGGATAGCAGCACTTTGGAGAAGAAGTAATAAACATCTCTTTAAAAGTTGTAAACCGTTTCTTTTATCCAGTGTGTTTGATGCAACCTGTCATTTCAATACCTCCTTTGAAGTAGGTTCTCCATTTTCATGTGGAGCTGTAGATAAACCAAAGTGCATCAGGAGCTGTTCATTCAGGTACTGTTCCGACATCAGGTGTGGCTGTTTCGTGTAATTAACAGATGTCAGGTTCAAAAATGCATTGTTATTTATTTGCAATTCCCGCAACAGCCAGAGCCTTTTCGGAACTATGGGGTACATAAAGGACTTCCAGCGTTGTAATTTCAGCGGTTTCGTGTGGTCATGCTCTGCGCAACATTTACAGTACTAATAGTGAGCTCTTCCTACAAATCCTTTTTCAAGATCAAGAATGTATTTTCAAGGTCTCTGTGCTCGCTGCAGCTATGTCGTGGCGATCGGAGGCCGATAAGACGATGTCACTATATCAGCGTTCTGAAGGAGAAGTTGGTGGTCCTATCGATGGCGATTTCGATTATTATTACCCACCTTGCAGTACGGGAAGAGTTATGTTCACCCATACTAAAAATAATTTTTATTGCAGATGATTACGATCCATGTTTTGGTGAGAAAGCGGCCGAATATGAGCTGATGGCATATGCAATTCAAAAGCAGGTGTGCGCTGAACTCGAGATCAGTGATTACTATGATGCGGTACGTTTTCTAGAGTTGAATCGTATTCAATCACGCAGAAATTTGCGAGCTTATACTGGACAGCACCTCAGTTCCAGAAACCTGATTGCAAACTGCATACCGAAGCTTTGGCAATTCTACGCGACAAAAGCGGTAGCAGAAGTGGCGAAAAGTGCACACTGAAATTGGAGGGGTAAGACTTTGGTATAATCAAACTCTTTGATCAAAGATCTTTTACAGTAGCTACACAGTAAACGGCTCAACTAATGATGAGAAAATAAGCAGAACTTTGAAACTTGGTTCGGACAGGATACTCAAAACAATTGAGGTTCCTTCTGCATTGCAGTAAAAATGCCTATTATACTGTGCTTACAGCAATGCGCTCCAACGATTTTTGGATGCGGTTTAACAAGGGCAGGATATGCTGATGATGCAGTGACAGCAGTGACTGCACTCTGCATCTTTCGTGAGAAGTTATTGGAGATTCTAGACCTCCCTTTTTGCTTACTTCACACATATTCAGGGAGTTCGTAAATGCGGAGTACGCAAGGATTGCAAAAACTTTGGAACTTTGTTCAGATTTCTGTTTCTAGAATTGTAAATTTCAACTGTTTTGTGTCTTAGCAAACAAATGCCATATGCTCTCTCTTAGCGGTAAATTTTCGCCCTTCATTTTTTATTGTAATAAAGCGTATTTCCCAGTGTGTTTCTCGCTATTAGAACGATGTTGAGTGGATTGATCTTTATTTTCGATGAGCCATATCAAGACATAGATTTTCGTCCCCAGGCGCTGTCGGCATGAATAGAATTGTCAGAAGTACTGCACCTTGACAACATCGTCTGTTAAGGAAAATATAGGTGACAATCGCCATCAATTTTCAAACGACTCACACAAACGTCATCAAAAAATATTTTTAAAAACCTTAAACTGCAAAAATCGAAACAGTCAGTATTACAGGTTTGATTAGACGTCACTACGAGAAGTTATGGTTTTTGAGACATGCCAAAAAATCAAACTGTAGTGTATTGTTCGCTCAAAGATCACGACATTTGTGTCCAGCTCAAATTCAGCTCCAACTTTGCACGGTTAAAAGAGGTAATAATAAAAACTGGTACTACTGCTTCGATATGTAGGGCGAAATTCAGATCTTTTACGCCAAGAAGAAAAAAATCAAAATTTAGGTAATTTCTTCTACTTATGAATTTATGCCAATTAGAAAGCCGATAGGGTACTATTATAAAGAGCACGATTTGCTCTTTCTATAGATGCAATCAAATCGGAATTGAGAAAATCAGATATGAATCTTTGAAATGTGACAGTACTTTCGTGCCAGCCTTACATAACCAGGTCCGAAAGTTCGTACCGTTTTTTACACCGAGGCTCAAATCACTCAGAATAAGGATAGACAAGCGCTCTAAGCAGTATTCATGCATAATTTCTTCCTCTGTTCAAGAGTAGCGTTTTTTCTCCGAGCTCTATGATGATCGCTGGATTAATGGCAAGAGCCTTTAACCCATGGTTTTTACCTACGCTAAATAAATTAAGCTATTTCTAGAGTTTTCTTTCCAGACTTTTGGAAGAGCTTTGGTAACACATAGATAGAGTCAGCAACTTATAATACAAAATAATTTTTTGACATCCGTGACCTTCTTTTCCAAATTGTCAAAATTATCCATTTTCGATTTCAACAAATTTCAGATTAGAGCATCCCAAATATTATATAGAACAGCAAACGGAGATCTGAGGTGTCGATGAATGCAGCATTTTCTCCTCTTTCTGATAAGTGTTTTTTCCTTACGATCGATGAAATCTGCGGGAAAAAGCACAATAATAGTTTTCATATGCTGCCCAGACTGTGCCCAGAGAATTCGATTTTGAAATACAATACTGCTCACAGAATGTACAAAATTTCCGTGTATGTTGCAGAATCGAATTCCGCGGAATCACGAGCATCACTCAAACTAAGCGCCATAAATCTCTTCAAAATGAATATATTCTGGATTTGGAAGCAGCACTGTATTCAGCTCATCAAGGCGAAGGTTAATCATTTGTAGTATTAGGCTGCTGCATAAGTTCTGTCCGATTTTTTGCCTAATGTTTGAAGCAGTTAATCTAAGAGAATTTAATATCTAATGCGGTATTGTTAGTATCATTAGAAAGTGCTTTTCTTGCTCTCTTCACGCATACAAATTTCAATAAAGTTCTTAGTGTAAGGAGATTTCAGGCTAAAAATCTCCAAGTGGGCGAGGTACGTTCTCACCCTAAAAATATGTTCTTGCGAGGAAATCTCCACAATGCGTCCTTCAAGTCAAGCTCTTTCATTGCTTGCGGAGTAAGGGTGTAGAAGGCTAGTATATGCAGAAGTTCGATTCTATGAAGAAAACGTCTTGCTAGTAAAATTTATTGTCGAACATTGATAGACTGTTTAGATGTTCTACAAGCAATAACTTTCTGCAAATAGAATAATCGATGATCGAGTAATCGATGAGTGCAAAGTTGGAGGTGCTAGGATAAAGAAGAGCTAGCAGGGCTCATCCACCACTTCCTTTTCGGCGGTCATATCAATTGTAAAAATTTCATAATTCGTATATAGGCATGCACACATGCGCTGGAGCGAGTTCAAAAAGTGGCTTCTCTTTTGTTCGGTCAAAAAATCTCCCGGTAACGCAGACCCTATGGGCTCTTTCATGTTGCAAAATAATCTACGAAAATTGCTTTATCCTACCCATTGTTAGATAAAATACCTATCAATTCTCATAAGGGAGCATTGTCACGTCAAAAAAGACAGGTTTGAAGAAAAACGCAGTGAGGTTTTCAAGGTCTTGCTTCTTCCTTAACAAGGATTTTCGCAGATTTCAATATGTATTTGATAGCCAAGGAACTGCTCAATACAAGAAGATCTTAGGATAAAGTTGACTTTAAAAGGAGTTATTTAGACATTTTGAACTCAAAAATTTTAAATCGGACAGAACTTATGCAGCAACCTAATACAGCATTCGTCGATAATCAATTTCCACTTCTCTCAAATTATTCTGTCGAGGTCCACTCGCAAGAATGTAACGCAGCGCCTATAAGCTGAAAAGATTCCAGTAAACACTATACGACATCTCTGTTCTTGCAGACTAACGTGACTAAAAAGTAACCGCAGACTCCTTTTTGAAAGAGATAGAAGGGCTGGTAAATTGTGGAAAAATCTTGTCGCCAATTCTGCTCGCCGTGACCCTAGAATACAAAGCTATTTGGCTTGGCAGATGTGAATTTCGTAAAAGCAGGTGAGATAACCTATATGAGCAAGTTTTCAAAGCACTTCGAGTTAATTTCACTTGTTCTCGTTTTCGCTATGAAGCTCGCCGATGGATTTTGGTGAAAGTGGTGATTATCTTGGATAGTAAATAAACTTCTCTTGTAGGGGTTCTCGAATATGCTTTTTACGAAAATGGTGGTCCTTGAAGAGTACAGCTCCTTTTGCAGAGATATAGTGAGGTAACCTTAACTGAGTCACGAAAGCTCGTATTCGCCTGCACTTCTCGCGTATCTTTCAGATAACTTGCCTGCTACACGAACTCTCCATGTTTGTATTGTACTTTGCGCCCGAAGAATTCCGCATGACTAACAACGACTGAAGCGCGAAGTTTCTCACAGGCTCGTATCTATTGTTTTGTTAGTTTTAGCTTATCTGTGATATTCTCATGCATACCGTTGTTTTGTATACATTCGCTTACATATATAAGTAGTTAGTTCGTGTAGTGCACATATTCAGTTTGTATGCTGTTTTTCCCATTCCATCGTTGGATCTCACATCATGATATTTGTTGCCTTTATCTTAGTCATGTTCTCTTCACGGATCTCTCACAGTAAGTCACAGTCCCCTCACAGAAACCCTCACAGCAATTCACAGGCTACTCGGTTGTTATATATTGAACCTACACTCCTTGTGTATTATTATCGTGCTCATGTTGTAGTTGTTAGGTTTTATAATAAAAGTTTAATTACCCAAGTTTGAGGTGCACTCGCTGTGCGTAAGTCCCGCGTGGCAGCATCGATCACAGTACACACACACGCTGACTCACCGACCGTACAAGTGGTGCCTCGGCCAAAAGGAGGTACGATTTATTGCATACGAGTAACGCTTCCGACTAACAATTTGCACGTTACTCACGGCACCTCACAGGGTTTGGCACAGCTATTGCACAGCGAGTCACAGTCACCTCACAGGTCCCTCACAGTAAGAGTCGCAGTTGCCGCACAACGAGTCAGAGTATTTCATAGAACTAACTCGACTAATCATGGCCAGCACAGTAAGATGCCTTAAAGGATTCGTTGCGAAAAAAAATGATGCAGCGATGAATTGGCTGCAGGACTCCACGCAAGCGCTCACGGATATACAAGCCAAGGAAAGCGCAAGGAGGATAAAAACCTGTGAGAGATACATCGAGCTTCTCGAGACGTCACTGACAAAGCTAACTAAGGCTTTCGATGAAGCTTCAGAAACCTCAGAAGAGGAGGAGGACCACCTGGACAAGTACATAGAGAAAACCCAGGTGACGATAATGAGACTCCACGAACACAGGACACGGCTAGAAGAAGCCCAGGAGGAGGATATCGGGACTGACACAGACGGCACCACTAGCCAAGCAGCAGTCAATAGACTCCCGATCATCCCTATCCCCACATTCACAGGAAAAAAGTGGGAATGGGACAACTTCTGGGCTCTATACAAGGCCAATGTCCACGACCAAAATCTAACACAGCTGCAAAAGTTCAATTATTTGCTGGCATCCCTGAGTGGAGAAGCGAAACAATCGATCTCACGATTCTTCGTCTCAGCAAATAATTACGACAAGGCAATCCAACTCCTCGTCAAGAGGTATGGCAATAAGGACGGCATTGTCTTAGAGTTGAATAGAAGCCTACACAACTGTGTAACAAGGGGACCCAGTACGAAAGAACAGCGACGGTTATGGGATGAACTGTCAACGATAGCCGCACAACTAGAAGAACACGGTCAACGTCTTGATAATCAAATAACGATCCAGATCTTTCTTGAAAACTTTAATCCGCGCATAAGGAAAGCGGCTATAGAAAGAAGACTGAGACACCAAGAGGAGCACCAGTCCGAGTGGACCTTAAACCAATGGCTTGATGCCATCAACAACGTTATTTCACAGGAAGAGCAACTGAACGATATACTCTCAGTCAAAGGACACCCAGGGAATTGCTCTTCAAGATGGAACGATAGATGGGAATTAGTTTGCGAATGCTGTGGAAGAAGCGATCACAGATGGACATTCTGCCCAGCCATCCCCACAGCAGCACAGAAGAAAACGTTTCTTCTTGATTCCCGTAGGTGCCTAAACTGCGGATCTGCTGATCACAGAGTAGCGTTATGCTCGAGCGGCAACTGTAGAAAATGTCGTAGAAGGCACCACACCGCAATATGCACGGGAAGCACGCTAAGGAAAGCGCAAGGAGGATAAAAACCTGTGAGAGATACATCGAGCTTCTCGAGACGTCACTGACAAGGCTCACTAAAGCTTTTGATGAAGCTCCAGAGACCACAGAAGAGGAGGAGGATCACCTGGACAAGTACATAGAAAAGACTCAGGCAACAATAATGAAGCTACACGAGCACAGGACACGACTAGAAGAAACCCAGGAGGATAATATCGGGATTGACACAGACGGCACTACTAGCCTAGCTGCAGTCAACAGACTCCCGATTATTCCTATCCCAACATTCACGGGAAAAAAATGGGAATGGGATAACTTCTGGGCCCTATACAAAGCCAATGTCCACGATCAGAACCTAACACAGTGCAGAAGTTTAATTATTTGCTGGCATCCCTGAGTGGGAAAGCGAAACAATCAGTTTCACGGTTCTTCGTCTCAGCAAATAATTACGACAAGGCAATTCACCACCTAGTCAAGAGGTATGGCAGTAAGGACGGCATTGTCTTAGAGTTGGATAGAAGCCTACACAACTGTGCTGCAAGGGGACCTAGTACGACGGAACAGCGACAGTTGTGGGACAAACTGTCAACGATCGCCGCACAGTTAGAAGAGCATGAGGAGCAGCTCAATAACCAACTAACGATATAAACCTTTGTGCAAAAGTTCCACGCACGCATAAAAAAGGCTGCTATGGAAAAGAAAATACGCCATCAGGATGAGCACCAGTCCGAGTGGACCTTGAATCAATGGCTTGACGCCATTGACAACATTATCTCACAGGAGGAACAGGTGAACCATATGCTCTCAGTCGACGGTCAATTCACAGGTTCTCCGTTGCACAACGCAACAACACAAAAACACTTCCAGATCTGAAGAAGAACTGGAAGCGCGGAACCCTATGCGAATGCTGTGGAGATAAAGGACATAGATGGACGACCTGCCCGCAAATACCCACAGCAATACAAAAGAGAAAGTTTCTGTTAGAAGCCAATAGATGTTTCAACTGTGGATCCAAGAATCACAGGATAGCGTCATGCTGGAGAGGCAACTGCAGAAAATGTCGCGGAAAGCACCACAAAACCACCTCCCTGGGTAAAAAGGCACCGAAATCAGAAGCGCCTAATAGCAGACTCATGAATAGGCAGAAAAAGCGAGCTAGTACAGCCGATTCACTGTCATCGTCCAACTCAAGCAGTTTTGAACTTTCTACTGAGGAAGCACAAGCGACAACAATGTCAGCCGTGATGACTACTGCACCCACACAACAAAAGAAGTTTTCGTCGTCTAGCACAGAATTCGACTCGAACACGGATGCACCGGTCGCTATCGCTTTGGCGAGAGCAACAGTTAAGCCTCCTGATGCGCAGTCAAGAAGCACTTCTGGCTTATCGAGCGTTTCAAGGACTGATGACGATGATTCTTCAAAGGATGAAGTGATAACTGTGCACCGTTTATGGGAACGGTTTCTGGACTTCAAGAAGAAGGTAGCGGGACAGCACCAAGAAGTGCAAGAATGGATGCAGGGTTTCAAGCGCTTTGCTACCTTCACTACACAGGAAAGAACGAACGCCAGCAGAAACCGAGAAATGATCCAGACTAAAGAAAAGAAGAGTCTACAAGGAGCTCTCCACAAGAAACCGCAATCCTCGCAAAGGGCTACGCAGCCAAAGAATGAGATGAGAAGACGACATTTCAAGGATCAAAGACATCTGAGGAAGTCCTTTGCGACCTTGCAAAAGAAGTCAAGCACAGCAACGAGCCTGCAAAAGGAGAGCGCAAGCGAAGAATGGCGCGACGTCGCATCAGAACCCAAAGATACACAGAAGGGAAAAGGGCGCAAGCGGATCACAGTGAATGGTCAAAGAAGACAAGTACCAGCATGGGGCAAGGAGGAAGAAAACCAAAAATGCTCAAAGCGAAACCACCAGTCAGTCGTACTGGACAGGCCGGAGCATACATATTCCATTCGTATCAATTCACGCGCCCTTCGAAGTACGGAGCAACGCACAGCAACAGCGTTCAGAGACAAGCTCTCAAGTGCCCCAAGGATAGCACAGTGGATAAAACTCAGAGATTTACGAAATAAGTGGAACGGCGGACCATTACCAATAAAAAGAGACAAACGGTTTTGGCGCGTGAGCAAACTTTTGGAGAAACTACGGAAAACATGTTACACAGCACACACTTCGGAAGCGAAGTAGCACGGCGAAAGGGAGGATGGAATCACACTACTCTTCGCGCACCGTGGCAGGGTGCGTTTTACGAGAGGATTATGCGCTGCATCAGGAAAACGCTATACTACACGCTCGGAGTGCTCGCCATGGCTTTCGATGGTTTCAAGACGATGCTCACAGACATGGAAGTGGGGTCCGACTCCCGATGGCGCTCACGACAGCAGCAGAGAATCCGATACAGCACAGGAGGATTGAAGAAGTCGCCGAACGAAGGCAAAATCGTACTCCCCAGGGATGCGGCACTACCTATATCAACCCACAGGAGGAAGACCACTCCCACAGTCCAGATAGACGAATCAGCACAGAAAGCCACAAGGGAAGCTGTTATGGCAGATCCTGATGGACCCGGACTGCGACGACGGTCGACTCAAATTGCGCCACTGGAGATTGACAATGGAGAAACATTCACGGCAGACAAGCAAGACAAAGCAACTCGATTTAATGCCAACCGAGGAAAAAATCAGCCAAAAAGAAGCAGAGCTACGAGCAGCGACACGGAAGCCAAAGTCAACGATTACCACGACGACTACTTCACCATTAATGGTGACGCTTCACTCGTCTGCTGAGGCCGGAGTATACGAACTCTCCATGTTCGTATTGTACTTTGCGCCCGAAGAATTCCGCATGGCTAACAACGACTGAAGCGCGAAGTTTCTCACAGGCTCGTATCTATTGTTTTGTTAGTTTTAGCTTATTTGTGATATTCTCATGCATACCGTTGTTTTGTATACATTCGCTTACATATATAAGTAGTTAGTTCGTGTAGTGCACATATTCAGTTTGTATGCTGTTTTTCCCATTCCATCGTTGGATCTCACATCATGATATTTGTTGCCTTTATCTTAGTCATGTTCTCTTCACGGATCTCTCACAGTAAGTCACAGTCCCCTCACAGAAACCCTCACAGCAATTCACAGGCTACTCGGTTGTTATATATTGAACCTACACTCCTTGTGTATTATTATCGTGCTCATGTTGTAGTTGTTAGGTTTTATAATAAAAGTTTAATTACCCAAGTTTGAGGTGCACTCGCTGTGCGTAAGTCCCGCGTGGCAGCATCGATCACAGTACACACACACGCTGACTCACCGACCGTACAAGTGGTGCCTCGGCCAAAAGGAGGTACGATTTATTGCATACGAGTAACGCTTCCGACTAACAATTTGCACGTTACTCACGGCACCTCACAGGGTTTGGCACAGCTATTGCACAGCGAGTCACAGTCACCTCACAGGTCCCTCACAGTAAGAGTCGCAGTTGCCGCACAACGAGTCAGAGTATTTCATAGAACTAACTCGACTAATCATGGCCAGCACAGTAAGATGCCTTAAAGGATTCGTTGCGAAAAAAAATGATGCAGCGATGAATTGGCTGCAGGACTCCACGCAAGCGCTCACGGATATACAAGCCAAGGAAAGCGCAAGGAGGATAAAAACCTGTGAGAGATACATCGAGCTTCTCGAGACGTCACTGACAAAGCTAACTAAGGCTTTCGATGAAGCTTCAGAAACCTCAGAAGAGGAGGAGGACCACCTGGACAAGTACATAGAGAAAACCCAGGTGACGATAATGAGACTCCACGAACACAGGACACGGCTAGAAGAAGCCCAGGAGGAGGATATCGGGACTGACACAGACGGCACCACTAGCCAAGCAGCAGTCAATAGACTCCCGATCATCCCTATCCCCACATTCACAGGAAAAAAGTGGGAATGGGACAACTTCTGGGCTCTATACAAGGCCAATGTCCACGACCAAAATCTAACACAGCTGCAAAAGTTCAATTATTTGCTGGCATCCCTGAGTGGAGAAGCGAAACAATCGATCTCACGATTCTTCGTCTCAGCAAATAATTACGACAAGGCAATCCAACTCCTCGTCAAGAGGTATGGCAATAAGGACGGCATTGTCTTAGAGTTGAATAGAAGCCTACACAACTGTGTAACAAGGGGACCCAGTACGAAAGAACAGCGACGGTTATGGGATGAACTGTCAACGATAGCCGCACAACTAGAAGAACACGGTCAACGTCTTGATAATCAAATAACGATCCAGATCTTTCTTGAAAACTTTAATCCGCGCATAAGGAAAGCGGCTATAGAAAGAAGACTGAGACACCAAGAGGAGCACCAGTCCGAGTGGACCTTAAACCAATGGCTTGATGCCATCAACAACGTTATTTCACAGGAAGAGCAACTGAACGATATACTCTCAGTCAAAGGACACCCAGGGAATTGCTCTTCAAGATGGAACGATAGATGGGAATTAGTTTGCGAATGCTGTGGAAGAAGCGATCACAGATGGACATTCTGCCCAGCCATCCCCACAGCAGCACAGAAGAAAACGTTTCTTCTTGATTCCCGTAGGTGCCTAAACTGCGGATCTGCTGATCACAGAGTAGCGTTATGCTCGAGCGGCAACTGTAGAAAATGTCGTAGAAGGCACCACACCGCAATATGCACGGGAAGCACGCTAAGGAAAGCGCAAGGAGGATAAAAACCTGTGAGAGATACATCGAGCTTCTCGAGACGTCACTGACAAGGCTCACTAAAGCTTTTGATGAAGCTCCAGAGACCACAGAAGAGGAGGAGGATCACCTGGACAAGTACATAGAAAAGACTCAGGCAACAATAATGAAGCTACACGAGCACAG
The DNA here is from genome assembly GCA_958299035.1 of Cylicocyclus nassatus. Classification (NCBI taxonomy): domain Eukaryota; kingdom Metazoa; phylum Nematoda; class Chromadorea; order Rhabditida; family Strongylidae; genus Cylicocyclus; species Cylicocyclus nassatus. The sequence goes on from CATQJL010000112.1 coordinate 75,824,995, forward strand.
GACACGACTAGAAGAAACCCAGGAGGATAATATCGGGATTGACACAGACGGCACTACTAGCCTAGCTGCAGTCAACAGACTCCCGATTATTCCTATCCCAACATTCACGGGAAAAAAATGGGAATGGGATAACTTCTGGGCCCTATACAAAGCCAATGTCCACGATCAGAACCTAACACAGTGCAGAAGTTTAATTATTTGCTGGCATCCCTGAGTGGGAAAGCGAAACAATCAGTTTCACGGTTCTTCGTCTCAGCAAATAATTACGACAAGGCAATTCACCACCTAGTCAAGAGGTATGGCAGTAAGGACGGCATTGTCTTAGAGTTGGATAGAAGCCTACACAACTGTGCTGCAAGGGGACCTAGTACGACGGAACAGCGACAGTTGTGGGACAAACTGTCAACGATCGCCGCACAGTTAGAAGAGCATGAGGAGCAGCTCAATAACCAACTAACGATATAAACCTTTGTGCAAAAGTTCCACGCACGCATAAAAAAGGCTGCTATGGAAAAGAAAATACGCCATCAGGATGAGCACCAGTCCGAGTGGACCTTGAATCAATGGCTTGACGCCATTGACAACATTATCTCACAGGAGGAACAGGTGAACCATATGCTCTCAGTCGACGGTCAATTCACAGGTTCTCCGTTGCACAACGCAACAACACAAAAACACTTCCAGATCTGAAGAAGAACTGGAAGCGCGGAACCCTATGCGAATGCTGTGGAGATAAAGGACATAGATGGACGACCTGCCCGCAAATACCCACAGCAATACAAAAGAGAAAGTTTCTGTTAGAAGCCAATAGATGTTTCAACTGTGGATCCAAGAATCACAGGATAGCGTCATGCTGGAGAGGCAACTGCAGAAAATGTCGCGGAAAGCACCACAAAACCACCTCCCTGGGTAAAAAGGCACCGAAATCAGAAGCGCCTAATAGCAGACTCATGAATAGGCAGAAAAAGCGAGCTAGTACAGCCGATTCACTGTCATCGTCCAACTCAAGCAGTTTTGAACTTTCTACTGAGGAAGCACAAGCGACAACAATGTCAGCCGTGATGACTACTGCACCCACACAACAAAAGAAGTTTTCGTCGTCTAGCACAGAATTCGACTCGAACACGGATGCACCGGTCGCTATCGCTTTGGCGAGAGCAACAGTTAAGCCTCCTGATGCGCAGTCAAGAAGCACTTCTGGCTTATCGAGCGTTTCAAGGACTGATGACGATGATTCTTCAAAGGATGAAGTGATAACTGTGCACCGTTTATGGGAACGGTTTCTGGACTTCAAGAAGAAGGTAGCGGGACAGCACCAAGAAGTGCAAGAATGGATGCAGGGTTTCAAGCGCTTTGCTACCTTCACTACACAGGAAAGAACGAACGCCAGCAGAAACCGAGAAATGATCCAGACTAAAGAAAAGAAGAGTCTACAAGGAGCTCTCCACAAGAAACCGCAATCCTCGCAAAGGGCTACGCAGCCAAAGAATGAGATGAGAAGACGACATTTCAAGGATCAAAGACATCTGAGGAAGTCCTTTGCGACCTTGCAAAAGAAGTCAAGCACAGCAACGAGCCTGCAAAAGGAGAGCGCAAGCGAAGAATGGCGCGACGTCGCATCAGAACCCAAAGATACACAGAAGGGAAAAGGGCGCAAGCGGATCACAGTGAATGGTCAAAGAAGACAAGTACCAGCATGGGGCAAGGAGGAAGAAAACCAAAAATGCTCAAAGCGAAACCACCAGTCAGTCGTACTGGACAGGCCGGAGCATACATATTCCATTCGTATCAATTCACGCGCCCTTCGAAGTACGGAGCAACGCACAGCAACAGCGTTCAGAGACAAGCTCTCAAGTGCCCCAAGGATAGCACAGTGGATAAAACTCAGAGATTTACGAAATAAGTGGAACGGCGGACCATTACCAATAAAAAGAGACAAACGGTTTTGGCGCGTGAGCAAACTTTTGGAGAAACTACGGAAAACATGTTACACAGCACACACTTCGGAAGCGAAGTAGCACGGCGAAAGGGAGGATGGAATCACACTACTCTTCGCGCACCGTGGCAGGGTGCGTTTTACGAGAGGATTATGCGCTGCATCAGGAAAACGCTATACTACACGCTCGGAGTGCTCGCCATGGCTTTCGATGGTTTCAAGACGATGCTCACAGACATGGAAGTGGGGTCCGACTCCCGATGGCGCTCACGACAGCAGCAGAGAATCCGATACAGCACAGGAGGATTGAAGAAGTCGCCGAACGAAGGCAAAATCGTACTCCCCAGGGATGCGGCACTACCTATATCAACCCACAGGAGGAAGACCACTCCCACAGTCCAGATAGACGAATCAGCACAGAAAGCCACAAGGGAAGCTGTTATGGCAGATCCTGATGGACCCGGACTGCGACGACGGTCGACTCAAATTGCGCCACTGGAGATTGACAATGGAGAAACATTCACGGCAGACAAGCAAGACAAAGCAACTCGATTTAATGCCAACCGAGGAAAAAATCAGCCAAAAAGAAGCAGAGCTACGAGCAGCGACACGGAAGCCAAAGTCAACGATTACCACGACGACTACTTCACCATTAATGGTGACGCTTCACTCGTCTGCTGAGGCCGGAGTATACGAACTCTCCATGTTCGTATTGTACTTTGCGCCCGAAGAATTCCGCATGGCTAACAACGACTGAAGCGCGAAGTTTCTCACAGGCTCGTATCTATTGTTTTGTTAGTTTTAGCTTATTTGTGATATTCTCATGCATACCGTTGTTTTGTATACATTCGCTTACATATATAAGTAGTTAGTTCGTGTAGTGCACATATTCAGTTTGTATGCTGTTTTTCCCATTCCATCGTTGGATCTCACATCATGATATTTGTTGCCTTTATCTTAGTCATGTTCTCTTCACGGATCTCTCACAGTAAGTCACAGTCCCCTCACAGAAACCCTCACAGCAATTCACAGGCTACTCGGTTGTTATATATTGAACCTACACTCCTTGTGTATTATTATCGTGCTCATGTTGTAGTTGTTAGGTTTTATAATAAAAGTTTAATTACCCAAGTTTGAGGTGCACTCGCTGTGCGTAAGTCCCGCGTGGCAGCATCGATCACAGTACACACACACGCTGACTCACCGACCGTACAATGCTAAAAGGACTAATAGCTACAAAGAATTGAGGAGGACGTGTTTTCGTAGGCCCATAACTCGGCATTTTTATAAATTCGATCCAGCTCCTAGTAGCTACAACCTATAAGAGGAAGCAGGCAAGTTATCTTACAGATACGCGCGAAGTGCAGGCGAAGTTACGAACTTTTGTGACTCAATTAAGCTCACCTATCTCTGCAAAAAACCTGTATTCCTCAATGACCACGATTTTCATAAACAACATGTTCGAGAACCTCTACAAACGAAGTTTCCTTACAATCCCAAATCATCGACATTTTGACTAAAACCATCGGCAAGCTTTGGAACGTCAGACGAAAAAGGATTAAAAAGCCCAAACTTTTTAAAAAACCTGCGCAAAGAGGTTATCTGATTTGCTGGTTATGAAAATCACATCTGCTTAGCAAGAGAGCTTCATATTTTAGGGTTATGGTGAGCAGAATTCAGAACGACATGATGTTTCCAGAGTTCACCAGCCCTTCTTCTATTTTCTTCGGAAAAAAGTCTGCGGCTACTTTTTAGCGCTCAATAATCTACAGAAAAAGTACTTTTGAAAAAATCTTGCTAGAATCTAGTAGGAGCAATGCGCGCCTTTGCGAAGAGAGGTCCGCAAAAACTTTCATGAATGCTGAATTCGGAAATCAAGGAATGATGTGCAACAAAAGATTCGCCTTGACGAGCTGAATACAATGCTGCTTCAAAATATGTTCATTTAGAAAGAAGTTCTGGCGTTGCGTAGTTTGCGTGAATTGCGTAATTCCGCGAAATTCCCGGATTGTCAGAGAGTTTAGGATGTCGCGGGCTTTCGCGGAATTCCAGGATTCGGTGATATTCACGGAAATTTTGCACATTTTTTGAGCGGTATTGTACGTACTAGGTTGTCGGATATCTGTTATAATTTTTATCTTAATTCTTAAAGGTTTCAGAAGCTTTGGAAAGATCTCATGTTCACAGCAAATAGGCAGGGTCAGAATGCCTATTGATCGGTACCGTCGCTTTCGCGATCCGTGCGCAGAACACCCACTTTGTGGCTAAAATCCCGTTTTGTTCTCGATTTTGTAAACGATCTGACATTTTTTCACATGAACAGCGAGAGACCAGAAAATGTGGTATTCAGGTAAGGCAGAGTCTGTAACGTTTAGCAAATATGGGAGGATAACACAAACATGTCTACACACGTTTTTCTGAGAGGTTTAGATAACAGTGTGCGTCATCTTTGTAATTATCGACATTATAACGAAGGAAATGTCGTCAAAAAATTTCAAAAAATCATTTCAACATTTTTTGTATTTATTTCTACACGATGCACATAAAAAGAAGAATTTGGAAAAGTTTTCGAATTCATTTGATATTTTTTCACCTCTCGTTTTTGAGACGCTAAAGGCACCGGATTGCCTCCGTGTAAGAGACAATGCCAAAATGCGTTCTAAAAAAACTCTAAAAGAGAATAAGCACAAGTAGGTGTAGAGAGAAAAATCAGGCAAATTCAAAATCTGAGTGCTTTTAGAAAACCGACGTAAACTTGTTGGTCATTAGTGCACCTGTGGCATCAATAAGCTAATGGTAGACCCTGCTATGTCCTAAGAGCGTCACAAATCTGGGGTTTTGAGGAAGCTTCTGGAATTTTTTTTATAATAAAAAAAGTGTAGCACAAATCATCCGACAACCTAATATATCGAGCAGTACAATGAGTCAAATTGAAATTTGGTCTGCTTTCATACAAGAACTAGTTTTGGCAACTTACGGTCAAGTTATTTGCTCATGAGGAAATCAATTGAATCAAAGCTCGATTTTTTCAGCAATTCTTTCAATAGAACCCTAAAGTCGTTATCAAAGACTCCATAAGCGAAAGCTATTCTTCTTTTTGACGTACCTTCAAATGTGTGCTACGGAATATTTTTACCCATAAATCAAATGTACTTCCTGAATGTTGCATACGAAAAAAATTTTGCAAGAATCTGACTTCCAAATTTTGTTGGAAAGAAAGTTCTCGGACATTTTCAGACGAGATCTGCTATTTCACGAAACTCAATACATATACATCCGAGAGTGGTGCCATTCGATAGAGCAAAGCAAACTCTACAAGGTGATATGCAAAATTTTGCACCAGCTCCGACCCACCGTAAGTTTGCACGCAGAATCTGGGTCGCACTGAAGGTTCGAAAAATTGAGAAAGATTCGTATCTTCGTTCAAAAAATCCTACGGATCTCCAACTTGCTCAAGCGAATTGCACACTGCATCAGACACTCACACGTTCCTCATCTAGATATAGAGAATAAAAACGAACTATGCTGTTCCTACTCGTTAATTGGATAGTACAAGCCATTGGTAGTATAACCGTACATTTTCAGCTTTCTAAAGGCCCTAGTGTCCAAAAATTACCGAATTGAGCTCCCCGGTGTGTTTCACCCCGGTGTTCTATGTTAAAATCAATATATTTCGAAAACTAGGGCTTGCGGGAAGCTAAAAATTTACGGTCATACTTCTAAGGGCTTGTACTATACAGTTACATAAGTGGAAGCAGTACATCTTTGTTTTTATATAAGCACAAAAATTTCCGTTTTTTTGGTTTCTAGATGAGAAAGATTTTCCAGGAACGGTACACGTGAGTGTTCTGATGCAGTGTGCAATTTTTATGAGAAAGTTGGAGATTCATAGGATTTTGAACAAAGATATGAATTTTCTGCGATTTTGCGAGCTTTCAGTACGACTCAAATTTTGGATGCAAACTTAAAGGGGATCGAAGATGGTGCGAAGTTTTGCATACCATCTTGCTTTGCTCTATGGAATGGTACTTTGCCGAATGTACATGCATTTCGAGAAATAGCAGATCTAGTCCGAAAATGTTCGAGAACTTTCTTTCTAACCCAATTCCATTCCTCCAGATGATTAACACAAAACCGCACATCTCAATATTGTTATGTGTGGTTGAGCATATGATGTGTATCGGATAGATTGTCGAAGGATAGCTCCAGCGTAAAAACAAATACTTGGGTTAAGCATACAAACAAGCTTTTTTTGAAGACAACGGCTTATTAAAACTCTCGCTGTTTTCTTATTCTTTACTGCACTCAGGACCCGCCTAAGTGTGGCAACTGTCAAACAGAAAATCGTCTCACTATAGTGGATTTGCATATCGTTTCGTCAGAAAAAGCTAGTGGATTCTCGCGAAAGGCACGATAACGATAAAATACTGGTTTGGTGTGTGAATAGACAACGGAGCAGGAACTAACTGCAATTACTACGGGAAAGTTTAGAGTGTGGCGAGGTTTCATCCAGAATTTTCTTTCTCTCTAAAAGGGCTTATTTACAAACACACATAAGTATGGTGCCAAACATGCTGTATATCCGCACAGTAGGATTTATAAGGGAAGTCAAGAAGTCAAGGTGGCCAAGCTAAAGCACATGTCGAGTTTAAAGGCAGTGTCCAGGCAAGGCACATTGGTTTTTTGCTTGAAAACTGATAAGCGGGTTTTAGCTAAGGCACTGCCCAAACCGCAGCGCAAATAATTAATTCACTGAGAAATCCATCCCCAAACACTCAGCGGGTGCGCCGTGATTGTAACACTTAGGATGTCTCATCGCGAACGTAGTGTTAGGTAGGTGCCAGAGTAAGCGAATATTTTGTTCAGCTTCGTTCAGCTGCAAAAGGCGCACAGAATTAACGTTGATTCTGCGAGGGACCTGCAGCTGAAGCAGGCCTTTGCAGCAGCAGGGATTATGCAGCAGACTTGATTCTGCGCGCCTTCTGAAGCTGAACGAAGCTGAGCAAAGTATTCCCTTACTCTGGCACCTGCCTTAAAGTAAGCGAAACCGTTTACGCGTTACGGTCACGGCGCATGCGCGGGGTTTTCGGGGACGGATTTCTCAGCCGTGAAATGAACAATTTGCGCTGCCTCTTGGGCAGTGGCTTAGTTAGGACCTTGTCATCAATTTCCAAGAAAAAAAAATATATGCGCCCAGATTTGCCTGGACACTGCCTTTAAGGGATAACGATGATTACAATCCTCAAGCGTTGTTGTATTCCGCACTTCCTACAGTAAACATCTGCACGCAGGGGGGCTTTTGTATACTATCTCTAGAACTACAGAGCAAGATTGTTGTTTTTGACGACAGAAACCCGAAATGCCCTCAGCAAGCAGCAGAAATGAAAAGAAAAAGCTTAAATAACTAGTACAGGAAGTCCGAGAAGATGAATTGTATTCGACATACATTTATGGGCCAGTAAAACATAGTTTTGGTTGATGAAGACTTCACACCAAAACTGGAGTTAGCTACTTAAAGGCAGTGTCCGGGCAAAAACTCGATTTTGAGGTTTTGTGCTTATCTGGGCCAATTCGCTATGCTGAGTCCGAAAATCCACATTGGAAAGCGCGAAAACAACGAAAAAGGGCTCTAACACTGGAGGGTAGTCAGCAAGTGGGCGGGGTCTTCCCCACTGTAAATTCACGCTCCCAGCTTCAGGGGCGATCTTTTTGATTCCGGTTTCAAGTCATTCGTTTGCCCTTGATCGGTAGTGATGTCAGGGCGGCTAACGGATTCGAGAAAGTTGTTCTGGAAGCTGGAACCGTGAACTCACAGTGGGGAAAACCCCGCCCACCTGCTACTTTTCGCATGCGTTGAATCCTTTTTCGCCGTTTCCGCGCTCTTCAGTGTGGATTTTCGGATTCAGCATAGCGAATAGGCCCGGGTAAGCACAAAATCTCAAAATCGTGTTCTTGCCCGGACACTGCCTTTAAGCGAAGAGAAAAGAATTTAACGATACATACTAACATGACGACAAGTTTTACTCTTTTGCACATACTGAAGGGAAGCTCAGAGGATTTGATGATGCACACAATCAAATTAATTTTTCATTGGTAATGAACAAAAACGCTTGGTGCACCAGAGCTCGATGGGCGAATTGAGAGCATTATTAACACTGGAGAAACTCAGAGGGCTCAAGATTTCTACACTTTTCAATCGTATTTTCTACATGAGGGTTCACAATGCAGACCAGATGGGGCAAAGGCGTTGCAAAACCGACTCTTTCACTATGTCGAACGATTAGGGCAGAGTCGTACATGAAATAGCTAGCACTGAGACAAATCAAATCCTCAACTGTGCTTGCGAATACCTTCTCCTTTGACGATATTCATGGCGATCTTGCAGCAGCTGCAATGTTATTGTTTCACAATTAAATTTCTTTTCAAATATCAGCGTGTACGTGCTTTTAGGGCATAAACCTTCTTCAAGTAACTTCTCCAAAAGATAGCAGTAAATTCGATCTACATAACCACAATTTCTGCAAAATTTTCGAAATGTTAACGCAAAACTTTTCATTGAAATAACCTTTAATAAGCGATAATGTCTTTGATTAACACTCTATCTCAACTACTCATAAAATATTGACAGATTTTTGCTAGAGTTGTAAAAGAGCCAGCACTCTTTGCAAGAACGGTGGCACAGGTTTTGCTTCAATTGGATGACCTTTAAGGAAATTCGTTCGTGTCTCACAAAAAAAAATTAGCAACTTTGACCAATGCACTTACACTGTTGGCGGCAGAAGACGAAATATTTTTGTATGACTATCGTTTATTCTCGGAACAAGCAATCTCTCGAAAAATATTATAACTGTAGCATATGTTTCATATCATTATCATACCATTCATCCTGTGTTTCTGCTTGGGTTTCTCTAATCTAGAGTTGATTGCTACCTGCAGAAGTGAACAAGCTCAAGCTTGTTCAGGCAATGTTTGCAAAGCGGTTCTGAGTCTCTTAGTCACAGAATGAATGACACGTATTTGACGTGAAGCAGGAACAGACCGCGAAAAACATGTTGAACTTATTTGTCCGTATTTGGTGAACGCATGAGTTTTAAGAAAACAGTTTATTATTAGGCAGTATAGGTCAAATAAACTATCCTTTTCAAGATAAAAATAAACTTTTTTTTCCTAACAGGCCCAGGTCTGTTAGATAAAGCAAAATAAGCTCTACAGACTGACCACCTAGAATTCACCTAAGTCGTGATTCTTTTCAAGCCTGGAACCAAAACTAAAATTTCTAAACTTCTTAAAACTCAAAGTCCGATCCTTTTCAGGAGAAATCATACCTCCAGCTTGGTCAACATGCAGCAGACACGCACTAGTATTCAAAAATGCAATTGCTGCTTTTTCGTGTCAATTTCAGGAAACAAAATACAAAAAAGCAAAAATGTCACTTTTTGCGGTTATTTTGAACTTGGTGTTTATTGATTACCGGACGCATGCTGAGTTACAGTTTTAAGGCTCTGACAAGGCCTGCAGTATACAAGAGTGGGAAAAGCTGGAGGCAAAGTTTGTCATTCTTAGATTATCTTTTTTTTGACTTCAATGCGCGGAGAAAAATCTAGTAAATGCATTCATGTATTCTAGTATGCATATAATATGTGACAACCCAAATGGAAATTCGTGAGATAATTTGCGGCGAGAATCAGAAAACTTTCAAGTGTAGACCAAAAGCTCTCTTATCTTTAAACCTGGGCATTTTGATATGTGTCAGTAGTTGATTGTTGTGCACCACCAAAAAACCAGGTTTCTTGGTGGATGTTTATCCGACCGACGTTTCGACGTGCTCGTCTTTTTCAAAAGGTCTAAACATAGATTATTGGTTTTGGATCTGGCCAGTACGCCGCCAAGAGCCTCCTCCACAAGTGTTAGTCTAGACCTTATCGGAGGATAGCAGCCAGCGGGAAATCATTAAAGTTGTGAAACGAGCTAACCTTAACTCCACTAGTAAGTCCGCGCAATGGAGCAATAGCGAAGGTCACTGAGTGTCACCCAGTGCAAAGGTATTTATGTTCGGCTGTTCAGATTGCATAGCGGTATGGACGGCAAAAGATCACTGTTGATTGACACGCAATCACTTTTAGCACGTCGTCTAGGATTCCTCGTAAGTATCCATGTTGCCTCAAGGATTTTTTTTTGCGCAAATCTCAGTCTTACATAGTGGTACATTTGACTTTGAAATCATTTCCATCATGTACCTCAGCTTTGTTTCTTCCCAACGGTGCTGTTAATATCCCACGTCTTTTGCTAGCCAAATGTTTCTTTAATCTTACACCCAACGTTCTACTCGTCTTTCCTGTTTAGCAGTCTTGGCAGCTCAAACATTCCGACTGGTATATCATACCTGCCTTTGCACAATCCCCAACAGTGCCGTACGGACATACGGATGCATTCATCTACTAGGCATTCGTAATCGTAGAGTCTTTCCGAACTAGCTGCTTATCAATAATATCCTTCGGTACCTTAACCAATACCACATCATTCTGCAGTTCAGCTCGGTGAATGCATCGCTGATTGCCGCGCTAACCTTATCTGTTAAAAAAGGGATGCAAAGGGAAATCTCATTGTTACTCTGTTTACGATATAGATATCGGAAGCCAACTTTCGTAATTCGAGCTGCTCTTCGTGGCCGGTACATATAGCTATAACAGTTTTTATCGCGTTTCGCGGATGACCGCTCGTTTAGTTGCTGCAGGGTGAGCTGACTTGGCGTGGATCAAGATGTTTTTGGATGTTTCTTTACGATACCATTTAGTACACCATCAGACAATCTGATCTGTGTGTTCAAATAGGAGCCAGTTACGTGGTGTTCTCTAGTGAACCATATATTGGGACTGTTAGTTTAAAATCGCGAAGTACTCATCCATTTGGGCTTGAGTCGATGTTATTACACAACAGTCGTCGATATATCGACAGTATATTAACGACATACGCGCAAGTACTGGCTGCTCGATTTTCCTCATATAACATACTGCGAGAACGGGTGCTAGGCGTTAACCGATAGCCAGTCCTCGTATCTGGAAGAAAATCTTCCACACTCGAAGATGTTACATCCCAAGAGTTTTTTTTTGAGTTTACTTTTTTAGTCTTTCAAGTGATAAATTTTAATGATTTTGCTTCAAACTCTACTCTTTTCGACTTAGGAGGCCCTTTGGTGGAGATATTTTAGAGCTTGTCTTGCTTTATTGAAAATCGAAATACTTAGATACTTGGATGGCTCGTCCTCACGTGACGTGCGGGCCCCAGTACAGAAGTTTCCATGTATTCCTGTCCCTCATTTCGGACAGCCACGATCTTCTTGGTCGTCGTCGGTGGCTGCGTCCACGAATTCTAAGGGCGGAAATCGTATCCAACTGATTTCTCAGCTAGTCCATCCATTCCACGAACACGTCTACCCATTTCGTTGATGGTCTTCCTTGGGGTGGCTTCGTGAGGCTTCCACTCACATGTTCTTATTGTCCATCTATCGTTTGTTCTTCTCATTATATGGCCGGCCCACAAATGTTTCGCTTTCGCAACGTATTCCGCTGGGTCACAAAGACGGAACATTCTTCTCATATCCGTACTACTAAGTCCGACTAAATGTTGCTTACGTCGGGTCGTCTACAGAAGACTGCGCTCGAGCGCTCTGTGGGTGGTCCGTAAAGCTTTCGACGTGGCTGCTGTGTCGACCCAAGTCTCAGCTGCGTAACAGAGCGCCGGGAGAACGGTTCGGTCGAACAGGTGGGCACGAAGCTCCGGGTCCGTCAGTTGGTCGTGGCTTCCTTTAGAGGCCCTCGAAGCGGCCCAGGCTGCTCTTCTCCTGTTAAGTTCTTCCCTCAAGTCGTTTTTCATGTTCATCGAACGTCCGAGATACGCGTAAGAGGAGGTCTCCATGGTAAGGGTGCCTTCCAATTCCATTTCTGCATTTTCGCAAAGGGCGTTTTTCATGAACTGAGTCTTCTTTCGAATTATTCGCAGTTCTATCTTCTTCTTTACTCTGTGTAGTTCTTTCAGCATCGTCTCTGCTTCAATGGTATTGCTCGAGAAGAGAACGATCTCATCCGCAAAACGAAGGTTGGACAGGAATCTCCCATCAACTCGTACGCCTCTCTCGTCCCAGTCCAGTGATTTCATCACCCACTTCAAGGCCGCGGTAAACAGATTCGACGAGATTGTGTCGCCTTGTCGGACCAACTTCCCAATTGGTGTGATCAGGGGCGATGGAATAGCTGCATCGTGACGTCCTCACGTAAGTTGGGTCCACTCTTTGATCGACTAGTGCAGAGAGGATGGCGTTGGTTTTGACGCTGTCAAAGGCTTTCTCGTAGTCGACGAAGGTCAGGACGAGAGGTAGTCGGTACTACCGGCAAACTCTATAACCCTCGAAACTGTCTGCATGTGGTCCATGCAGCTGAATCCTTTGCGAAATCCAGCTTGTTCTTGGGGTTGGGCTTCATCCAGTGTCCTAGATATGAGGATAATCTTCGTGAAAGGCTTGTACAGCACGCTCAGCTCGCATATTGGACGGTAATTTCAAAGATCCTCCCATTTACCCTTCTTGAAAGGAAGGACGGTTCTTGACATTTTCCACTGGTTGAGAATCCTTTCCTTCTGAAGGTAAGATGTCAGGTGCGATGCGAGAATCTCGAATAGATGTTGTCCTCCGGCTCGCAGAAATCCGACGGAAAGATAGTCTGGTCCTGGAGCCGTGGATTTCTTCATTGTCTGAATCGCCGTGCGCACTTCAGCAGGTAGAATTATTGATGTATGAATTATGAATGTATGAATGTATGAATGAATTATTGATGTATATTTTCTTAGAGTGTGTGTCTCTGCCTCTTCCAATTGCATTGAAGATTGATAGGGCTAGTCTGACCGCCATCGTGAGTGCATTTATTTCCAATTTTGGTATCGTGGTTTTTACTTGTATTGATGAAAATTTGCACTTCGCGGCGATCAGAGTAGCCGCCTCACCATCAAAGAGGTAGGCGCATGTGGCCACAACGATTTCACTGGCATCCACGAATATGGCCAATCTCGCCTTTTGTGAAACCCGTCGTGAGAAGGATTTTTTGAAGCCGTGTGCGTACTGCCTGATTTCGTTCCATTCTTGACCAAGAGAAGCAGGAAGTACAGTATCCCAATCAAGCTTCTTCTTTCGCAATTATTGCTGGAATCTCTTGGGTTTTGTTACCAGTGGTGTTAGCCATCTAAAAGGATCATATCTTGAGGCAAATTGGCGTGCAATGATTCTTTTGGTGACTGTTTTCGTGGGCTGAATTTCGCAACATAATGACAAAATATCCTCCTTCGTTTCCCGTTTGATCCCCAAAAGTTTCATAGTTGTGCTTTTTGCGCACGCTTCTTCTGGTAAGGTTCCCTTTAAACAAATGTCATTAGAAGCAAATTCCCTCAAGTTCATTTTCATGTTTTCGAAGATTTGGCGGGCTCTTGATGCTTTTATCCTAGCCTCCTTTAACGTCTGTGCCGAGAGTATGAGGTTGTCAACGTAGAGGTTTTCGCGAATCTCTTGCGCGAGTTCACGATCTTCTTCTGAATTTTCTAAATGAAATTGTATGGTTCTGCCTAGTAGTAATGGCGATACGTTCAATCCGAACGTGACTCGTATAAAACCTAGCGTTTTTACATTGTCGCCTTCAAGGAGGGAGCGTCGTCATGAACCCAGAAAAATCGGGTGATATCCCTATCATCCTTGTGCAGATGTACTTGGAGAAATGCCTTTTCTACATCTGCTGTAATCGAAATGCCTTTTCTACATCTGCTGTAATCGCAAAGCCGGAATTCTGAAGCGTAGGAGTAAAGTTATCAAATCCGGCAATATAAGCGGCCCTTGGTGGAGTATATCGTTAAGGGATGGGCATTGTTTATAATGCGATAAAGCATCAAAGACTATTTAAACTTTTGTAGTTTTCTTTTTTGGTGTTACAATTGGTTAATGTGGTATGTAGTGTGGTAAACCTTGAGCTGGAAGTTGACTGGGGGTTTCTTCTTATCCCTTTCTCAAGTTGATCGTAAAGAATCTTCTCATATTTTTGTATGTTTGGTCTGAGCTTTAATGAAGATAGAACGCTAGTCAACGTTTTTTAGCAATCGCTTCATTAGTTGGCAGCGGTGAGTGATTCTCTTTGTATGGGAACCGGACGTATAATCATCAGGCCTTTTTTGAATGGTTTTGTCGAAATATTAGGTTGGCACATAAGTTTTGCAACTTTTCCCGTAACTTTTTTCCTATTTTATGTAGCAATCTCATTTTGTGGCATCATGTAGATCGTATTGTAAGCTGCAAGTTTGCGCAAACCGTTTGATTTTTGATAACGTAGTACAAAAAATCTAAGCATTTTTTGAAAACTGCTGGAAATCGAGGTTTCACGATTTTTTGGCAAACATGAAGCCCTACGAAACCTGATTCAAACATATGAAAAAGCAATTATAGGCAGCATGTAGCTGGAAGTTGGCACATTGGAATCAGTGAAAAAGAAATGAAATTTAAACACAAGTTAAGGTGGGGCGCCTTTGAGAAGTTGAACAAGTCAAATGCGTCAAGTTTTGAAGGCAATTTGTCAATAACTAAGCTGCGAAAAGTCAGAATTCGCTATAACTTTGCACTCTAGGGTAATCCTATGCGGTAAACACGAATATCATATTCATTTGTCGCTAAAATGAAATTCGTCTTTTAATCTCACGAACGAGGCCTTTCTATGCAAAACGGATCTCATTTTTGTGATCAGCATGTCAAATAACCTCTATAAGTCAAGTTTCAGCAAAATCTGATGCATTCTAAAATTTTTCCCATAGTACCGTAAACCTACCGTAATCCTCACATAAGGTGGTAAAAATCGGCAAAAATGTGTGCATTAGAAGCTTACGTCATATTCCTTATATTGCCAAAAAATGAATGCGCTACGTTCAATTAGACAAAAGTTATATAAAAAGTTGCATTACTTATGTGCCAACCTAATATTTTTGCACCCTTTTATTGGCTGCTGCTTTTTTGGCGTTCTTTGTACCTGTGAACTCACACACCCACGATAAATCTATCGTCCAATACTTTTCCCACTGTTTGAGCTCATCATCGAAATTGACTAGGGTATTAGTCGTTACACTGTTAGATCTTTCATTTTTCCCTCCATGAAACACTTCAGTATGCTGCTTTCCTCGTATCAAGTATCCCAACTTTGAAGGAATCAAGTGTAATCCTGACGGAAAAGAAAATTTTGACTAGGTACTTCCAAGAAATTCCACAATTGATCACACCCCAAAAGAAGTGGTTGCGTTTCCTCCTCATTCCCAACAGATTTGGATAGGTTCAACTTATTGTAAAATGAATTGCTTATCCGCCTCGCTAAGTCGCGCTGTTTTTTCTTTGCTAATCAACAGTGGAGTAGCGCAAAAATGAATTCGGTGTTTTTTGTTTTGCCTGTCCCATAGTTCCAACGTAGTGATCGAGAACTTTGTTGGTTTGGGGTTAGCGTGGCCGAAAGTATACATTAGTAACTCCTGTGTAGCTGAGCTATCCAGCCTAAGTCCTTCGCTAACGCTAGCGAAATAAATGACTTGTCGGCATCAGTATTAAAAATTTCAACCTCTCTCCAAAGGTTGGTCTTTGCGCTTTTTACTCGCGCTCGTCCTGTCAACAAAAACACAGTTTCCTTAG
The DNA here is from genome assembly GCA_958299035.1 of Cylicocyclus nassatus. Taxonomy (NCBI): domain Eukaryota; kingdom Metazoa; phylum Nematoda; class Chromadorea; order Rhabditida; family Strongylidae; genus Cylicocyclus; species Cylicocyclus nassatus. Next base: position 75,840,627 of record CATQJL010000112.1, read on the forward strand.
TTTGTGCTTGAATTTTGGTTGTGACAAACAACTGTTCTGTTGTCGTCTTCTTCCATTATTGTGGATTCTCCCTTGCCGAGCTCATTAACTTCTGATTCAAAAGTTTGCACTGGGTGCGCTGCTCCCATTGTTGATTTTGACCGGTGTGTCACCTTTACTCTATTACCCTCTTTTGTTGTAATGGTGTTGCTCTCAATAGCCTTTCCTGCGAATAGCCTACTTTTTTGGATTCGCTGGTGTTTTCCTTCCGTGCTCATATAGGACAGATTGTGTGGTGGTGTTTTTCCCGCCGCACAATTTGCAGCCTATCCCCGTACATTGTCTTGAGGAATGTCCCTTTTTCGCACAATTAAAGCATCGCTTGTTTTCCTCAAATAATTTGCGTTGTTCGAGCGTGGTGTACTTTGAACAAAACAAAGCGCGATGTTGCGGTGATTTGCAAGACATGCAGACAGTAAAGAATTTAACGTTTCAGTGGGTGGAATTGCTTCGTTTTTTCCCAACTGGATGATTGGTTCTTTTACAATCAAATCATTTATGCGTTCTTCCGCTGCGATTTGTTTATCTAAATCTTCTAAAAGTTCTTCAATTTTCCAATCCTCTTCCGTTTGATATTTTTCCATTTTTGTTCGAAAATTTTACGCTGCATAGAGGCATTGAATTTGGACAGTACTTTTTGAGATGTAAATGATCCATTCAAGCTAGCTCCTAGTTTTTGCAATTGAATTGTTATAGGTATAACGTATTCTAAGAGCATTCGTTGCGCTTGGATAGTATTCTCAACTTTTGCATTTTCCAAGCTTAACTGTAATTCCGAAGCAAGTTTGAATATAATATATCTCCATACTTTCTCCGTAGTAGGTCAACTGCGTGATCATAGTTATCTTCCGATATTGGGCATCTTTGTATAGTTTCTCTGGCTTCCTCTCGTAGAGAACTGATCAAATAGTTAAACTTTTCTAATTTTGTCAAAGGTTGACTGTTCACATTTGCTTCAAATAATGTCCAGAAATTTTCGAATTCCCACGCCTTTCCTGCGAGATTGGTATTGGAATTGCTGGCAGTTCCGGTTTCAGAGCGCATTACCCCTCATTAGAAGCTACATTACTCGCGGTGTCCAATTCACGCGCACTAAATCCCTTCGCTTCCAAATTGATGGCCAATATTCGCGCCTGACCTAGCTCAAGATGCGCTTTATCTAAATATTCTTGTGCTTAAATCTCTTGCTCCATTGTTAGTGAGTCACCTAATGAGTCAACTGCCAGCGTAATTAGCCAATGCGTCGTCTGCCAACTTCGTTGTTGCGTTTAATTTTAAATTTGGTTTTGCACGTGCACTCTTGTTTTGGGGTCAGCATAGAGAGTTATGTCCCAATCCTCAAATGTTTTGCACTTGTCTATGATACTATTCAAGTTATTGCAATAGCGTGTCAAAAGTGGTTTCTGTGATTTGAGCGTAATAGGCCCAGCCATTTTTCTTGAACAAGTTTGAGTTGCAAAAACCTTGGTTAATTTCGGATCGAGAGAAGTTGAAGATAATATTGATGAAGATGAAGTACTGCGCAAAATATGAAAGCAATACCACTAATTAAAAAAATTCAAATCCAAAACCAAAGAAAACAAATAAAAACGATCTTTTGAATGCGTACCGATGTCCTTTTTTGTTGTCCTTTTCGTTGTTTGGAGTCGATGCACCATCTGGTAGTTCAGTGGCAAGATACCAACTCAGAAACACCCACACCACATCAATTGATGAGCAACGTTTCATTGGCGATTACCTCAAATTTGGGTAATTAAACCCAATCAAGACATTTCTAAAAACACATAACACACGATATAAATGAACACACATTTACTAGATTTCTTGATCTACTTCGATAAAAACATGAGTGTCAAAGGTGTCAAGAGTCAAACGTTATGAGTAAAATAGTGCTTGTTTATGCTTGAAGCATTTTTGGATGAGTCGTATTTGATTCAAACGTCATGAGTGAAATGGCGCTTATTTTTTGCTTGAAGCGGTTTTGGATGATTCCTATCTGTTTGGCAAAGATCTTGAAAACTGAGCGCTGTGAAAACAAATAAAGGCGCAGGTTAAATGTCATTCTTTTTTACATCGTGGTTTGAATCGTGAAAAGCGTTTACGTTTTTTGAACAACGAACGTGAAGGCGCATTGAGCTTTCTTTTCCTAGAGCGTGTCAATTTTGAAGCAAGAAAGAGATAAAGTAACGCCATGCCTGGTGACTGTGGCTTCTTGAGTGAAAATGATGAACGAAGGCGCACCATCGAGTCGAGCCTCTCTCTATCAGGGCCCGGCACGAGGTTGTCAAATGACAAGCTGGAAATCGTTTTCGGCAAAAAATGCAAAGGGGAAATCGTTTTTGAGGGGTCCGGGGCGAAGCCCCGGAAAAAAATTGATAGTGCATGCTCGCTGCTTATCTTAATATGTTATGTGCCTCAACAGGCGAACACTGGAGTTCGCGCGCGTCAAACTGCGCCGTCGCTAATTGCCGCACGCTCGACGTCGCTCAAGCGATGCTATTTGTAACAGCATACATGACTTTCTCAAAGTATGTGTAACGATATGGCACCAAATTTTGTATGCAAACGGAGAGAGGCTATTTATTGGAAACGAACTATGAAAAACAATGAAAAACTTATGTAAACGGAACTAGTAATTAGCATTTTTTCCGAGAATTTCGCAAAATTAGTAAATGAGGATGTGAATTGAAACGGCTCGTTTGGAACGCGCAGATGACGATATGGTATGAAACTTGGTGAGTACATGCACACGTGCTTGAAGGGCTTAGCTGAGGAGTTTCATCGAAAAATTATGTGACTGAAGGTCGTGGCAGACTTTTTTCTAAAAATTTCCCGCTACCAAAGAAACGGAAAAATGGCTCGTTTGCAACGCAGAGGTAACGAAATCGCGCGGGATTCGGTGTGTATATGCGCAGTAGGGCTAAGTAACAAATTATGAAAAATTATGAAAAACTTATGTGAATGAAGCGCGTGCTTAACTTATTTCCAAATTAGCTTGTCATTTGACAAGCTAATGACAAGCTGAGCTTGTCAAAACTCTCGGTTCACATAATTTTTTCAAAATTTTTACATAAATCTACTCTACGCCTAAAGATTAGTATATACTAAAAATTTGGTTTCAAAGCTCCTCCTCTCCTCATTGCTAGAGGCAAAAATAGCCTCAGCAGCCCCGTTTCCTAAGGAGGAAAGCGCGCTCCAATCGATAACGGCGTCGCTGGGCCAATCGATAACGGCGTCTCTGGATTTTATAATCGGCGTTTTTCCAGTTTTTCTCACTATTTTCGTGTCGGATTCTATCTAAATGAATAGAAGGTGAGTTTCTTGTTTCATTTGATTGTGCTTATCCCAACTTGCATGAGTTTTACAGTCTGACCCAATCCTAACCAGGCCAAAATTGGCATGGCGGGAGTCCGCGTCGCTAGGTTTCGCGGTCACGCCCACGGCGTGCTTCTCTGCTCCCTCTCTAATCCTTTGGCTCTCTCCGACAGCGCGCATATGCAGCGCAGACCGCTTGCTCTGCGAGCGCGCAAATTTATGCCGCGCTTCGGCCTGATCCCCATTTGGAGCAGACTGTACACTTTTTACATAGCAATTTGTATGATGTTTACATTCTCCAGTTTTCTCACCGTTTTTTTCTAGATCGCGCCAAATTGAAAAGAAGGTGAGTGTGTTGTTTCATTTACTTGTGTATGATGCAATTTGCATGCATTCATGCTGTTTTGAATGTTGCTACGACGCCTAGATCTTCCTTAGGGGGAATTGCGTTGTCAAAACTCGGTTTTTTTTTAAATTTGTGCTTCTTGTGGAACCTAAATATGTTTATTCATGTCACATTTATACTGTGCATGAACAGCGCTGCTCTTCCAGTGAGTTTTTGACCTTTACTCGCGTTTTATTGTGACATAGCCAAGGTGGATGAATTGAGATGAGTTTTTCTTCTCATTTCTAAGTGTTTTGCGTTTTTCTTCACTTCTACTCTTTCTTTCTTGTACCTATCTCTTACCTTCATTTTTTACTGCGTCATATTCATCTCCATTCCTGTCATTCTCAGGGTTACGCATCATTCACTCATCTATATCTGTGAGTATGAGAGTTATATGATGATGTGATCTTTGGAGCGACGCTGCTCTTTCTTCCTCACCTTCCTTTCCTATATCTTTCATCAAAAATCCGTCCTATTGCACTACGTCAGAGTTTAGGGCATTTTCAAGGCTTTGCGTGCATGAAATCATCACAACAGCCACTGCGCTGCTGCCGTTGCGGCGGCGAGCGTCTTCGCCGTTTTTTCTTCTTCAATAAAAACTTCTATGGGTAAAGTGTTCGCTGCGCAGTCACTGTTAGTTTTTGGGTCAAATGGGCATTCGTAAAAAAAATTTTGGGGTCAAAGGGGAATTCGTTCTCGAAAACCCCTTTTGACAACCTCGTGCCGGGCCCTGCTCTCTATCTGATAGTTGATCATCCTGTTGCTGCAATTTTGTTGCTGTCGCTTGGCGCATTCTGTGAAAACTCAGTTACTAAGATAAAGATACCATGGGAAAGTGTGAATTTTTTGCAGTTCGCTGTGAAGCCGCGATATGATTAAAGTTTTGAAAATGCTGTACATCTTCGGTATGTTCTCCGGTTTTTATCCTATCTGTTTTTTTCTTAAACTGGTGGTATTCAGAGCGGTAAACGCAGCATAGATGATTGGCATGACTGGCAAGGATCTTGGATACTTTAGACTTTGTACCTCTATGATACTTATTCTACCTAAACTCAAGGGAATTTTCGATTTGTAAATCACGGATCGTATCCCGCCTACGGCGCCGGGTGGTAGCAAGAACGATGTCAAAGTACTCAGGGCGCCTTTCGGATTGGACAAAAACGACACGTCTGCCCGGACGACACGCCATGGAGACTGCCTCATGCTCTGCACCTACAACGCCAGGACAGTCTCCACAAACGCCGACCTCCACGCTCTTCTCGACGCTGCAGAGCACATCAACTACCACATCATCGCTCTGCAGGAAACGAAGTCCAGGAAGAACGACGTGCGACAGATGAGTGATGGGACCCTCATCATTCGTGGTGAAAAGGTTCCATCACGAAATGTGGGAGGCGTTGGCTTTGCCGTCCACCCATCTATCGTCCATCTTGTCGATTCGCACGAGATCCTATCACCTCGACTGGGCATCCTACGACTACGCCCTCCACGTCAGAAGACCATGAGCATCAACTGTTACTCGCCAACATCAGCAGCTGACGACTCAGAACTAGATGCTTTCTACGAAGACGTGGAGGAGGTCGTCCGTAACGAAAAGTCCTTCTACAAGTATGTTGTGGGCGACTTCAATGCGAAAATCGGAATGTTACCAGAAAAAGAATATAGGATCGGGAAGTTTGGATATGGGCTCCGAAACGAAAACGGCAACCGTCTCGTTGGGCTTCTCTCCGCCGCACGACTCTTCCATGTAAACTCCATCTTCATAAAGAAAGAACATCGCCGGTGGACTTGGGAATCGCTCAACGGAACGACTCATGCTGAGATCGGCCACATTCTCACCAACCGAAGGTGGAGCTTACTCGATGTCTCAGTAGTTCCATCCTTCTGCAGTGGCTCCGATCACCGCTTCCTTCGAGCAAAGATACGATTCAGTCAAAGGCTGGAAAAGAAAGTCTGTCACAGTGCCGCGAGAAGGAAAGAAGTTTTTATGACGGTAACAGGCTGGAAGAGCTCATATTAAGTTGTGACTGGCCCATCGAGGAGGACCCAACGTACGACTACGACCGGCTTCTGAAAGGATTGCGAACCTGTGGAGAATGCGCCTCAGTGACTTCTGAGAAGAACTTGGAACGCATTTCGAAGACCGCCAAGGAAATGCTCGAAAGAAAAAGATTTCTGAGGCAGGATCCGAATGCAACCCATCTCGAGCGAATGATAGCCAACGCCAGTTGCAGAACAGCTTTGCAAGAGGATCTCAGGAAGTACAGGCAAGCCAAGATACTGGAAGCAGCCGAAGGAAGACGAAGTCTTAAGAAATGCCGAAGGGACCTCTGTGAATATCACGTACCACTGGCTGCACTATTGAACGAAGACGGGACTCCGACTTCTTCCCGACACAAAATGGAATCTATCGCAAAGAACTTTTACACCAACCTCTTCCGCTCATCAACACCCGTGCAGATGCCCGTTGTTCCCACTGGAGAAGTACCACCACGAATTCTACCTGCTGAAGTGCGTATCGCGATACAGATCATGAAGACATCCACGGCTCCAGGACCAGATCATGTTTCCGTCAAACTTCTGCGAGCCGGAGGACACCGTCTACACGAGATTCTAGCGTCGCATTTGACATCTTACCTTCAGAAGGAGAAAATTCCCGACCAGTGGAGAACGTCAAGAACCGTACTTCTCTTCAAGAAGGGTGAACGGGAAGATCTTCGAAATTATCGTCCATTATGCCTGCTGAGTGTACTGTACAAGCTTTTTACGTACGAAGATTATCCTCGCTCGCATATCAAGGACACTGGATAAAGCCCAACCCCAAGAACAAGCTGGATTTCGCAAAGGATTCAGCTGCATGGACCACATCCAGACCGTTTCGAGGGTCATAGAAGTCTGCCGGGAGTACCGACTGCCTCTCGTCCTAACCTTCTTCGACTACGAGAAAGCCTTCGACAGCGTCGAAACCAACGCCATCCTGTCAGCGCTAGTCGATCAAGGAGTGGACCCAGCCTACGTGAGGACACTAGCCAACTGCTACAAGGACTGTACAACAACAATACAGCTGTTCCATCGCCCCCTGACCATACCAATCGGGAAGGGGGTTCGACAAGGCGACACAATCTCGCCGAAGCTGTTCACCGCGGCCTTGCAGAGTCACTGGACTGGGACGAGAGAGGCATACGAGTTGATGGGAGATTCCTGTCCAACTTCGTTTTGCGGACGACATCGTTCTCTTCTCGAGCAGTATCACCGAAGCAGAGACGATGCTGAAGGAACTGAACGAAGTAGGGAAGAAGATCGGACTGCGAATAAATTGGAAGAAGACTCAGTTCATGAGGAAAGCCCTTTGCGAAGATGCAGAAATGGAATTGGAAGGCACCCCTATTATGGAGACGTCTTCTTACGTGTATCTGGGACGTTCGATGAACATGGAGAACGACTTGAGGGAAGAACTCAACAGGAGAAGAAGAGCAGCCTGGGCCGCCTTCGGGCCTCTGAAGGAAGCCACCGACCAACTGACGGACCCGGAGCTTCGTGCCCACCTGTTCGACTCAACCGATCTCCTGGTTCTCTGTTACGCAGCTGAGAGGGCCGATACTGTAGCCACGTCAAAAACTTTACGGACCACTCACAGAGCGCTCGAGCGCAGTCTTCTGAAGATGACCCGACGCAAGCAACATCTAGTCGGACTTCGCAGCACGGATATGAGAAGAATGTCCCGTTTTCGTGACCCAGCGGAATACGTTGCGAAAGCCAAACACCGATGGGCCGGTCACATAATGATAAGAACAGACGACAGATGGACACTAAGAACATCTGAGTGGATTCCTCGCGAAGCCAAACGTGATCGAGGAAGACCACTAACGAGATGGGCAGACGTGTTCGTGGAACGGATGGACCAGCTGAGAAATCAGCTGGATACGACTTTCGCCCCTGGAACTCGTGGACGCAGCCACCGACGACGGCCAAGAAGATCGTGGATGTCTGAAGCGAGGGACAGGGAAAAATGGCAACTTTTGTACTGGGGCCCGCACGTCACGTGAGGACGGGCCAACTAAGTATCTAAGTAAGTAAGTAAATCACGGATTGAGATAAAGCTGTTTTTTACTTTTCTTTTCCCACTGTGTCAGGTTTAGCTTGCTGGTAAGCCTTAGAAGGTGAATTTATGACCTGTCTGCTATTTTCAAAAGATTAAGCACTGCATGATGGCTGAATAGTACAAAATAAGACTAACATGTGGTCACGATACCTCTAAAAAAATTTTTTTGAAAAATTTGACGGCAAAAATTGGCCTTGCGCGAACTACCTCTCGGTCGTAAGCTGAAACAGACGAAATAATTCAATTATTGAGTCTCACTTGTGAAATAGCTTTTACCTACAATCTGAATGCATGCAACTTGCAAAAACATCTTCGTTGATTTACGTGATGTCTTAAAATTATCTATCATGCCTCCAACCATCATTTTTTAGAAGGGTCTCAATAATTGCTTCTCTAAAGTTATTACGCCACAAAGCGCGCTCTGCATGTACTTTATCTAAAACCAAATTTGTAATTAGTTTCTATACCAGCACATTTGATTTCAACAAGAGTTGGAAGTGAAAGAGTAATTTCATATACGGATGATATGAAATGGGGGCCACTCCTGAGCTTGTTGAAATGCGTTAGAACTAAAACCTACATCATTTGCAAAATCTTGTCCAGTATCTTCCAATATCAAATGCAAAGGTCCTGACCTGATAAGCATGGATGGAATACTGCGCACAGAATGAGTTTGGCAAATTAGCGTTAAGAAAGCTTTATCCACCACGCTTCAAATGTGCATTTTTATACTGTACATATTTTCGCTTGTAAAACTTAGTCATATTTTTGTTGCTATGTATCACAATTTTGTTCTCCTCAACTGCTGTTATTAATGAATGCAAAAGTTATGTTTGGTGCTTTAACCGGTGTCTGCATAAAGAACAACAAATCATTTGCTGATTTTTGGGGGGTTTATAAAGTTCCCTGGAAATATGGTTGCAGAAGTTTTGGGAAGTACTAGGTTGATGCAAAAATAATAAGCGTTTTTCTCGGTCTTGTTTCGAAACAACTATCTTTTCCAATAAACTTTATTCTTTAGAACAGACTTGGCATACTGTCAACAAGCTTTCCTCATGCTCTATCTATCAATGTTAAAACTAGCATCATTCAGCATTCTAGCATCATTCGTTGTATATTTACACTTCAAAAACTGCACTTGCACCAGAATCTTAATCATTTACTTTACTGGTCAGAATTCAAACGCCAATTACGGCCTTTTCTTAAAATTTCAGTTGCTGCATGTGGTAGAAATCGCCTACATTAAGCACATTAATTACAATTCTTGAAATCATTCAAACTGAGATATCGAAACCGCAACATGGTTAGTTGTTGCAATCATTCTGTGCCCACAAGTTTCTATTGGAGAAGGCAATCGCCAAAGCTTCGCTCATTCCTGTAAGCGTAAGGGTGCAGCCACCTGTTGGTAGTTTTTGCAAAAATTTTAGGCCGTTCGGTAAGAGAAAATCAGAAAAATACCCCATAATTTGAGACCTTGAGGATGAATAACAATTGAAAAAAGCTTACTATTTTGGTTTTGATTTTTTTCCTTACGCAAGTCTATTTTGTCCAATCTCATTTTCATCTTCCTTTATCCTGCTGGCTACAAATCATTTATAATAAAAAACTTTGAAGGAAGTTATGATTTGTCAGAGGCGGGGTTTCAGAGAAAAAAACTATTTCGTCTTTTAATCCACATTTTTCTGCCCGCTTGTGGTATGAGCATAGGTGGATTTGCGCTTTATCGCGAAAGGATTGCTGCTTTTGATGGTTTTATGTGGATTTGTGGGTCTTCAAGAAGTTATAACACGTCAAAATAAGAACTCGTAAAGCTATTTTATAATTGTCGTTTGAAAGTCAAATTTTTGCGATACCTGAAAATTACTCAAAATAAAAACAAGCATTATCATGCAAAACTACAAAAGTGCGCAGTAAATCTGCATATGCAAAATGTAGATGAAAAGCTTTTCCCCTTGGTTTTCAGCAATTCTCAAAAAATTAACTATAATCATTAAAGTGGGGCTTAGAAGTCGGTGAATATAAGTACATATTTCAGATAGCGCTCGATGTCTCAGTAGTTCCATCCTTCTGCAGTGGCTCCGATCACCGCTTCCTTCGAGCAAAGATACGATTCAGTCAAAGGCTGGAAAAGAAAGTCTGTCACAGTGCCGCGAGAAGGAAAGAAGTTTTTATGACGGTAACAGGCTGGAAGAGCTCATATTAAGTTGTGACTGGCCCATCGAGGAGGACCCAACGTACGACTACGACCGGCTTCTGAAAGGATTGCGAACCTGTGGAGAATGCGCCTCAGTGACTTCTGAGAAGAACTTGGAACGCATTTCGAAGACCGCCAAGGAAATGCTCGAAAGAAAAAGATTTCTGAGGCAGGATCCGAATGCAACCCATCTCGAGCGAATGATAGCCAACGCCAGTTGCAGAACAGCTTTGCAAGAGGATCTCAGGAAGTACAGGCAAGCCAAGATACTGGAAGCAGCCGAAGGAAGACGAAGTCTTAAGAAATGCCGAAGGGACCTCTGTGAATATCACGTACCACTGGCTGCACTATTGAACGAAGACGGGACTCCGACTTCTTCCCGATACAAAATGGAATCTATCGCGAAGAACTTCTATACCAACCTCTTCCGCTCATCAACACCCGTGCCGATGCCCGTTGTTCCCATTGGAGAAGTACCACCATGAATTCCACCTGCTGAAGTGCGCACGGCGATTCAGATTGTGAAGACATCCACAACTCCAGGACCAGACCATCTTTCCGTCGAATTTCTGCGAGCCGGAGGACAACGTCTACACGAGTTCTCGCGTCGCACCTGACATCTTACCTTCTGAAAGAGAGGATTCTCGACCAGTGGAGAACGTCAAAAACCGTACTTCTCTTCAAGAAGGGTGAACGGGAAGATCTTCGAAATTATCGTCCAATATGCCTGCTGAGTGTGTGTACAAGCTCTTCACGAAGATTATCCACGCACGCATATCTAGGACACTGAATAAAGCCCAACCCCAAGAAGCTGGATTTCGCAAAGGATTCAGCTGCATGGACCACATGCAGACGGTTTCGAGGGTCATAGGAGGTCTGCCGGGAGTACCGACTGCCTCTCGTCCTGACCTTCTACGAGAAAGCCTTTGACAGCGTCGAAACCAACGCCATCCTGTGTGCGCTAGTCGATCAAGGAGTGGAACCAGTTTACGTGAGGACACTAGCCGACTGCTACAAGGACTGTACAACAACGATGCAGCTATTCCATCACCCCCTAACCATTCCAATTGGGAAGGGGGTTCGACAAGGCGACACCATTTCGCCGAAGCTGTTCACCGCGGCCTTGCAGTGGGTGATGAAGTCACTAGACTGGGACGAGAGAGGTATACGAGTTGATGGAAGATCCCTGTCCAACCTTTGTTTTGCGGACGACATCGTTCTCTTCTCGAGCAGTATCACTAAAGCAGAGACAATGCTGGAGGAACTGAACGAAGTGGGGAAAAAGATCGGATTGCGAATAAATCGGAAGAAGATTCTGTTTATGAGGAACGCCCTTTGCGAAGATGCAGAAATGGAATTGGAAGGCAACCCTATCATGGAGACGTCTCTTCACGTGTATCTCAGACCTTCGATGAACAGAGAACGACTTGAGGGGAGATAACAGGAGAATTAGAGAAACCTGGGCCGCCTTCGGGCCTCTGAGGGAAGTTACCTATCAACCGACGGACCGAAACTTTGTGCCTACCTGTTCGACTCAGCGGTTCCCCGGCGCTCTGTTGCGCAGCTGAGGCTTGGGCCGACACCGTAGCCAAGTCGAAAGTTTTAGGGTCCCCTACAGAACGCTCGAGCGGAGTCTTGTGAAGATGATCCGACGCAAGCAACCTCTAAAGAGTGTCCCGTCTTCGTGACCTAGCGGAATACGTTGCGAAAGCGAAACATCAATGGGCCAGTCACATTATGAGAAGAACAAACGACAGATGGACACTAAGAACATCTGAGTGGATTCCTCGCGAAGCCAAACGTCCCCGAGGAAGACCACCAACGAGATGGTCAGACGTGTTCCTCGTGGGCGCAGCCACTGACGTCAACCAAGAAGTTCGTGATTGATGTTTGAAGCGAAGGACTGGGATCGATGGAAACTTTCATGCTGAGGCCCGCATGTCGCGTGAAGACGGGCGATCTAAGTGCCTAAGTAAGTAGTTACCCTTCCGAAACGTTACCGTTCTGGAGACAAACAAAGATGAATTCAATTTTTCCTTGTTGTTCTTGTTTTCCTTGTTTTATTTCTTATTTTTCTAGGAATAAAGGACTATATGTTGCCGAAAGAAGGTGGTCTCACGCAGACACTAAGACATGCACGTTATAAACACCACATTTGTCAGCTGTCCGCGCGAAGTGGGCCGATCGGCGCCCCTACACTTTACTGCAGGTTTGGACATTTTCGGGTGCTGGAACAATCTGCAAATCGAAATGCCGCCATATGAATAAAGTTTTCAAACTCATTGCTGTGATTATCCTGCTAGAAGTTTCTTCCGCTTCTGCTATTTTTTGCATCTTTTTCATTGCAAACAACCTTCCACTTTTTATGGGGACAAACAACTTTCACTTTTGAGGTCTTATTTCTGGACTGTTCAAGATATGGAACCACATGTAGGAAATTGTTCAGATTCTTCATCTTATTGTAAGCTATCATTTTTCCAACTGTTGAAAGTATTCCACAAATTATGTCGCTTAATGATTGCCAGCACTCAAAAATGCCTTTTTGAGCTTTATTGATTCTTTCGAAACCATTTTATACAGAAAAGATATATGTAGAATTACCATGGAAACACAGTGCAAAAAGAAAACTTTTCAGTGACCTGATATAAGTTATCCATATGAATCAACTACCTTGAAGGGAAGAAACTGCAAAAAATGCTACTCAAAATGGTAAGTTTCAGTTCCGGTTTTGTAATTTCCAAAAAATTATGGATATCCATGATGACATCTTCAGGCGCAAGGCATACCTCCAGCGGTTCCGTCAAATCGCTGGAACTCAATCTGCAAATGCTGCCATTTGAATAAAGTTTTCAAACTTATTGCTGTGACTATATCCTGTTAGAAGTTTCTTCCTAACGCATAGCTTTTGCATATTGTTACAAACATAAAGTCTTGCTCTAGGCATACCTTCGATAGTCTAGAGACAGGGCCTCAAAAGTGAAGGTAGTTTGAGCGTCTGACCTCATGAAAAGTGAAGGTTGTTGAAGGAAGATTAGAGAAGAGAAAATGACGCAAAACATATATAAAAAGGAATAGAAATTGCTGAAAACTGGATGAAAACGCTGCAATGAGTTTTGAAGTCTTTCATTTGGCGGCTTTTCACAGTGCAAGTGCTAGGATTAGCATTTCGCAACACGAGGGAAAGCGAGGAAGAGCTAATTTCTTTCTTGTGATTGTTCCAAAAAACATGTTTCGAGAGGAGTGGTTATCAAGGAGGAGATAAACAAGAAAGAAATTAGTTATGAAAACGCAAAGTTATTTTTCATTGAGTCGAAAAGAACGTCGAAGGAAAATTCGGTTTTCGATGCATCCTTTGAATTTTTAGCTCCGCATTGTAGTTCCCATTTTCTGGGACGTTGTCTAAATTGTAGCGCTCACTATTCTGGGCAACAATCGCCCAAGTGGAAAAAATCGCTGCGAAAGCACTGAAACAGAACAAGGTAAAAAACGTTTTACGATTTTTCGCAAAAAATTCCACCATAATGGAAGAGATAAGGGCTGAATGGTTGCCTGCAATATAAACAGAAGCAAGATCTATAGAATGCGTGAAAAAACCGCGTGAAAGGATTTAAACTAGAAAAAAAAACAAGAGATTTCCTAAAACAAGGTTTTTGCCGAATTTCTCAATCAAATCAAAAAATGTGGTACTGGGACGTTGTCAGCGTGAAAATAGAGATCAAGAGCTTCAATTTGATATATAGCTTGCTAAAATTGGATTCGAAACAGCGAAGAAAAGGGTATCAGAGCCAAATGCCCCGCGCCCCGCGTTTGGGGTAGCGAGGTAGCACGCAGCCTGCGGAGACGCAGACGAGCAGCGGAGACAGACCAGAGCCGACGGGGCATTTGGCTCTGGTCGTAGATCTCCGCGGGGTCTCAACGAAACCCTGCAACATTATGTATCATTCTGATCGCCATGACACGGTGAGGAGAACTGACAACGTCCCAAGCTTTGGAAATCCCTCATTAACGAGATAGACCCGCGTTTTCGTGCGCGACTCTCTGCGCAAGATTTAAGCGCAGTTTCTCGTTTCTATTTAACTCTAATAGCTTTTCTAAACTTCCGAAACTCTATTTTGGTCAAATGAGAGGTTAACTGAGGAATTTTTTCCTGAATTTTGGCGAAAATTCCACAGAAACCTTCTTTTTAACGTAAAAAAGGCTATGAGAACGCCAATTCTCGGTTTTGCTGAAATAAGCTAAAGATGTTGTTCCCTATATTTACTTCGTTAACATACGTTCCGATATAGTCAGGGCAATAACATCCAGGGCGAAGCCCCGAATGACTTATATTTTTTTCCAAGTGAAGGTTGTGTCCCCTCATAGCCCTCAAGTGAAGGTTACCAGAGTACGTGGCTCTATGTATCGAGGGTATGCCTTCAATATATCTGCCTTCAACATTTTCACTGAGATCGAGGCTACACTTAGACTCTCATTTTAAATATCTCACAAGGGAAGCATGTTTAGTCGAAGTGGCCTTTGCAGATGGGACCCGTACTGCTCCGGAGAGCATAGCACAGTGATTTGAAACCTGCCTTCACTATCTGCCCAGCGCGTCTGGACGCCGAGTTATGGACATTTTTAGATTAAAAAATTGAATGCAAAACTGGAACACAATTGCCCAAATTTGCTCAATGATCCGGTATCAGAGCATGCAATGGATACATCTTTTCTAATACGCTAATACCTAACACTGCTTTATTCAAACGCTGGAAAGATTTAACAATCAATTTCACCTAAATTCTGCATTCACTTTTCGTTCCAAAAACGGTCATAACTCGGCATTTAGCGGCGCGCAGATAGTGAGAGCAGATTTGAAGCCACCCTGCAATGCTCTTCAATGTGGTGTGGGTCTCATTAGAAAACTCCACTTCGACAATAAACGCTTTCCTTGTCACGTGCATTGTACAACTCACTTCGTTACTTACCATTCAAGAATTCATATCTTAGAAACCAGCGAAGACTACCAATTTTTCAGTTTTTGTTTATCTCAAAGCTGCCGCCATATCTCTACTATTCAAACCTACCCTCTCTCCTTTCTCTCCCTCTTTCTCTCTCCTATCCTCGTTTTCCCCTCTCCAATTTTGTCTCTCTTTCTCATTCTTTTGTTATACATAGCCCGCTGCATGATTTCTACCATATTATCACTGTTTCAGACTGCTGTGACGTTGTAACACTTGTCAACTTCTGGACGAGATTGTGCCGTTGAGGTAGGTGATGTTGAGGAATTGTATCAACTTTCTTTCTTTATTTTTGTTGAGCTTATTTTTTACCATTTGCTTTCTTCTTTATAGGAAGCTGCAATTTTTCTCTTTCATAGCTATTCTCTAAAGCTGCCGCCATCTGTTTACTGTTTGAACCTATTCGCTCTGTCTCCCCCCTCTCTCTCTCCTGCCTCTCCCTTTTCTTCTCTTTCCTCTCTCCTTGTTCTCCTCTCCATTTCCTTCTCTCTCCTTTCCTCGTTTCCCCCTCTCCATTTTGTCTCTCTTCCTCTTTCTCATTCTTCTGTTATACTTAGCCAGCTGCATGATTTCACTAGTTATTACTGTAAACTGCTCAGACGTCGCCTAATTGTCAATTTTTTGTGAAGACAACACTTCTTCTGCGGAGGCTTTTATCGTTGCTTTATTCGTAAAGGTAAGAAGGGAAAGGGAATTGGGTTTTGGGAACCGATTTGATCAAATAAGCTTATTAACCGCTTTTCAAATTCATTTTTCGTTGTTGTGGGGGCTGCGATGAGAGCCGTAAAAAATAAGACTATCTTTATCAAGGCTCCATACTTATCTGACCATGGATAAACATAGCTGACGATATGTACAACAAACATCAGAATGTCGCCAGTACGCCTGAAACATTAACGGCAAGCGATTGACCTAGACTGCTGCTTCAGGCTCACTTGAGGGCTATGCTGCGGCACCCAATTTCACATACGTAAAACCTTTACAATTTACAGAAATGGCACAATTAACAGAATCTACTCATTCACTTTTTCGCCTCCCCAAAATTATATTTTTCAGATTTGACGGTTCTTTGAATAATGTTCCGCTAATCCATGTCAGGCAAAAAATGTTTAAGGCTAGTTTTGCCTTTGCACCCTGAATGTACCCATGCGCAGCAGCACATGCAGTTGGAGATAGCGTTGACAATAACGATTTGCCACCCGCCTGCCTCGATCGTCAGATCTGAAAACCTTTAATTGGGGTGTTGTGGCATAGGATAGAAGGGGTGTCGCTAGGTGTTCTGCAAAGAAGCTTCCTTTTTTTGGATGGACGACAGCGAAGTCGTGGCTCATGAGCCAAAGACTTTGTCATGAAGTTGTAGTCCCAGCGATGCTGTATATAACTTGTCGACTTAATAGATTTCTTCGAGCTGTTTTTGAAAGGTCGTTTGATGCCGCTGATCGTCGAACAAACGAACACTTAAGGGAAGTCAAAGAATGCAGAGTTCCAAAACCCAGGCTCCGGGGAAATCTGGAGGTTTATTGGAGTGTGAATCCAAGTGGGGATAGTAAAAATGCCGAGACAAAGGGACCACTGGAAGGAGAGCTGCACTCGGCGGGCATTCATTTGCTGGGAAGTTGATGCCACGATCGCTTTGAGGAATTGCTAAGTCGCTCTACTTTGCCAGCAACAACAAGTCGAACAGGAAGGCTATACAAAATCATACCTTTTATGGTCCTTTTCAATAGCGCCTGTGAGCAAAATTTTTGCTTTCGTCGACGATTATTAGCACCGTCTGAAGGACTACTCTTTAGGCAGTACATTCCGTCAAAACGACATCTGTATGGCGTAAGCTTTTCAAACTTTGCAGAGAGGTGGCTACACTTGGCGAACTAGAATATACGTTGGAAAAGATTTATCAAGGATTAAGCCTGTGTTGACGTTTGTAGTGTGGACCGAGATGGATAAATTCTCAATCAAGGGAGCATTCGCCAGGGACTTGATACAAAGAAGAACGCATTACGTCAGCACGTTAAAAAGGACTCGCTTCGGCATACCAAACGGCTGAAGGATGTGATGGAGAAGAGGGCAGCTTTTTCAGCAATGTCCCTATGGAATACTAGTGTCGAAGTGGCGAGATAAGCGAGATCTGATAATAATTAAACAACGCACATCAAACGCAAAGCTTACAACTGCAGCGAACTACAGCAAAATAATGGGTTTTGTTGATCAAAGCGATCAAATAATCGCCTGCACTTCTTTCATTCACAAGACAACTAAGTGATAGATACGACTAATTTTTCACTTGATGCTGTAAACTGCTATGCTGAACTCATGGAAACTTTACCGCGACACATAAGGAAGATCAAGCTGAACGAGTTCAAAATGGACATCGAGCCCTGTTAGGCAAAGATAAAGTCTGTTTCTCGACAACGCGACGCATGCCGCTGGAGGTCTGCGGTTGCCAGAGAAAAGGATGCAAGAATTGCTATAAAGAATTGGCTAAAGGTTTTGAGCTTGCTTATGCTGCTAACAACGTTAAAAGTGTTGATATGAGAACGCGCTCATGTTATAAGCATTTTTTTGTTAGTCGATTTCAAAAATTCGCATAAGAATTGCGAGATTAGCGCATAGAGCTTTTGTTTCTGTCAAATAGCGTTATTAGAGCGAAGATTGTAACATTTCAATGCGAAATAGACAGTTTGCTCGCTTAAACTTCGAGAGACGCATTTGACTTTTTGGCATTTTCTTTGCTTTGGACTTGATAAGCAGAACGCATTATATTTCGACCAAGATACTATGATGGCACGAAACAGGTAAACAATCTCGATTGAAACGACAGCTTTTTGCCGACGAAATCTTGATGAATGCTAGTTGCTGGGATAAGCGAATAAGCATGGGAACAATCATGCACAATGAGGGCAGAGCAGATCAAGAAAGAAATGATGGATTTCATAGATCAAATTGACTGGATAAGCAATCACACTCTTTCTACTAGATGCAGTTCATATTACGAGCATTCTTGTGATTACTTTCACGAGACGCATAAGAATTGCGAGATGTGAGGTACAGGGCTTTTTTTATTGAGATGTTAGATTGTCATCTTTGCCATTGCATTATGAGTTGCAAACTTTTTGCATGCAATTTGAAACTATGTCCTTAGGTGTTAATAACTTACTTCTTGTTAGGAGATATTTTTGTAAACATTTTTTTGCAGACGGCTTTCATTTTTTAGGCGATTTGATTTTTTTTATTCCAGAGAAAAAGTTTTTAGGCAACTCCTCTTCAATCTCTCCATTATTGTCGCTGTGATCATGTTATTACGTCATTTTGTGGAAAAAAAGGCTAAAAAGGGTGAATATTGTCAAAATCTGACCGATGTTATAGCGTCGTCGAAGAACCGAGTATTATTTATGGTATTTTTCTTCTCGCAAAATATCTAGCCTATGACACACGCCCGTCCCGAGTTGTAGGGGTTCCATTCAACGGATCTGCTCGTGATTCTTATGTTGGATTTAGATGCTGGCATTGTGTGTTGCGCAAGGTGCAGCTTGAAACCTTGTCTGCGACTTGTTTTATGGATTTTGTTACACACACACACACACACACACACACACACACACACACACACACACACACACACACACACACACACACACACACACACACACACACACACACACACACACACACACACACACACACACACACACACACACACACACACACACACACACACACACACACACACACACACACACACACACACACACACACACACACACACACACACACACACACACACACACACACACACACACACACACACACACACACACACACACACACACACACACACACACACACACACACACACACACACACACACACACACACACACACACACACACACACACATTCATGATTATATCGTCGTCTCCCGAGATAGATGGGGCGTGCCGCTGCACAAGTGCCGCTGCACAAGTCCGCAACTTGCCGTAACTGATACGGTATTAGCCACGGCGCAGAATCGATAGCGCCGAACAGCTGATGAATTTCGGACGCAGCAACGATGGGTGAGCTATTTTTGCAACTAATCAAGCTTTTTCTTTTCTGATTTTAATAGGAATTGCTAGGGGTGAGTCTGGAATGTTCATTTATACTTATTTCATAGTATTGTGTCAGTTTTGACGCATTGCGGGTGCGGATGTAGCACTCTAGTTGAATATTGCGTGCTTTTGTTTCTTGATTTCTACTTATTAGTGTGTTTATCGAACTTGCTTTTACTATTTATCGAAATACTTCACTATACTTACCCGTGCTCCATGTTTATGTTGTTTTGTTTAGGTTTCGGTATGGAGATTTGAAGCACAAGTGAGCAAAACGAAGTAATTCGATGATATGCGAAGGCAAATCCAATAAATACGACTAATAAATAGAAAGAAAAAAGTATAAGCACATAATATTCAGCTAGAGTACAAAATCCTCACCGGCTGTGCGTCAGAACTGACAAAGTAATATAAAACAAATGTAATTAAACGTGTACGACGCACCTTTAGCAACTGCTATCAAAATCTGGAAAGAAAAACATGATTAGTTGCAAAAATAACTCACCCATCATTCTGCGTGCAAAATTCATCAGCTGTGCTGCTCTATCGATTCTACTCCGTGGCTAATACCGTATCAGTTACGGCAACTTGCGGACTTGTGCAGGGACACGCTCCATCTATCTCGGGGAGACGACGATATATAGGATTAAATGAGAGTTTGGAGTATGCTAATTTTGAAACGAATTCATGGAATTCAGTTTCCCACCGTATCCCTACGCCCTCCAGAGGCCGTATTCACCATTGAACTTAAAGTAAATTCTACCTTGAGGTAAATTTTACCTCAAAGTACATTGTACCTTAAGCGATTCGTATTCATCAATGTACCTTGAGGTAAATTCTACCTTTGCCATTCTGCTATACAGTGACGTTTATTCCGACCACGCTGTGAGTCTAAGCGGTGCATAAAGTTTTTTATTGCCAACAGAACTTTTGCTAAGACAAAATTTATTGCTAATTGTGTTCTTCGGGCCTGAGACGACATGTTTTGACAGAAGACGGTTCGAAGTACCCTTACATGTTTGATTACGATAAAATGGGAATTTCTCAGGTCTTAAAAGATCAAAGGGAATTTGTGGCCATTTTCTTTGTTAAAACTACATATTTTGATAAAACGTGAGTTCGCACCTCATTTTCGAAACTTATAAGCGGAGGATAGCAAGTTGCAGTGACCTCGAAGAAATATGTACAGGGTTCCGCAAAGTCTTTCAGCCTAACTTTGCAACAGTGTAACTTTGTTAAATCCTTTACATTCGAACCAAAGTTTGCAAACGGGTTTGTCGTAAAGATGACATTAATTCAAAAAAAATTGGTATTTGCATCGTGCACAAAACACCGTTTCTCTTCATTGAAGAATTGTAAAATTGAAACATAAATTCTTGGAATGGTCTTGCCACTGGGAAGGAAAAACTTTTCGGATGCGAAAGTCCGAAAAAGCTGAAATGTGGTACCAATCACTCTAAGTAACAGATTTCGGTTATAAGATTGCATTTTCTACCAAAACATCGTTGGATAATCACACCGGTCACATTATAATCACTGTTCTTTTATCGTGCTCAAGAAGTTTATATAAGTTTAGTTTTTGGGTTTGAAAGGTTCTTACCCTGTTTAATTTGCGTTATTTACCTGTTACTTGGCCCCTTTTAAAGTCTAAAACGATAATTGTTTCGAATTAAAAAAAGAGAGAACTTGACCGTGCCAATAACTTTAAGCTTGCAGGCCTCAGTGTTTTTTCAGGAGCTTGTGACTGGCGCGTGGCCCTTTTGCCCGCCTTCAATGCTTTTGAGCGCTTTTGGACACTTCGGAGTTGTTTTCGGCAAATTTGGCCGTCCTTTAAAAAAAAGAATTGATTCTATTCAACACATTTTCCCCTGCTTCCAACTAAAATGATGATATTAGAATGAACCCTACTACAATAAAATTTACCTTGAGCTGTACCTCAAGGTACAATTTACCTTGAGGTATAATTTTCGTATTCATCAAAGTCTCTCTCTCATGTTTAGATAAACCTGTGCCAAGATGATTAGGACTGACCTATATTAGGAGCATGGCATGACACACTTGCAGTAAATTGCTTTCTTTTGTATTTCCGTGATGTTTTTACGAGGAACATGTTGGAATATCGGTTCTAGAGTTTTATAGTCAATGATTTTGAGACTGTACTGTCTATAAGCAACTATTTCGAGCCCAAAAGGAGTTTATCCAACAACAGAAGTTGGCTGCTTCTAGTTAAATTCTAAATTCGTGTTATTGTTTCTACAACAATGGAACCTACCTTTCTGGAAAGTTCAAGAGAGTAGTCTTAAGAAAAACTTCCAAGTTGTCAAAGTAGTTTTTTTATAGTCACTTTAGGTTTGAGTTAAAACCTGCCTTATTTGATGAGTTTTTTCCGATAATGCTTTTTTAAGTACTTTGCGAAATTTTATGGTGCGCGAAATTCCGCCAAATGTTTTTTGCCTCGTTCTGAGTTCCTTCTGGTTCACACAGGCCCGACTATTCCAAAAGTAGTGAAGTTTTGACTTCCAAAGCTTCAAAATCACCATCATTGAAAGTATGTACAGAGGTCCCCTAATGGGTCACTTTTCAGAGAATATTTTTTGCTTAAAGCTATGAATGTTCATCTTGCATGTGTGCGTTGTGAGTAAATGACGAGTTGAGATAAAATTTTTCTGCTCAACCAGAAACATTTATCTATTTTTTGCATTCAACAGCTAGCTCTTTCTTTCTGCTACAATGCGAAACAGTGTGTATTAGAGGACACAAACATTTTAAAGAAATCATCCTTTGAATCCGATATGACCAGTCAGGAAATGGGATTAAGGGTTACGTCGCAGTACACGTCACCATTTGGTAATGTCTAATAATTCTGAAAATGGTTTCAAAGTAGTTTCATCAAACGACTTCGACTTTATGATTAACAGCTAGTGTGCTCAAAATGATGTGAAAGAGAATAACTCCTGCGTATGACTACATCCATCCACGCGTTTGTTAAAAGGTATAAAGTTTCTAAGAATATAGACTGAAATTTTGTCTTAACCCCCATCATTCTCAATAATCTTAAAAAATTTCGCAAAATTGCCACAGTGACCTAATTTACGTTACTGCATTATTCATGCAAAAAAAACCAGCTTCCGAAAGTCTATAGATCTCTAAAGGTATCTGTCTAACCGTGCCCCCAGCCAAGGTTAGAAGTTGCATTGAGAATTTACCTCAAGGTAAATGCAGTCCGTTTGATGAATACCGATTTTGAGTGATAACAGTACCTTGAGGTAAAATTTACCTCAAGATACTTTTCATTCAATACTAAACTTCTTGAGGTAAATTCTCAAGGTAAAATTTACCTTGAGAATTTACCTCAAAGTACTTTTGTGAATACGGGTATCTGCTGATAATGAGTGATAAAACTACCTGGAGGTAGAATTTACCTCAAGGTATCAATGATGAATACGGCCACAGGATAGCATTGTCATCAAAAATGTGCACCGTATTTGTAGCCAGCACATTGGGGTACCACTGTGAACAAGTTTGAAGTCTCATTTTCATTAATTTAGACAATATGTAATTTTGATCTTTTCATGGTTTTTACGAGAAGTAAGACTATTTTGTAGAAAGCCATAAAATTTTTTTGGACGACGGTGTTTACAGATCCCAAAAGCCCCGTATTACTCCAGTGCAAGAATTCGAAAGTAAATGCTGGACCTGGAAAAAATATGCCGCTGCAAGAAGTGTGGGCCACTGGGTTCACATCGTCACTGGCAGCAAAAAGAACGTAGGCCACCGGTGGTCCACCGCGTCTTCAATGGCTTAGAATAAAGAACGCATTCCACGAGAGATCCTCAAAGAGTTGCCCTGTATAGCGAAAAAGTACCGAATTTTCTCTCATCTATTCAATGACTCTAAGGGAGTGAAGCAATGAAAACTCGTTACGACAAACACGTAAAGGCGTTTTCCATGCGTGTAGCGGGCGTGGCCCTGCAGACATTTGAATACGTTGAAAAACTTGTTGAACCTCCACCTTAGGGCATTGGTTCTTGTAATCTTTAATCAAAAATTGCCACGCGCATACGTTGGCAAACGTCGGCAAAGCACCGTCCGCTATACTACGGGGAATAGACGATACCTCGAAAGGACCTCCTCTAATATCAGAAACAGAAACATGGTAATTGGTAACATGGTAACGATTCCAGATGTGCGCAATGGTAATTGCACACATCTGGAATCGTTTTTCCGTGAAATCCTTTGAGTGAGTGACGAAATCGAACCGCTTCGTTCTGAATATAAGTGAGATTAGTGGGTTCAAATATGAGGACTCATGAAAGGAAAGGACTGTGAAAGGCTCCGTGAGCCTTCTAACAAGATGGTCAAAATTCGAAGGGACCAAACCCAGCAAGCAGTATACGGTTGAACACTCCATGGAAGGCTGATTCCATATCTGCTTATCAGTTTCCTACTTCTTAAAGATATGGCCCTCGACTCCACCGTGGGGCCGCCATGCACGATAAATACGTGTCGCTCACCTATAGGACAACGTGGATACATAGCGCAGTGGTAAGCGTGCAGAATTATAGGATGGCGCCTCCACTTTTGCTTTTAAGCTTGATTCATTTTGCTCGCTACTCTTCTGCGACCCATTCCCGCTATCTGTATTGCTAGCACGAAACCTTAACGTGTTTAGTTATTGCACATCCAAAAACTTCAGAAACTCCATTTTATCAGTCAAACTCACTTAAGAACTGAGGATTATCATGAAAACAATTAACAAAAATGTTGATGAAAAGGAGCTAATTTGAATGGGTTAGAGAGTTGTCATTAGCAATGTAGATATTGGAGGTGTGTTGCAAAAGAGTAGCAAGAGAAAGGTATACTTCCAAATAAAGATATAGATCGTCCGATGAGTCTGCACACATAACACAGTGCTATCCATCCATCCTGTAGGATTATATTATATTATATATTATATTATATTATATTATATTATTATATTATTTTATTATTTATTATTATTGTTATTATTATTACTATCATTATTATTATTATTATTATTATTATTATTATTATTATTTATTTATTATTTATTTATTATTTTATTATTATATTATATTATTATATATTTAGCTAAATGCTAGGTGGGCGACAGAGCGACACGTATGTTTACGATGCGCGGCGGCCACAAATCTAAGTGGCCGCAACTTTATGTAGGAGAACAATAAGCAGATATTGGAGGCACATGTAAACAGCCTTCTATGGAGTGTTCAACGGTATATGGGTTACTCGGATTAGCCACTTCGAAAGACCATTCCTTTGCAGTACCCAATCACTGATACAAGCAGAGGTGCGATGGGTGGAGCCGGGCCCCCCAAAAGTGAAGGTGGTCCCAGCTACCACCGGCCGGCAAAAGTGAAGGCGGTAGTGCCGGAAACCCACCTCCCAAAAAGTCGACCGGGGGGGGGGGGGGTGAGCAACGACGTCTCTTTTCGCGAAAAAAAATTTCTTGCTCAAAGGCTTCATAAGCTTCTTTACTGACTGATAAAAAGGAGAAATAAGAAAAAAATTCAAAGGTTACTAAAAGCTTTTATTTCACTTCATTTACTTCAAGGATTCGCCGTCGCCTACTGCGAGCAGCCGAAAGCCATCCTGGCATAAGCGCATCTAAGTCCCAGTCCCACAAATTTGGAGACAGAGATCCTTGATGAAGCTTGAGTTCTAACCCAACGGTCCTTTTTAGGGCCAACAACCGTGACCCAGCGGCCCTCTTTAGGGCCACAAATACGATGAGTACAGCGGCATAAAAATACTGACTTATAATAACGGCTAAGGATGTTTACGTCTTTTTGTCTGTTTGTGTGTCTGTCCGTTACGAAATTCAGAGCGTGTTTCAGCCAATGTCCTGAGCTCAAATTGCAAGCGTACGCTACCGGCATGAAAGTCCACTATGCAAAAGCACGAACGGATCCGTTGAGGGGTTCCCTCAAAAATTGCGTTTCAAACGAATCCACTTAACTTCTGGCCAGCAAAACTGTGCATGTAGCAGCACTTTTTGCAAAATCATGAGTAGTTTGACAAGCTAATGTGCAAGCGATGGACTTTAGCTCAAAAAAGTGAACAAAAGTCCATTACTTTACGAAGGTGAGGCCACAAAGAATTGATTGCGTAAAATTCAATTTGCCAAGAGTTTACCCGAAATTTTTGCACAGAGATGTGGCCCACGGTGATCATTGTCCTCAAAGCAACCACCAAGCCATAAAAAGTTCAAAAACCGATTTGAATTTGCATTTGTTCTTCTGGAAAAAGTTCAATCCGTGGGAAATTACCGATCTCACATAAAAAGCTTTTAGAAATGAGTAGTCGTTTACGAATCACTCAAGACTGCATAGCGCGGTGAGTTTCAATGTCATTATTGCGGGAATTAGTAAGGCATACGAAAGTGAGACCAGCGTGAGTCTCTGCGAAGCAGAGGTGACGCACTGGTTCGAAATAAACATGTTATCAAATGGTGTATTTATGTAAAACTCAGCTAGACTTTATGTATTTTATTAAGTAAATTTTGTTATAACATACTGCGAGTAAAGTAGGTCGATCCAGGCAGTAACCACCGAGAACCAGAATTTCGAGTAATAAAATAGCGAAAAATCATGCGAAAATTTCACTGTTATAAATCTGGTGGTTGAAGATGTCGGCAACTGCGACTTTTTGAAGTGCAAGTGTTGCTCTACCAAACAGTGAAGGAATCAAGTCGATTTGAGCTGCGACCGCCGAGAACGAGAATTTTGAAAAATTAAACGATTTTAGGTTGTTTAATGACAGTTGACGTTTAGACTCCTATAAATCCGGAAGGTGAAGGTGTGCAATGTTGCTACTTCATAGGTTTTGTAGAGTAAAAATTGCACTATCAGAATGTGCCTTAGTCGTACCGATTCATTGAGATACCGCCGAGATTCAGGCTTTTCAAAACCAGGTAAAAACAGTTTTTTGAACTTCAAAAGCTCATAACTTCCTCAGGCTTTCATGAATTATGTTGCGACTTCATAGATTGGATTGGATTCCTCAAGAGCTTTTAGATGATTAATAATAAATATATGGGAGGTTCAACGATTTTTGCGGCTCTAACCCGGGGTGGAGACATTTCATTCCAAAGTCTCCGCCTCGCTCATGTTAATGTATTGGCTGGAGGCAGCTAGCTAAAGCTCTTGAAGAGGAAAATCTAATCTATGAAGTCGCAACATGATTCATGCAATTCTGAAAAAGTTACGAGCTGTCTGAGACACAATCTCAGACAGAGTCACAGTCTCAGACTAAGACACAGTCTGATAGTGCAATTTTCTACTCTACAAAACCTCTGAAGACATTGCACACCTTCACATTCCGGATATATAGGGGTCTAAGCGTCAGCTGTCATTAAGCAACCTGAAATCGCGTGATTTTTCAAAATTCTCGTTCTCGGCGGTCGCCGCTCAAATCAACCTGATTCCTTTACTGTCTGGTAGAACTGCAGTTGCACTTCAAAACCAATGAAGTCGCAGTTGCTGACATCTTTAACCACCAGATTTATAACAGTGGAAATTTCGCATGAGTTTTTGCTACTTTATTGGTCGAAATTCTGGTTCTCGTTGGTTACTGCCTGGATCGACCTACTTTATTCGCAGTACGTCATAACAAAATTCAGTTGATAAATTACGTAAAGTCTAGCTAAGTTTTACTGACAAATACACCAGTTGATTAAAACGTTCATTTCAAATATTTATGCCGCTGTACTCATCGTATTTGTGGCCCTAAAGAGGGCCGTGGGGTCACAGTCGTTGGCCCTAAAGAGAACCGTAGGGTTAGAGCTTTTCAATTACCCGAAGTCATCATGAAGCTTTGCTCTCTAAAGTCGTAGAGAGTGCTGAGGCGTAGAGCGTCCATGTCGGTGATGGCCTTCAGGTGCTCGCAGTAGGCGACGGCGAGTTCCTAAAAGTGAACTACGTAGAAATATGCTCTCAATACTTTCTTTTGCGTTCGTTTGGTTTATTTTCCTTTTTCAGCTTCAGCAAAAATAATTCCAAAACCCAAAAGTGAAGGTGGTCGCCCTGTACCAGCACAAAAGTGAAGGTAGGCAAAGACTCGGCTCCGACCATCGCACCTCTGTAACGTCACAAGAGACTAGAAGTAAAAAACGAAGTTGAAAAATATTGCATATGGAAGGTTTTTCATTTTCTACCAATTGATCATTATGTTTAGCACATCTACGAAGCGCCCCGGCAGCGGCAGTACGCTTCTTGCTTTTGCGATCTCAGAAGAACTAGTCGAGTCTAACAATAAGAGGCGTTTGGCAAGCTATCATACACTGGAACATTTCAAACAGATTTCAACGAACTAAAAAAAGTGGGGTCTTAAAAGGATGATTTGAAGTCTGAAAAAATAAGAGGTTTCTTGTGCAGTCAATCCTTTTCTAGAGTCTTTTATATGTAGTTCGGCGGTATCGTGGGGAAAGATACCGTCTTTGATAGGAGGTGCACGTCTGCTCCACAAAAATCTGATTCGTGAAAACTGACGATAAAAACTATATCTACAGTATCTCCACATTGTGACACATCAGTACAACTTAAAGATGTGCCACCGAGTTCAGTCGAATGGTAAACTTGAATTCAAAAATCGTAAACTTTGAATCGAGACAAGGTGGATTAAAAAGCTCTGGAATTAAGTGGCGGCTGCCTAAGTTAGCAAGCATCGAAGTTAAGCGGCGAGCATCGAAGTAGGCGATAAGATTAGGCGGCGGGCACTTAGGCCCCGCCTCGCTTGCTGCCTAATCTTGTCACATAACTTCGGTCCTCGCCGCTTAACTTCGGTGCTTGCCGCTCAATTTCGGCGGTCGCCGTCAATTTTTTTTTCACAATTCACAAGGCTTTGTACCTGTGTTAGAGAGTAAATTTTCATTCTATTAGCTTGGCTGGAAAAAAGTTCGTGGCATACAAATCATCGTAAATAATTTTCTTGTTGTTTTTAATCTATGATTCTTTATGGGAAAATAGTTCAAAGTTTTCTCTATCACATATCAGATAATCAGGATTTTCTATCGTAGCCAACTTAATTTAACCCTTTTTTAGAGCCTCTAACATGCAGTTCGGCCGCATCGTGGGGAAGAATATCGCCTTTGATAGGATGTGCACGTTTGCTGCACAAAAATCTGATTCTTGAAAATTAATGTGCACCTATTATATACTCACATTATGATAAATCTGTACAACTGGAAGATGCACCGCCGAGCTGAGTCGATCGGTACTCTTGGATTTAAAATTCATAAACTTTAAATTGAAATAAGGCGAATTGAAAAACTCTGAAGAAGTTAAGGGGCGGCCGCCTAACTTGGGCGCACGCCGCCTAATCTTGTCGCCTAACTTCGGTGCTTGCCGCCTAATTTCTTCGACGGCCGCCATTTTTTTTCACAATTTGCGTGCGGTTTTGCACCTCTGCTACAAAGTAAGTCTTCATTTGAATATGGTAGACCGTCAACTTCCTCGTAGCTTTCTCTTCGTTGCGATGAGAGAGCAGAGAGAGTAAGCACACAAACGCAAATGATATATTGGCCAAATTAAATCTTTCATATCTCGCGGCTCAGAAGGCTTAGAAAAAAGAGACAAACTACGAAGATTCTTCATGATATAAGCTTTCAAATGGTATGTGACTTGTTGGGTCATTTTGCTTCTTGGCCTTGAAAAGCTTGGCTCATTTGAAAAGTAATCCAGTTGGCATGGTATGCCGCTAATAATCCCTCCTCCCCGGGATGGCATTCTGACGAAATCTTGCACTCAACTTGTAGGACTCATTTGTCCTTTTTACCCTTAAAGGGGGGAAGGGAAGGGATTAGCCGGAACCCCCTTCATCTGGAGTGGGCCCGGCTCTCCCTGTCGCACCTACGGTCGCGCCATAGGTATGCGCGACTGAAGGTGGCCAGTGATTATAACGATCCCTGTTGGTTTGGATCATACAAAGACGCCTAACCGATATGCGCAAGCAAATCCAATGTGTTATTCATTAACCAAAAAGTTGAGCACGCTAGTTGTTGATGATTACGAGCACTGAACGTACAGTCGTAAATCATAGCCGCTTCTTTGTCCTAACGTGTCCTGTCCTGTCCTAATTAGCTATGCCATTCATCTACCGAACTATGGCGGCTCCCGAGGCTTGTCAACTACTCATCACTGCTTGCCGAGGCTCTTGCCTAGAACATAAAGAATTATAAAGCAACACTTTGAAAAAGGAAAGAAAAGCCGAGACTTTAGTGCAGAAACTAAATCAGAAGATTCCGCATCCCGAGCGAAAAAAATGGGACTGATTGATTTTTGAATTTTCGCGTGAACTAGTCGAGACTGTGTGCACACACGAACCAAGCAAAGTGTGACGGGCGTGGCGTAGTCGAGCTCTAGTCTTGTGCTATCTCTGTGTCTCCGCGCTGAAGCACACTATTTCCATTCCAATTTGTTACAAGCTCAACTGCTCGTGCCAAGTCCATCTTTCTGACTCTTGCACCGGCACGAGCTTTTGTCTCGACCCCTCGCTACGGCACCCGACGCATATGATAAGAGATAGCGGCCGAATCGACCGTATGTGAACACTCCCGCTTAGCGCAAACGATGTTGCGACCCCTACATCGCCACATATGGGGCGTTTACTGCGGGTCCTGGGTTTATAGGAGCACCTCTCAGTGCTCCTATAAGCATTTTCCAAGACACACAAATGTTATTATTGTGCACTTCGTCGAAAATCATTTTTATTTGAAATGATAGCATTCTCTATTGCGAACTCAATCTTATACATAAAGCTGAATGTCTGTTTAATGTCTGTCTGTCTGTCTGTCTGTGTGTACGTATGTTCCGAATAGAAAATTCCATTTCTGAACCGATCCGGACCAACTTGGCACACATACACTTCGGGCCCCGGCGGGTGTCATGGGCTACTTTTCGTCATCGATCGATATCGATTTTATCGATTTTATCGATTTTTTGTAAAGTTTGACCTGCGGGGCTGGGAGTTTGCACAGGGGAATCGAGCATGCTGCTTACTACAATCTTAGTTTGGCGCTATTCGGCTATCCGGGCCCCAAATTTTTTTTATCTTAGAGCTTGTTCAAACTTCGTGTATAAGAGTTATCTTAAGGGCCGGGCATACTTCAAGCGATTTCAATCGCGACGCGATTTGGCAATATTCCAGGTGTCCATAACTCATTGTAAGCACATTATAAATGTACAGAAGATAGTGCATTTCATCAGTTCACGTAAGTTATACACATTATGCATGTGCAGTTTGCTAATGTTGGATCCGAAGACTTCTGGCGAATTGCCAAATCGCGTCGCGACTGAAATCGCGCGAGGTATGTCAGGCCCTTTACATGCTGATTACAGATATCACACTTTCTCCGCAGAACGTCTTCCCGTGTGGTTACGATAGGTGTACGGTAAGAAGTCAAAATCATGAATTCGGCTGGAGTTCGGTCCAGAGAAATTATTCGACATGCTGATTACGAATTTCATACTCTTTCTGCATATTGGGACCTTTTCATAGAGTTATGGGGGTTACACGGCATGGGGTAAAAAACATCGTTATTGTGAAGTTATAATGAGTTGCAGGGTTTGAATGGGCATTTTTCCGCTTTCGGGCCAACTTAGATCCTAGATATTCAAGAGATTGGGAAACGGTCGTTTTGCATGGCGGTCTCCAGCGCCATCCTGATAACCTGTCCCAACGCGTAACACACGCGGTAAATCTCCCTCCCCCCTGTTTTTGCTTAGGCAAAAGCCGCCGAAGGGTGTCTCGCGCGCGACAGTGGTCCTATAAGGAAACTGATAACCTGTCTCAACGCGTAACGCACGCGGCAAATCTCCCTCCCTTTGTTTTCGCTTAGACAAAAGCCGCAAGGGTGTCTCGCGCGCGGCAGTGGTCCTATAAGGGAAAGCATTACGGTCGTGGGAAGCTTTTATACCACACGAATTGCCTTTATCGTGGGGATTGAGCACGATATTCTTGAAACAGCACTTTAGGTAATTTTCTGCCAAGGTTTCAGGCAGGTTCATAATTTCTACCCGCTGCCATGTACCTACAAAACGCAACGAGAGTGTTTTAGACGTGGTCAGAAGGTCGAATCTCTCAAGACCGAGTTTCACCCAAAACTGAGATTTCGCCCCTCTACAGTATATCTACCATAACTCAGTGAAATCGCCTCAAAATGCCGAAGGAGTATGATATTCGTAATCAGCATGTCAATTAGCCCCCCTCAAAGTTTCAGCGAAATCCATGGTTTTAGCTTCTTATGTGTACCCAACGTAAACCCAAAAAATGGCGCTATATCGCGCAAAATGACTACGATATTCGTCACCAGCGGCTTTAATAATCCCCATGTACCGACTTTGAGCAAGATCTATCACAAAAACATTTTGGGGCCGGATAGCCGAATAGCGCCATCAGTTCCAGAATTATCCTTACTTTTACCGGTTTGCTTTTTTTGCAAAGTTTGAGCTACGGGGCTGGGGGTTGTTGAGGGAGGTAGGTGGGCATGCTAATTGCTAACACAGCGGGAATAGGGAATTGCATGTAGTGGGCACAATGAAAGGTTCTACAGGGATAGGGATAAAACCTTAATCATAGCATTGACAGGGCCGGGCGGAGCCGGGTAAGCCAGCTAGTCGTTGATAAAACTCTGACGATTATCGTTCAGCTTTGGGATCAGCAGCAGTTTTTATAAAAGATGATCTTTCATACATCCTCGTAGATTCTGCATTGGATATAGTGGAAAGAAATTTTGAGCATTTGCGGCATTTAGCGCCACGACAAAAGAGTCATTATTGGTTAGGTTAAAGTGGAACTTGCTGTCACGGGAATCTTTGAAGTTATCTGAAGGTCAGTGATTTCATATCTACAGGGTGAGACAAATCTGGGAGTCAGTTTTGCGATGTTGTTTCCAAACTTATGCACATTTTGCTGCGTTCATACTCTACAATTCACACTTTGTTTAGTAAAAAATGCTTCCACATGTTTTTGTAAAACTTTATGCAGCAAACAAGTGCTTCTGCAGAGCGAGAAATCAAATTTTTAGTGTTCACAAAAATATCGTAGCAAAGGTACTGTGAATATTCTACACCACTTACAAAGGAAGCTACCTAACTTAGCTCGCCCTTTTGGCAAGAGACATATATGATCTGAATCAGCTTCAAACGCTGATTCCAAATATGCTATTCTTAGCTGCCACGCACCATTCCGAAGCGAGTTGTGGGCTTTTTTTGCGCAAAATTGGCATGCTCATCGACTCAAGGGCATCACGTCATCATCATTTAAGTGCTGATACAGTCGAGTAGATTTTCCGCTTGATATAGTGTGCTTGCACAGAAGGCGAAATGCGGTGAAATTTGCTCGTGAATAAATAGCCACGCCAGTACTGCCGGCATTTTGCGCCCGCAATTGGCCGGCGTCACAGTCGAAACTAAATGTTTACGCGCAAATTTTACAGCATTTCACCTTCCGTGCAAGCGCACTATATTGAGCGGGAAACCTACTGGACTGTACACCTTCGTTAAGCTTTTTTTTAGTGAGGAAGGATTGGATTTGTACTATCTCGATACCTCAGCACCTTTTTCTTGCAGATTTTTATCTACAGGCAGTCTTCCCCTGTTCAGTAGTATGCCAATTTTGCGCAGGAAAAAGCCCACAACTCGCTTCGGAATAGTGCATGGCAGCTAAGAATAGCATATTTGAAACAGCGCTTGAAGCTGATTCAGAATATACATGCCATTTACCAAAAGGCCGAGCTAAGTTAGGTAGCCTTCCTTATTAGGTGCTTGCAGTGTAAAGGAGGTTTTGCGCTATCACATCGCAGAAGTTGCGTTTGCCAGAACTATCATTTGGAAACGATTTGCGAATATTATATGCGTGCTAATGGCCATTTGTCTTTGAAATAAATTTGAAAAAATAAGAGTGCAGCAGGCACTGATTCTCTAGCTGTATCCTTTCCATCAGATATAAGTACTTATTTGAATTCGATTGACGGAGTAGTTTCAGTACATTTTAGATTATGATTTTTCGCTCCCGTTCGTGCAATAGTATCCAAATTTTCAGTACGCGACTTGCCTTCATATAAATCCAATAATTTTTTTCCAAATATTGCAAAAAAAATCTTTGTAATATGTTGTAGCCAAAAGCTTGCTACATCATACTGCACGTTTGCCTAGTGAAAGAAGTATCGTGAAGGCGTGAGACGAACTTCATCACAGCTGTCTGCGTTCCAAGACAGGCAGACTCGTCAGGATTTTGAAGAGCTGCTTTGAAGCCAAAAGAGGCAATAATCTCAAAATTTGAGAGGTGGGCTGTATTCGCAAAAGCTCGGTTTACGTATGCACCAAACTTTTGTTTCTAGGTATTTTTCTTCTCATTTTATCTGAAAAAGGACTAGACCAAACTTTTGCTCAGACCCTGTAATCCATAGCCAAAATAAATTGCTATAGTTGGGCAAATAATACAGCACATGCTGATATTGTTTTCACGCATCATGAGCAGATCATAATTTTCCCAACCTTTTATAATAAAATGGTCTAAGCAGTTAGTACGATGTTGAGAAAATTTCAACTTGCTTACGTGTTATTTTACATACATACTATCGCCACTGCATATGTTCGAAAAGGCGAGAGAGTAAATTTTCAATACAGAGAGGATAATGTCTGGCTGTATTACTAAATCTAGCTTTCTCAGATCGAAGCATTCTAGTTTTTAAGTTCCTGATATTGATCCCCGCAGCTCATTCAACTGTGATAGTTCACTATCCATTTCCGTCATTTTTTCTCCAGCCTTCTCGCTGCCAATTTCTGCGATTTTTTTGGTTATACCCTCCTAACTTCATACTTGATTTATCTCGCCGCACAGTTTTGTTTTTTCCTAGTTTCCAAAGTATGATCGAAGGCCATACCGACATCAAGTGGAGCAATGAGTTCGAGCCTTTTGAGTGCGCACAATATTTATTGAATTTCTGGTAAAACAATCTTTGAGATTAAGGCCCATAGTAAAGCTCGATCAGTTCAGGTGAACTGAACTTAACCCATCAGTTGAGCTTCCATCAGGTAAAATGATGAACGCCCACAATCCCGTGCTATAAACATGCAATGTGAACTGATAGTTGGCCATACGTCCACTGCAGTCAACTGCTGCACATCAGTTGCATCGTCTATGATCAGTTTACGTTCATTTGAGCTGAACGTGAACTGATCTTACAAGGGAGGTCGGATCAGTCGAAGTGGCCTTTTCAAATGGGTCATATACTATTCTGAAGAGCGTTAAACGCTGATTCCGAATCTTTCTTCGTTATCTGCCGAGCGCCTCTGGACGCCGAGTTATATATGTTTTTTGGAGCGAAAAATGAACGGAGATTTTGAGTAAATTGACTATTACGGACTTTTCAGCGCCTAAATAGAGCAAAATGTTGTTTGAGTGTTTTGGGCAGAAGGTATTCTTTGAAATTGGGTGCTCTGATAACTAACACTGGACCATTTGAGCAATTCTGCCGAATTTTGCTCTAATTACGCATTCAATTTTTCAACCCAAAGAACGCTCATAACTCGGCGTCCAGAGGCGCTCGGCAGATAGCGAAGACAGATTCGGAATTAGCGTCCTAAGCTCTATAAGACAGTATACATCTCAAGATGAAATGCCACTTCGACCATGTATCCTTCCCTTGTTAGACAGATGGAAATAGTGTGGAAAAGGGGAGACGCAGAAAAGACTCCCGTAAGTTGCTTCTGAGTAACTTACGATACACATCAGTTTGCCTAACACTGCAGACAAAATCGGCGCAAAATTGCACAATACCGGGGCTCGAAGAGGAGAGAGTCGATGAAGGAGCTGATTGGCGTGGGAAGGAAAAAACAGATTTTTTTTTGTAAAAATTGCTGACTGTTTTTCGAAAAGCTGCTCAAGACAGAAATTTATTGATTTAATTCATTAAGTTCATGTTGCAACCATTTCACTTTTTCGTCAAAAAATATGTTTTTGTTTTATCCATGCATGTGCTAGGCGAAATCCTTGATAGCGATCACCATCGATCTTGCGATAGTGGTCGCTATCAATATATCAAAGACCCCAGGCGATACTGCAAGAGTGTGGTGCTAGCCGGTGTTGTACCATGGCCGCGCGCGTTCAATTCCAGTCACTTACCCGTCCGACCAAATTGGCTCGAATGATTTCCTTTTCAAAACTCACATGATTATGATGATTACAAAGCGATCCGCATCCAGATCAATAGCTCACTGGATGCTGGACTGAGGCATCCTCAACGTAGGCCCGCATTAGTCGAGTTGCACTGATGGGGAGTTTACTACGGGCCTAAGTCTCAATGATAATTTTACAGCGAGAATATGTGAAAAATTAGAGAATTTAAAATTTATAGCTTACCAGCTTTATCAGACGTAAATAAAACGTAAGCAATTGGTGCAACAAATACAGCCGCATATCAACGACAACGACCACTTGATTATGTAAAGCACATTTTAAGCACAATACATACAAGCACAGTCAATCTAAGTATCAAAAAATGCGAATATACGGAGTGGTGGAGAGGTATGGGCGTCACATTTGTGCTTGCAAAATTTTTAGTTGAAAGTTTCATAAAGTTCAATTTTAGTATGCTACTCGTAAGTTGTGCTCCGCACAAGCAAACGGACTTGAGCATTTCATCTTGAAGCTGAAAAATGCTCCGCGAAGGGTGCACTCATTGAGACATCCATTGAGAATTTAATAGATTTGTAGAGATTTTCTGAAGCGTGGTCTGAGAAATGGACGTACCCTAACTCCACACTTTCTTTTCTACAAAATAATTCGGATTTTGAACCAATTCTAAATTAGCTGAGACCATACCTTCCATAGTCTAGAGATAAGGCGTAAAAAGTGAAATTTGTTTGAGTATCTGTCCCCCATAAAAAGTGAAACTTGTTCACAGGAAATAAAAAAAAGAAGAAGATGCAAAACAATTAGCTAAAGCAGAAGAAGCTCTTGAAAACCTAATGAAACGCCGCAATCGGTTTGAAATTCTTTGTTTGGCGACATTTCGAATTGCAGGTTTTCGCTACAGGACCAGGTAGTTCACAGCACGGGGATTACGAGGAAAAGGTAGTTTCTTGTTTGTGGTTGTTTTATAAAACAGACATGTTTTGAAAGTGGTAATTATCAAGAAGAAAATAAATAACAGTTCAATTACAAAAACGCGAAGGTTTGGTTTTTTCCTAAGTCGAAGTGCACGTCAAAGACAACCTAGTTTTTGGGTCCTTTGAATTTTTAGCCCCTTCTCGTAGTTCTGTTTGCTAGTAGTGCTGTTTGTAGTCAGCTTCGCTCTGCTTAAAATGTCCACAACCATTTAAGAAAATTGTTGCTTACTGACTCCAATAAAGGCCTATGCAAAACTCACTTTTTGCAGCTTTGTGCTAGATATTTCACCACTATCGAAAAAGTTAGGCCCGCGACGTTCTACTTTATGAACGGAAGCCATATCTATGGAATGCACAAAAACCCACTTGAAAAGAGCCAAATTAAAAAATAAGTGATTTTCGAAAATACGGTTTTTGAAAGATTCATCGTTACTTCGGAAAGTGGAGTTTTGCGACGTTGTTGGTGTAAAAGTAAAGATTAAGAGCTTCAACTTGATATACAGTTTGCTAGGATTAAATTGAAAACAACGAGGGAATACCAGAGCCATATGTCCGCGCCCCGCGTCTGGGGTAGCGAGGTAGCGCGCAACGCGCGGAAACGCAGACGAGCAGAGGAGACAGACCAGAGCCGACGAGGCATTTGGCTCTAGTCGTAGATCTCGGCGAGGTCTTGACGAAATCTGTGACATTATATAGGGTGTCCCAAAAGTAAGTACACACTTTTCAATCGTTAATATCTCTCTTCCCAATGGGTCTTTTTTTGCCAATCAAGTACCATTCTGTAGAGGAGGCTTCAACTTAGATTTACAGTGTCGGTTCAATCACCGATCGCTCTTCGTTACTGTAGGATTACAATAAGAACTTCCAGCATGTGGAATCATTGTGAAATATGCCATCTGACAGTTTTTTCAAAAAAATCTGAGAAATCTTGTATTAGGGTTTTCGCGCACGCTGATTCCACTCAACAACTTTTTACGAGTGTTTCCAGCTTTTTTGACGGTGCAATTACATTTCTGACAAATACCAGGAATTAGGTTGTTACCATTTGCATGGGATAACTTTGGAAAGAAGCATCATAGTAAAGTGGAAATTGAGCATTCGAAATCAGCGGCTTCCATTACCTAGAATAAGAGTTTTTGGCTTGTTTTTTGTTCCAAGGCAGAATATGGCTTCCAATGGTCTAAAATCCTTGTCGAAGTTCCTACGCTAATGCTACAGTAGTGAAGAGAGATCGGTGAATCGCTTGATACTGTAAATCTGAGTTGAAGCCCCCTCTACAGAATGGTACTTGGATGGCGGAAAAAGACACAATAGGAAGAGAGATATAAACGATTGAAAAGTCTGTACTTACTTTTGGGACACCCTGTATATTGTTGTGATCCTCGTAACACGATCAGGCGCAAGACAACGTCGCGGATTTTGAAAATCTTCCATAACAAGATAAACCAGCATTCAAGTGACTACTCTCTGCGACTCTCTGCGCAAGATTTGAGCGCAGTTTCTGGTTTTCATTGAATTCCATCAACTTTCGTGAACTTCTAATCCTCAGTTTTAGTCTATAAAAAGGTTAATTGAGAATTGTCGTCCTAAATTCTAGGGAAATTTTCGGATAAATACCTTCTTTTTAGCAGAAAAGGCGACAAAAACGAAATATGTTGGTATCCTGTGTTCTTTTCAGATATCAATCATTATACTTGTCTCATTCACATTCACTTAGTAGAATTATGTCATAATATCCGGGGCTTCGCCTCGAATGTTTTAACAATTTTGTTCTTTTCTCCAAATGAAGTTTGTGTTCTATCATGGCGCTCATGAGGGTTACCAGAGTACGCGGCTCTTTGTATCCAAGGTATGGTACAAAGCTGGAACTTAGCGCACTTGTTTTTTGACTACAGTTACAGGAATTTCCACCAGATCTCAAATAAAAACGATCAAATGAGGAAGAAATGGTTAGGTATATTAGGAAACGTAATCTGTACATGAAATGTTGTGTACACGGAGCACAGTGCAGCTAATTACAAAATTACAATACAATACAGGACAACATAGGCCGTAGAAATTGTTGAGATGCATGTTATGATTCTTATGACTAGGATTCTATCATTTTTAGGTTTTACAACGAAATTGTGTGTAATGTCACCGGGGTAGAGGACTTTGGGTCACGGAAAAGCGCGGTCCCGAGCAAACATTTGCAACTGTTGTGGAACGCGTTGAGCCGTTGACGATTTATTAGAAAAACACAAAGATTCCCCTTATACACATAGGCGTATATGCCGCGGGTTCACTAGGATCAATGCAATAACAACACGTAAACATAATCAAGGTGCGGCGGGTACGCCACAGCCGCCTAGGTCACCTCAGCCTTAGCTATCAATAATGAGCGAGTTCTATTGACACTGAACAGCTCTACAACACCTCCCTCCTAAGATGAACAACGGTACATCTTAAAATGAGGATCTACTTGAAGTCGTTCTGGTGGTCGACGATGTCGGCTTGATCTAATTGGAATCAGTGACGTGGTTGAAGTTGCTTGGTGTTCAGCGATGTTCATGCCATTGTCCATTTGGCCTTCTTCAAGACGTGTGGTAGAGGCTGGATCACGACGGCGCTCCATTCTTCCACTGCGCATCTGATTCGCATGTCGTCTCCATAGCTGGTTGTCTTCCGTAAGCACATCGTACACGGCTTCGCCGTAGCGTTTCTTCACACGAGCTGGAATCCATTTTTCGCATCCCGAGCGAAAATCACGTACCCACACGGCTTCTTGTGGCTGGTACTCTCTCTTTCGTGCTCCATGGTGGCGGTTGAACTGCTTCTCCATGTTTTCGTTGCCCATTCCTTCTTCTTTGGAGTCTTCATTCAGCAGCGACAGCGGTGTCCTTATCTGACGTCCCAGGAGCAGCTCGGCAGGCGAACGTTGTCCTGGAGCAGTTGTACAAGGTGTTCGTCGATAAGACTGTAGAAACTCCGCAATCTTCTCTGCCGTTCTTCCCTCCTTAATTTTCTGGAAAGTCCTTTTGAAGATATCCACAAACCTCTCCGCTTGTCCATTTGATTGCGGATGGAACGGTGGTGAACGCATATGCTTGATTCCTCGCTCTTTACAGAAATCTTGGAACTCCTTCGCTGTGAACTGCGTCCCATTGTCCGACACGATCACTTGCGGATTTCCAAATCGAGCGAATAGAGACCTGAGTTCTCTTAGGGTAGCTGTAGTTGACGATGAAGGCATCTCAAATACTTCTGGCCATTTCGAGTAAGCGTCAACTACGACGAGATACATCTTGCCATTCAGCGGCCCTGCATAGTCAATGTGAAGTCGATTCCATGGTTTATCTTCCACTTTCCATGAATGCAGCAACGTCTTCACTGGCATTTTGGAGGCTTCTTGACAATCCCTACAGCGGCGCGCTGAGTCTTCAATTTCTCTGTTGATGCCCATCCAATATGCGAATCCTCTCGCGAGCATCTTCATCCTTGTCATTCCAGGGTGTCCCTCGTGTAACTGCTTCAGAACCGCCTGTCTCAGCGAAGCTGGAATGACTATTCTGTGGGCGAAGTACAAGCATCCGTTTTGCACTGATAAATTTTCCCTCAGTGCTCTCCAATTTCGGACTTCTTCTTTCGGCTTGGACGGCCATACTCCTGATTGCAGCATTCGTATGACCTGCGCAATGGTTTCGTCCTTACGAGATTCCTCTTCAATCTTCTTCCGGGTTACTGGTAACGCTCGTACAGCAGCGGCTTGAACAGCTCGCACCTCTTCTTCTATCTTCGCTATGACGACGTCTTCGGTTTGGAATGGCCTTGGAGGGATCAGTCGAGACAGTGCATCGGCTTGTCCAAATTCGGTTGTCTTGCGGTGCTCCAGGTCGAAGTCGTATGCGAGTAGAATGAGTTTCCATCGTTGCAACCTGTTCGCTGTGTACACTGGCACCATCTTCTTTGGTCCAAAGATGTGTAGCAGCGGCTTGTGATCGGTGAGCAATCTGAATCGGCGTCCGTATATGTACCGATGGAACTTACGGACTGCGAAAACCAATGCTAGTCCTTCCTTTTCAATTTGTCCGTAGTTCTTTTCGGCGGCTGTGAGGCTTCGGCTTGCATGGCAGATAGCCTTTTCTGTCCCATCTGGCATCTTGTGCAGAATAACAGCCCCGATTCCGTAGTCTGACGCGTCCGCAGCTACCACTATCTGTAAGTCAGGATCGAAATGTGTGAGGAGTAAATCGGAGGCTAAGACTTCTTTGGCACGCTTGAATGCGTTTTGGCATTCCTCCGTCCATTCGAACTTTGCGTCCTTCTTGAGCAATGCGTCCAAGGGTGCTCTAAGCTGGCGCATCTCGGCTACGAACAATCCATAGTAGTTGATCATCCCGAGGAATGATCGAACATCCGCTATGTTCTTCGGCGCTGGCATTTGCTGAATAACTTCAATCTTCTTTGGATCCGGCCGGCGTCCATTTTTGTCAATGATGCAACCTAAGTAACAAATCTCTGGCATGAGAAAGTTGCATTTTTCCAACCTGACGTGAAATCCGTAATCCTTGATTCTCTTAAACAAGGCTTCCAGATTCTGGCGATGTTCTTCATAACTCCTCCCCGTGATGATGATGTCATCAAGATAAGCGGCTACTCCATCAAGTCCGCTTATCATGGAATTCATGATCTGTTGAAATATGCCTGGTGCCGATTTCACTCCGAATGGCAATCGATTATAGCGATATAATCCTTTGTGTGTATTGATAGTGAGCATCTCCTTTGATGCTTCCTCGACTTCCACTTGCAAATAGGCTTCTGCTAGGTCGAGTTGAGTGAAAAGCTGTCCTCCATTGAGCTTTGTAAACACATCCTCCGCAGTGGGCAATGGATGCTGATGCAGCTGCAATGCATCGTTAAGTCCTGTCGAGAAGTCGGCGCACAGACGGATCTTGCCATTTTTCTTCTTGACGGCGACTATCGGCGCGGCCCACTCTGAGTGTTCTACAGCAGAAATAACTCCTTCGGCAACCAGCCGATCAATTTCTGCCTCCAGTTCTGGTGCCGTGGCGTATGGAACTGGCCTCTTCTTCTTGAAGACTGGCACAGCATCGCTTTTTAAGACTAGCTTGGCCTTGCTCTTCGTGCACTTTCCCAAGTCGCTATTGAAGACTTCTGCATATTTCCTCTTCAAATCGGCGACGACTTCGGCTCGAAGTTTCTCCTCGCTAGTCACCTTTCTGCAGTTATAGTTGTCCTTCAGCTTCTTGTACGCCGGCAATTGGATACACCATTCCAATCCTAATAGATTCGAGCCTTCGGTGACGTAGCAAACTCCGTTTCCATGAACGGTTTTCCCTGTAACTCGATCTTTGACCTTAAAATCGGTCGAGAATTTACCGTCGATCTGCATCGGCGTCCCGTCGGCAGTTTTCAGTTTTACTAGCAGTAGTTCATTTGTGTACTAAAAGGATAGGCACAATGGTGATTGTTACTGACAAGGGAAGGCACCTAACTTAGGTCGGCCACTCGGAAAACGACGCATATACCCGAAATCAGCTTGAGACGCTGATTTCAAATATGCTATCCTTGGCTGCGAAACATTACTCTAAAAACGAGTTATGGGCTTTTTAGCATGTGTCGTAGACATGTGTCATAGACATACAACTGAATATGGAAAAAAGACCTGTGGATGGAATCTGCTCAAATAAGTGGTAAAAATTCGAAATAACATCAAAATGAGTCATTTGGCTTTGATAGGGTGTATTGTGCATTTGAACCACTACCTAGATGATGATACAATAGCATCTGTAAGAAGTTCAACACGCAAACTTTGCTCAGGAAAAATGCCCATAACTCGCTTCATAGTAAGGCATCGTACCTACGGGTAGCAGATTTAAAATCAGCGTTTTGAGCTGATTCCGATGATATGTGCCACTTTTCAAAAGTTCGACCTAAGTTAGGTGACTCCACGTGAGATGCACAATAAGGCTTGCACCAAAAATTCAAAAAATGTTAAAAATGCTCAGAGCAGAGGTAAGCCCTTGCAGTAATTTTTTCATTCTTACAATTTATACACTTAATTGTAGTGTAGATTAGAAATTTTATTCCAAACAATATCAAAATTTAAAAATAAAAAAAACAACAATCACAGCTTGTTATAGAGATGTCCTATCAGCACAAATCAATCTTATTTGTAACGCGTAGGTCATGAAACTCAGATAAAAAATAAATTTAGAAATTTTTGGGCCTTTCAACATTCTTGGGGATCAAAAGTTGGAAAATCGCAGTCTGAGTGTTTGCGCCCAACAGGTTTACCGCGATATGACAATAGTGCTTCATGCTTTGAGAAGAGTTATAGAAAGTAAGGTTTTTATTTCTAAATTATATTGCGGAATGCTGCGGAATAAGGGTGTAATAGGCTAGCATACACATAAGTTCAGTTTCATGAGGAAAACGTCTTGCTAATAAAATTTAAACAACAACAACAACACACATTTTTTTTTAAACATTAAATTTTCTGTATAGATGTTTTACAAGCCATAACTTTCTGCGGATAGATGCAATCGACGAGTCCAAAATTGGAGGTGCTAGAGTAAAGCAAAAGCTAGCAGGCCCCATCCACTAATTCCTTTTCGGCGCTCACGTCAATTGTAAAATTTTCATACATCGTAAATAAGCGTGCACGCATGCGCTAGCGAGGTCAAAAAGTGGCTAATTTTTTGTTCGGTCAAAAAATCTCTCGGCAACGCAGACCCTATGGGCTATTTT
This sequence comes from Cylicocyclus nassatus, assembly GCA_958299035.1. NCBI lineage: Eukaryota > Metazoa > Nematoda > Chromadorea > Rhabditida > Strongylidae > Cylicocyclus > Cylicocyclus nassatus. The sequence goes on from CATQJL010000112.1 coordinate 75,883,650, forward strand.
TTGGTGCTGAATAATCCACGAAAAATTATCTATCTATCCATTGTTAGACAAGATGCCTATCAATTCTCATGAGGGAGCGTTGTCATGTCAAAAAGACACGTTTGAAGAAAAACGCTGTGAAGTTTTTGCATTCTTGCTTCTTCCTTAAAGGCAGCGTCCAGGCAAGTCTGGACACATGGGGATCTCACGTGGATTGTAATTTTGGGGCCCTAACTAAGCCACCGCCCAACCGGCAGCTCAGGTAGTGCTCTAACGGCTGAGATATTCCGCTCGAAACTGGACCCCGCGACCGTATTTCGCATGGATTCATTGCGCAAAGCGTGTGTCCTGGCGCGAAACTGCCATGAATCTATCCGAATATCGCGGGGTCCAGTTTCGAGGGGAACATCCCAACCGTTAGAGCACTACCTGCGCTGCCGCTTGAGCAGTGCCTTGGTTAGGGCCCCAAAATTACTATCCACGTGAGATTCCCATGTGTCCAGACTTGCCTGGACGCTGCCTTTAACAAGAATTTTCGCAATTCTTGATAAGTGGCGATAGCCAAGGAAGTGCTCAACACAAAGAATCTAAGATCTCAGGAAAAAGTTGACTTTGAAAGAAGTTATGACATTTTAAACTGAAAAAAAAATCAAATCGGACAGAACTTATGCAACAACCTAATATACTAGTCACAATGAAAAATCAGAATTTCGGTTGTGAAATTTTTCCGAATCATTTTTGGCAAATGCCAATTTTGGACAGTGAGGAGGTTAGATTTTTTGGAAATAAAGAAAACAAAATGGAGTGTGGAGTGCCCCTTTAGAGTTGCCCTTATACTCACTGTAAGTCATGCGGTGAAGGCATAAGAGCAGGTAGCCCTCTATCCATCCACATATATATATATATATACCAAATATGAGATCTTGCCGAATTTTCTAAAGTTTTTTTAGAGAAAGAAGAAGAACAGTAACAAAACTTATGTAACAACCTAATATTTTTGATTTCGAATACAATGCATTGGTTTTTCATATCTCTCTAAGCAAGCACTTCTAAACCAATGTAGTCTTCCGTTAATTACCTACGAAAAGAGGCTATATTTATCTGCTGCGGTAGTCCAAGATAAACGTTTTAGGAACCATTATTATTTTAGGCCCACTTGCATGAACATCCCTGCAGCCATCTTTTCAACAGCATCATAGATTTTTTTTCGTAACTTTGACAAGTACAATTCAATTGAAAGTCGTGTTTTCAAAGCAATTCGAAAAGCACATGTTCATCGCACGTACGCGATCTGAACACACAAAGAAAGGTCAGGCACTCTTCAAAAATGCAAAATATTTGTTGTTGACGCAGTTACTCTCACGCTGTGAACTGGTGTTCTGCCAAGGCAGTGTTGGAGTACTATACCTAAGTGTTTTGGCAAGCATCTTGGAAAAAATTTCTGGAGTGTATGGCTTATAGCCACGCACCTCTATTTAGAAATTTTTTGTCCCCCCCCCCCCAACGCAAAATCGTGGGACCGCCACTGCAGTATGGTACTGGTTTAGAAAAAAGTGTTTCACGTCCTCTTAGCTGTAGAGTAAACAGGGATGGTACAAATCATTTGTAAGGCTACAGTCGAATCATTTTATATGATCATGTGTGTCATTGCACACACCGTCCACCTTTGGGGTTCCCATCCTGGATTCTGGAAGGAGGCAATTCTTCATTTGAGTCTTTTTGTTGGGTTCCTAGTGTTTTCTTTTCTTTTTGGGTACTATTCACCTCAAAATGATGTAGGCGATAGCAATTGGTCGCTCCCTTGCGTTTTTACGATCGCAAATCTAGGATGAAGACGCCAAAGCTGAACGGTGTGTGCGGTTGCACACATGATTATGCAATGATTCAACTGTACTTTTTTTTGCGGAAAGCTAGCTACGCTATCGATGCTCAATCTAAAATACTACTTGGGTGTAGTCAGAAGTCTGCAGTGCTTTTGCTACTCCGTTGTTCCAAATTAACATGTTAACAACTGAACCAATTTGGACTACATTCGAATGGACTGAATATCTATTGGGTTGATGCAAAAATAATACATTTTGCGAATTCTTACTTTAGAGTGCTATGACTTTCCGAAAAATCCACTTCTGAATGCGGTAAAACCTTCAGAAGCAGCAAACCTTTTTCAATACAACACACATTCAACTGCGCTAATATTAAACACTAGCTGGCTTACCCGGCTCCGCCCGGCCCTGTCAATGCTATGATTAAGGTCTTATCCCTATCCCTGTAAAACCTTTCATTGTGCCCACTTCTACATGCAATTCTCTATTCTGTGTTAGTAATTAGCATGCCCACCTACCTCCCTCAACAACCCTCAGCCCCGTAGCCCTTTGCAAAAAAAGCAATAAAACCGGTAAAAGTAAGGATAATTCTGAAAACTTGGCGCTATTCGGCTATCCGGCCCCAAAATGTTTTTGTGATGGATCTTGCTCAAAGTCGGTACATGGGGATTATTGAAGCCGCTGATGACGAATATCGTAGTCATTTCGCGCGATAGCGCCATTTTCTGGGTTTACGTTGGGTACACATAAGAAGCTAAAATCATGGATTTCGCTGAAACTTTGAGGGGGGCTAATTAACATGCTGATTACGAATAGCATACTCCTTCGGCATTTTGAGGCGATTTCACTATGTTATGGTAGGTATACTGTAGAGGGACGAAATCTCAGTTTTGGCTGAAACTCGGTCTAGAAAGATTCGACCTTTGACCACGTCTAAAACACTCTCGTTGCGTTTTGGGACCTTTTCGCAGAGTTACGGTAGGTACATGGCAGCGGGTAAAAATCATAAACCTGCCTGAAACCTTAGCAGAAAATTATCTAGAGTGCTGTTTCAAAAATATCGTGCTCAATCCCCACGATAAAGGCAATTCGCGTGGTATAAAAGTTTCCCACGACCGTAATGCTTTCCCTTATAGGACCACTGTCGCGCGCGAGACACCCTTCGGCGGCTTTTGCCTAAGCAAAAACAGGGGAGGGAGATTTGCCGCGTGCGTTACGCGTTGGGACAGGTTATCAGGATGGCGCTGGAGACCGCCGTGCAAAACGACCGTTTCCCCATCTCTTGAATACCTGGGATCTGAATTGGCCCGAAAGCGAAAAAATGTCCATTTGAACCCTGCAACTCACCCTAACTTCACTATTGCGTTATGACAGTGAGCAAGCATCATATTCATAAGCGATATACTTGTGAACTGTTACAGGTAAGGTTTTGAGCAAATCTGGAACTTCGACCCATCTACACCCACCGTAACCCAAGAAAATGCACTATCCTGCGAAATCAGCATGATATTCATGTCCAGCGCGCTATATGACCACCCTAGACGAAGTTTAAAGATAATCTATGTTTCCGACCCCATGCCATTTAACCACCACAACCCTATGAAAAGGTCCCAATGTGCAGAGAGAGATGATATTCATAATTAGCATGTCGAATAAGCCATATGGACCGAACTCCAGCCGAATTCATGACTTTGACTTCCTACCGTACACCTATCGTAACCAAACGGGAAGACGTTCTGCGGAGAAAGTGTGATATCTGTAACCAGCATGTGATGGGCCGGGCATACTTCACGCGATTTCAGTCGCGACGCGATTTGGCAATTCGCCAGAAGTGTTCGGATCCAACATTAGCAAACTGCACAGTTATACACACATGCATAGTGTGTATAACTTACGCAAACTGATGAAATGCCCTATCTTCTGTACATTTGTAATGTGCTTACAATGAGTTATGGACACCTGGAATATTGCCAAATCGCGTCGCGATTGAAATCGCTTGAAGTATGCCCGGCCCTTAAGATAACCCTTATACACAAAGTTTGAGCAAGCTCTACCACAAAAACATTTTGGGGCCCGAATAGCCGAATAGCGCCAAACTAATATCGAACTCGTAATCAGCATGCTCGATTATCCCCCTGTGCCAAATCCCAGCCCCGTAGCTCATACTTTGCAAAAAAAACTAATATCGTATTCGGAATCCCCATGCTCGATTACCCCCTTGTGCAAACTCCCAGTCCCGTAGCTCAAACTTTGCAAAAAAAATCGAAAAAATCGATAAAAGTGATCGATAATCCTGTAATTAATATTGTATTCGGAATCCCCATGGTCGATTACCCCCTGTGCCAACTCCCAGCCCCGCATGTCGAAATTTACAAAAAAAATCGATAAAATCGATAATAGTAATCGATAATTCTGAAAACTAATATTATATTCGGAATTTCCATGCTCACTTACCCCCCTGTGCCAACTTCCAGCCCGTAGGTGATTTCTGCAAAAAAATCGATAAAAATCGATAAAATCGATATCGATCGACGACGAAGAGTAGCCTATGACACCCGCCGGGGCCCGAAGTGTATGTATGCCAAGTTTGGTCCGGATCGGTTCAGAAATGGAATTTTCTATTCGGAACATACGTACAGACAAACATACAGAAAGACAGACCAGACAAACAGACATTCAGCTTTATATATAAGATAAAAGTTACCTTCAAACTTTTAGTTTACTCCTGGAAATTTGATGCACGAAAGAGCTAAACGGAGGTCAGGGCGTGCATACGCGCATATGCACACGGTCATCAAAGTCTTGGATTTATCTTACTAGAAAATGGTCAGAAGTCGAGTTGGCAATCCAAGCAAGCTGCCTACTATTCGATGCAGAATTCAACGCTGACTTCGGATCTAATTTGATATCTGCTTAGCGTCTTTGTGCGTGAAGTTGTGAGCAGCTATATTGCGGAAAAACCGTATATATAAATTGCGGAATTGCATAACTTGTACTTTCAGCTCACCTTTAGGCTTAAAGAATATAAAATAACCTAGCTGCAACTTTTGGCCCAGCATTAAGTTGAACACTCTGTACTGCCAAATTTGCGCTTTGCATGCATGATTTCTCATCAAATCAACGCCTTTTAACGGCTCATAACTTCGCCCGCATACGCGCTAAGCAGATAGCGATACAGACTCAAAAACAGCGTTTTATGCTGCATGATTTGATGATCTGCAGTATGTTTGGATTAGCCGCTTCGATTTCTGACCCCCTTGTTAGCCGACCTCCAAGGCCTTGCCTACATGAAAGAATCAAAGTGCTATTGATTTTCGTATGACATTATGTCTTAGGAGGCAAACTGAGGAACAGTGCTTTTTTGCACCCTATATATTTTGGCCTCAAACTCAATGTGGATCAAATCTTCGCATTCCCCCCCCCCCCTCCCCGGTGCAATAGCATATAATAGCAGAAAATGGGACGCTTTTTTCTTTCCAACCTAATAGTTTTCGTGGTGCAGATTTTTGACTGGAAAGTGGAAATAGGCACCGTTCACATCAGTGATTAACAAAGCTCAAACTCCATTGTTGCTTTTCGCAAAAATTGAATTATTAGTGAGCGAAATTCGGTTCAAACTATTCGGTTTAGCCACAAAAGTCAGTGTTGCAGAGCCGGAGTCCAACACCAATGTCTCGTTCATTTGAAAGCTAGTTTTCGAACTACACTTATAAAACTTCCATCAGATCTCAAATGAAAACAAACAAGTAAAGAGCAAATGGTTGGTTATATTTGGAAACATAATCTGTACGCGAAATGTTGTGTATAAGAGCACGGTGCAGCTAATTACAAAATTGCAAACAGTACAGGAAAACATATGACTGTAGAAATTGTTGTGATGCATGTGATGATTCTAAAGACACTACGATTCTATCATTGTTAAAATTTACAAGGAAATTGTGTGTAATGTTATCGTTGCTTTCTAAATAAGTGAGAACAATGAACCAATGCATAACAGCAGACTGTTCGCAACGGTGCGCTATTTTCGTCATCGATACAGTTTGAGATCCGAAAATGCCTGTACGACTCTTTAATAAAAAGAGTGAATGACCCTATTGAAAAGAGGGGTCAATTAAGTTTAATCGTGTAATGTTCTTGCATCACATGAGAATTTCCCACAAAAATCTATTTTAGCTCAAATTAGCATGCATTAAGCCCTCCTAATGCTCTTAACAAATGCCCTACGGGTTATTGACCTCATTATAACATTTGACTTTGAAAGTGGCAATTTTCGACTAGTCCTTTTTGAAACTTGTTGTACTTCAGAGCAATCAAAATACTTTGAGCAAGCTCCAAAATACTAAGACGCGTGCGAAGATTATGCTACCCCACAAAGATTTCTTATTGTTCTAAAATAATGACAACTCATTTTGCAAAGTTTTAGAAGTCTTTAGCAGTTTGTACGTGCTTTCTTGAAGAGGAACATTTGGAAGCATTTGGAGGAAAATTTTAAGGAAAACTGACAGTGGCAGAGATGACGTCCGTGTGTGCAAGTTTATTTGTAATGTTGTAGTCTTTTCTCAGATTTTGAAACTAGAGAGTACTCACCATGCTAGGCGAGATTGGGAAATTTCGCGAAAATATCTTGCTTAGCAGATTTTGGGGATTTGACATTGAGCAGTCTTTTGGGAGAGGAGTAGTTTTACTGACGATAGATGTACTAATCAGACTTTCATTTTTTTGCCAATTTTTTTGCCAATTTAAACAGGAAAACAAATGACAGATATTTCGAGGGGAAATAGTGTACAGCATGACAGGTGGATGTTACCAGAGAGTTGCTAAAAAATTATGAAAAGGAATTACTACAGAAATCAAATTTAAGAAGGAAAAATGAAACTACGGTCGTTTAGTGAACATTGTAGATAGGCCACTCAACTGGCTATATTTACAACGAAGTTCAGGTAAAGTTCAATCTATCCAGTGTGAACGACGCAAAAACCTATAGATCGCGTGTTGTTATTTTTAATGCATTGTTCTTCCATGAAAATTACTGCATGTACAAAGTCGATAGATAAATAAAAGTACGTGCCTTGCGTACTTCATTAGAATACTACTCTACCACTAGCAGAGGCTGTTTTGTGTGGTGAAAGGGCAGATACAATAATGGTTTGCTATTGAAGTTGCAAGCCTTGCCACCTTACTTTCATACCTCTGGCGCATAAAAGTCCTCAGCGGTTCTACTTCAACGATTTGGCCATGCTTCTTGTAGTACTTTCGATACTAGTGGTGAGCTTCTCCCCATATATGTATCTCTTCGATCTTGTTGAAATAATTTTAAGGTCTCTGTGGTGACTGATGATAACTATGATTCTGAGTATGATTATTCTCAAGTTGACTGGATTTATTATCAATCACTCGACCAAACATCTGAGGAACACATTAAATTTCCATGCAGTACGAAAAGGATGTGTGTGTCTTAATCGGTGGAAATGACTTATGTTGCAGGAGATCTCAAGTTTTGCTTTGATGGAATGACGAAGAAATCATTTTTTTACTTTAAGTTAGTTCAAGAAATAGGCCAGCACATGTGCAGTGCGCTTGTAAATCTTTTTCATCACGGTGCGGTAAGATAGATGAATTTATACACTTTCTGGTTTTCGTACTAGACTACATCAAAATTTCAGACCTACGAATGTGAACTGGAAGACAAAGCTCGGAAAAACCATATACTGCTTCGGGAGCGCAAGATCAACGTAACAGAGTGCCCGCTACATTTGCACGGGTAAGGCTTTGTGAGACTAACACCTTTTAACTTTCCATTCATTGTCGCTTTCAAGGAATCACCAACACGACGACGAAAACGATGAAAAGAAACTGGGGCGAATTTTTAGGGAAAACGCGCAAACTGTAATTTCTACTTTGAGGGTAATTTCTGCATTACATCAATGATGTCTTACTCATGGCCCTTTTGCAGGGCTGCGGACGAAACATCCTCATATACGGTTGTGATCTACGAAACTCTTCACTCGGAATGAGTATAATGTGTCTTTTCGGTAAGGAAATATCTCAAAACTCTTTCAAACTTATCTGCTTCATTACCGTATATTCAGCGTAAATGTACCGCCGACCGTGCTCGAATAATAGAAGCTTCTAGTTTGGACTTTTTCATTTACTCTATGAGTATCTTCGCAATGTTGGTAGTGTGCAGGACACAAATACGCTAAATAGTGTCCCTCACTGCTCAAAATAAAAGATTTCTCCAATTTGATCCTTCATTAATTTGAGACGAACTTCACTTGTATTACAGAGATTATGCGCTTTCTTGAAGAAACATTGTATATTCTTTGATTCAACCAGCGCTTGGTGGCTGGAAGGCGGGTCTTGCGCCCTAATTACGGCTAGATAATCAGAGAGCACGTGCGCGAGGGAGACGCAGGCTACGTCGCGGGCGCGACTGTCTTAATTAGGTCACAAAACTCCGCCTTCCAGCCGCCAAGCCAGTTGAATCAAAGGTTACACTCCTTTGCACACAGTCACCATGACATGGTTAAAACAGCTAGCTTTTGCTAAATTCTAAAAACGATTTGCAGCTTATTTACTTTTTTTCGAATGTTCCACGAATTTTTTCTGTCAAAATATGGCGTAGAAAACATAAATTTTTTTGCGTTTTGAAGTTACTGAGATTATTGCAACTTATGCCGACCATCACTAAAGCATAAATCAATCTTCATGCTTGAGTGGTTAACTTTATACAAAGCTTTGAATTTTGTACGACAAACAATGTGACTGCAAAGTTTGAACTTTTTTTTAATCTCTGACATCCTTTTCACTTTCTATTGCAAAGATAATCTTTACGCCTGAAACCCAAACAAAGATAAGAATCAGCGTCTTGCGTCATTGCAAGCATCAGCACATTGGGTCCCCCTCAGGGTTTCTTCAGAACACCACGACTGTGTCCAAAAAGTTCATCAGTGTCTTGTTGTAGCATCACTTACAATACTCACTAATGCTTGATATTATCGCTTGATATTATACTTGCATTGTCGTGCAAAAGTTTTTCCTTCGATGAAGCTTTTAAATACACGCTAATGGAGCAAGGAACAGAAGCATGTCAGAAGAATTATACGAGGGAGAGTAATACCTGCAATAACCAATTCTACCTTCTTTACGTGATGTATATTACTGTTGCAGCTGTGCGCTTACTGGTTCAAAACAAATTGTTGGACTACAGAAATGTGTAGCTCTTTCCAACACTACTCATCAACACATGCTGCTCAAGACAAAACTGCACTTAAACATAGTTCTTTACCAAAGTGGTATTAATAAAGTGCATTTCACGAGGCTCTTGTATCTCTTGCATGCAAGCGAACTAGTTTTCTGCATCGCCTTTCATATCTTCTTTGATTGCCAAACAAGGCTACAGATGTTTGATTATTACATTCGTTGCTCAAGTAACAACTCTGGAAAGCTATACAAATGCTCACTTCTTGGAACACCTACGGAGTGTCTTTCTCTTTATTATTTCCAACTCTTGAGACTAATCTCGCATGTATATCGATAACAACATGAAACCAGGGTCAAGCGTGTTGATGCGATCCAGGACCCTCATTTACGACCCCCCCCCCTTGAAGGTACCCATCCGTACGACCCCCCCCCCCCTCCCCTTCCCCCCTCTCCCCACCCTCCTCCATTTATCCCCTTTACCTTCCTACCCACATTCCTCGCGGTAACCTGCATAAACGAATGTTAATCTCAAGAAACACCTGCGTGAGAACTTCAGTGAGGTTTCGGAAGCAGAATTTCTAGGCCAATGGGTGCGTCCAGCATCTGTAGCACACATACACACCTTCAATGATGTTTGAGCATCTGCAAGTTTTTTTTTTGAATTTTCAGGCATATTTCAGACCAGCAAATGCGATTCCCGTAGGCGACACAAATTTTTGCACGGAGAAAAAGATGACATTCTTGAACTACAAAGGATGTTTTTGACTAAGAAGCTTACTTCCTACCTCTTCCATAGTTTTCCCGCGAATAAAACCGCTTGAGCGCCGTCCAGAACGACGTCAAAAACGTGCATGAGCACGGTAGTTTGAAAATTCGTAACTAAGGCCAGGAAAAGACTGAGAGGCTGCAAAGCACAGGTTCTGTAGTATAGTGCCCAGACTATCCATAGAAAAAGTTTCAGCTTTTGAGGATCAGTAAGCTCGAAAAAGTTTAGATGCGACTCTCGCAAATTTAGATGCGATCCTAAAAAGCAAAAACTGGGATTTTTGAGCTTAAAATTTTGTAACTTACCAGAGAAGTTGTAAAACAGCCTGCAATTTTTATGAGGGAAGGTAGGAGGATGGCGTCATATTACAGCAGAATTGCAGCCAACAAGTTTCAATAGCTCCGAAGAAATTTAGATGCGACCCAGATACGACCCCCCTTTCCTGATTTTTTGCTACCATACATAAAATTATAAGAAAATCCACAGTTGACAAAACAACACCAGATTTTGCACTGATGTAGCGAGCATCTCCAAAGTGCAGATAAATCATATGGGCCCGTGAAAAACACTACAAAAAGATTTAGAAATTTATGATGGTCACAGCTGGTAAAGATACTAGCTTTTGTCGAGTGTGTGAGACTTCAGGAGGGCTTCAGAAGCAAGATTTCCAGGGCAATCGGTACATTTAGCATTTTTATCAAATCATACATCCTTCAAAAGTGTTTTGAGCCCTTGTAAATGTTTTTTTGAGAATTTTTACAGATTTTTTATCTTTTTTATTCTGATTTTAACTTTCTTATAGATTTATTGTAAAGAACATAACTAATTATCTGCTTTTTGATTCTCTTTTAAGCTTAGGGTATTTTAGCCTAACTGCCTTTTCTTACGACCCCCCCCCCCCACCTTAGGTACCCTCTTTACGACCCCACGTTGCGGCAGTCGCATCACAAGCTTGACCTTGCATGAAACCCTTCCAGATAGGTTTTGAAACCATGAAAATCGTCGCCGTTTCTGAATAAAATTTGAACGTTCTTATATTACCGGAAAATGAATATATGAGGAAATGACTGAAGGAGGGATGCCTTGTAAGTTTTGTTTTGCATTTGTTCCCTGATACCCATGAGACGTCTTGGTTATTTTATGTATCTCCAAATCAACACCCCATGGAAAAATCCGCTAATGACAAGATTGGAACCTTTTGTTTACTCGTGCGCGCCTACTGTTTAGAGATTATTCAGAAAAGCCATTTAAGAGCTTTCGACAGTGCAGTAAACTTTACTTCCTTCCTACTTCTTATAATTGCTTAGTCTTGCACCTGAAATTTCGACTTTCTCACGGATATACAGTTGTTCCGAAATGCACTGAAGGTTTGATCCCCAGTAGCTGACTTGTATGGAAAGCTTTTGCAGCCATTCAAATTCATATCTAAAGTTGGCTTTAACCTACAATACCGCTCACATTTTTGAAAAAATAGACGCGAATGTAGCATAGCTCATGCGACGGTCGCCTACATGTATGGACATCACCGTCGCGTGGCCATATCTTGCTTAAGAGTGGAGAATTCTGAATCCGAAACCACTATTCGACTCAGCTCGGCGCGGAACATCTTCTTATATATTGGAAGTGGGGATACGATGTCTTCGATATTTCCGTTTCCGGTTTTCTCAAAATCTTCTGCGGAGGTCCATTCGCGAATATGTGAAGCAGCGAACATAACATCCGCAAGGCTAGCGTTATACAAGCGCTCACGGTGGAATTTTGACGAAATATGCGATCTTTCATTTTGGGCAATATTCATGGGGACGTGAATTCTTAGGCTCGTAAATCGGCGAATTTTACAGACTGGAGCCTGAGTCATGCACAATTTGATAACACAGTTCCTATTAACTTTGACTTTGACTTGACTTTCTTCGTGCAGTTACAGTCACTTCACCGTATCTCTCCAAAAAGACCCTGTAATCCTCAAAAACCACGATTTTCGTAAAGAGCGTATTCGAAAACCTCTATAAACAAAGTTTCCTTAGAATTCAAGAACATCAACATTTTGACCAAAATCCATCGGCGGGCGAGCTTTCAGAGCATAAAAAGAGAAAAAATGAAATAACCCGAACATATCGAAAAACTTACTCATAGAGGTTACTCGACCTGCTGATTTCGAAACTCACATCTGCTTAGCAAGATAGCTTCGTATTCTAGGGCTATGGCGAGTAGTTTGGGACGACAAGATTTTTCCACAATTTACCAGCTCTTCTATTTTCTTTGAAAAGAAATCTGCGGCTACTACATATTTAGCGCATCATAATCTACAGAAATATTTACTCGGAACAATACTCGCTGCTTTACACCTTCGCGAAGAAACGTCCGCAGAAAGATTCAAGAATACTGAAATTGAAATATCAAGGATGAGTTGAGGATACAGTACGTATTCAGAACGATAAACTTCTAAAACCACGGTAATGATAAATGCCACTCGGGCTGACTTGTGCTGATGCGTACCTCAACTCAAACTTGGGTAATTAAACCATTTACTAAAGGTAAATAAACGATAAACAAGTAACGTAACATGTATCTAAAACCACTTAACAATAGATTGTGAGATGCCAAAATAGTAATGACACACAGGAATAAATAATGATCACAAGATATGTGTGCATCAAAAGTGAACTAGATACTCGTCATTTTCTCTTAAATACTTGAGTTTTAGCTTGTTCTAGATTTTCTGTTTTCTTGAAAAATCAGTAGAGAACTAAATGCAAACAGAGCGAGTGAGAACCATGTAATAAACTACGACACTTGTTTAGGAGATAGTTATCATAATAAAGAAGGTCAAACTGATGATAAAGCAAGCGCGCGGAGCGCAACCGAATGAGCACCAAATGAAGCTCGTCATGATAGGGATAGTCGTTGCCATTTGGCGCAGCTGAGTCACTCTGTCGCGCTCTTTCTAATAACCTAAAGTAAAGTTTGCAAGTATGGGAGTTTTGTATCTTGCAAACCTCGTTACTTGTTTACTTGTTGTCGTTTGACGACAAAGGACGTGATGTATATCAAAAGATTCGCCTTGATGAGCTGAGCAGCTGTTTTCGTATTCAAAATGTACTTATTTTGAAGGAAGTTATGGCGAGTAGAATTAAAAAACGCGTTCACCCAAAATTCACCAACGCTTCTATCTGCTTTGGAAAGAAGTCTGAGCCTATCTTTTAGCGCTCAATAATCTACAAGAACATATTATCGAGTAGTACTCAGTGGAATCTTCTATGATGGACAGGCGCTGCTTCACATATTCGCGAATGGACCTCCGCAGAAGAATTTGAGAAAACCGGAAACGGAATATCGAAGATATCGTACCCCCACTTCCAATATATCAGAAGATGTTCCGCGCCGAGCTGAATCGAATGATGGCTTTGGATTTAGAATTTTTCCACTCTGAAGCGAGATATGGCCACGCGACGGTGATGTCCATACATGTAGGCGACCGTCGCATCACTCATGCGACATGTGACATAACTCATGCGACCATCTACCTTCGCGTCTATTTTTGGAAAAAAAGTGAGCGGTATGTATGGAACGAATCATCGATTGCTTCTCAAGTGTATGACTATAGTAGGATTTCTACCAAATAGCGGCATTGTAAATAAGCCGTCAATTTCCAAGAAATTTTTGAAATCAAAAGTGCATCGGAGCTTTTGGACATCTACGCTGAATTTACTTTTTTCATGTTTTTGAGGTTTTCCAAGGTGTTTGATCGCATTTTCAGAAAAATTGAGAGGACATCTGTTATGAGAATTCTAAGCTACCTAATTTAACGTAACTCATGAAGAAGCCTTACGTTGAAGTGCAACCATAGTATTCATATGCATCGCGTCTGACCAAGTGTAATATTAGGTTGATGCATAAATCCTGCACCAGAATATTTACAGACCGCAATAATCCGGAATATTACTATCCCACATAGAGTTTGATATATCATTAGATAGAGCAAGCCTAGCTCTACAAGATAGTGCTCAAATTTCGAAACCAGCTTTGATCTACGCGGTTTTGAGCCGAAAACTGAAAAAACGATGCGTCCGAAAATCTTAAAGGCACCGTCCAGATTTTCGACTTCGACATTTTCGTCGTTTCAAGGCCTTCTCATGTCCCTGATCCGAATATGAAGTCATCTGTTGCGAATGCGCAAAACCCCGACAATTCCCTTTCCGGAGAACCCACAGGCCGGCTTTCTGGAACGGTGATTGGATGAACGCGCACAAATGGGCGGGCATGGATAGGGGTCCGCGTGCATCTTTGCTACTCCGAAGCAATTTTCTCGCTTCCGAAGCCGCATTTTGCGCCGCTACTTGGGCACTGGATTGATAGGGGGCCCTACTATCATATGCTGCCAAAAGCTCAAAACCCTCAACTTGAGGTGGACGATGCTTTAAGACCAATCAAAACAAATTTGTAACTCCGTTCAAAAAGCTCCTAGAAAAGTTCTCGCTTGCTCACGCGTAGACGTTCCACGTAAGACATCGACCTATGCAGTTGCTGTATTTTCAACTAGACGATGGGAAAACGAAGTTTTCATGTTTTTGCCAAACTAGTGCTGAGATGTTCTAGCACTAACAGTTGCAGAATACATGTTAGCAGTAAAACTTTACATTTTCAGCCTTCTAAAACACCTCGTTCACAAAAGAAAAACCGAATATAGCTCTCCTTATCCGAATTTTTCTTGCCTATTTGCTAAAAATTCGATACTTCTCGTAAAGCAGCTGCTGTAAAGAGCTGAAAATTCACACTCACGCTTCTAAGATCTTATAGTATACAACTGTCAGTACTAGAACATCGCAGCATTGTTTTGGAAAAAAACATGAAAAACTTCGTTTCCTCAATTTCTAACCGAGAGAAAAACGCAGCAATTCCATAGAGAAATGTCTTACACGAAATGACAACGCATGAGCGAGCTAGAAATTTTGAAGGATTTTTCTGAACGGACTTCCAATTTTTTCTTGTTTTTTGGGCGCTTGGATTTTCCGTTTTTGGCTTCAATCTCCGCTTGGATCAAAGCCGCTGCAAAACTTTAAGGACCATCTTGTAGAGCTAGGTTTGCTCTATCTACTGATATATTGAATCCTACTTGGAATATAGGATTATTGCGGATTATTGCGGTCTGTACCTATTTTGGTGCAGGAATTATGCATCAACCTAATAGTTTTCAAGCTGCTTGGTGCGTCTATAAAATGTGTGGGGGTTCTACAGCTCAAGATCCTCTTTAGAGTTAAACCTGTGTTCCAACATTGCTGTATTATCCTCATTTAGAAATCGAGAAGACGAAACTTTTCATGCTCATACAAAAACGAAGCTGTGCTGTTTCCACCCATGTAATTGTGTACTACAAGCCCTTAAGATTATAACCGTAAATGTTTAGCTTTCCGCAAGCCCTAGTTTTTAAAAAAAATATTGATTTTAGCATGGAACACCCGAGTAAGGAGAGCTTAATTCGCCAGTTTTCGAAAAAAAAAACTAGAGCCTGTAAAAAGCTGGAAATTCCGGTTACACTTCTAAGGGTCTGTATATACAATTGCATGAGTGGGAACAGCGCAGCTTCGTTCTTGTATAAGCACAAGAACTTTTGTTTTCTTAATTTTTAGATGAGGAAAAAATACAGCTACGTACATATAAGTGTCTGATGTGGTGTGCAACTTGCCTGAGCAACTTTTAGATCCGTAGGATTTGTTTGAATGAAGATGCGATTTTTTTCCAATTCTTCGAGCCTTCAGTACGACTCACATTCCTTCAGTACGACTCACATTGCAATTCTACGCTGGGTCGAAGCTTGTGCGAACTTTTGCTTCCATCTTGTAGAGCTTGCTTTGCTCTATCGAATGGTGTCTCTGTCGTATGTACATGCATCATATGAGAGTTAGCAGACGTCTGAAAATGTCCGAGAACTTTCGAGCCAACCTAATACTTTGCAGCGACTTTGAGAACGGAGATAGTGAGAGCTATTTGGATCGAACTTTTGGAATTTCATTAAAGGCACTTTCTGCATTTTTAGTGACTATGCCTTGATTATAGAGTATGATTAGCAGGCATATAATAAGCCGACGTTTATGACTGAAGTGTAAAACTTGCTGGAGTGGATGTGACTGAAGGTCTCAAAATACTGTGCATGTTCGGTAGTTTTCCAGATTTTTATCTTAACTTTCTTTTTTGCTAAGCTGTTAGTATTCAGGTAAACGCAGCATAGACGCATGAACAAGAATCTTGGGTACTTCAGACCCTTGCATCTCTATAAACACTTATTTTACATAGATTTGAGGGAACTGCTCTTTTGAAAACTGTTTTTTACTCTTCTCGCTCTTATTGTGTAAAAAGAAGTCGCTTTATATTTATTAGCTTGCCAGGAAAGCTTGGAGTTGTGGTAGCCTTACTAATTAAATTCATGCCTTGGCTGCTATCTTCGAGGGATTAAGCACTGTATGAGTGTGGTCACGATACCTTTAAAGGGATTTCTTCAGAAGGTAAGAGCTACTACTTTTTACGGTGGAAATCAACTTTGCGCGAACTGCCTTTCGGCCATGAGTTGAAACAGATAAAATAATTTGTTTGGGTTCCGTCACTTGTGAAATAGCTTTTACCACAATCTTTGGATGTTCTCAAATGACGCAACTTGTAGAAACATTTTCGTTCGTGATGTTTCCTCCATGATGTTTTGAAAAATTTTTTATGCTTTCAACCAATATTTTTTGGAAGGCTCTAAATATTTGCTTCTCTAAAGTCATTTCGTCATTAAGCGCGCTCTGCATGTACTTTATCTAACAAAAAGACTAAATTTGTAATTAGTTTCTACCCCAGCACATTTGATGTCAAAAATAGTTGAAAGTGGTAGAGTGCTTTCATTTGCGGATGATATGGAAGTGTTTTTATGAGGCAATGAAAGCTCTTACTTTTTGAGCATTAAATTGGGGGCCACATTTTCCAAGCTTGTAGAAATGCTTTAGAAGTGAAACTTATATCATTTGGTGAATGTCCTGTAGCTTTCAATATCAAACATTATGGTTCTGGCCCGGCTGATAAGCATGGAATGAATCCTGCGCATGGAATGAATCTGGCAAATTAGCAGTAAGAAAGCCTTATCCACCTCGCTCCAAATGAATTCTGAAAATTTTTATTATATGGTTTTATTTGTAAATTTTAATCACAATTTTGCTGCTATGTATCACAATTTTGTTTTCCTCAACTACTGTTATTAATGAAAAAGTTATTGTTTACTGCTTTAATCGGTGTCTGCATAAAAAGCAACTCATTTGCTGATCTTCAGAGGTTACACAGTGCAGATAATTCCTGCAAATGTGGCTGCAGAAGTTTTGGGGAAGTACTAAGTTGGTGCAAAAAAAAAGCTTCTAGGCCTTGTTTCAGAACAACTTTTTTCCCTCAAATTTTCTTCATTGAAAAAGCTTGGCATACTATAAGCTTTTCTCCTGCTCTATCTAATAATGGTTGAAGCGGCTCTTAGACCTATTCCTCAAAAATTTACAAAGCTTCAAACAACTGCACTTGAAAACAGAATCTTAATGCATTTGGTTTTCTGGACAGGATTCAAGCACCAGTTATGATGGCCTTCTCTCGAAAATTCAGCCTCTGCATGTGGTAGAAATTGCTTACGTTATGCACATTAATTACATTTTTTGAAATCAAACAAACTGAGATATCGAAACCCCAAGACGGTTAGTCGTTGCGATCACTTTGGGCCGCACACAAATTTCTATATAAAAGGCAATCGCCAAAGCTCTGCTCATCCCAGTACGCACAAGGGTATGGCCATCTGCTGATAGTTTTTGCAGAAATGTTTGCGGTGGAAAAGCTTAGTATTTTTTGATTTTTTTCCCTTTCGCAAATTATTTTTGTCTAAGATCCTTTTCATCTTTTTTTGTACTATTGGCTTGCGGCTGCAAATCATTTCTATAATGATAAACTTTGAAGGGAGTTAAGTTTTGGCGGGGTTTCAAAAATTTTTCTTTCAATTCATATGTTCTGTCCCTTTGTGATGTGAGAATAGGCGAGTGTGTGCTGTATTGAGAAAATAAGCTGCTTTCAATAATTTTTATCGCGTGGAAAGATGTAAATTTTTTAGGTTTTTTATCGCGTTGAAAAATGTGGATTCAGGAAGTCGTATCACATAAAATTAAGAACTCCCAAGGCGCTCTTTATTTTTGCACTAACTCAAAACTTGTCGTCTGAAAGTCAATTTTTTGCGATACCTGAAAATTACTCATAATAAAAATAAGCGCTATCATGCAGAAGCACAAGAGCGCGCAGAAAATTTGCATATGCAAGGTATACTTGGCTTAGCTCTCAGGCTTTTCTCTTTTGCTTTTTTAACTCCCAGAAAAAATTAACTACAATTAATAAAGTGGGGCTTCACAGAAGTTCCTGAGTAAAAGTTGTGCATATTTTAGATAGCGCTTGATGCTTCATATCGTCCTTATGCGGGTACTTGAAACATGCGCCTAATATGGCAGCAGTGCAAAAATTCGCCGATGTAATAGTGATGGTATCAAAGCATTCATTATACACTGCATCCAGCAGGAGCTCTAAAAAATTTTGAAATCACCTGCTTTCTGCTGAACTATTCCATCTTCAGTTTTTAGCGCGAATCACGCGCAAGCAAGAAATTCGAAGTATTAGGTTGTTCCAAAAGTAAAACGTGTTTCTAGATAAACTGAACTGTTTTCGCCTAGCAGACTTAGGGTGACATTCGTTAGAGCGAGGCAAGCTATACAAAATGGCCTTCAAAGATCAAGATCTGCCTAATTCATAGTTCAGGGAAAATTTGGAGCCAAAATCAAAAAAAAAATTCTTGTAACGAGAACTAAAATTTTATCGAGGAAGGATCATGCGAAGCTCCAAATTGATCATCATACAAAAGATACATTGTAGTATCTATGGATGCATGGAATTTTTTAGCGTGTAGAAATCGAGAAGAAAAAAGAAAGTAAAAATGTGGGCAGACTCTTAATAGCCATCTTATAGAGCTTGCTTTGCTCTCTCGAATGATTACTCAAGCCGCATCAACTGAAAGAAAGATACAAAAGGACGACCGGTTGTAATAAAAAAGGTAAAAAATTATGAGATACCCTAATATATGATTGATAAGGGAAGTATTATACTTCCAATGGTCGCGGTCGTTTATAAATGCTTATCGGCTAAAGCAATTTTTAACGCTGATTCCAAATCTGCTTTCCACTCTTCAGAAACGCTCTTCTAAAAGGAGGTAAAGCATGAAAAATCCGTTTCTGGGCGCTTAAGTTTGAGGACGCGTTAATGCGAAAAATCTGTTTGAACAATGTACTAAAGAAATATAAAAATAGATCTCCTCCTTGTAAAAGTTTGGCTTTTTTCCGAAGAAAATGAACATCGTATCTTGTTCCACCGCCAATTACAACCAATGTTTTTCTGTAGGGAAGTTTGGAATCATCCGCACAAGTGTTACTTGTTGACTATTTTCTAGCAAAAGAGATGTGGATATCTGCGTTCTCAAACTGTAGAAAATACGTCACGAAAGTTAAGAATTATAATATTACAGGAAAGAGAACGTGCTCGGACGAAAGGAGCGTTATTGTTGAAAAAAAAAGAATTGGAAAAAACTTCATCTACTCTCGTACACCACTTTTGACATCCTCACAAGAAGAGTAGTTAGAGTGCCATTTTCATTCTCGCTCAAGTTGAGCCGATTTGTAATCGCTCCTGATTGGCTGGTGATGAAAGAACAATACAACTTCAGAAAGGATCACGGTGGAGGGTAGTTATTGAAAAATCTCCTTTTCGTTAATAATTTATTAAACATTAAGCTTTTTTCACAGCATTCAATGAAAAATTTCACGATAGGCAGATTAAGCTTCTTTCATATCCACTTTGACAGCTTTTGCGGTCTCCTTTATGGCTGAAGTCAGGATTGATATAAAGCTATATGCTAGACTTTACAAAAAATTTCGAGTGTGAGGGTACCTTCTGATGATTTTGTAGTGATACTCTCCTTGCTATGAACCGTAACAGAGCTTTCCTTGCTATGAACTGACTCGTTTTTCAGGTTAGATACATAGATCGGTATTTCATTTGTCTCCAGCTGCATTTTTCTTCTCCTTAAGGATCTCATATGTATGATAATAATTGCGGCCAATACCACAATCGCAAGCAAGATTATTAAGATAAATGTCATGCTGAAACAAGAACGCAAGAAAGTATGGAAAGCCACGAGTAACCTACGCTTCAAAATTTTTGGATGCTCGCATACTTGATTGCGGAGGGACTGAAATTAAAGCAGATAATCTCATTTCAATTCCACAGAGGTCTGTGCATCTCCTAGCAGGAAACAACGAAACTGTGTCCAAGCAACTGTTAAGGGACACCAAAGCACATCGTTCTTTTCTGCGTGGAGATGTTCAGGCATACGTAAGGAAGATGCTGAAGATACCTGAAACAATTTGCGGAGATTCAGATGCTGATGCAGGCTGCAGTGGCCTGTGTGTAGAGGTTAGCAGCTTTGCGTGTACAGTATACATGGAAGTCGTAGAAGTCATAGAAGTCGTAATAGGCGAGGCTAATCCTGTAGTCGTCGCAATTATAATTTCTGTAGGAATCGCAGTTGAAGGTAAGGTAGTCGTATTTCTAGTAGCGGTGGTCGTGGTAGTCGTTAATGGTACGGTTGTAATCGTGGCAGTTAATTGTATTGTAGAAGTTCTGGTGGAGGTAGATATTGCTGTGGATGTGGTGGTGGTAGTGGGGGTGATGATGATGGTGGCGGTAGTGATTGTGGTGGTGGGAGTAGTAGTAGTAGCAGTAGTAGTAATAATAGTAGTAGTAGGAGTAGTAGTAGTTGTTGTCGTCGTCGTTGTCGTTGTTGTTGTTCTCGGATATTCTGTAAAATCAATCAGTTCTAGCGCAGGTTCTTCCAAAGGATGGGTACTGGGATTTTTACAGCTTTGCGATGGCAGCCCCTTTCTTCTCAAGAGTCTACCAGTGAAGTGCGAAAAAAAGCGAATTTGAGAAGCTTTTACCTACTCCGAAGGTTTTGAACTTTGTCTTATTGTTCCGGGCCCTAATACTTGCACGTATTTTGTCAGCGAATGCGAGCATGGGAAAGGATACTCGGCAGTGCCCATTTTCGCCATTATCATGAGCTGCAAGGACCAAAGATGGACCCATGGCAAGAAGGCTCAAATAATGTGAAAAATAAGAACGCGAGTTTGCCGAGACGCTGTATCAAGCAATGGAATGATACCGTTATGCGGACCTTTTTCCAACTGAGTGCCGTGGACGCTGTACTTTGTAAATTGATGAGGTTCTCTATGTTATAAGGAGTCCCTATCTACCATGCGCCAGTTAAAAACCACCCGTTAGACTCCTTTGAACCGCTGTGTCCAAAAATAAATGGTATGTACTCAGTGTTTGATCTGAAAATTTGTTTTGCCACAGGATCTTTTGCCAAATCTTGGTGCCATTCTGCAGAGGTACAAACTAGATTACGGCTCGAAGAAAATCACGATCGCTCTTCCTTGAGTAGAAGGGTTTCCAACATCGAAAGCAAATGTGGAAAAGGCCGTTAGAATTTCTTTTAACCGGGCTGAGTAGCAGTGTTTTTACGCATGCTGATATCACTGCAAGAACTCTTTGAGTTCTCAAGCTTTGTGTAATCATAATCTAAAAAGCTAGCGCAGACCTGTGTGTAAAAAACATATTGATGCATTACCTGTCCGTACAGTTTAAAGGTCGGAAAAGTCGATCAAAAGTGATATGTATCAGCTGCTAAAGTAGTACTAGTCGGTCCGAAAGTTCTGTGGTTTCATTTTCGCAAATTTGCAACTTTCTACCAGCTTTATGCAATCTTACCAGAAGGAAAAAAACTTTCGCTTTATAATAGCTTCTAGTGGCTTTTGCTAAGTATTGAGACAGATTGAAAGTGGAAGAAGAAGACTACGATAGTAAGGTCCGTAGTAAACCCCACTTCACTTTAGATGGTCTCAACTGAGGGGCTGAGTTGGTATTAAGATAAACTGACTAGCGGTCACTCTCACATGCTTAAGATAAACTGACTAGCGGTCACTCTCAATGCGACCTGATCTGAAGGGTTAGCGTCAGGGAATGTGCCGCGATGAATTGAATTCACCTGAAATCCGTAAGAGCAGCCTCGATTTTGAGATGAATTGACCGAAATAATGTGCAAGGGATGAGACGCAGAGAAAAATCCCTAAGTTGCTTGTGAGTAACTTACGGGACATCGTACTTAACGTATTGTTGCAGTACAAGAACGCGCAAAACTGCACAATACGGGTGGCCAAAAAGGAAAGGATCAATGAGCAGCTGATTTCGGCAAAAAACAGAAGAATCGGTTTTTGGGTTTTTTCCTTTTTGCAGAGTTTGCTTAGGTTTTTTCTACAAAAGCTACTCAGAGGGACAATCTCTTTATTTATTTCCATTCGATTTTGTCCCTACTTCCTCAATTTTTGATGAAATTTTGGTTGAAAAAACGCAGTTTTGTTTTGTGCATTCACTTGGTTTGTAGATTCCTTGATAGCGACCGTCATCGATTTTCTTCGATAGTGACCGCTATCAAAGTGCTCAGTGATGCGCCGAACCACGGTCGTGCGGGCTGAGTACGAGTCACATACCTGTTTGACCAAACCTGCACAAGAGATGTAAGTGTTTCCTCTTTGATAGCGCGTAAGATTTTTATGCCTGAAAAGCGATCCGCATCTAGATCAATAGCTCGCGGGATGCTAGACGGCGCCATACGATCACCTCAGGTCCGTCTCAGGGCAGATCCCCTGAAGGGGGGTTTACTACGGGCCTAAAACTCATATGATGACTCTCGAGTGTCTACGCGACGTTCCATTTGGGCGACCTAATTTGGAATGATCAAAGCTTGAGTAGTATCCTTATTTAATCCAATGTTTATTAAATCTTTGAGGCACCTTTCCAGCGCAAAACTTCTTCTTTCTAATAAATTCACAAAGAAGCAGAATTTAAGAGGGAGGGGGTACGAAGCTTGAATATGCAGGAGCTATCGGATCACGTTTTATCGGCTCTAAGAGCTTGCTCAAAGGCACGGGCATGCATGACGCCATTCCTTCGCCGCAATTTCTAGTCATCGCGATTCGCTGGAAGTAACATAGAAAGGGCAGCAGCTATACTTTCGATAGTTTAAAGATAAGACTTCAAAATTTCTGACACCCATGAAAATGAAGGTTGTTTCTTTTAAACAGGAGAGAAAGAAAGATGCAAAACAAACAGAAAAAGCCGCAGAATCTTCAAAAAATCAGATGAAGAAGCAGCAATGAGTTTAATAATCTCATTTGGGAACAATTTGAATTGCAGTTTTTGCTTCTTTCTAATAAATCACAAAAGAGCAAATCTAAGATAGAGGACCTACAAACTTTGAATATGCAGGAGCTTTCGGATCATGTATTATCGGCACCAAAAGTTTGCCTGAACGCACGGGCATACATGACGCGATCTCTTCGTCGCAATTTTCAGCCATCGCGACTAGTTGGGAGTAGCGGCAAAAGGGCAGCAACAACAGCTTCTATAGTTTAGAGACAAGGCCTCATATCTGACACACCCACAAAAAGAAAGGATGTTTCTAAAAACATGGGAAAAAACGATGCAAAAGAAACTGCAAAAGCAAGCTTTTCTAAATCAGATGAAAACGCAGCAGTGAGTTTGATATTTTCATTTGGGGACATTTCGAATTGCAGGTTTCGCTGAAGAACCAGGTATTCCACAACACGGGGAAAACGAGGACAAACTACTTTTTCTTTGTGACTGTTTGTGATTGTCAAGAAGAAAATAAACGAGAAAGGAATCAGTTATGGAAAAGTGAAGTTCTGTTTTTCCTAAGTCGAAATGCACATCAAAAATAATCTAGTTTCTAGCGCGTTCTTTTTTACCTCCTTTTCGTAGTTTTTGTCTTTAGCCACGTTGTCAGCTTGTTATGCTCATGATCCGAGCAAAGGCCCAAGTATATGAAAATGGTTGCACTGAATTTAATAAAGACCTATTAACAAAAACACTCTTTTTGCAGCTTTTTGCCAGATACTTCACCACTATCGAAAAATTAGCCCGCGACGTTGTCTACATCATAAACACAGGCAAGATCCATCGAATGCACGAAAAACCGCTTTAATAAACCGGAAAAAAGATTTCAGAAAATACGATTTCTGCTAGATTTCTCCTTCAAACAAACAATGGGGTATTGCGACGTTGTCAGCGTAAAAAAGGCTAAGCTTTAGTATGGTATAGTTTAATGGAATTAAGTTTAGAGCAACGAAGAAATGGTACTAGATCCAAACCTCGTATCCCGCGTTTGGGGTAGCGGGGTAGCGCGCAACGCGAAGACATATAGCTTCTAGAACCTTATGATATGATATTTTATATATAAAGCTAAATGTCTGTCTGTCTGTCGATCTGTATGTATGTCCGTGTTTTCCAAATGAAAATTGTTTTTTTAACCTGAGCCAAACCTTGGCACACATAACTTTGGGGTGGAATCGTAAACTACTTTCTGTCATTGATGAAATCGATTTTAATTTTTTTTGCAAAGTTAGAGCTATGGGACCGGGAGTTGGCACCGGGAGTAAGTAAGCATGCTGATTACGAAAACAAAACAGGGATAGGGAATTGACATGTAGAAGTGGACACAAAAAGCTTAGAGGAAACGGATAATGACTATTATCACACTGTTTTAACAGGTAGGGCGGATCCGGGTATGCCAGCTAATCATGACTTATAATAAGCAGCCAATTTGTCGGTCTGTAAGTCTGTCTGTTACAAAATTACAGTGAGGAATGATTTACATTGCTTAGATGCATGTGAGAGTTGCAAAGCAAGTAAGGTTAATTTTTGTAGTTACTTTGCGATTTCCTCCATCAAAGAATGATGAAGACCAAGATCAATACGTAAGTTTACCTATACTTTTCATGATAGCCAGTGCGAACCAGGGCCCGACACGAGGTGGGCAATTGACAAGCTGGCGTTTTGGGGGAAAAAGAAAGGGCGAAATCGTTTTGCGGGGTCCGGGGCGAAGCCCCGGAAGAAGATTCCAAGCGCAAGCAAAAGAAGGTATAATCATGCTTATTACCTTATATCTAATTTATTGGGAAGCAGTTTTCATAAGCCTTAACGAACAGCAGAGTTCGCGTGCGCTACGCCGCGCCGCCGCTAATTGCCGCGTGCGCGACGTCGCCTAAGCGGTGCCGTTGAACAGCATGATTACATAATTAGTTCTCAATGCAGGCGTGACGATATAGCACCAAATTACGTAAGCGAACGAAGAGAGGCTAGTAAAAACAAAGTATGAAATATTATGAAAAACTTATGTGAATGGGAGGTGTAATAAGCATTTTTTCCAAAATTCTGCAAAACTGGTAAATGAAGATGTGAGTTCAAATGGCTCGTTTGCAGCGCACAGATGACCATAAGGTATGAAACTTGGTAGGCACATGAGAACGGGCCTGCAGGGCTTAACTTAGGAGTTTCATTGGAAAATTATGTGACTGAAGGTTGTGGCAAGCTTTTTTCTGAAAATTTCTCACTATGAAGAAAATGGAAAAATGGCTCGTTTGCAGCGCAGAGAAAACGTGATCGCGCGAGACTTGGTGTGTATACGCGCAGTAGGACTAAGGAACAATGTATGAAAAATTATGTAAAACTTATGTGAATGAAGAGCATGCTCAACTTTTTTCCAAATTAGGTGAAATTTTGGTTCCGAAACTCCTCCTCTTGTCTTTGTTAGAGCCCAAAATCGCATCAGCAGCCTAGCTTTCTAAGATGGAAAGCGCGCCCCAATCAATCGATACGCGCGCGAACGGCGTCTCTCAGTCCTATGACTGCGTTACTTTGATCTTTCTTTATCCTTCATCATTTTTCTTGCTTATTCTTCTTCCTGTTTTCTATCTTGGTATATGAGCGCTTTTAAGCGAAGTGTGGCCGGTGCTTTCGTTGCGCAAGCACAAAGCATCGTTTTTAGGCTCAAGGGAGTATTCGTAAATAATATTGGGACCAAAGGGGAATTCGTTTTAAACTACCCCGTTTGCCCACCTCGTGCCAGGCCCTGGTGCGAACCTCTGCGAAGCAGAGGTGCAGCACTGGTTACCTATATGACAGCAGTTCAGCATCGATTTCAGGAAATCATTTCGAATTTCGTTTTCTCGATTTTTAGCAGTGGAAATGGCACAGCAAGTGCGCATATGAATGTTGGATGAGATGTGTGTGCAGGAATATGTTAGAGCTTTCCAGAAATTTCAAAACCAATTTTGTGAATTTTTCTCGAGTCTTCGGGTTTCTGGAAATTTTTGAATTTCGGTTTTTTATTCAATGCAGAATGAACTCTGTGGAGGTGTTCAGGGTGACTTTGTAGAGCTTGCTTTGCTTCAAAGCTTTTATGCTAATCAAAAGATTATTGGAATAAACTTGGAAACGAACGGAACTTATGGAATAGCCTAAAACTTATTCAAACACTTTTTAATTATCAGAGAACTTACATTTTCAGCAAGAGTCATATCTTTTGCCGGTTGTTGTAATGACTTTTTGAAAATCATCAAAATCAACGACATAGGTCATATAAAGAAAAAAATTACGTTCGATGAGAGGAGAACCGTTCGTTCAAGATTAAAGTATGAAGCACGGCACGAACTGAAAGTGTGAATTTCAATTGTCGCTTGAGATACACAGTGGTCTCGTTGAAGACAGTTCGAATCAGTCTATTCCACAGGGTTTGCGCTTCCCACAATACATTGTAGATTCGCCTGCACTCGTTGTCAGCCATGTTCATCAATTAGTGTGATGCGTGGCAAGCCTTCTAAAGCGGACAGTAAGAAAAAACGGTACTTTTCCGTTATCTGGACCCATTTTTTCAAAAAGCTCTTATGAAATACGTTCCGTAGTCTTATTGTTAGAACATTTTTTATAGATTCTACGTGGACTGCCTCCTCGTCACGTGTCAGGAAAAAATGACACATGCTAGTCCGTTTTGACACGTTTTTTCGGAATCATTTCCGGCGGAATAAAAGAGCATTTGTAATCACTTAGAAACTGTTCAGTTGAATTCTATAAGAGCAACACAATCTAGATCCATCGTTAAACTATCATAATTGCTTCAAGTAATAATTCAATAATGTATTCCTCTTCAATCTTTCCGCTAGAGTTTTGCCAGGAAAGTCTATAAATGATGGCTTGAAGTAGTACCTCGTTGCTGATTGTTTCACCGCTTAGATGACGGACCCCAAGTGCACTTCTCTATTCTGGGCATTTCAGTTTGTTCACTGATAACAGGGTAACGTTATCATTACAACAATGTTGATTTTCAAAATTGTTCACACTAAAATGGGGTCATTATCAACCCAAAGAAACTGATTGAACTTGTTCGTTAGGTAGGGCAACAAAAACTCTTGATATAACTTGTTAAACATGCAGTTGGCAAGTCAAATTCTTTTCACACGTAGCAGAATGTTAACACTCCTTCCTATGCAGCCGGGGCCAGATATGGTGCAAGAAAAAAAGCATTATCCTTCTTTAAAAAAAGGGTCCGGATAACGGAAAAGTACCGAAAAAACTTGCATTTGAAAAAATCGATTGTGTGCTAATGTTGGTACTGTAAGTATGTCCCTTATAATGGCAGTCCAAAAATTACTTCCACAGCATGAAATAAACTTGCTGTGGGATGATGTTTTGCGCACCAACTTTCTGCAGCGGTTCACATTTTCACAGAGCTTTGGAAGTTGCTACCACCTAGAATGATGTTGTTTCTAAATAAAAATAGGCCAATGTGAGTACTCAAGTCGCGAGAATCCCTAATTTCGCATCAGCTGTGTGCGTTGCAAATTATCATAACTTATAATAACGGGTTAAGGGTGTTCAGTGTTTTGGTGTGTGTGTCTGTCTGTAACGAAATACATAGAACGAGTCGCAGACAAGGTTTCAAACCTCAATTTTTTGCACAGCACGCAATGCCACCATCCACATTCACCATGCCAAAGCACGAGCAGATCCACTGACCAGCTCCCTCAAAAATCGCACCGCAGAGGATCCACTTAACATCTGACGCGCAATATTGGGTCCGTATTACCACAATTTGCAAAGTCCTAGTTATGTTTAGCAAGTGAAAGTGCAAGCTATGATCTTTAGCCCCAAAAAACCGATGAAAGTTTATTACTCCACGAAAAAGGCACCAAAACTAATTATTTGCGTAAATGTGCCAGCTCTTTACATCAGCATTTGAGAATATTTTTGCACAGGGATGTAGCTCGCCGTGAATATTATCCTTATGGCGACTACCAGGCCATAAAAAAAATATAAAAGTATTCTAATTCTGCATTTGTTCTTCATTTTCCAAAGTTTCATCTATGCAAAATACCGATTTCACACGAAAAATCTTACAAAATGGTTGTTCGATTCATTCGTGAAGGCGGGCATTGCGCGGTATGTTTCAGTGTCATGTGCTTGAATGAGTTTAGCATATAGACAGAAGAGCCAGTGCGAGCCTCTGCGAAGCAGAGGTGACGCACTGGTACAATAGCTGCCTTAAGGAACGAGCATACAGTAAGTTTCGACCCGCTTTAGGCGAAAATTGGATTGGCGGGCGTCCGCCTCGCAACGGTTCGCACCATTTCGCAGCTACAGTATGTTATATCGCGCTGAGAACCCAAGCCTGCGTCTCTTCATTCTCCTCAGTCTTTGCTCGGCAAAGTGCCAGCGTTATGCGCTCGCGAAGCCTCCAGCGATGCGCACGCGTTGCTCCACGCAGAATAATTCGCCTAATCCGGGATGAAACCGACTATACTTCACGCGATTTGGCAATATTCCAACTGTCCATAACTCATTGTAAGCACATTTTAAATGTACAGAAGATAGGGCATTTCATCAAACCACGTTAATTATACACATTATGCATGTGCAATGCTAGTGTCGGATCTGAAGACTTCTGGCAAATTGCCAAGTCGCATGGAGTATGCCCGGCCTTTTACACGGTCATGCCCGGTTCATGAGGCAAGGAGCCGAAGGATGGAGGGGGAGAGCGCATAAAAAAGTGTTCTGCTCCCCCCTCTTCAGTCCTCTAGGCCGGCAGCCTATATCTACCTGCATGTGCCTCGTAGTAATTGCCTACCTCTAAGCAGCATTTAGAAGTACCGCATCCGCTTGCCCGCAAAATGAAAATGAGTTTCTCTGCTGTTGTTCACAACAAATGTGGAAGAGTTTGATAGCAGTTGGTAAAAGATCATTTTCATTACGAAGCACTAAAAACCGGGTGTAGGGCGGTTCGCACGACCGTCATGCTTTCCACGTAGGACCACCGCCGCAATCTACACACACCCTGCTGCGGCTTTCCTGAGCAAAGCAAGGGGAGGAAAGGTTGGCGGCGTGCGTGACGTGTTCAGACAAGTCAAAATCAAGGTGGCGCTTGAGACCGCCCGTGCGAAAAGACCGTCTCCCTAAAAATCAATAAGTTGATAGAATGACTGGGCAAAGTGCGTAAAAAGTGGCCTATCGTGTGCGCAGGGGTTGAAAACATATGTCGGCAAAATTTGGTGCACATTGGTTTACTCACAAAGATTTCTATTCGAAAAATACTTCAAGTAAGCATAATTAGTTTGTTTTGTATATGCTTTGGTTTTGCATAGGTATAGATAAAGCTCAAAGTTTTTTTTTACTAAGTGTGCTTTCAAGAGATACACTCCAAACAAAAACCCGTGTGAATGGGTCGATCGAATGAAACTTCGCATATGTTTTCAACCCCGACGCTTCTTATACGCTCTTTTTGTAACGGATTTGTAAACAACTACTCATTCCTAAGACTTTTTCATATGAGATCGGTAATTTCGCTTATATGAAACTTTTCACAAAAGAACAAATGCAGATTTGAATCGGTTTTTGGACGTTTCATGGCTTGGTTTTCGCCATAAGATACAATAATCACTGTGGGCTACATCTCGGTGCAAAAATCCTCTCAAATGATCGGGTAATTGAACATTTACGCAACAAATACTTTTTGGCGCCGTTTTCGCAAAGTAATGAACTTTAGTTTAATTTTTAAGGCTAAAGTCCATGGCTTGCAGATTAACTTGCCAAACATATCCGTGACTTTGCAAAAGGTCTTGCAAAAGGCTCAATTTTACTAACCAAAAGCGTGATTTTCAAAGGGTCCACTGAACGGATCCGCTCAAGCTTTAGTATATTGGACTCCCACGCTGGTAACATGCGTTGTGCAAAATTTGGGCTTAAGATGTTGCCTGGCAACCTTTCCACGAATTTCGTGACAACACACACACACACACACACACACACACACACACACACACACACACACACACACACACACACACACACACACACACACACACACACACACACACACACACACCAAAACGCGTAAACATCCTTAGCCCGTTGTTATAAGTAATGATAAAAGTCAAAGTTTGTGCAAACCTTGATTGTATGTTTTTATAGACTTCTTTGCGCGTAAGCCGATTAAGTTGAAACTTTGCACACATATGTTTTAGACCCCGTATATGGTTCTAGGCTACGTTTTGAAGCGAACTGGATCCTTCTATTAATTCATTGATTTTTGGCACTTTGCAGTGAAAATGAAACTTATTATCCACTATCAAACCCCATGCACATTTTGGTGTAGACAATGCGGTGAAGTTCAATTTAATTTAAAGTGTAGAACAGTCACTTTGAGGTAAGCTCAGGCAGGAGGGTAAGGCCCCGGACATACTTCACGCGACTTAATCGCCAAAATTTCCATTCATTTTCATTTCACATTCAAAAATTTGTGCGAATATACTGTACCAGATAAGGCACACGGGCATCTAAAAACCTGTCAAAGTAAGGAGCAATCGGATGCGCCAGTTAGTCTCTGAATAATCATGACTTATAATAAAGCGCTAAGCGTCTGTCTGTATGTCTGTCTGTCACGCAATTCATAGAGCGACATGCAACCAACGTCTTGGGCTAAAATTTTTGTCATAGCACGCTATCAGCGTGCAGGTGAACAGTGCAAAAGCACGAGCCGATCCAGTAAGTGGAAACCATTGAAGTCTATGCTTCAAACGGATCCACGCGACTTTTGGCCCGCCAAAATGGGTCGGTAATTGAACTTGCAAAGTCATGGATTTGTTTAACAAGTAAATCCGAAAAACATTGGTATCAGCAGAAAAAGTAAGCAAAAGCCTATTTTTACACAAAATCGGCGCCGAAAGGGTGTAACTGCGCAAATCGTCAATTCGCTAAGTTTTTACGTTGAAAGTTCAAAGGATTTTTGAGTAGAGATGTAGCCCCAAAATGATTGTTAACCTTATGGCTACTATAAAGAAAAAATAATTTCAGTAACCCATTCAAAATCGCATTTATTCTTCTGCAGGAAAATTTTCTTTTCCAATTTTTTGATCTTACATGGAAAAGCTTTGATTCATTCGTGATGATCGGCATCGCGCGGTGAGTTTCAAAGTCGTTATTATGCAATCACGATGAAGGCATACGGATAGTAGAGCCAGTGCGAACCTCTGCGAAGCAGAGGTGACGCACTGGTAATAATATAAGTTGGCAGTTGGAAAACTTGTTGTTGTTCGAATATTCGAACACTTCAATCTCCCAAATTCAAATAATAAACTTTAATATGCTTGTTTTTTTCTCTCTTTCAGTTTTTGAAGTGTTCGGGATCGGCGCATTGGATAATCCCAAGCAAGCGAGAGTTGTTTATTTTGAGATTTGCCGTAGCGCTTTTAACAAGTCTATTAAAGCCTGCAGCGTTAATCCCCTTTCGTTAATTGCAGACTGACAATTTTGTTGAAGAATGGTAACGTGAGGTTTTCCGAGCCTTTAACACTTTCGAAGCCGGGCTGTTAGCAAAGTGAGGAAAGACAAAGAACAAACTCGTTGGTATCCCCAAGTCAGGCAGCATGTCTAGCAGGCATGTAGCATGCCTAAAGTGTAATACTTTCATACGTTTTTAAGTTGTTGCAAAACTGCGTACTTACTTTCGGAGGTATATAAACACATTCGAAGCTGACTCTATTATTGAGATAAACTTTTCCAAGATGTCCTGTAACAATTGCCGTATGGATAGGCCAGGGGAAATAACTATGAGTACTATAGTCTTACCTCAATCCAAAAAAAGTTGTTTTTGTATTCGTCTGTTCGTATCAAAATCAAATCGCAAGTCGTTCCCTCCTTTGAGCATTCATAGTCGAAAGAAGGAAATATGAGCCACTGAAATTAGTGGCTTTTTAAAACGAAGTCCACTCTAAACCAGCAAAACTTCACGAGGTACATTTTGAATTCGCAAAATTCCGCGAAATCTTCCTTGACCTCTTCAAAGCCCCTCGCTGCTCTTTTTTTCATATATGGGCTGTCGCTCAACTTTGAAGCACATGGCTTTTATCATACCCCTTATAAAAAATTTCCAAAACTCTCTGCGAACACGTGTCAGCATTTTACTTTATGAGTGGAAGCTGACTCCACGGAGCCGGCACTCGTTTGCTCCCCTACAACTTTCTGTCCCTCCACCCTCTCCCTTTTTCCTCTCGCTCCGTCTGGCCTAAAAAGTAAGTTGAGAGAATGTATAGTAAAGTAGAAACAGAGAGTAAAGGCGAAAGAGGAAAGGTACGCATGTTAACGAACCAATGAAAATTTAAAAAATCGTGCATTTGTCCTCTAAGTGGCACACTCTGCGATAAACGCGAAATTGATATAATTTTTCCAACAAGAATGGTCAGAGGTTGAAGTGCCTAATCCAAGCAAGCTGCTTATTGTCCGATGCAGCATTCAATTGCTTAGTGCCTTCGTGGACGAAGTTATGAGGAGTTTTCCTGCGAAAAAATCGCACATAAAAACTGCGAAATTGAACACTTTGTTGCGCTCTCAGCTCATCTTTAGGCTTAAGAATATGGAGTAACCTAGCTGCATATTTTGTCCCAGCATTAAGCCGAATGGCTCTGTACCGTCAATTTTGCGCTTTGCATTGAGAAGTACTGTGACGAAACTATGAAAGCCAGTAAAAGAGACAATTTTTGTAGATCGAACGTGGAATGTTGTGGGCAATGGACGCTGGCAGATACCCTGAGGTTTGAAAGGCGTTTGAGTTTGCTGAGCGTCGACCAAGATTAGAAAGCCACACTTTATTCACGGCCAACGTTTCGGCGGGATTGCCTTTGTTAGAGCCTAGAAAGTCAAAACATAAGTGAAACATTCTCCTAGATGGCAAGATCCTAGCTCAAGTCAAATTGGAGAGAGGCAATGGCAAAGGAGACGGGAAACCAAGACTCACCTTCGATAACGTGTGATGATGTGCTGGACCACCTATACTCAGACTATACCTCCTCCCCTATTTATAGTGCTCGGGTGATCTGACCTCTTATCAAAACCCACAGAGGTATTCATACGGCGCCAGTTCATTGATGATGGCTATGCACTCTTCCTTCCGGTTTCATCTTTGGATCCGGTTGGTTTGAAGGGCGCTGATGGACAGTTTAACTTCGAGCATACAACAATATTGTAATAGGGAGGAGCGTTGTTTCAGCGATGATTACGGAATTATTGTTGCGAATAATTTCGTATGTCGGTATCTATAGAGCACAACAAAAGAATTCGTTGCCTTTTGGACCGGGCATACTTCATGCAATTTGGCAATTTGACAGAAATCTTCAGATCCAGCACTAGCAAGCTGCACATGCTCAGTGTGTATAACTTACATAGACTGATAAAATGCCCTATCTTCTGTACATTAAAATGTGTTTACATTCAGATTCAATGATTTTGAAGGGAAGAAACTTTAAAAAAAACTGCTCAAGTTGGTAAGTGAGTTAGTTCCGGTTTTGTAGCTTCAAAAAGAAATTCATGGATATCCATATGACACTTCAGGCGCAAGGCATACCTCCAGCGGTTCCGTCAAATCGCTGGACGCAACCAGGCGTTAGATTTTCACGAATACTTACTCTACTTATTGTATAGAGCATTCAAAAAATCGTGACGATGGCGCGACCATGCGCGACACGCAAACACCTTTCGACAGTCGCATGTTCTTGGCTTTGATCTTACTCGACTTGTTTTCCTGCTTAGGTATGATAGGACTTGGACACTGGAAGTGACTAAGCTGAGCGTTGATTTATGCTCCTGTGGGTGCAAAGACCGAAGTCAAATCCGTCTTCACAGTTTCATAAATAAACCTCAAAAAGTTCTAATAATTTTCGAGCACATACGTACCCATACGTCTTAGCGCCTTATTTTAGCAAGAATCGAAGCATTCCCTCATGCGGATAGGGGCTGTGAGGCTTTTTCCAGTCTTAAAACCAGAAAAGGCTGTTCCGTGAAGCTTCCGCATGCGGGGAAAGCATGCTGCTCGCACTGCAAGTTCGCAGTGACGGGCAGGAAAAGGGAGTAAAGAGAAACTGTGAAAAATGAGTAATGTAGCAAAAGTAATTGAGCGAGCAAATTGTATATTCCACAACCAAGAACACTTTGGGTGATTTTTGTTACCCGGACCTATCTTAAAAAAGGATATTGCTTTTTACCACTATCAGTCCCATTTCCATAGGAATATGTTTCAACTTTTGAGTAGTATCGTAAATTTAAAAAATAGGTGGACATTTTGCAAAGGTAGCAGCTTGGCTCTCGAAATAGGAATTTTCTGCTGATCTGGGGGTAATTCAACGATTGATTCTCAAAAATTCACCATGAAGGACGCGAAAATGGCAAAAAGCAGCATTTCCAAACCTCTTTGCTTTGAATAAAGACAAGTGCAACAGTTTTCACAATGGTCGGATTCGCAGAACCGTTGCGGGATCCTCAAGAGATTGCGACGTTGCGGCATACCGCCACGATGATGGGAAGGAAACCGCGAGCTTGTCCGAACGCGTGTAAAAATGGGTTGCGCGCATGCGCGGTCGAAGTTGGTCTGTTTTCATGTTTGGGGTGTAGGCAACAAACCATATCAAAATTCCGAGATGTCCATCTTGATGAGCCTTTGCGTTAAGTACTCCTGAAATGCTTTTCGTACCTTACCGAAAATGATGTTGAAAAACATGTCAAACTAAACCCAAACGTGTTGAGTTTTGCCGAGCGCGGCAAGTAGCCCTCATGCTATGTGAAAATATTTTTTATCCGTCGACGCCTCATTTCGAGTGGGCGCTTTGTGGGGGTGACGCGATATTGCGCAACAATTTTGGCGCGGTGCCCCCGCGTTCCACACAAGGTGCGATAGTGGGAGCCGATTCTCCCCCTACCTTCAATTTTGAGCTGGTACAGGGTGACCACCTTCACTTTTGGAATAAAATTTTTTTCGATGGACGACAAAGAAGGAAATTAAGCGAAACAAACGCAAAAGAGATTATTGGAAGCATATATTTATGTGTACGGCGGCATATATATTTAAAATAAACGTGTTCAGTAATTGGTGTATTTGGAAGTAAAAGTCAGCGAGACTGTACGGATTTTATTAAGTAAATTTTGTCAAAACGCAGTGCGAAGAAAGTAGATCGATCCAGGCAGTAACGGCCGAGAACCAGAATTTTATACTTAAATAGTGAAAAATCATGCGAAATTTCCACCGTTGTAAATCTGTTTTTTTTTTGAAGATGTCAGCTGTTGGACTTTATAGGTTTTTAAGAGCAAATGGTGCCCTATCAGATAGTGAAGGAATCGAGTCGATTTGAGAGATAGTCGTTGAAAACCAGAATTCTAAAAATTTACGCCCTTTTTGCGTTTTTTTTTTGACAGTTGACAGTTAAACTCATATAAATCTTAAATGTGAAAGTGTGTGATATTGCGACTTCATAGGTTTTATAGAGTAAGGTTTGCGCTATCAGGATATATCTTAGC